>WNWU01000057.1:2223624-2235950 GCA_012654045.1 Ptyas mucosa
TTCCATTTCAAAGCTTCCTATTCACAGTTAAGCTTAACATTCCTACAAAGGTCTTCAAAGTTCTCTGTTGTCATGGAGATCAGAAGATTGACACTATGAGACAAGAAGCAAAATTCCATACCAAAGCTGGGAATGACATTTTCACTGCTTCCTGAAAATATTGCAAGACTGTTTGGAGAAGAGAACATGAAACAGAAATTCAACACAGGATAGGGACTTGCTTTTGTGACACAGTTTCACTTACAGATATTTGTACCTTGCTTGGCACTAATTACATGAAGCCCTATCAAATTATAACACAAAATTGCAGAATTGTTATATCTCTAGCCGTAGGGGAGATGAAGGCTCTTTCAAAGTTTTTATAGTGTATTAGAGTCTCTATTTAGAGTCTCTCTCTTGTAACAGCTTTCTGCATTTTATTGTTGCAATGCTTGCAACAATCCAGTACCACCATATCCAAAGTACTACTGTGGGCTTGTAGTAAGGCAGCTTTCCTGAAGCCATTTAGTCAATCTACAGTTGAGGCTCTCCTGAATTAGCTCTGAATTGGAGTCTGTCTTTCCCAAAATTCATGTATTCAGTAAGAAACTGTCTATGTAGTAGCTACGATCTTGGATTATGATTGGAAAATCCATTTTAAAGTTCACCTTAGCACAGAAGTTCATAGAGTGACCTTGTGCCAGTAACCTTCTCTCAGTCCAACCAACTTCATAAGATGGGAAAAGTGCTATGTGTGCTGCCTTAAGATCCTGGAGGGAAAACCAAATGTAAATGTGACAAATATAAAATGTAATTATCATTAGCCACTTTTGTCCCTTCTTCGACTGGTCTAAGACTTTGGGTTTTGTGTGAAGAATAAAATAAAATTAAGGTTTTAGTGTTTTTAGCTACAGTATTCTAGCCCACAAAATCTGAAGTAAAGTCATCCCATTTCCCAATGCCTCAATTGAAGAAAACCTGTCCATTGCCTTCCAAAAGGAGGGTATGTAGAGTAGTATCTACCAGCAAAAGCCACAGAATTAAATAATGAAGTATGACATTTTGATGTTCCCTTGTAAGAGGCTGTATACAACAAAGAACAGGAATATAATGTAGCAACATACTGACTTATCTTATTGGATCTGCTCCTGTGGTCTAGAATTACAATGCTATAATGTACTGCAGTATTCTATTGGAAATTAGCACTATAGTAGGAAATTGATGTGTGACTTAGAATAAGAAGTCCCTTATTCAAATTTCATCAGACATGCTTGCTGGATGAACTTAAACTATATACTCAGCCTCACAATCTGTTCTAGAACTGCAATGTGAGAATATTAATACTGATTGTATTTACAGAGTAATTATATGGATTATTAAGAGAATTCTTGTGAAATGTGCTAGTATAAGTACTTATTGTGGGGTATGAAATTATATGTAGTTTTGGAGATCTTTGAAATAGACTATGATGAATTATGTTTTTCCTAAGTAGAGTTTGTTCATAAATTCAAATTGAACTATAAATTTTCTCTCTCACTCATTCTATTTTTTTGACAAACAAAATATCAGGATAAAACAAAAGCCCAAGTTAAAAAAAAAAGAAAATCTCTGAACAAAACAAAATAAACTGGAAAAGAAACAATAAACCTCTAAATAGATAGGGAAAATATTAATTTATAGATATTTTCAGAATTCTTTATTGTTGTATTTATGTTTTAACCAAAGCAAAATAGTTTCACTCTATTTTTAAGTATCACTGATTCAATAAAATTTATATTTTATAACAAGAGCTAATCAGAAGGATTAGATCAATTTCTTCTACTACATCTAGTTCTATGCTTTACTGTATATAACATCAACAAAACAACAACAACAATAATAGTCATTGCAAAAGGCCTATTGAGTGATTCTTGATTCCTTCAAACCAATTTAACTAAAAAGTGTTGCCTGGCCCTCACATGGTAGGACATTCAACAAATAATATTGACTGATTCAATATTGGGGTGAATTAATTCTTTCTGAATGGCCAAAATGAATGGTTATGGGAAAAATGCATCAAACCATAAATGATTTCACTGCAAAGATCCTTAAAAAATAATCCTAGGATTTGCTGAATATCCAGAGAGACATCAATTGTCTTTCCAAATATTCACTGAAATCCATTCATTTGAGCCATAAACTGAGCTAGAGAAGACAAACAAACAAACATGCATTTCTATGATCATTCAGAGACTCTGCACTTTTATTGAGGAAATTCTGTGCCATTTCTTTTAAAACATTTGGACAGGACGTTCTCTCTTTTTGGCTTGATAACCTTGTAATGAATATACTTGTTTTCAATCCCCATTGTTTTTGCTGTGTTTTTTTTTCCTTTTTAAGATTTATATTGACAATTATAATAGCTCTATTTGCTCAATAGGTAAGATACACAACATTGTACTGTACCAGGTGTGAAATATGAGGTGTTTACCTTGCTTTTGATGATTATAGATTGAATTTACAATGGACATCATGGAGAGAAGACATTTTGAAATATGGATTAATTAAACTAGATTCTAGTACCTGTGTATAGTTGTTTATGTTTTAATAATAATTCCTCCTGTTATATTTGGTCTAGTGCCTATATGTATCATAGATTAAGGGGCATGAATGAGCCAAAGATAAATACTTCCAAAAATAAGGCCCAGGCTTTTTCATCTCTTGCTGCACTTTACAAAATTAAAAATTTCAGAAAATTTGTGCAATACCAGGTTGCAAATTTGCATAACATAATCAGACATTATCATGCAGTACACTTGACAGATGACCTTGGAATGTTAGTAAAAGGCTAAGTACATATATAAAATAAAATAAATAAGAAGATAGAAATATTTGATATCAGCATGGTAGCAGAACAGGGCATGAAAGGATGTTTTATGGCTTTGGCATCAAACTTCAGAAATGAGAAGATACAGTTGAGGTTGTTATAGAGCGGGGCTTTCTGCAAAAAAATTGGGAAAAATCCATTTTTTCTCCTCTGCTGTATAAATTGGACTTGATTAACCCAGCTCTTTCAAAATCATATGACTAATATTGATCAGATTGAATTATAGAGCGTTCACTATTTGTGTTCCTCATTCACAAATCTGACTGTGGTTCCTGCGAACAATTATTAAAGTCTATCTTACTGATTTATAATTATTTTCACAGGAAAAAACGGGTTTCAGCCTGCCTTATGTACAATATACATAATTTCTATTAATTGCATTCATAACACCAAAAGAAAAGTCAGCCCTCCTTAATTTATATTCAAGGACACTTGACACAAAGTATGAGTTGATGGCATATAAATTATATTACAATGGATCTTTTTTGCCATGACACCTTGTCGAACATTTTCTCCGCACTCTGAGGTAGCACTGATTCCTTTTCTGCCATCTTTCTGGAAATCCCTCAAACCTTAGTGGTGTCAATAGATGTGGGTGTATCAAAGGAATCTGCTGAGGTGGCTCCACTGTTTTTAATATCCAATGCTGCTGCCTACCCTTTTTTGATAACAACATCAATGTTTTAATGGCAGAGTTTTAATACTGTTATTTTATGATTTTATTGTACATTGTCCAGAGTGACTTTCTGTGAGATGGTCAGACATATAAATAGGTTATAAACAAATGAAATAAATCAATTGTTTTTTATCCTCTTCCCTGTTCCAGAATCAGTTCCTGCATTATATCTGTGGAGCAGTACCGTCATAATAAAAGAGGATTCATCAATATTTATAATACTTTACAATACTTCTAAAGGAAATATAGTTAATTTCACTACAAGTATTTTCTGTCTTCAAAGGCATCTTAATAATCATTAGAGCCATGGTGGTGCAGTAGTTAGAATGCAGCATTGCAGGCTAATTTTGCCGGCCAGCAGTTTGATTTTCCTCAGCTCCTGACTCATCCTTCCAAGATCAGTAAAATGAGGACCCAGATTGTTGGGGGCAATATGCTGACTCTATAAGTCTCTTAGAGAGGATTGTAAAGCACTGTGAAGTGGTATATAAGTCTAAGTACTATTGCTAAGTGCTATTTTATAACAGCATTATTAAAGCCATGCAAATGTTTAGGAATATAAGAATCATTTGGTAATTAGATAGAAATATAATGAATTTTGTTATAGGCAGCTTTCAGTAGCAACTCTAGTAAATAGAACTGAATGTTGAGACAATACAGATATTTTCATTACCAGTTTCTCCAAAATAATGGAATGCTATAACTTAGAGTTTTCTTAGATATGTTTTGAAAATGTACAGCATATAATCATAATTTTGGAATAATACTGTTCCTATAAAAAGTGGTATGTTTGAAGATCCACTTCAGGTTTTATTAATATGCTTTGTAATTAGTTATTTCAGTGAATGCATTTTTTACACTCCTATTAAAGGCAGTGATATATAAGTCTGCTTTAATTAGCCAATATATACGGAGATAAATCATGTATGTATTAATTTTTGTATCTAACATGCAGTTATCAGACATGTTTTCCCTTTGCATATGGTCCCATATAAAATAGTCATTAACACAGACTATCTATTATTTTTTCCTCTGAATAGGTAATTATTTGTCCCTTATTGTGAGGACAAATTAATTTGATCAAAAGATTTTTAACCCTAATGGTTTCAGGCAATAAACAATATTTCAAATTAAGATAATATTAAGTAGGATGAAAGTGAATTAGTCAAAGAAATCATCATTTATATTATGAATAATATAATTTGCTGTTTTTATAAGTATTATAAAGTATAGATAAAAGTAAAGGTTTCTCCTATCTAGTCATAGACTCTAGAGGGTGGTGCTTATCTCCATTTCTTAGCTGAGGGAGCCAGTGTTGTTTAAAGGCACTGTGGTCATGTAGCCAAAATGACTACATGCTGAGGCACACAGAACTCTGTTACCTTCCCATCGAAATGGTACCTATTTATCTACTTGCATTTGCATGCTTTTAAACTGCTAGTTTTGCAGCATGGTGCTTGGGTCTCAAACCCTGGCTGTTCAGTGCCTTTTAACCACTATTAAAATATACATAATAATCCAAATGTAGCATGTAAATTTGTTATAATCCTAAACAGAGGTACATATTTACATTGAAAAAAAAATTAACTAGTTCAGTTTAAGGCAGATAATATTATGGTGCTGATTTGCACACAAAACAGTGATCTAAATATCATGCAAAACAAATTGATAGATTTGATTATACCAACTTTCCACTAATAAATGTTGGAAGAAAAATGATGGATTATAATATTTGAGGCGACATGGGTTCATATTTATGAATTCCTAGGATCATGAAAAATGTTCCCTATAATTACTATAGTACATAATTTAGCATTGCCATACTTGCCAAGGAATGGCTATTGGGTAATTTCTTTTATTTCATAAAACCTGATTTTGCATGGAGAACACATACAAAATATGTAGTTAAGTAGACTACATGTGCTTATAATAAAAGAAAAAAGAAAAAGAAAGCTGCTAATACCTAGAAGAAATTATCTCACAGTTATCTCTAGATAGTGTTTGAATGAAGATAAAATATTGGGATGTCCATATATATTAAAAAAGAAAAACCTTTAAATGGGGTGTATTTATTTTTTCACATAACTGTGAAACACATTTATACAGGAAATACTGTGGAAGAATTTGATTAACAAAAATATGTCAACCTGAGAGATTTCTAAGCAATAAGACAGAAGACTCCAGCATGAACCCATCAAGATCTCATGGAGAGAGGCCCCCTGTTTAGAGATTCAACCACTTTGTTCCTTTAATTCTTCATAGTCTGAAGTTTGGCTGTGTCTCTTGATATTTCCATAACAATGGGTAAGTGAATTGACTAATAAGCATCAACACATACCTCAACTTGAGAATTTGAAAAATATTTATTTATTTAAAAAATGTATATGGAGTTTGTGGAATTTATAAGAACCCTGTAAGAAAGTTCAAAGAAATGTATTTGGATGACCTCATTCCTGTTAACTCTTGACTCTTGAATAAGAAAGATGACTTTGGCAAAAAAATATTTAAGCTCCATTAGGCAAGGCAAACAAGAGTAAAACCTTTTTAAAAAATGTCTAGATAATGTTCAGAACTATAAGAAGGATGGGGAATACAACACAATCAGACTTTCAAGATTCTGTTATTATAACCAATAAAAATCTGTAATTTTTGCTTTCCTATAGTTGATTTCTTAGTTTGGTATACCTAGTAGGATTGACATTGACTAAATATGAAAAGAGGCATCTGTATACTTATAGCTGTACAGTATAAAAACTGCACTTGGAAAAGAATTTCAGTTGCACAATACATGTAGACACCCAACAAAATCACTATATAGGAGGCTTTTGGAAATGGTGGCTATTATCCTAAAAGAGTATATGCAGACAAATTATATGGGATTTACTCTGTAGTGAAATATATGACCATCATACGTTATATTCTATTTAATCTTTTATTTGCTTTCCAGATTTACCCCAATGAAATATTAAGTTAGATATTAATTGAATGAAATGCTTGAAATTGAAATGATACTGACCATTAGTTATGCTAAATCATTCTTCCTTATAGTGACCATATGGGCTTCTTTTGAACTGGAAGATTTTATATGCACTTGCAGACATATACAATCCTATCTACCTACCCAGATACCACTCTGTCTGCAATATGAAGACACAAAGCAGTTCTATCTGGAATTTTATTGCCTTATTTTGTACAGTGTGGCTGCTCTGAACGAGCATCAGTTGTGCAGGAGAAATGAAGATCTATGTACTGATGTCCTTTGACAGTTTGACCTAGATAGTTTGAATCAGTGTAAATAAACTTGGAATTCATGTAATCAGCATACATATTTATTTATGCAGCAGCTCTCAGTTTTTTATGAAGGAACTTGAAAAATACAAATCTTGATATTACCACATAAAAAAAATTCTAGCAGAAATAAACAATGAATCTGCCCAACTCGTAATGCTCTGTGCCACTGGGACAGGTAGCTGTGGATAGAAGTGCTTCCATGGTGACTCTATCAGAGTTATTCATATCATATAGTGATATGTCAGTCTAGAAAAAAAATTCTAGTCAGTCAAAAAAAAATAGGTGTCTTTGGGAACTAACAAAGCTTTTGATACCTTCTTCATTTATGCTCCAAATAACTCTTTGTTGAGTAGCTATTCATATTCTATGACTTTCCTCTGTTGCCTTCATAAACTATTTTCTTGACTTGGGCTCAACTTTTGTTTATCTGAATGTTGCCTTGATAGGGGATCTTCTGTTCTTCAGAACCATCCTCTTTATTTGCTATCTTGTGTACCTTCAACTCCTGATGATTCATTTGCAGTAGAGGACATATAGATTATGAATGCTAGTTCCTTCAGTGATACCGTGCTTTCCTGAAAATAAGACAGGGTCTTATTTTCTTTTGAACCCCAAAATATGACCTTGGCCTTGTTATCGGAGGTCTTATTATTTTTGAGGTGCAGGATCTCAAAACCCCGCCCCTTGGCAGGGGGACTGGTAATGGAGCACTCTGCTGGTGCCACTCAGGCCGTTGCCTCTAACAATCGTGGCAGCTGCCCAATACCCGGAAACTTTTCTTTTCTTCCACACACACACCCTCCTGTAAAGTTGGCAGGGCTTGGTTGGGTGGAAGGACGCCCCAAAGGAGGGTCCTGAGTCTGATTTCTGAGCTGAGGCAATGCCCGGTGCAGAGCAAGTCAAAAGGGAAGTGAGTGGGGTTCACCTGGCATGGGCATGAAGGCCAACAACATGTGTCTTCTCAGGCTCGGATGGGCTGACATCGGCCAGCGCCTCTCTGGCCAGCTCTGCTGGGCTCTGTGACATCCTGGACAAGAAAGGCTCCGGAGCAAGAAGCGGGAAGGAGGCGGAGTTTCTGGCAAGCCTGTATGCAAGCAAGCTCCAAGCGATTGGCTTTGTATGTGAAAGGAGGGCAAGAAGGCAGGAGAAGCAAGGCGGGTCAGCCAAGGGGTCTTCTTGGACCTTCTCTCCCCCCACCCCACTTCCCCAGCTGCCAATCAAGGAGGCTGGCTGGACTGGGCTAGGTTGGACTTGCACGGCCGCTCTCAAAGCAGCCAAGGAGGCCAAGGTGGGGGTCTCCGCCCCAAGGGTTGCCTGGCCAACCATGCTGAAGTTCTCCTGAGCCCCCCCTCCAGCCAGTGATAGGGTGGGATGGGGGTTGGTTGCAGCTCCTGGAGCCAAAGCAGAGAACAAAATGACGGCCGGGAAGAGTTTAAAAGAGAAAATCCAAGTTCTCAAGTTACAGGCCACTCGCGGGGCGGGGGGGGGGAGAAGAAGTGCTGGCTTGGATTGCAAAAGTCACAGATTGGCTCAATTGCCTTCCTCTTGAAGAGCCTGCAGGGCAAACAGGAGATCTGGGGTTTGGGCGAGCGGCAGAATTCTTGCTTCTCCACTGCCCCACCCCTCCCCATCTGCCACTTCCCCTCACTGGCCAAGATTGGCAAGCCAGATTTGGGGAGCTGAATGCATTGCCACCACCCAGGAGGAAAAGAACGTGAGAAATGGGTGCTCTCGCAGTGCCTCCTCTCTCTCTCTTCTTCTCTTGAGTGGCAGCAGTGCATCCGGCTCACCGAATCTGGCCTGCTGATCTTGGGCAGAAGCAGCTCTGATGTTCCCCTTCCCTTTCCCCCCTGCACATGTGTCTATGTATTTTGGGGGGAGGGTTATTTTCGGGGGATTATTTTAGCGCATGCGCTTGAAAGCCCAATTGGGGAAACACGGTAGACCTCTGTACACTCTCTGAAACCCATTGTTCACATCTATCATGAATCCCTCAGTCACCTAAATTCCCAGAACAATATAAATTCTTCAAACAAGGTGAGGACAGCTTTCCACAAACTGGAATGGCAGGATGAGTTTGAATTTCAATACCAGAATTCCTCAGCCAGCATTGCCATTGCTAAGACTGTTGTGATTTGAAATTTATAAAGGTATGCTAGGGTGATAACCAAACCATGTGTAAGAGTCAGCATGGGTGGTGTCTTCAGTACAGGAGTTTAAGTAGTATAGACACTGGTGCGAAGAGTTATTTGCAAACAATGAATAGATGCCTTCCAGGTGCTAACCTGACATCCAGAAATGTTTTTTGCTGATTACATTTATAAACTGCTTGGAAATTCTATTCCTGACTTCATTGAACAATAGCACCTGGCAGCTTTCTTACTAGGGAACATTAATCCAAGTTGTTGTTGGTTGTTTTTTTTTTTAAATTCCCCTCTTTTTTGGGTTGTGGATGGGAGGGATGCCCCCAAGGTACCAAGATACATAGTATTGAAATGCCTCTTAATTTGGAGTAGTACAGATTGACCTAAATTCATTTCACTTTTCTTGAGCTCAGTTTTAAAACATAAGTTGTTCCATCCCTACAGTGATCCCTAGATCACTTTTAACAAATTTTGTAAACTTTTCTTTTGCAAACATTTTATATATAAATTCTCATGAGCTTTCTTCAGTGAGTCAGTGCATATACTTTTTTTATTTTTCAAAATCATGAAATTGTATTAGAAAAGGTAGAAAACTGTAAAAATTAAAGACAATTCTTCCTCGTGCCTAGTAATCAGGACTTTTCTCATGTCAAAAAGATGTGGTTTCAGCTAATCATGATCTTCAGAACCTAACAGAAGACTTCTTTCTTTTAAATTCAAGTTTCAGTGCCTCCAAAGATTCACTGCAGCAAATTGTAAATGATATATGAAATAAAAGAAGTTTGCAGTAAATAACAAGGGGTGGGCGGGAGAACTGACCTCCCAGTTTTTTCTTTTCTTTTAAAGATTTATAATGTTATGAGTAAAATTCTCAGGAATGAAAAAAAATATTTTAAAGAAAATGTAAAGGGAAAAAAAGAAAAAGACTCAAAGGAAATAATAACAAAAAAGCACTTGCTATAATGGCATTGTCAATAATATACAGAAAACAATGAATTGTAGTACTGTTTTACATTTACTATTACGTTTTACTAATAGAAAAAAATAACAGAGTTAATGAAGTAAACTGGAAATTCATAAATCACGATTTCATTATTTTTCAGCAATACCCTTGGAAGGTTGTATGAAAAGAAATAACAAAGTTCCAGAATTTCTAATCTATCACAATGAATGAATAAATACTTACTGAGAGTGGATGGTATGGGTCTTTATTATCACTTCTGCTTAATGTTTATGTCGAAGACATACATTCCGCTGAGGAAATTAAAAATATGTACATGGAAAATGTCTCTTCCTTCAGACAACTGTGTCTTCTTTCTCTTCTCA
Organism: Ptyas mucosa; assembly: GCA_012654045.1. Classification (NCBI taxonomy): domain Eukaryota; kingdom Metazoa; phylum Chordata; class Lepidosauria; order Squamata; family Colubridae; genus Ptyas; species Ptyas mucosa. The sequence goes on from WNWU01000057.1 coordinate 2,233,907, forward strand.
CCCCTGAAATACGTAGAAATGTAGATGACAGTTGCCCTGTTTGATTCAAGATCATCTGATATGGATAGTACTGGAATTCTGGAGCTTCCATCATTACGAACTACGCAAGTAGACATGCTATCTGCTTGATCAGGAACCCGAATAAATGCCTGTAATTTCCTGGAATGCAGAACAGAGCTCTGCATCTTGCTCCTGTGACATGTGGTAGTGTCATGTTCCCAAGTATATATCCTATCAGGTCATCCTATGATAAGAATTGTCTTGCTGCAAGTCAGGATATAGAAGCATGAATGGATTATTGTGGGCAAGGAAGGGTGTGGGAGACACCATGAGAATTAAGGGACAATTAACCCTAAACAGCCTTTTGAAAATCCAGGATTATAAAAAGGGAACAGTTATAAAATAGTCATGGTTCACAATGTATTTGAAGTAAACTTCAAATACATCAAGATTGTTGATTTAAAATTGCCTGTGATTAGTTTACTATTAGAGTTTAAGTGATTTTTAGTAGAAAATTTATCTTGAATTGTTTTTATCAAGAGATGTTAAATATTCCCTTGATAGTTCCTAAAGTATTTCTTAAAAACATGTGGATTGTATCATGTAGATTAGATTTATTTATCACTGCACTTTAAAAAATTGAATATGCAGACAAACTTACCTGTAAACCATTATCTATCAAACCCTTCTTGGTTTAAGCAAATAATGTGACTTTTGTAGAATTTCCATTGTCTAATTTATCAGACCAATCTTGGTATAGAATAAGAAATGGTATTAACTATTGATGTTATCATTCCTGAGCAGTTTTGGAGAGACAAAAGGCAATGTGTCAAGGAGAGATAGCATTTCTCTTTTCAGTACTGCTTTATTTTTTTTACTTAATAAAGCTTTCCAGAGCTAGTGATCAATGTGCTTGATCAATAAATATGAATACTACAGCCTAACTTTAGCTGTTATCTTGTTTTCATACCACCAAAGTTGGCACTTGCACCTTCTCTTAAATGAAAGTGCAATAAAAATAGTTTTAAATCTATGAGATTTTTGTAAAATTTGGGTCCATAGGATAGTGCTCTATAATTAAGGGTGCAAAGGATAGTGCTCTATAATTAGGGGTGCAAATAGACCCAACAATATTCCATAGACCAAAGTAAAACCTGTGTAACATAATATTTTCATCATTTGGTATATCAATTGTGATCTTTTCTACAAAAAGAGCAATCATATCTGTTCTTGGCAAGTTAAACTGTTGTCACATTTGGCCATGGATGATTTACTGTAAACTTATTTATTCAGCTTACAGTATTTATTCAAAATATAGCTATATGTAGTGGTGGGATTCAGCCAGTTCGCACCATTTCGGGAGAACCAGTTGTTAACTTTCTGAGCAATTTGGCAAACTAGTTGTTGGAAGAAATCATTAGGGCAGAGAACCAGCTGTTAAATTATTCGAATCCCACCACTGGCTATATGGTTACTAATAGTGACTAATTGGAATAAAATGGGCATTAATTTAAGTAGCAACATAGCTGCCAGGCTATTTTTAGGCATAATACAAAGCATTACCTTTAAACCCCTAAAATATTTTGATCTACCTCTCCAAACACCTATTTTGTGCTGTGTACTGTCTCAGCTTGAACCATTTGTCTGAGACCTGTCCCAACTATTATAATACAAATTAGAGAACTTATCCAGATGCAACGTATCTGGAACATAGATAAATCTAGGCACAATATTCTTAGTGTGCAATTTATCTAAAAAAAACTAGATAATAGATTGTCTATATTCAGCCAATTAACAATTTAATTATTATTTGATAACTTATTTCTTTTTTAGTTCCCCCTCCCACCCTCAAATACTACATATTATATTCTATTTATATTTAAAAATAACATTGGTTTGTTGCTTTCTGTTTCAGATTTCTTTTTAGCTAGTTGCTTGTTCATGTTTTATGCTCGTCATCAATCAAAATAACCCTTAACTGAATAGTTTTGTATCCTTCCTTCCTTCCTTCCTTCCTTCCTTCCTTCCTTCCTTCCTTCCTTCC
>WNWU01000057.1:2235960-2269427 GCA_012654045.1 Ptyas mucosa
TCCTTCCTTCCTTCCTTCCTTCCTTCCTTCCTTCCTTCCTTCCTTCCCCCTCCCTCCCACCCAATTTTGGTAATTGTAACCAAAAAAATCAATAGTTTTTGGGGGAGTTTCTTAATTTTGTACTACATTCTTTGCTCCTTTATATTACCATTCCCATTTCTCTTTTCACTGAATTATTGCTATGTAGTTTGCAGGCCTGGTGTAGAGAGGATGAGATGTTAATTTATTTGCCAGCTGAATAAGTGAGATGGGATAATTGCAAAGTGGCAATGTAAGTCATAAAATAGAAATGTGCATTCATGACTGAAAACTGATAAGGGAAATAGAAAAATATATACCAAATTATGAAAGTTATAGGAAGAGACTTCTGCTTCCTTTGCTCTATGACTTTATTTTTCAATTAGAAAATGTGACAATTGATTACAATGTTACCTAATGACTCCTTATCATCACCCTTAGAATTTGAAAGGAACAAAATATGCTTTGTCTCCTTGTTCTTTACTTGCAAAGATAAAATATGTTTTATTTCCTTTTAGAAGATCATACAAAGAGAGGATAATTATGCCAAATGGTTATGCAAATCCCAAAAGAAAAACTGAATGCATGTGATGAATTTAAATACGTTTTTGCATTTATTGAGAGATATTTTTCATTTCATTGTTTATCAGCAAGGTTAAAGTTATCCAACTGGCCTAATGAAACATTTATTTGACTTCCGTTAGGAGAAAAAAGAGTAAATTTAAAGAATATTGAACAAAGAAGATACTCTATATCAATTCTGAAAGAAATTACTGCCTAAATGAAATGTATATATAATTGCTCTGATTTTTTAAAAAGAAGCAATTACATGCAAGGTCTTTGAAAACATAGAGACAAAGCTATTGTTTTAAATGTCATCTTTATTGGATTACTCCAATAGCAAATTGTACTATTTTTGAAATAACCTTCATAGATAACTTGTAATAGATACAATTTTTTTCTTATGCTATGGCCTTCAGTTTATTGCACCATATTGTTTATAATACACAAAATTATACTCTTGCTAGAGGCTGTATTCTGAACCCATCATTTGGAGTTCTTCAATACATTAGTGTACATTCTTCAACTGGAAAAATGTTCTACTTTCATAATAAGGGTGTTACTAAGTGTTGAATGAATTCTGGAATCCAGATGCAGGATGGGAATGAATAAAATATGCACCCATGCCCTGCCAGGATATTACATGAGTGTGTGAAGAAGCATCTGAAACAAACAAACAAACAAACAATCACCACTATCCTCCAATAAATTAAAAATACAATAAAAATAGAAAGGAATCCTCCACCAATTGCTAACATAAGAGATTATTCCAGGAAAAAAATAATTTCTCCTTCTAGAATCATACAGTCAATGTGACTAAGATTACAAGGATATTCAGGTTAGGAGAGAGTTCTTTGAAGGTATCTGTCAGATCTTCAGTAGTATATGCAAAGAGAGCATTAAGCATTAAGGATTCAGAGGTTGACCAGATCTTGAAAGATGAGATTTCTCCAGAAAAGAATACAGTGAAATACTACATAAATAAGAATGAATGCCATGTCCAGAAGTTGTCCCAGACTGTAAATTTGTGAGTTCGCGAGAAACCAACCAATTTATTTTATACAGGATCATAAGCAGGAGTACCCTTGGTATTTGTGATGGAATGTGCAGCTGCAGAAGAAGTGGGGGTGAATTTTGACAATAGAACTGTGGCTTTCTAGGAAGGAGGCAGCACATTCCAGAGAGGGGCCCAAGACAAGAGACTGAGCAGTCCTGAACTAGATGAAAGTGGGAGGAAAGTATTCAAGGTAGTCACACCCTAGAATCTCCCATGGTGGTGCAATGGTTAGAATGCAGTACTGCAGGCTACTTCTGCTGACTACCAGCTGCCTGCAATTTGGCAGTTCCAATCTCACCAGGTTCAAGGTTGACTCAGCCTTCCATCCTTCCGAGGTCAGTAATATGAGGACTCAGATTGTTGGGGGCAATATGCTGACTTGGTAAGCCATTTAAGAGAGGGTTGTAAAGTACTGTGAAGTGGTATATAAGTCTAAGTGCTATTGCTATTAGGTTGGAAAGTTATAGCTTTAGTCTGGTAAAATTCTACCTATTGGGTATAAGCAAAGAACTGGACTCGATTGGATTTCACAGTGTGATCTTCGGACTTACTTCTGACAGTATCCAATGATTTCATCAAAATGATGACATGAATGATGTGATGGCACAACACAAGCTTCACCTTTTTTGTACATGAATGAAATGTCTCAACACAAATGCGAAAGATTTTGCAATGACCGTATAATGGTCATTTTGCCATTTTTCTCCATTTGCCCCCTTCAGACTCTCTACCACTTTGTCAGGGGTAAATCTCAAATTGATTAAAACTCAGTCAGTCATCAGATATTAGTTTAGAACTTCTATAAACATCCCTGGACCAGAGTCTGGATATAAGGGGAAAAGATCTAGGTGTCATCAGCAAGCTAAAGACACTGCAAGTTAAGACTATTGGATAATTTCTTCTTTTTCCAAACATGGAATACAGGTAGTCCTTGACCACAATCAGGTCCATAACTTACTTACTTACTTACTTACTTATTTACTTGTCAAACATGTACAAAATAGCAGGTATAGGTATAAACATAAACAAAGGAAGTAAGTATAGATAAGTGGGGGCAGTAAGACAGGAATGGTAGGCACAATGGTGAGCTTACGGGCACCCCCTTTATGGACCTCTTAGGAATGGGGTTAGATCCACAGTAGACAGTTTGAGGTTTAAGCTGTGAGGGTTTGAGGCAGTGGTGGGTTCCTCCCGGTTCGGCCCGGTTCCACCGAGCCAGTAGTGGTGACGATATGACGTCATCAAACCGGTTCTCCCCCCCTGCCCCGCACCACCCCTGCATTATTCTTACCTTTTATTTGGCCCCACCTCCAATCTATTGCTGCCTCCTGAGTCCCAGCTGATTGGCTAGAGGGAAAAAAACCTGTTTAAACTCTTGTCGTGGGGCTTCAAAAGGCCGCCCTACAGCTGATCAGTGTTAAAAGAAAACAAATGACCTGCAAAAAATAAATGGGTAGACCAGTGCCTCCAAAAACAAATGAGTAGACAGGTGCTTGCAAAAATAAATGGGTAGACCAGTGCCTCCAAAAACAAATGAGTAGACTGATGCCTGCAAAAATAAATGGGTAGACCAATGCCTCCAAAAACAAATGAGTAGACCGGTGCCTGCAAAAATAAATGGGTAGACCAGTGCCTCCAAAAACAAATGAGTAGACCGGTAGAGCTCTGCAAGCAGTTAAAAGCCTGGTAGACCAGTTCCTCTGCTAAAACCTAAAGAATTGTCACATGACCATCAAGCCATGCCCACAAAATAAGCCACACCCACAGAACCAGTAGTAAAAAAATTTAGAATCCACCCATGGTTTGAGGCTATAACAATGGAGTTGGGTAGAGCATTCCAGGCGTTGACCACTCTTACTGAAGTTGTATTTTCTGCAATCGAGTTTGGAGCAGTTTACTTTGAGTTTGTATCAATTGTTTGCCCGTGTATTATTGTGGCTGAAGCTGAAGAAGTTGTTGACAAATGAAATGGTTAAATGAGTCGTGCCTAATTTTATGACCTTTGCCATGGTTGTTAAGCAAATCACTACAGTTAAGTGAATCATATGGTTTTTAAGCAATTCTTGACTTTGCTTGTGGGAAAACAGCTGAGAAGGTTGCAAATGGTGATGTGGTGATCCTGGGACACTGCAACCATTGTAAATACATGTCGGTTGTTACCAGTCAGAATTTTAATCACATGATCATGGGGACTCTGTGACCATTGTAAGTGTGAGGACCAATTGTAAACCACATATTTCAGTACCATAGTAACTTTGAACAATCATTAAATGAACTGTTGTAAGTTGATGATTACCTGCCTGCGATACAAACAAATATACATTTACTCACATATACCCCATATAAAGTCTAAGGCTGGTTTACGTAAGGCTGGTTTTTGGTATGGATTATTTTTGGCTTAGCATATTGTGAACCCAATGCGGTTTGTAAACAAAAGGTGAATTTACATGTTATATGAATTCAGCCATTTGTGGTTTATTTTAATATACCCAATTACCTAACCCAATTGTGCTTGGCACAATGTGAAAGCCACAGTTACTATATAAATGTGTTTATATAATATATACAGTGCCTGCAACACATGGGTAGAAATACTGTTTTAATTATGTTTACTATTTTATAAAAGAGAAAATTAAACTTGTTTATAAAATGTATTTATAGGATTTTCTATAACAGTGGCCAAGTAATTTAATTTTTAACAGCATTAAAATATCTATACACTATATATAATACTACTTCAATTTCTTACACTTGAGTATGCATTGCCATAAAAATCCAAATAAATACATTACAAAGTAAAATGTGTGTGGACAAAGTAAAAGTTTAATACAAAGTATAGTTATCCAGTCTAAAGTTGCTTAATCGTCACTTATTTCAAGTAGTTTATTACTGCACACAATTGCCTTTTACCATTATCTCAATTGGAATTTATAGCAAATTTTACAGACTCTTAACCCTCTGATTTATTTTAATGTGGAAGTCGCTTTCCAAATTTCCCAAAGTTTGCAGACTTACAGTATTAAATACCCAACTCATGCAAATGGACTTTAATGAAAATCATTTTCTGGCTTCTTGTTCTTCAGCCTTTAAACCAATATATGAAGAAAAAGGTCATCTAACAATTTCCATGAATGCCACAAAATAGATTCCTGCTGTTCCAAATATCCTAGCTTCTTTCTATTCAATAATGGTGTTCTAAATATCAAACAGGGGTGCCTGGATTGTATACCATTTGCATACATGGTCCCATATCAAAGTTTAATTTGTTGAACTGTATAGTGTATTGTAAACAGGACTACAATTATAAATACATTTGCATTTCTAAGAAGTTTCCTGCTTGCTTATTTACTGCACTGTTTAATCTTTCCTTCAATAAACCAAGGGCAGCAAAACTTGGTTATCACAACCACAACCCCCCTGCTATGACTACTGAGAGTAGACTTAAGACCACCCTGAGTTTTACAGTTCCATGGAGTTTGAGGCTTCTCTGAAGTCAGAAGAATGGAGACAGAGTAATATAAAACATTACATTTTCCAACTACACACATGCTTCTCTCTTTGCAAATCAGTTGAACAAATCAGACCTCTTTAATGGCTATATTGAAGCAGCCATCCTGTTTTCTTTAACTGTTTTTAGATGCACAAAATCTGCCATGCGGTTAAATACAATCATCCACATAGAATCGGAAAAGAAACTTTCTTAGTTCCAATCTGAAGATATACATCATGAAGGAAACCAACAATACATATAAATGCTTGGATGAGTAGTAGTCCTAGTCCTTTGAGAGAAGGGGGAAAAATACCCTTCTCCCCATTCTTTAAAACCCTTCTTACCATCCTTTCCCTTCTCGTAATAACTTTTTCTAGCTCTATTACACCCTTTCTTAAACATGGTCTCCAGAACTGTGTACAATGCCAGCTGTACTTTGAAACAACTTCATTTCATTATCTGCTATGATCTTAAAATTGTTTACCTGGTTAGTTCAGACAGCTCAGAATTCAAAGGTGTTTTATGAATGTGGATGGTTTGCCAAAGTATGCACTATTTTATGATTATTTAAATTCCCGTTGTATCTGCCATTTGGTTGACTATTCACCCAGTTTAAGGAGGTCTTTACAATCACCTTTGGCTTTTTATTTCAGTAGTTTTGGTATCACCCAAAATTGGCCCAACCTGCTGCTTACAGTTATATTTATGAACAAATTAAAAATCCTGATTATCAACACAGATCTTGAGGATCCATTTCTTATTTCTATCAGGAGAGAACATTGAGAATATGCTTGAAAAATAAAAGTGTAAAATAACAGCCCTTAACCTTAACTTCCTCACATTGAATACTTTAAAAACAGCAGTAAATTTACCTACCAGTCAATAGGCAGCCGTCTTTTTTTTAAATGTCCAGCTAGTTGTTAACATGCTAACATCTCTGAACATCTGCTTAATTGTCTTTTCTGCAACCTTCTCTCTATGCCCAAACTTGCTCTAGCTGATGGCAGCAAAGATGAAACCAGTCCGTATGGTTTTATTGGAGAATGTGCTTTCCAATTTTCCATGGCTAAAGTTTTTTTTAGGTTAGTAAGAGGTGTTAGCACACTGAAAATGTGGAGTTAAGTGTCTTGTTTTGTGCCCAAATTCTTGAAATGAACAATTTAAGATTATGGATATTTTCCATAATCTTATACTATAGGCCCGTGGTGGTGAAGCTATGGCACACATGCCACAGATGCTGGGGTGACGCCGTCGCACGTCACCCCAGCACAGACAAAACACTGCCGGACATGCACCGAAACAAGTGATGGGCAGAACAGGGCTCTGATTGGTGGATGCGGTTTCATTTTGCGCCTCCCATTTAAGTTGATAGACAGCCAGGGATCTGTTTGCGAATGGTCCCTGCTCCTTTCCTTCTATTTCGAAAAATCCTCCCCAGCCTTTTGCTTTTTCCACCCCGATTCCCTCTGGTAGTCATCATTTGCTTGCCTTCTTTCAAAAATTACACAGATACACAAGCAAATAACCTGTGCGTTGATGAGACCTAATTGAAAAGAATGGTGTGTGTGTGTGTGTGTGTGTAAGACTAGATTAGAGGGATCTGGCACCCTGCTCTCTATCTCTGCAGCAATAACGGATCCCTCACTGCCCGCCTCCTTGTCCCGTGCTTGGTCCCCTTGGTGTGTTCTTTTCCTGTGGCAGGATTGTTTCGGATCATGTGCAGAGTGCCTTCATGTGCAGAATGCCATTCAAATCAACCCTTGCAAATTTTCAGCCCTCACCAGAGCAATACAAAGGAGAGAAGGAGAGGAAGGCTCTTTAGCTTCGCCCTTCTTCAGTCTGGCTCCCTCCTGCCCTCCAGTGCCACAGCGATCACATTTATCACGTTTTTCAGAACAATTAGCTGAACTCTGCCTTGTTTATCATTCTTTTAGGTAGTAAAACCTCATAATTCAGGTAAAATTGCCGTGTTGGCACTTTGTGATAAATAAGTTGGTTTTGGGTTGCAGTTTGGACACTTGGTCTCTAAAAGGTTCGCCATCACTGCTATCGGCAGTAAATGTAAAGATAACCAGCTCAATGTTTTCTCCCAATTATTTTTAAAGCCTGCTTTTCAATTCATGAGAGAAAGAGATGTCAAGGAAGACATACTGGGTAGAATATTTTCACCTGACAGACAATTGTGTGTGTACATTTAAAATTATAATGCTTTTTGACATCTTATGGCAAACCTCTGCCATATAACTATTCTGATAGAAATGCTGTAACATATATAAGAATATTATATTTTGCTTCTTCACCCAGAGCTGTGTTTCTCAACCTCGGCAACTTTAAGATGTGTGGTCTTCAACTCCCAGAATTCCCCAGCCAATCGATAAAATCTAGTGAAATGATTTTGAGATTTGGTGTGCTAAATCGAACTGCAATAAGGTACTTCAGCAATGCGTTTTTGCTGTATTATATGCTTGTGGGATATGTGTTTGAATCATTGAATTTTACAGTACTTATTTGAAATTGTAATATGTAAGTCTTCAAATACTACAATGACTGATAAATCAACTGAAATTGCAAATGATAACATTGCACTTCATTTGGAGAATCATAAATGCAGCAGTAATGATGATTTGATAATATTCGAGCATTAAAAATTATTGGATTAATTTGGTTGTGGAGAAAGGATATATCAAATATTTTCCCTAATTGGGGCAGCCTTGTTGTACATGAACAAGTTTTTCTATGGAAGCAGTCTTGATGTTATTCAGATCCTACTAAAACCTCAGCCAGGCGGTAACAGTTTAAAATAGCCAATATTCCTATTAGTGTGTTTCAGGCAGGCTGTTTAAGGATGAGACTTTCATCATAGCTCTTTATGCTGCCAGTACTGAACCAGCTAACCAGTGAAGAGTTGGTGATCTTTGTCTGCCACATTAACACTTCTAACTGGCATATCAGACAGTTTTCTGGTATTCAGAGAACACGGTACAGGAAAGGCTCCAACTCTAAGCAAGATGTGACCTTTAGCTGATTATGAGAGTATTAATGTGTCAGCTAAAGGTCGCAGTTTGCTAGCAGCAAATGTAATTAACTACCGAATTGTCAAAATATAAGTTTTTAGCACAATGTGATAATTCTTGAAAAACAAGATATAGTACGTTGCTTAACAAGAGCTTTGCTTCGGAATTATTTCTTAAGAGTGATCCATATTTGCAGCCAGAATAATAGTAATTAAAAAAAAGCCATGGAACTAATTCCATGACCTTTACTGGAATTTTGATTCCATTTCTTTTTCTTCCTAAATATTGTCTGTATGTGCTTGTTATTCAAACAGCATGCCCCCTGCATATATTTTGAGTTCCATAAACTGTGTAAACTATGACAGAGCAACAAGCAGTTTTCACACATAAACAGAGCTTTTGCAAACGAAAATTATTTTCAGTAAACAAGTTCATAAACTATCTCTTGGCCTCAAAGGCTCTAAAGTTAATTCTCATTGTTTAAAGGTATGCTTACATCAGTGGTGGGATTCAGCCAGTTCGCACCACTTCGGGAGAACCGGTTATTAACTTTCTGAGCAGTTTGGTGAACTGGTTGTTGGAAGAAATCATTAGGGCAGAGAACCAGTTGTTAAATTATTTGAATCCCACCACTGGCTTACATACGGGGTGGGTTCTACTTACCTTTACTACCGGTTCGCATTGTGCCCGCGCGCATGCGCAGATCACTTCTGATGACGTCCAGGTCAGTGGGCAGAGCCTCCCGCCAGTTTTACTATCAATTCTATAGAACCGGTCCAAACTGGGGGCAACCCACCACTGCTTAAATACCTTGGGCTGTCTGAAAAATTGAAAAGTTTCTCAGGGCACTTCCAGGATTGACCGAATGATCTCACCACCATGTGTGGTCTCATGGATATTCCAGGGAGCCCTAGGAAAGAAACCAAATACAGTACTTCCAAAGACCAGAATACTGCTATAAGCAAATATTTCAAAGGAAAAAGACCAATTCTTACCAAAGATCATGAACTACACCCACCATTCTGAAAGGCACATTTGTCTCTCCCACCTATTTAACCCCAGTTATGAATGTTCTGAATCTCTCTGGAGAATCCTCCAACTCTCTCCAGTATACACTGAAGGAGTGAAAAAGCAGCAGCTATTCTGCAAATGGATACGCTTTGACCAACAGAATGACTATTGGACCCAGTGGGTGCATTCTTTTCTTAGCTAATTCAGTGCTACATTTGGTCAAGTAACTCTCTTTTAGGCATGCATCACTAGAGACAATGTAGTACAAAAGCCCTTTTTAGTTATAGTTGGAGAATTAAACTCTGAAACATAGTATGTATTATTTCAAGGCTGCCAAAGGATTTTACAATGGGTTTTCCCTTCTTCCTTTCCAATCCAACAGAAATCAGAATTCATGTCAGTCTGCTTCAAAACTCCATTGAATTTAAAAAGGTATCTTATAGAATTGGAGGAAGCTGGAAATCATGTTTGCAGCAGCATACCGTGTCTCCCATGTATAGATGATGGTTGAATACACATGCCTAGATAAAGACATCTGGAAATAAATGATAATATAGAGTTAATTTCTTCATATTCTGTTTTGTTTTCCTTTTAATGAATTCAACAATTGGTATTCCACATCACTGAGAATTTGATAGTCAATTCAGCTTTTTTGTTTACTGTATATATAACCAATTTATAGTATGATAGATTGGAAATTTTTTAAAAAACCAATTTATTTCTCCATGCAAGAAAAATGCTTTTCAGTTTTTCATTTCTCATAAAATCCTTTGGTAACTTTCCCATTTGGAAAATGATGTTGCCATCTTCAGTCACTACGCTACAGATTTGCACTTGATAAACAATTGCACAAATCGTTTAAGTAAATTCAGATGAAAATAGAATCCTATGCAGATTTCTCTTGAACTTTTGCATTCGGGAATGGTTGCATATTAACAGGAACATGAAAATGTTCTTGTATAACAGCTCAGTGGCATCAAGAATGCTGTTTTCAGAGTTTTTTCTTTTTACAAAATAGTTTTTTTCTTTAAGATCAATTAGTTATCAATGATCTGAATTAAATTCAGATTCTAAAATCATAGATATAATTGATTCTATCCTAACTCTCAGGACTTTATCTCAAAGGTGCTTTTTCAGGAGGCAACTGGACTTTCTTGTTTTTCTTTGAAGACATTTCGCTTCTCATCCAAAAAGCTTCTTCAGCTCCATCTGGATGGTGGAAAATGGAGGGATTTATATTCCTTGCAGACAGCTGATCATTTGCATTCTTTTAGACAGTGATTGAGGCAGGAGTGTGTTCTACTTACCTTTACTACTAGTTCACAATGGGGCCGCACGCTTCCTGATGACGTCGGGGTCAGTGGGTGGAGCCTCCATCAGTTTTACTACCGGTTCTTGCGAACCGGTCTGAACCGGGGGCAATCCACCACTGGATTGAGGCCACTGTGAGATTTATCTGTGTGCTCAGGGTCACCTGAGTTGTGCAAATAGATATGGAGTCTTCTTGGCTGCAGGATGTTTTCTGCCCTGTGTCCCTTCACTATTGAAGACAAGCACAGACTGTTGGGGATGAATCTGGGATGTCTGCATCTCAAACTGAAGTGCAAATGGTTCCTGTGATCTGCAATTTTTCTGGAAATCCATTACCACTCCGCACCATTCAAAGGGTGTTCATCCCAAAGTGCATGACTAAATATCTATGGAGATTCTCAGTTCTGGATGACTGAGAATCTCCATAGACTCTCAGCACTTTACAACATTGGGCATCTCTCATTCCTAGTGCTTCTTTCCTTAACTTCCCTCTAATTTTTCTTCTCTTTTCCTTGGTTAATTTATTTTCCTATCTTGTAACTGAATTTCTGAATTGACTTTGTTACCTGATACACAGGTAACTTCTATATGACAACGTTTTCATTGCATTTCCATATTTAGTCCCCCACCAACCAGACTGAATGTGAACTTCAGTAATCTTCCTTTCTAATAGCTGAGAAACACTGAGAACAAGAGGGAATGACATGATTTGATCAATCCTACTGTTATTTAACACAAGCATATTTAAAATGAAGCTTAAATACTGCCTCAGTTTCCTGAGTTGCCATAACTTCTGTACTAGAAATCCTACCACTCCCAATCTATACAAAAGGAAAAAAAAAATTACTGCCCCCACCCCAGGTTTTGGTCATTTGCATTTATCTTTTCTGGTTTCTTGTAGACCAGCATGGAATCAGACAAATGCTGACTCAGTTCACAGATTGAGCCAAAGGACAGATATATAGCCTAGTCAAGAATGAAAGAGGAATGTGTGGTAAATCCTTCACTCTATCCTTTCAGACTTCCTTGCTGTTAATTATTCCTCCATGCAGTTTTCTCAGAAAGCAATCACAGAATCAGTGGAACGACTTGTCTCCAGAAACTATGGATGCTTCAACACTGGAAGTTTTCAAGAAGAGACTGGACAACCATTTGTCTGAAATGGTATAGGGTTTCCTGCCTGAGCAGGTAGTTGGACTACAAGACCTCCAATGTCCCTTCCAACTCTGTTATTTTGTCAGAATTATTGTTAGATGTGGTCTTGGTTTCTTTTTACAAAAAGCAAAAAAAAGAGGGGGGTTTCAAACTCATGATCAAATGCTCTACACCTTTCAGTGCCAGATTCTGTGATTTTTGGTCCAATTGCTCAACATGTAGAGTAGGGGTGGCAAACTTGTGGCCAAAGGGCCAGATGGGTCACATGCTGGGCCCACCCCTGCCCAGTTTAGCGAAGTGTAAAAAAGTCCCTATACATCACGTGACGTTGCCATGACGACACGAGTTTGACACCCCTGATGTAGAGCATCTTAACTGACTACTGTTATAAAATGGACTTTTAAAAAAGTTACCATTGTGTATTCATAAAGCATTCACTCAGGAACACCACTGGTTCTCTGCCTTCAGCACAAGCTGTACTTCATGGAACTTTCAGAATGCATCCAAAGGGCCTTATTATTTAAATCAGAGATGAACAACATCTTCAGGCTGCGAATGCCATTTTCATGATCTCAAGTGATGGCTTGTACAATGTACTCTGATCACTGAAATATTGCAAAAGTTCTGTCTTGTCATTCAAGATGACAATGCTTCTGAACTTATCAGAGGCCAGAACATAAACATTTTTTATGGTTTCAGAATTTGGCTTGTGCGTGTCTTTTCAATCTTTTTTTAGAAATTATTTCTAATTAAACCTACAAAGTATATTAACAAGCTGCTTTGGGATACAGGAATAACATGTTTGCAGTTGTTTCCTTGATGATAAACAACATATTTGCACTGAGGTGGATGTGGCAGTAGTCTTAAATGTTTCAGGTTCTTTTTGCTTGCATCTTGGAAATGAAGAAGTAGAAGACAAGGCATCTTTGAACCTAGGCCAGGGGTCTGCAACCTTATTCACTCAAAGAGCCATTTGGACCAGTTTCCCACAGAAAAAAACACAACAGGAGGCACAAAAATCTGAGTGGGCATGGCCAACTCGATGTCACTCATTCCCACCCAGTCACATGACCCCCTAGCCATGCTTACCCAGTCACAAAATCATTCTCTATGTCTCTCTCCCCCTCTCCCCCTCTCCCCCCTCTCCCCTTCTCCCCCCTTTCTATATCTCTGTGTCTCTGTCCCTCTCCCTATCTTCCCCTCTCTCCTCTCTGTGTCTCTATCCCTCTGTATCTCTCTCTTCCTCTCCCTATCTTCCCCTCTCTCATCCCCTCTCTATGTGTCACTCTGTATGTGTCTCTCTATGTCTCTCTCTCACCCCCTGTGTGTGTGTGTGTGTGTGTGTGTGTCTCCCCCTCCCTTCGGGTGACCATCCTCCTCCTCCCCCTCCTCTCCTGACCCCCTGGCCAGCTGTGGCTGAGCCAGGAGTGTGTGCATGCGCGGGGAGACCCTCCTCAAGCAAGCACCAAAGCACAGCAAAGCCTTACTGGTTGGGCAGCCACTCATTTAAGGAAGGTCTTAACAGGATGCAACAGGATGTGGTTTCTCTCCTGCACTAATGCTCTGGCCATCTCCTTGCTGTGTCATCCCTCACCACCAAAAGCTCTTTGACCGAGAGTGGAGGGCACCAACTCCAGCCTGAAGTGGCAGGAAGTGAAGGCTGCCTTATGCGCAAATGTGGCGCAAAGGCAGGTACAGGGCTGCTTTGCTCCTGCACTCTCCAGTGACCCTCCTTCCCCTCCTCCTCCTGTAACCTCCTGGCTGGCTGTGGCTGAGCCAGGAGCATGCGCATACGCAGGGAGACCCTCCTCAAGTGAGCACCAAAGCTCAGGAAAGGCACACACAGGGTGGGCGGTGGCTTACTTGAGGGTCTCCCCATGCGTGCACACGCTCCTGGCTCAGCCACAGCCAGCCAGGGGGGTCACAAGAGGAGGAGGGGAAGGAGGGTCGCTGGAGAGTGCAGGAACAAAGTGGCTGAAGTCCAAAAAAGAAATAAGTGGGGTGAGGGGTGGGGCCAACCAGTGATGGGACAGGGAGCCGCGGCAGAGGGCCCAAAGAGCCGCATGCGGCTCCAGAGCCACAGGTTGCTGACACCCGACCTAGGCCATATGAAACAATATTGCCATTTGAACATACCTGGGAGCAGACCAAATGAAGAATATATAGCCTTGAAGTAATGATCTCTGCCTGCCTCCAGAATTGCAAAATCAATGGGAATTATTTGCTGACATATTCCAGTCATCTTACAGAGCAATTTAACTAGCAAGGATAGACATCAAAGTATCGATCAGCCAATTAGTCATAACATGTAATTACATCCTTGAGATCTTGGAGGAAAATGTAGTTCATTTAATTACTCTTCAGCCTTGAGTACTGCCATCTATTTTGACTCAGAGATCCTTCTCTTCTGCATTTAATCTAAAGGACATCTTAAAGTAGAGAGACAGAAACAGACACACTAATACTGACATGTCAAACAGCAGGCAGCAAAGCAGGTGATGATTTGCTTATGTTGCAATGAATGAGGATGCCATATGTTATTTTCAGACAGTTGTTTCTCTGCTACTTTTGTAGATGGTTGTTTCCTCCTTCTTGCCAGTTGTAATAAGGAAGTAAGTTGCTTAATTACATAAACTCAAATTGTTCCCAGCTGAAAGGGCAGCCCTGGCCAATTGTTATCCATAAAACAAACCTCTTTGTTTTCCATAGCCCTGATTTGTGAAAGTTGCTAAAACTCTGAAAGGCCCATAAATCATCTGTATGGTGTCCACCTATTCAATCTGGTAATTTTGGGTTTCTTGAAGTTTTGAGGAAAAATAATGGATATCATTTTTATTAAGGAAATCTGCTAGTTATTTAACTAAGTACTACATTGTTGTAGAAAACTACCCATTTCCAGGCCTCTTCCCTCACTTGGCTTTGCTCTGTTTGTCTTTTTTTTTTTTTTATGATCATGTGATTCCACTCTTCCTCAGGATTTAGGATTCTCAAGGTTTTTTTTTTCTGGCTTACTAAACCATGCATTTTTCCTATGTTCTCAACTGTAGCATAATCTCCTTCAGAAAACTGAAAGAAACAATGTCAAAAGCTTTCTTGGTGTCCAAAAAGATAATGTCAGCTGAGTTCAGTCTATGTTGATTTAAAGCTAAAAAAAAAAAGAGAGAGAGAAATATTTCAGATCCTTAATAGCTTTATATGAACACTGCATGAGTTAAAACACAATATTTAGAAGAAGGAAATATGACCTGTAAGACAAGGTAGTTGTTAGAAAAATAGCATCTATATTTATTAATGAAATATGTTTTTAATTGTAACATAAAGTAGGCTGTTTACAAGATTTGACAAGCACTGTGAAATTTGCAAAAGGCTTCAAAGTATGCATGCAGAAGATGTTCCTCAGCCCTTTCCCTCAACACTAGCCAAAGCTGGGCAGCTTTAAAATCACCTCATAGGTATACTGCAGTTGTGCCACATGAATGAGACATACCAAGAGAGTGGTATGTGTTGCAGAACCAGACTTTAGTAAGCAGAACACTAAGAAATGAGCTACAAACTGTCAGGAACAGCCTCACCCACACTGACTAAAATAGAAATAGGCAACATGGTGACTGCCACATATTTGGGGCTACAATTTCCATAACCTGTTACCATTTGCTTTGAACCAGTGCCAGATTTAGACTTGGTGAGGTACTAAGCTGTATAAACCTTGGAAACTTCTTGCTAAAAAGTTACACCAGAAGATCTCAGAGGTGTGTACCAAAGGAAGACCTTGAGTTGCCACAAAATAATTGCACAAATGTGTGTGAATGCACATTTTTTAAATCATTTAACAGCATGGTATTTAAAGTGAAAAATGCAACTTATTTTCAAATGTATGCATTTACCAATTACATATTTACCATTTTGCTGGCTTGATTGCTCTGACAGATTATTATCTCTCTGATAGATTATAATATATATAAAAAGCCACATAAAAATCTAAAAGCCCCTATAAAATTTCTGAGGTTTTGTGAGGTGTAGCTTCTTATGCCTAAATCTGGCACTGCCTGAGGCTGAGGGAAGCTATTTCTGTAACACTTGGTGGGAGCCAGATCCTTGATTTAAATTCTAGGCTGCTAAATTATAAAGGGGGCTTAGTATTTCATACTATTTCAAAGTTTTTAAAAAGGCATGGCAATGTACACTAGCTGTTTGGAAGTTCTCATTTTTCTAGCCAGTATACCAATAGTATATTATAACATTTTAAACATTCCTATCAATGTATGGATTGATGTATTTTGCTGAAATATGCTTTCTTTGTTTAAGATAAATTCACAGCCTTTTAAATATTACATTGAATAACTACTGTTGCATTTCTGTAGACTTCCCATTGTGGCTTCATTTAAAATGTGCTTCAAAAATACTTAGAAGCATGTTCCAAATCAGTGAACAGCAAGAAGACACACTTAACCTGAACTGACAACTCCCCCCCTCTCTCTCCCTCCCTCCCTCCCTCCCCCCCTTTCTCTCTCTCTGTGTGTGTGAAGGCTTAGTAAAGTAAGCATCTTTCTTCATTTCTCTCATTGTCCAGTTGTCTTCCCTCATTTAGCTGAGGAACTAAACACCATTTAAACACTTTTCAATAAACAACCACTGGGAAAGAAGAGTTTTCCTGAATAATTTTGCTAAAAAGTATTTACCCAAAAACAATTATATGCTCATAATATGTCTGATGAAAGACTTTTCAAGAGAATGTAAATGTAAAATAAAATCAATGGAAATAAGCCACTGTAGAATATTTTGGCTTAGAATATGTTGAAGTTGCTAAACAAAGATGCTACCAATACTGTATAGAAAAGGAAAACAAAAAAGCTGATTAATTCTATTGCACACCAACCTGCTGAGCCTGGATGATTACTGGTGTGCATTGAGGGAGCGCTGGACGAGCTCATGGAAGTCTGATTACTTGCACTTCACGGTTCACACTAAAGCCTCACCATTTGAAGTCCCCTTGATACATGGCAAACGATATCCAAGTGTGGCTTTTTGGATATTCTGTTCTTATCCTCTTGACTGATCTTCAAGAGATAAACAGCGCCTCCCCTGCCACAGCCACCAAAGCTGTTGGCAAGCAATCCCGATAGGAGAAGGAGGCACCTCTTGACTTTCTCCCATATTGCAAATTTTGAAGAGGACGACTCAGAAGGATTTCAAAACAAATCATGAGAAAGCAACATGGTCCCTTTGATTCAACCTTAGAAGCAAGGAGGCCCTACTACTTTGTAAAGCATTGAAAGGATGCTTCATTTGAAACTTCATGGTTTCCAAGCTTTTCATGGGCCCAGTAATTGCATTTATTGTGTATGCTTTAATGTTAGGCACTAAGAAACAATATATCGAGGAATAAGCTAAAGAAATACAGCTTTTCTGAATGCGAAATAAATTGATATTGGGAAGAATGGATTCAATGCCAGATATCCTCTGGATTGTTTATAGATATAATGTTGCAAAATATAATAAATCCAATATAATTTGAGTGTGGGATGGTGTTATGATCTTGAAAGTGAACAGGTATTTCCTTTAGATCAAGGGTCTCCAACCTTAGCAACTTTAAGACTTGTGGACTTCAACTTCCAGAGTTCCTCAACCAGCTTCCTCAGCCAGCTCTGGGAGTTGAAATCCACAAGTCTTAAAGTTGCCAAGGTTGGAGACCCCTGCTTTAGATCTCCCTCTTAATATTATATCCTCTACTGTTGAAAACCATTATGTATTTGTTCTTGGGGACTGTAGTGGAATGATAAGGATTCAACAACACTAGATATTGAGTTCCTAATCTAAAATACATTAAAAACAATCTTATTCATCTGCTATTTCTGCTTCAACAGAAAATGTGTTGATCAAAATTATTAATAAGTTTAGAATTAGTATTTGTACCAGGGGTGGGTTCTAAAATTATTTACTACACTTCTGTGGGCGTGGCTTATTCTGTGGGTGTGGCTTGATGGTCATGTGACAATTATTTAGGATTTAGCAGAGGTACTGGTCTACCAAGCTTTTAACTGCTTGCAGAGCTGTACCGATCTACCCATTTATTTTTTGCAAGCACTGGTCCACCCATTTATTTTTGCAGGCACTGATCTACTCATGTATTTTTGCAGGCACTGATCTACTCATGTATTTTTGCAG
Organism: Ptyas mucosa; assembly: GCA_012654045.1. NCBI lineage: Eukaryota > Metazoa > Chordata > Lepidosauria > Squamata > Colubridae > Ptyas > Ptyas mucosa. Next base: position 2,253,743 of record WNWU01000057.1, read on the forward strand.
GCACTGATCTACTCATTTGTTTTCTTTTAACACTGATCAGCTGTAGGTGGCCCTTTAAAGGCCCGCGGCAAGAGTTTAAACAGGTTTTTTCCCTCTAGCCATCAGCTGGGACTCAGGAGGCAGCAATAGATTGGGGGTGGGGCCAAATAAAAGGTAAGAATAATGTGGGGGTTGGTTGGGGGGATGGGAGGGGCGGGGGGCAGGGGGATGGGGGGGCAGAACTGGTTCGGTGATGTCATATTGTCACCGCTACCGGCTCGGGAGAATCGGGCCGAACCGGGAGGAACCCACCACTGATTTGCACACACCTCCTTCCCTCCAGCTTTCTCTATGGTTTAGTTATTCTTTTGAAGCATACAAGCCTCCTGTAGAAAGTGATTTCAGTAATCTTTTTAAAAACTGGGCAGCACTTCCCAATGCTTAGAAGACCTTAGCTTTTTCCATGCTGTGGAGAAAATTGCCGTAGGAAGTAATATTTTAAAAAGTAGAAAAACAAAAAGCATACATAGTATTCATCTTCAAAGTATAGAATATACTTTCTATATACAATAACAACAAACCTTGGTTCACAGCTAAACTTAAGCAGCTACGTCATTCCAAAGAGGAAGCCTACAGAAAAGGTGATAAAATGCTGTACAATCAGGCCAGAAATGTATTAACAAGGGAGATCAGAGCAGCAAATAAGCTACTCTGAAAAGTATCTTCAATAAATCACTAGAGATGTGCTATGTTCCTTCTTTCTTCAAACGCTCTACTATCATCCCAGTGCCGAAGAAGCCCACCATCAAGGAACTAAATGACTACAGACTAGTTGCTCTAACATCTGTAGTCATGAAAGCCTTTGAAAGGTTAGTGCTGTCCTACTTGAAAACGATCATGGATCCGCTGTTAGACCCCTTGCAATTTGCATACTGAGCAAATAAATCAACAGATGGGGCTGTTAATATGGCTCTGCACTACATCCTACAACATCTTGAATCTCCAAAGACCTACACAAGGGTCCTCTTTGTAGACTTTAGTTCAGCATTCAATACCATCATTCCAGACATTCTTCTAACTAAGCTAAACCAGCTACAGGTACCTGAACGCACTTGTAAGTGGACCATAAGCTTCCTAACAAATAGGAAGCAGCAGGTGAAGCTAAGCAGAATCACATCAGATACTTGTACAATTAGCACAGGGGCCCCCCAAGGCTGTGTACTCTCCCCACTTCTCTTCTCTCTGTATACCAATGACTGCATCTCTAATGATCCATCTGTTAAACTACTGAAGTTCGCAGATGACACAACAGTGATCGGTCTCATTCAAGACAATAACAATGACAATGTATGATGAATCTGCATAGAGATGGGAGGTTGAACAACTAGCCTCGTGGTGCAACCAGAACAATCTGGAATTGAACACATTCAAAACCGCAGAAATGGTGGTAGCTTTTAGGAGAAACCCTTCCATACTTCCACCTCTCACAATACTAGACAACACAGTATCAATAGTAGAGTCCTTCAAATTTATAGGTTCTACCATATCACAAGATCTAAAATGGACAGCTACTGTAACATCAAAAATGTCATCAAAAAACCACAACAAAGAATATTCTTTCTATGCCAACTCAGAAAGCTCAAACTGCCCAAGTAGCAGCCGATACAGTTTTATAGAGGAATTATTGAGTCTGTCATCTGCACCTCTATAACTCTCTGGTTTGGTTCTACAACCCAACAAGACAGACACAGACTTCAGAGGATAATTAGAACTGCAGAAAAAACAATTGCTACCAATCTGCCTTCCATTGAGGACCTGTATACTGCATGAGTCAAAAAGAGGGCTGTGAAAATATTTACAGACCCCTCACATCCTGGACATAAATTGTTTCAACTCCTACCCTCAAAATGATGCTATAGAGCACTGCACACCAGAACAACTAGATACAAGAACAGTTTTTTCTTGAATGCCATCACCCTGCTAAACAAATAATTCCCTCAACACTGTCAAACTATTTACTAAGTCTGCACTACTATTAATCTTCTCATTGTTCCCACCACCCACCTCCTTCCACTTATGACTGTATGATTGTAACTTCGTTGCTTGTATCCTTACGATTTATATTGATATTGTTTCATGATTGCTTATTTGTACCCTATGACTATCACTAAGTGTTGTACCTTATGATTCTTGATGAACGTATCTTTTCTTTTATGTACACTTAGAGCATATGCACCAAGACAAATCCCTTGTGTCCAATCACATTTGGCCAATAAAATTCTATTCTATTCTGTTCTGTTCTGTTCTGTTCCGTTCCGTTCCGTTCCGTTCCGTTCCGTTCCGTTCCGTTCCGTTCCGTTCCATTCCATTCTATTCACATATATTCATTCCAGATTTTTTTAAAAAAATATAAATGATAAATAGGTGAGAACAATAAACAAAATATGTAACTGGTATTCCAATATTCCCAATTTTCATAAACTGGTTGTTATTGTTAATGCTGCACACAGAAAAAAAAATACATTACAAAGAAAAGAAAAGAAAAGAAAAGAAAATGCCTTCTTCATGCTGAGTGACATATTGAAATAAACATGTCTGAAATAATGAGGAATAAGAACAAAAAACAAGTTTCTGTGTGGAGGAAGAGGAAGAGTTGAACCTAGCCATTAAGAAAACAAACAAACAACCCTATATTTGCTGATTTATTTATTTTTGTTGTTGTAACTCCAACAACTGAACAAATACCTAATTAAGAGCTGGAGAGAAAAAAATTGTAGACTAAAGGTGAAAATAGACATCCTAGCAAAATACTGGCAATATGAAGAATGTGAAGCAGCAATCAACATTTTAACTTCCATAGCTTCATGAAAATATCACCAGATGGTGGGTGCTGATTTAGACACAAAATCAGTAGAGAATGAGATAAAATATTGAAGATTCTTTTCACAAACCGTACTCTTTTCAGTTGAAACTGCTTTTGTTGGACTTCTTCCTCCTCCCCTCCCTCCATATATTTCACAGCAAATCTGGAAAATGTCACAATAGGAGGGCCTCCTTTATTAGTGGTACAAAAATGAGAGACTGGAACCCGATGAATTCTTTTGATACATATTGAACAACCTCATATACCAGAACTTTCATAAAGACAACAAGCTGGCACTTTTCAACATTCTAAAATTCCAACTACATGTTAATTGACAGATTCTTAGAATATTAGTTTATTCTGAGAAATAATATGTTATTGTTAGTCTTCAGTAAATAAATTGGACAGATCAAAAGACTTCCCTTGCTCTTCCAATTACTGTTCGTACCCCTCCGATTTAGTACCTGTAGTGTTGTATCCTCCCTTAACTCCCCAAAATTGCCATAGCATTTTTCAGTAGCTGTTAAATTTGTCTCCTTAAAGGGAAGATAGCGGAAGAACTTTGTTGCATTCAATACCAATAGACTTATATATTGCTCCATAGTGCTTTACAGCACTCTCTGAGTGGTTTACAAATATCAGCATATTGCCCCCAACAATCTGACCTCAAAAGAACGGAAGGCTGAATCAACTTTGAGCTGGTCAAGATCAAACTCATGGCTGTGGGCAGAGTTAGCTTGCAATACTGCATCCTAACCATTGAGCCACAGGGCTCCTTCAAACAAACAACACTCAAGCCCTTTCCAGTAATCAGAACAGAATACCTTTTCCAGTTTTAATAAATTACAGATAACCATTTAACTGAATGCACATGTTGCAGGCAATTCTGGAAAATATCGGGGCTTATTAGGCCATCTTGGAAGTTCCAAAAGAGATACCTCATAAATATCCAAAGAGGCCAAAAGTGTTTCAATAATACTGCCAATATTTGCATGGGGGGACTGTGTCCTTCCTTAGCCTGTCAAAGGCCAATTAAACAAAGACTATCTCAAGTTCAGAATCTGAGGAATTTTGATGGAAACCAAAACAGAATTGCTCACACTACCATATTTCCATTCACAAGGTTGAAAGTTGTTAATTACATATCTTCCTTTGGGATGCTAATATTTCATTTAGGACTCCTAAATGACTGCTGTCTCTTAAATGGGATCAGTGGAATTTTTAGAAATGTGCATTTAAGTATTTCTATTGATGTATTAGAAAATGCTATGATTTAGAAAACAAGTATGAATCCATATATATCAGAACCCAGATCTGCTTAGTTTAGCTTTCCAATGAGGCCAAAGACTAGCCAAATGATGGGGATTTAGATGTAATAGTTCCACACCTTTTTCTCTGTGTGTGCCTTCAAGTCATTGTTGACTTCAGTCAACTGCCTAAGCAAGTTCTTAGAGTTTTCTGGGCAAGAATTGGAGACCACTTAGATTATTCCCTGCAGTTTCTTTGGCAAGGCTTTTCAGAAGTGGTTTGCCATTGCTTCCTTCCTAGGGCTGAGAGACCGTGACTGGCCCAAAGTCACACTGTTGGCTTTGTATCTAAGGTGGGTCCAGAATATGTTTTTTATGTCAGTTCCTTAAACAGTACTTCAAGTTGTTTCTCAGTCTTATACCTAGGGGTTTTATATCAAAAGTAGTATTAGTAGGAACTTTGAATAGCTTCAATATTTTTTCAGGCAGATGGGAAAGCAGCAAATTTCACACTAAAGTTCCTTGCTGTTTTTCCATACTCTTCCATTTTTGGGGCATTTCGGGGTGGGGGTGGGGGTGGGGCATTACTATGATATGTTTGCCTCCTATCTCTCAAGGAGTACTTTAGGATAAATTAGGATCAATACATTTTCCTGGCTTGTATTTGTATAGTGCTATGACTGTAATGAAGACGTATCTCATTATATCAGGGATGACATATCTTCCTAGTTTTATTTTTTAGTGATTAGATAAATCAAGCAACAACAACAAAGCAAATCAAAGAACAGAAATACATGTATTTATGAAAAGTAAACTTTATACTAGAGCAAAGTGAGAATATGATGATTAAAAAAATAAAAGCAAAATAAACAAACAAGGGAAAAAGCATTACTGTGGTGGTGCCTCGGTTCTTATCATTAATTGGTTCCAAGAGATGCAATTAGTACCAAAATGATGAATACCAAACAAAATTTTCCCATAAGGAATAATGTAAGGAGTCACAAGGCAGCCAACACTGACAAGTTCTAACTTGTGCATTGAGTAGCAAGCAAATGATGGGACAAAATTTCACATCAAAATGAGTTGAGTATCAAATTCAATGAGTTTCAAAGAAGTTGAATACCAAAGTACCACTGTATAGGAAAAAGCATTCTAATAACTCTCTTCTAATCTTTTTTTCTCCCAATTACTAATTGCTATTTAAATATTTTTATACTATGCTTTTAAGATATATTACTCATTTCCATTTGAATTGTTAATTATTTTTGAAACAGTTTCTTTTTCGTAAAAAAATCATGTTCTAAGTATCTTACCTAACCTTGGTGTGTGATATGTTGTAGATAAAGAAACCATTCCTGCTTGAATTTGATTAGACTTCTACTGTTGAAAATATGCAGGCAATTTTTTTTCCATTGCCAAGATTGGGTGCCTAAAATTCTTCAATTTAGAAAAGGCAAATTTTCTCTTTTCCAATGCTGAACCAGATTGATTCTTGCCATGGTCAACATTTATCTTAATAAATTGCTTTGCTTGTTATTTATATTGTCTGGGATTATACCTAATTAAAATGTCTGTGCTTTTAATTTAAGAGCCTTGGTGGCACAGCAGACTAAAGCACTGTTACATAACACCAGCTGCCTACAATTATTGCAAGTTCAAATCACACCAGGCTCAAGGTTGACTCAGCCTTCCATCCTTTCGAGGTAGGTAAAATGAGGACCTGGTTTGTGGGGGCAATAAGCTGACTTTGTATAAAATAGAACACCGCTTGGGGGGGGGGCAAAAAGCCCTACTAAGCAGGTATATACAAAAGTATAAAGTCTATTGCTTAACGCATTATAAGCCGCCCTGAGTCTCCGGAAAAGGGCGGCATATAAATCGAATCAATCAATCAATCAATCAATCAATCAATTTTATTTTCAGAATTTTCTGAATATTTTGATTTAGTTCTTTGCAGTACTTTTGAGTATTTTTTGCATAAGCATCACATTTGGCAACATTTTCCTTCTTCGCTGTGGCATTTCCAACATTTATAGTTGCATGATTTGTCCATCTTGGCAATCACTGACAGAGTTATATACCATCTGTAGAGCATTTTGTACCAAGTTTTCCCCAAATACCAGCATGGTGCAAATTTTATTGACTTCTTCCCATTGTTCCATTGTTATTACGTTTTTAAAGTTTTGTTTCCATTTTATTGTAGAGTTTTTATTTTGTTCTCTTTCTTTGTTGTATTTGAGGATTATGTAAATACATCTCAATAAATGATATTGATTCTGCATAACATTTATTCCTCTCCTTGAATTTTGATTCACAATGGTCTGTTTACCTTTTCAAATCTTGTGGGCCAAGATTTCCAGAGCAACCACTCCCCTAATAGTAAAGGGGAGAGTGGACACCTTAGCCATGTATTTTTGCAAATTGAAAAGCTTTCCGAGAGTATTCCAATCACTGTATGTTTTGCTATTTGACATTGATATCTATCTTCCACCCAAGTTTTGATTTCTTCCCCGGGATTCCTTTTGTTCAAGACCTCTAGTAAATTCCAAGTTGTCAAAAGTTTTTTTCCCCTGCATCTAGAAATATTAGTTCTGCCTTCATTCTCTTAATATTGATGAATTCTAGTGCATTTATGATAAATCTGCTGTTGGCTTTCATCTTTCTTTTTGGGAAAATAACCTGTCTGATTTGTGTAAATAATTTCAGAAATGCACTTCCTAATGTGTAATATAGTACTGAATATCTTGGAAACAGCATGCTGTAAAGATTCAGTGTATCTCTATAAACAAAAGTCCCACCTTCATTATACTAGGTAGGGTGATGATTTTTCAAGGGACTTTAAAACCAAAAACCCAATGTTGACAGATTCAAGAATGTTTTTTAAATTACCATTCCAATGCAGTCTCATTCATCACAATATTCTTAAGTGTTTGGTTATACTCAGACCCATTTTATATCCAGGAGAATGATAATGAGCTATGGTAAATTCTGTGCCCTCCCCTCTTTGAGTTGATTCCTTAACTGTTTAGTTTTCACTGAGACCATTAAAAGCATATTAATTGGTTGACTCAGCCTTCCATCTTTTCTAAGGTGGGTAAAATGAGGACCCCATTTGTGGGGGCAATAAGCTGACTTTGTATAAAATATACAGAAGTATGAAGGCTATTGCTTAACGCATTGTATGCTGCCCTGAGTCTCCAGAGAAGGGCGGCATATAAATAAAATAATAATAAAAAAGTTGTAATCCCTTTTAAATACAAAGGTTGCAGAGCCAGGTTAAGGCCAATTGGTGCTCTAAGTACAATCCTACAATGGTGGTCCTTGGCCCTTCCATTGCTTCACTGACAAGACGTTTAGACTCAATAAATGGAAGAATTAAAGGCATGACAGATAAAGATAAAAACTCTGAATTTACCCCCTCCCCCCATTCCCTTGCAACTCCAGCTACATGCTTATTTTGCTTAATGGTTACTTTAGGACTGAGGTATGATGTTGTAGACAGACATAAAGAGGTAGCAATGGATCTAGAAAGAAAAGCACACTTTAAGCTTGGGCAACTGCAAACGTGTAAAAAAAGTGCTCTGTCTAACTCCTCATTAATTCAGCACAGTGGAAAAGAGGGAGGGGAGAATGTTGTGGGGATGTAACTTTCCTGGAATATGATGCTTTCCCCACTTTTAGATGTGTATTTGAGGAAGGACTTACTTAACCTGAGGAAGCTCCCTCCATCAGATAAAAGGGAAATACAATATATCTTAATGACAGCTGTGGTTATAAATGTAATCTGTTAACCATGGGTTCATGCTTTGACATTTTTTTTTAATTACTTCAAATTTCTATTTAAAATTCTGAATATTAGTGAATCTTGGTCAGCTGAAATGATTCTACTTATATTTATGAATGTACCTTAAGCAACATGAATACTACTTTTTAGTTATGGCTGGTATGGCCAGTCAAGTATGATAAAAAAAATCATTATCAGAATACAACTTCAGACAGAATAAAGGGGAAGAAATTATTATGAAACCACAACTGACTATTTGACAAGGCATACAATGACAAAGAAGTAGCATTTTGCCCATGCCATGTATGTGAAGTCAATAAATAAAATTTATCAACATTATTTGTAACCTTCCAAACGTTTCCATGAAAGAAAATGAGTAATATACTTGGGCTTCCTCTATGTTTCCTTCTAAGCCCTATATATATATAAAAAAACCCGTTGATCAAAGTACATTGAAGTACTGCATGCCTCAGTAATTGTGTTCCTCCTGGCAGAATCAGTTCATAAGAGTATTATCAAATGCTAGCTAGAGGATAGACCAGAGGATGCTATGATACAAAAGAATAAAATTTAGAAGAAATACCTTGGGCAAACATCTTGTTGATATAAAAGACTTAATACATAAAAAAATCAGATGGTAATGGAAATAAAGATCCATTCTTTGTAAGGTAGTATTGTCTTACTTATTCCCAGCTAGTTTTAATTGGAAAAATATATTGTTTCCCTGCTGTTTTGATTTACCCTTTTAAAAACATTATATTTGGCTCCCATCGACCCGTGCGCTCCCACAGAGAAGGCCTCCTCAGGGTGCCATCAGCCAAACAATGTAGGCTGGTGACCCCCAGGGGGAGAGCCTTCTCTGTGGGGCACCCACCCTCTGGAACCAATTGCTCCCGGAGATAAGGAGAATTCATGACCTCAGTGCTTTCCGCTGTGCCCTCAAAACACATTTTTTCCAACAAGCCGGGCTGGCTTAAGAAGAAATTTTAAATATTTTAATTGGTTTGCTAGTTTTAAATTTTGGAGCCAAATTTATATATATATTAATTGTTTTTAATATTTGCATTTCATGTTTTTATTCCTGGCTGTACACCGCCCTGAGTCCTCAGGGAGAAGGGCGGTATATAAATTGGAAATAAAATAAAAAATAAAATAAAATAAATATTGTATTTCAGCATCTATTGAAAATTCTGTTCATTGTTGAAAAAGAAGATGTATAAACCTTAATATTAGGTTGATAAAAGTTCAGTATTATTAACAGAATGTGATGACATTGTAGATAAACAGCTGTCTCCATTGTACAGATATCTAGCATTTGATTTTTTTTTATCTTCATGTGAGAAAATTAAGAGTTTTTACTTCTGCAAACATGAATATTTCATTTAATTAAATGAAAAAAAATTAATCTTGGAACTAACCATATTTCCACTTAACATAAATGCACTATCTTTAAGAGACTAGACTATATCTGAATACTTTTTTAAAAAACAAAATGTAATTATTACAGTCCAACCTCAACTGTCCTCAGTGCAAATTAGAATTATTGCAGAGGTGCTTTTTAAAAACAGTTTCCTGCTCACGGATAACAGAATAATAGAATGACCTTATAAATTACAATATAGGCAGTAACACATCAGAAATCGAGCAATTCAATTTCCTTACATGTTAGAATATGCATAGAAAATAATCTCCCACATTTTAATCAAAAGAAAATGTGAATTAATTACTTGTGTCATAGCTAATTTTCCTTGTCAGATTTAATTTATCAAAACTATCGGTTCTAAAACTAAATGGATACAATTGTTAATTTGGATGAAATTTGGATAAATATGTTACTTAGGCTGTTTAGGGTAGCCCTGGGTATTCTTTAATGCAGTTCAAATATTTCATGCTTTTTGTCACACAGATATAGATAATTAGCAAGTATTTCTGGTTTTTCACTTTAGATGAAGGCAACCTACCCTTTCTCCATTTGATTCTTTTATTGTGCTTCCATGAACAATAGGAGAAGAATGTTAAGAAATTATAAGGGAAAATACTTTGCTTTCAATTGCAATGGAAGTTTCCATTCCTTTCTGCACTAGTGTAGTAATTTCACCAAAAACCAAGCAACAGAGAGAATAGGTAATGCAAGAACTGAGGGTATCAAGCAGTGGTGGGTTTCGCTTACCTTTGCTACCAGTTCGCTCGCTTGCGCACGCTTACTTCGCTCGTGCATGCGCCATTTCTGCACATGCGCAGAATGTCTTCGATGACATTCGGGCGAGTGGGCGGAGCCTCCTGCTGCTGCTGCTACCGGTTCACCTGAACTGGAGCGAACCGGTAGCAACCCACGACTGGTATCAAGATGGCTGACACTACCATTGGTGTGTTGCAAGGATCAAGACATTAACTATACAGAACACTCATTTTTCAAAGAACTACAGCACTCCTGTATTTCAGTTTATTCACTTGACTTGCTAACCCATCACAGCATTTTCTTTTTCTTCCATTCAATCATATCTGATTCTTGGAGACCACCTAAATCAGGGCTGTCAAACTCCCGGGCCACAGGCCAGAAGCCTCACGCACTGGCCACACCCACACCCGGTTTAGCAAAGGGGGAAAAAGTCCCGATACGTCATGTGACAAGTTTGATACCCCGACCTAGATTATCCCTGCAGTGTCTTTAGCAAGGTTTTTCAGAAGGGATTTGTTGTTGCCTTCCTCCTACAGCCAAGAGACTGACTGGCCCAAGATCACCCTGCTGGCTTTCTACTGAAGGCAGGACTAAAACTCATGGCCTCCCAGTTTCTAGCCTGATGCCTTAACCTCTACACCAAACTGGCTCTCTATAGTCAATATATCTGTGGCTTATTCCAACATTTCCGTAAGTGTGGGCAAAGCCCAGTGGGAGGTCATGAGACAATACATGGAAGGTCATCAGAGAGCATTTTCCTGAAATGTTCTTTCCAAGCAGGGTTGTCAGTTTGATGAAAAAATATATATGCTGAATTCAAAACAACCCCATTGTTTCAAAGCTCTTTATGTTCCATGTTTCTAACTCAGTTTATCTTTCAAAGGAGGACTAATCGTCCTTGGGAGACATGAGGCTTCTATGCAAAGCTCTGATCATCTCACTTGAGATTTATCCTGCAGAGGGAATTATGATAAAAGTGAAAGGAGTATGGGACGTGACTGTTATTTCAATGCAGCTACACTAAGACAGGTAGTGCCGAAGTGCCTGTCAGTGTTTTGCAAGCTGAAGCATTTTAAGAATAGTTTATAGAAAGTGGATGTAAGGTAAAAGATACTCTTCCCTTCCCTTCCCTCACCTGAGCATGAATGAGCCCCAGATGTCAGTACTTACATAAAAATAATCAAGCTCATCCTTCCTCTTAAATTATGTTTTAAAATTTATTGGCTGTTCATTTAGATTATTTCCAATGAAGCAGTGTTCTTTTACAAAGCTGTAATGTCCTTTCATTGTTTTGGTTTAGAAAGTATAATTTAATTTAAGGTAAAGAGCACAACCATTTTTTGCCCGCTCTAACCTCACTAAGTTTAATTCATGGCAGGTTAAAAAAACAAATTAATTTTAGGAAGTCCCTATATTGCCAGTTTCAAGAATCTCTGGCTTACCAAATTAAACCAATGTTCTAGGCTGATATAACACATTGAATCATTAACTAACTACATTGGCAGAGTTCAAAAAGACAATAAATAGAACATGGTTGACCAGTCTGTTGTTTGTTATGTGTGTGAACTTAGCCAACGTTATATAGGGAAGACAGCAGTAACCAGTTGTGTTTTATTCCTCTGAGCTCCTGTGCCTTTTCACTCAATTGTCACAACCAGGCTAGCTGGCCATGGTCCGGAGTTTGAGGTGACATTTCTCTGTGGCAATGGCAGTACTGAGGCTAAAGTAGAGGCCTATGGAGGGTAGCAAGCTGAGACTGTGATGACAGCTGGCTGAAACTGCTGAAGGCCCCAGACCTCTATTTTAGCCCCAGCCCTGCCACTGGCATTGAGAAGTGCCATTGTGCAAGGTGTCCAAAAGGGCATAGATGTGGGAGATAAGTAGGTGGTGGGAGTTGAAACACTCTATCTCTATAATTTCTTGCTATATTCTTTACAATTGTCTGTCTGTCTGTCTGTCTGTCTCCATCATCTCTCTATCACCCATCTCTCTCACAGAGGGTATCTTCTTTATTTCTATACACATTATACAGTATTGTTCTCCCATCCTCACTGTTTGCAACCACCATTTCCTTGTGAACATTGTTTTCTTGCTCAAAGCCTCTTTCATCTAAATACTCCATCAAATATACTTTTTGCTACTTTCAATACATTTATTTAATGCCATTCTGTGACATTTTCTTCTACAATTTTTCTCATCTTGTTCTAAGCAATTTCCAGGTCCTCTTTTCTTATGCCCATTTTCCATTCATCTGTCAGGATGACAGATGCATGGAAATGTATTAGAAGATAGAATATATTCTAGTAGTTTTCCATGCAGAGGCTGACATCCAACATTATATAAGTTTGTCCTATCCTTCCCCTGTGGCCTGTTGCACTCTCCTCTAAATCTGCTGTAAATCCTGTAGAGCTAAGTAGGATGGTGCACAGGGAGACAAGTGTAAGTGGAGGGAGAAATACATTTGCTTTACACATGTTGTTTCTTTACTCAAGGACAGAGTTGCATCTAATAAAATAGCATCACAACAGCTAAAGTAAAGGGTGTGTGGGGGAGAGAAAGACAGAAAAAGTACAGTATGGATAACAGAATAACAGAGTTGGAACAGTCCAATCCAGGGGTGCATTCTAATTTTTTTTACTACTGGTTCTGTGGGCATGGCTTATTTTGTGGGTGTGGCTTGATGGTCATATGACAATTATTTAGGATTTAGCAGAGGTACTGGTCTACCAGGCTTTTAACTGCTTGCAGAGCTATACCGATCTACCAATTTATTTTTGCAGGCACTGATCTACTCATGTATTTTTACAGGCACTGGTCTACCCATTTATTTTTGCAGGCATCGGTCTACTCATTTGTTTTCTTTTAACACTGATCAGCTGTAGGGCGGCCCTTTGAAGCCCCATGGCAAGAGTTTAAACAGGTTTTTTCCCTCTAGCCATCAGCTGGTACTCAGGAGGCAGCAATAGATTGGGAGTGAGGCCAAATAAAAGGTAAGAATAATGCGGGGTGGGGGTGGGGGTGGGGGGCAGAACCGGTTCAGTGATGTCATATCATCACCGCTACTGGCTCGGCGGAACCAAGCCAAACCGGGAGGAACCCAACACTGGTCCAATCCCCTGCTGATCAGGAGATCTTATGCCATTGTAGACAAGTGGCTGTCCAGTTTCTTTTTAAAAGCCTCCAGATGAAAAAGTGTGAGAGAATCTACTTTTTCCATATGAAAAGTGTGAGAATCAGAGATAATGGCCCAACATTAGGATTTTGAAATTACTGCTGAATAAAATAGAAGTAAACCCAAAATAGAATGAGGATAACTGTTGTAAAAACTGTGAAAAGACTTTATTCTTAAAAAATCTATTTTTTAAAATATAATTAATTTGTGATGTTTGGGATAACCCCCTTCTTGCCAAGAATCATAAAGACAATGAAGGTCATCCAATAAAAAAAAGACTTAATGGAATTGATAGAACTCAAATGACGTGTTGTGGGTAAAGTGACAGAAGCAGATAATTAATGTGTTGACATAAGAACAGATCAGTGGTGGGTGTCAAAATTTTTTACTACTGGTTCTGTGGGTGTGGCTTGGTGGGCGTGGCATGGCTTGGTGGGCATGACAGGGGAAAGTTACTGCAAAATCCCCATTTCCTCCCGATCAGCTGGGACTTGGGAGGCAGAGAATAGCTGGGGGCAGGGCCAGTCAGAATTTTTACTACCAGTTCTCCGAACTACTCAAAATTTCCGCTACTGGTTCTCCAGAACTGGTCAGAATCTGCTGAAACCCACCTCTGGAACAGATGTCTTTAGCTGTCTAGAGATCAATTTCAATAGATATGTAAAAAACACATCTGCAATCCTTCTTTGTGTTGTCTTCCTTGGAGAAAGCTTCATTTAGTCAAAGAATGAGACAACAACATGGATGCACATAGACAGACACACAAATTATATGTCTTTAATGGGATGTCCCAGGCATATTGCCAGAAAGTAATTTTTTTTTAATCAACTGGTGTTGATATACTTTAAAAGACAGTGTGGCTAATTGCTCCTTTAAATTATTCAACAAAACCCTCCTGTGATTCAATGCTCTAATTCCCTTAGCCTTTTTTCATTCATATATTTTCTTTAGGTATAAGAATAGAAACAATTCACCATTATTTAAACACAGAATATACTTAATTTTGGAATGTACATGATATCATAGTTATAAATTATTCAACGCAATTGATTAGCCAGAGAAAACTTGGAATAGGAAAACCTTTGGCCTGATTTCTCATGTTACTTCCTGATAGATAGGTTTGAAATCAACCAAAGAAATGGAGAAAGAACAGACAATTAGGGGCTAGTAGTTATTATATTCTATCTGAGATCCATCTGTGCTCCTTCATAGCAGAGAAATTAGGATTGATTTGTTTAAAATCAGTAATAGAATTCTATTTGGCACTAGTGCTATATTACTGAAAAACATATTGTAACTTTTGGTAGATTGGTAAACATATATGTAGAACTATAATAGTAATGATGAAATTTAATTGCCTTTTAGGATTAAATGAGGTAGATATAGCCTGACAATAAGTTGCAAATGCAGTTCAATATTACAAGTAAGTACCAGCAACACAAAATATATAAAATGGTGAACAAAACTAGAATATTACTGTACAAATCTTACTGCTGCTCTTCCTAACTTTCTATGTAAGACATAAGATCAGAGGTGGGTTCTACTTACCTTTACTACCGGTTCTCAACGGGGCCGTGCACACTTCTGTGCATGCGCAGAAGCTTCCTCATGACTTCAGGGTCAGTGGGTGGAGCCTCCCACCGGTTTTATGACTGGTTCTATAGAACCGGTCAGAACCGGGAGCAACCCACCACTGGACAATACTGTTTTATGAATTGAACTAGAGATATTTACCATTGTTGCTGATCTCAATCGTATGGAGCTCTTGCTAAATCAGTGCAAAGATTCAATGGAGATTTTGAATTGTTCTTAACATTTTCAAGCGTAACGATGAACTTTGAAATGTGCATGTTATAACTCTGTAGAGTGAAATGAACATCATCTAAGGATGTGTGGATCAGTAAAAGTCTGTTTTCTTACCTTCAATTTAGAGCAGATTTCTTAAAAAGCTATACAAAAATAGGTAAAAATATAATGTATAGATAAGGAGACACTGTTTACTTTCTGTTGGGCAGTCACCTTTCCTGCAGCCTGTTAATATTTTTCTCTTTTACATTCAAAGCTATATTAGTATTATGAACATTAATCTACTCAGAATAATAAACAAATTAAATGATTGCAGTCCTGGAAACATGTACATATTTGCAATTTTGCACGGAAAATCACTACTGTGATTTAATGTTAACTTCTTGACTTTTTAAAAATTTCCCATGGTGGGCTTCTATAATGTTTCATTGCAACTATTTTCTGTGTTCCTTAATTTTAAGATATCTGTATCTGTATCTGTATCTGTATCTGTATCTGTATCTGTATCTCTGTCTCTGTCTCTGTCTCTGTCTCTGTCTCTGTCTCTGTCTCTGTCTCTGTCTCTGTCTCTGTCTCTGTCTCTGTCTATCTATCTATCTATCTATCTTTATCTATCTATCTATCTATCTATCTATCTATCTATCTATCTATCTAT
>WNWU01000057.1:2269437-2280350 GCA_012654045.1 Ptyas mucosa
TATCTATCTATCTATCTATCTATCTATCTATCTATCTATCTATCTATCAATATCAGTGGTGAAATCCTCCGCGGATTGCCCTCAGTTCACTGCCCATGCATGTGTGCTGCACGCCAAAAGTGCGCTGCACGCAGAAAAAAGAAGGCTTGGGAAGGTAAGCAGAACAGCGAGGGGGGGACAGCTGTGCTGCATGATTTACCTTCACTAGAAAGCAGGATTTCCTGCTTTCTAGCAAATATAAACCACATGGCACAGCTGATCATTGGAAATACCAGTTCGGACGAACTGGTAGCTTTTTTAAACCTCCAGTTAAAATTTTATTGGCTTGGCCATGGCCAAAGCTGCTACTATTATAACTTAGGATGGGTAACCTTTTCAAGTTGCTTAATGCCTTGGTTCCTTTCTACAGAGATAGAATCATCTGGACTTTCGAATGTCACTGATGGAAAAAGAAGAATTACATATCTAAGGCAGTGTTTCTCAATGTAGCAAATCTAGGGTGTATGGTCTTTAACTCTCAGAATTCTCCAGGAAATATGGGAATTGGTCAACACATCTTAGAGTTGTCAAGGTTGAGAAACACTGACCTAGGATCATACATGTAGCATGGCATGGCATGGCATAACATATATAGTAGGAATGTCCAACCTTGTCGACTTTAAGACTTGTGGACTTCAACTCCCAGAATTCCCAGTTAAAGTTCATAGGTCTAAAAGCTGATAACTTTGGACATCCCTGATATATAGTCATTTATTTATTTATTAAACTTATATGCCACTTATCTTGCCTGGAGGAGATTCTAGGAGGCTTACAATCAATAAAAGCAACAACTATTAAAACAATAAATATTACTAAAATTGACTTTAAAATGAATAAAGATGGGAAGGAAGGGAGCAAGATACACACAGGGAGGAGGTGTGTGGGGAGGGGGGGGCTTACCTTATAATGAATTACCTTACCGTAATCCATTAACCACTTCCAGAATGACATGCCCCCATCAGGGTCTGATTGGCAGAGCCAGGTCTTCAGGCCCTTTCAAAAGGTCAAAAAGGGAGGTGCAGATCTCACCTGGGGGGTGGGGCAAGATATTACAGATGGCAGAAGCCATGACAGAAGGCTGTTCTTCTGGACCCCACTAGCTGGAATTCCTTGACTGACAGGGTCCACAGCATGCCCCTTCTGCCAGTGCTGGTGGAGTGGGCCAATCCTATGAAATGGCTCCTCATATAGTGTATATATCTTATAGCATTCATGTATATCATGGAAATTTATGTTTCTATATAAAAATATTGACTTTCTTTCTTTCTTTCTTTCTTTCTTTCTTTCTTTCTTTCTTTCTTTCTTCTTATGTGCTAAAACCTATATGAGCATGGCATATAAGAAATAAAGATGTAAAAATAGGCAGTCAGAATCTTCATACTTTTATAAAGAAAAAGCTTTGGAAGATACAGGCACTTCCCAGTCCATCACTATTATTGCCTACTTTTACCAGACATAGTGAATCTTTCAATCTTACAGACTTGACCATTTAACACAGAACAATAACCAGTAGATGAATTTTGGAAAGTTAATAGGAAGCTTAACTCTCCGTTAGCCCAATAGAAATGAAATGCAGTCTCTCTTCTTTCTACTGATGGAGATCCTTGACTTTTTCTTAAGAAGGGGTAATTACCCCTTGATTCATTTTCCTTGAATGGAGCATTTAATAGAACTTATTTTTAACACTGCTCGTATGCAACTCAGGTTAGAGTAAAATGTTTTATCTCCTCCAAGGGAAAATCATTTTGAAATAATTTCTCAAGGCCAGCTACTATCGGTAGCACTGTCAAAACCTCATTATTACGGACTTCATGTTTTGAAATTTATTCAGCACCTTTGCAAGCAATGGCCTTAGGAAGCCTCTGCGGGATCAGTTATTCTTCCCAGGATTTATATGAAAGCATGAATAGAAATTAGGCACAGCCAGGTAGGATTCGAATGAAAACAATCAGGCAAGACTGACACTAACTTCATGACAGGTCAAAAGTGAGTAATAGCTCAATGCACCACTGAACAAACGAAAAGAACAAAACAGAAATTACAACTAAATTACCATGCCAGGAACTTAAGGCTGCTGTTGGGAGATCACTTTATCTAGCTTTGACTATCTGGGCATAATACAAATAAAGCAACATGCTTAATAGGATAAATGCACACACATGCACTATAAAAGAAACATACTGGGTAAAAGAGGAGCATCGAGGCTGTAAACCAAACCAGGGCATATGAATTTGAAAATGTGCTAGAAGACAACAGACATAAAAAAACATATAATCATCTCATAGATGTTCAGAACTTGATTAACCATCAGGCTATCTAATCATGCCGTCTCACCATCAATACTTTCACTACACTGGAATAGCTAGCAGTTTTTATTTATACATTATAGTTTACTATTGCCCTTGTAGCGCCTTGTTTTTGTCCTTACTGTAATAGGCAGGGTGGCTAACGATAGGAACAAGAAGTTAATCAGCATTAAGGCTCCAATTTTGTATTGGGTTTAGGAGGAAGAACCGTGTCTAAATCTTTCCTGTTCTAGTGGAAGAGCAGGACTAAGCTATCCACTGACTTTTTTTTTTGTTCTCCAAATTTTTATAACTTAACTTTGGTTTTACAATGGTGATGTAGCATGATTGTTGTGTTAACAGTCCAACTGTACTAAATTATCTTCATGTATGCTGCCACAAACTTCATTAAAATAATCTTGTAAAGTAAACTATTACACTTATCCTGGAACGGCAGTGGAAAAATTGAAGTGCCTGGCTGAAGGAAGTTCTAGCCTGAGGCACGATGTGCTAACGTCTACTCAGAGCCACATTGTTGCATGAAATAAGACAGAGGCTGCTAAGTGCTATTAAAAGCTGGAAAATGCAAGATTCCCTGAAAAATGTGCAATTTTATCAAAGCTCTCTGTCCTCTGTTGAAATTTCTTGGCTGTTCTGCCCAAACAGGAAATTTCAAAATCACTCTGAAAAGTCCTTCTAGATAAATTCAGTAGCAGCTAAAAGATAGCTAGATATTGCCAACCTTTGTACTGTTATTTTTTTTTCATAACAATACACTGGAGATTTCAATCTCAAGTAATTTAAGACCAAAACAGTTATTATTAACAAATATCTTGATGTATATCACAATGTGTTCTGTTTTCATCTCTTCCTTTATGATACTGTATTTAAATCTGAATGGAAAAGCAAGTAATTATAATACTCATGACACCAATGTCCTACATTATAATTAATATTGATAGAATATACACTTTTTATTTTTTTCTTTTTTATTTCCAATATTCTAAGATATTGAAATAACAGATATCAAGTATATACTATATTAATATAATTATATTGAAATAATATGATGTATCATAATTTATAATACAAAAGGAGAAAATAAGTTAGTCCTTGACTTATGACTACAATTGAGCCCAAAATTTCTGTTGCTAATCAAAACATCTGTTAAGTAAATTTTGCCCCATTCTTCAACCTTTCTTTCCCTAGTTGTTAAATGAATCACTGCAGTTGTTAAGTTAGTAACATAGTTATTAAGTGAATCTGGCTTCCCCATTGACTTAGCTTGTCAGAAGGTCACAAAAGGATCACATGACCCCAGGACACTGCAACCGACATAAATGTGAACCAGTTGCCAAGCATCGAAATTTTGGTCACGTGACCCTGGGGATGCTACAACGGTTATAAGTGTGAAAATGCCCACGTTACTTTTTTCTGTGCTTTTGTATCTTCAAACAGGCACTAAATGAACTGTTGCCACTTGAG
This sequence comes from Ptyas mucosa, assembly GCA_012654045.1. Lineage (NCBI taxonomy): Eukaryota > Metazoa > Chordata > Lepidosauria > Squamata > Colubridae > Ptyas > Ptyas mucosa. Next base: position 2,273,247 of record WNWU01000057.1, read on the forward strand.
GACTACCTGTACTGCCAACCTTTCTCCTCTCTGGTTTGTTTGTTTATTTATTTATTTGACTTGTTTGTCTACCTGGAGACTATAAGGACCTAAGAACATGTTACAATTTCAAATTTTTAATGCTTAAAAGACCTACTTCTCTTTGGAAGAAAAAGAAATATGATGAGGTTTCTACACTTATGTAGGCCTTGCAGGGTAAACCAGTTAGGAGTCACTGCCAGATGAATTAATTCTACTTTATTGTGAAACTACATCAGCAGAATCTACAATACAGTTCTCCCTCCTATCCAGGGGTGGGATTCTACTGGTTCAGACTGGTTCAAGCAAACCAGTAGCTCTGATGATCAGCTGGGAGGGAACCAGTTCACTCTGATGATCAGGTTGCCCCGCCCACCTGCTCACCTGCCCCTGCACTTTACTTACCTTTATCTTCTCAGCTGATTGGGGTAGCAGAGCGGATTGCCACACCTCAGCTGTGTTACTCCCAAGTGGTAACACAGGTTAGTATTTGTAAAACTGTGTGCGCATGCGCAAAGCGTGCGTGCCTGCATGATCACCAAACTGGTTGTTAAACCAGCAGTATCCCACCACTGCGCCTATCCCCTTTACACCCAAAAAACTAAGGAGGGTCTCTTCTGAACCTCTTGCCACACCCACTATGTGCCTGTGGGTAATGTTGTCTCTTATCTAACGTTTCTTTCGGCAGCCATCTCTGGGCCCAGTCACTCAAGGTCTTTCCCAGATTCTATTACAACTGGGCAGGGAGCTGTTCTTAGATGGACTATTTCCAGCCAAGAAAACATTTCTTTGCTTAAAACTGCCTCTCCCTGGCTGCTATTTACCCAAATGTGGGGTTTTCAATAAACAGTAATTTGAGGATGAAAGGGAGAATGGAAGTGGTGAAATGAAGGTGAGCCAGGGGAGCCACTTTTATTCTTCTGCTGCTGTTTTGGATTATTATGACAGTCTCCTATACCAATCAAGGTGTTTCTCAACTCTTTATTGGCATACATTCCATCTCTATTTGTGTTGGCACTGTGAATTAAAAATCTGTCCAGCTCACGTTTTTGCATTTTTAAAAGAGTCTCTCATTCAAAACTTTTTTTTTTTGCTTTTGTCCTTTGAAATTGAAAAAAAGAGCCCTCCATCATATAATTGGAGATAATAGTGCTTTGCTGCTGTAAGAAAACTGTTCTTCTCTTCAAAGTTCCCTTAATCTTTACTGTCCTTTATTTCTGAAATGGGATGTCACCTTAAGAAAGATCAAGCATCTTCAGATTTATATTATGAATAAAACAACCAGTCAGTGCCTAGACGTCCTGTATGCTAACTGTGAATTTCACAGTTGATGGACTAGACTAAAAGTTAATGATGTGCAGCATGAATACTTCATGACAATCAGTGGAAATGTTTAAGTGAAATAGTTCACTGAACTTCTCCGCTTCTTTATTCTGCATTTGAATCTACCAATGCATTGTTCTTGAGACCTTGCTTAGGATGTTTCTTTTCCTGGACAGATTCTGTCGGATTAAGAAGCTCTGCAGTAATGGTCATATAATGTTAGTAGTTATTTTTCCAAAAGTTTGGTGTGACAGCCGTGGTGGGATTCAGCCAGTTCGCACCACTTTGGGAGAACCGGTTGTTAACTTTCTGAGCAGTTTGGCAGACTGGTTGTTGAAAGAAATCATTAGGGCAGAGAACCGGTTGTTAAATTACTTGAATCCCACCACTGTGTGACTGATATTAGCAAGTGGCACGGGAAAAATAATGAGAAGCAACTCATAATTGTGCAATATGAAATGGCCTCTTCGGGACTTCTTGCTTGGAACCTAAGGAGCTGTAGTCAACTGCCAGGTTTCAAGGACATGCTTTTTCCAGACACATTTATCCACAGCAATTTTACCAGATTTTTTAATTAATATTTTAAATACATTATTTTGTTTACTTATTTCCATTCATATACTAAAAGTCTTTTTTTTGGTGAAGGAAAAGGATGAGTTGTATAAAGTTGAATATATGTACTCTCAGCAATTAAAAAAAAATCTTTGCTGTCTTTCTTATAGAATAAAATGAATCAAAACAAAGCTTGTTTATTCACCTCTTCCAATAAAGCAACCTCATTCTCAATACATGGGCTCTTTGTTGTGAGATTGGCATTATCCATGCATTAAAAACATGACAGTGTCATAATGAGGAGGGGCTGGAGTCATGTGTTACACTAAGCCATAATGCTGGTTCAATCAATCTGTTAAATAAACCCACTGTTGTGGATTTGTAAACACTGGTTTATGGCTTTGAGTAAACTATAAATAGCCAATTGTAGTTTATTCAGGAAACTATAGTTAAGCTAATCTTAACTTAACACTATGTTAAGACACAAAAAACATAATTGTCATTTAGCCAGTTGCAACAAGTTCCTAAAAATGCTGTTGAATTCTTTTATTGCCTTGTTTTTGCATTGTAATATTTTTAACCCTTGTTAGCCACCCAGTAATAGGCTCCCACCTCTATATCATTTCAGGCTGTCCTCGAACAACCACTGTAGATTTGCTACCAATACATGGTGGGAAAATAGCTATAATTTTTTTGCTTATGGTTTATTTATGATATTTATAATCTGCTCTGGAAAAAAATTATAACCTTTAACTAAGCCCATATAATTTCTGCAGCTATAATGCTAGCTAAAATAAACCATCTCCTAAAATCATGCCTCCTGCCTCCCAATAGTAGCTTAGTTAATAAACTATAAGATTAATTCATGCCTAAAAGAGCTTAATTTTTTTAAAAAAATATTTATTGTAGGAATATATTGAGGAACCAAAAAGATTAATGAAAGATTTTAGGATAATGTTATAATTTCAAAAGCATCCATACTTGCAATAAGAATAAAGAAATCACCTGTTTTATATTGATTTAAAGCAAAGAGTTGTTTAAGCTCAATTTAACCCTCCATCATATAATTCATTGTCAGCAGCATGTTTATATGAATCTCATTCTTTATTATTTTTACAAATATTGTAACCCAAGGCAACAAGCATATCCATCACAACATCCTCCTACTTTTCCCACAACAAACAACATACACGTGACTAGCCCAAAGACTAACCCAGCTGGTTTTCATGGATGTTTTATTTATCCTCTTATATAATCAAGTGAATTATTTATTTAGCTCTCTATTCATTTGCACTTACAGAATAGGTTCGGTTCCAGAATTGATGTCTTCTCTGAAGCTCCACTCCTCTTCTCCCAGTCTCTTAGGTGAATACAGTGAAAACTACTTTTTCACCTGGGTCAGTACCACAACATTTGACATTCTCTTTTGCTTGCTTGCTGAAGTTTCTCTGTTTTCTTAAGGACAATGCATGAAATTTTTGTGGCAAAACTTAATGGTTTTGGCTCCTTTCATTTTTTAGCTCCATTTCATGTCCAAAATATTCAAACTCAGCCTTATTTTTTTCCACATCTATCTGCTTCTTATCCTTTTGTGTTTTACATTTCTCATTTCTGTCTGCCCCACTCTACCTCTATAAGGTTTTGAAAGTTTCCTGTCCAATCTTTTATTTTCTTCTTGTTAAAAACTTTAGCCATTAAGAAGATCAATCGTTTGGACTCTTGTAATGATCAACGTCAAACAGGATCAGTTCTCCCATTGTCTCAAAGGGTGGACCAAAAAGAGCAGCAAATGCTGTCTCCATCCAATATTGGAAGAGTTTTCATAATGTTTCTCCCCATTCAGTTAGCTATGGAGCACTACTTCCACAAGTGGGGTCTTGTGCCTGACATTGAGGAAAAATCAGGTCTAGAAAATAGAAATCAGAAATCAGCAAAACCCACTATCTAATGATGGAAAAAGATGGAGGCAGTGTCAGAAATTGTATATCCTTTAGCAAGAAGATGGTCTGTACCACTAAGAACATTCAGATTCAGTACTGGTAAGTGCCAAGGATTGTGACCACCTTAGCAACTGTAACCAAGGCTTCAATTAGCACTCAAAGTTCCACATATTGTTACCTTTCTCCTGTGGCCAAATCAGATGTCCTCTTTCCACACTGAGGTATTTAACCAAAGAATAAATTACATAAACATTTCTAAAGACTTATGCACATGTTTAAAAATAATAAAATGTTCATTCCTAACAAATTAGATAGATGGCTAGATAAATAGATAGGCAGACAGGTAGAAAGTTGGTTGACTGGCTGGTTTTAAAGAAAAACAGTTATATAGCAACATAAAATCACAACCATAACACTGATATTTCAAAATCAAGACAGGTTTAAAATATTGTATACATTTCAATGCAATGTTGAAAATTTTAGAACCTAAATGAACTGAAGTTTGCTGGGAGACAATTTTGATTCCCCCCCCCAACATACCGGTATATTGTTTCATTCTGTTGGCCCATTACACTTTGCTTGATTCTGCTTTGTTTTATTTTGTTTAATGTAGCTTTGTTCCTCTTTTACATTTAATTATTGAATTGTATTTCAGATTCTTAGTTATCTCAAAGAATCAAAAATAGAAATATTTTAAATGCCTTAATGATAGAGATAGAGATAGATACATTGATAGAGAGATAGATATTTCAAGCAGGAGCCTTATATAATGGAAAACTCTAAAACCTGATTTTTGGCCTGATCTAGGTTTTTGGGTTTTTTTAAGCATATCAACTGTATTCACCTTTCTGAGATAATATGTGAATTAGAGCACATTTATTAATGGTGTAAAACAAACATTTATTTTCAGAAATTGCATAAAGATGAAAGTATCAAGGAAAAGGTGCATGGGTAAATCTAAATGTTATTTATTCACCTATTATATTTGAATTCTGGTCCAATCAAATGATTCTTGGTGGTTCGAAGATAGTAATAAATGGTATTTTATTACTTAGTACTACCATATTAGTATTACAAATAGTAATCATAATTTATCAAACTTACATGCCCCCTGACATATCTCAATAATATAAAGGGAAATCATATGAAGTAAACAATTTAAAGCGTTCCTAGGAGGCTTCCAAACTAAATAATAACATAAGAAGCCAAGATAATACAACTCAACATAGAAGCAAAGGTGGCTGAATTTGGCAGAATATTTCTTTTTCAGCCTGACCTCTGCAGGGAGACTTCCAGAGAACTGTGCTGCTATTAAGATTTAAACAAATTGCAGGTTGATGTGTAAAGAGAAAACAGTATATAAAGTATATGACTGAATATACTTTAAACTGACATAAGGGTTGGATTTTCTCTGGCTGAGATGTCTACTTATGTGATTTAATTGTCAAGCATTTAGCAAGATTGACTTTTAAAATAATCCCAGCATGTTCTTCTATCTGAATTGCTATCACCAGCTGCTAAGGGTTTGGGAAAAGGAAAGCATAATGATTTTTTTGACAATGGAATGAACTTTTCTCTGTTTTATGGAGAAATAAATATTGTTCTTTGCGTTCCTCTATTATTTCTAATATATATTTTTCCACCTGGACACATCTGCTTTCTTGTAAAAAAAATTATTATATTTCCAATAGATGGAAACAATTATTTCTCAAACAAGGGCTTGAGAAAGGGAGAGGTATGAAAAATAATACATTTTATATTGCCTGAAAAGCAAAGGAAAACTATTATTATTACTATTATTTATTAACTGTATATGCCACCTAGTGACTCTGGGCAGTTTACAATTAATGGAGGTGGGAATGATGGGGAGTGGGAAGGAGGGCTGAAAACAAAAGAAATTTGTTAATAGAGAAAACATGTTAGAATATAGAATATTCTTTATTGGCCAAGTATGATTAGACACACAAGGAATTCATTTCTGTTGCTAGTTCCCACACAAATGCACAATAGATTGGCAAAACCTTCCAAGACATATTTCTGGGAAAGCTCTTTCCTGAATTCATTGAGGCAACCACTTTAATAGAATATCTTGTCCATCACTAAGGACTGAGTTCAAAATTACATTCTGCCGTGGAACTGTAGAGCCTGTAGTAACTCTTAAATTCTATCAAGTCAGACAGAATATGTACCAGCAGATTGATACTTTCTCTTGAAACAAGGCTGAGACTCATCATTTTGACATGTATCTGCTGGGCTCCTGAAAAACCGATGAATATAGATAAGAAAGAAGTGAGTGAGCTCATATTAGGAAGAAAACATACTGCTTTTTCCCTTTTCAGTACAGAATAGAGCAGAAATGGGGGATGGAAAAACTTTCATAGAGTTCTCTTTATAATTTTTCATTAAAAACCTTTTTTCCCTTTTTCCTCTCCTATGCTGTTGACAGGACTTTGCAATCACAGGTTGACTAACAGAATGAAAAAAAAAGTATTGTTAGACTTTTCCTCTTCCCTCACTGCTATGCTTATATAACTAATTTGCTTTGTTTTTAAACAATGAAAGAGTGGATTGATTTTAGCAATTTCCTCACCCAGAAACTCCACAGAGCCAGAATAAATATGTAATTTACTTCAGAGTAATATTTTAAATTAACTTTCCAGCAGTGTTTGCAGTAGAAATTTAAAGAGAAATATTTTTAAACATCCCAAAACTTTTAGAAATGTGCACTTTGATCAACTATAACCTTGCCAACAAGTTCAGAAAAGTTTATTAGTGCCCCAAACAACCTAACTAAATCATCTAATTATTAAAATTCTTGTTCCCATAACCTTTAACCAAGTGAAATTGTACATCATAGGGAAACAATTTTTGAAGCTAAGTACCTCAAATGAGTTAATTTACAGAATGATCCCAAGTCCAGGACCCATGACTCCTGTGGAATTGCAATTTGGAAAATTTTATGAAACATTTTATGACATAAACAGTATCATAAAACATTTTATGACATAATACAAAATGTCATAAAACATTTCCTGTGGTGATGTTTATGCTATATAGTTCAAATGGACTATTTTCTAGGCACCTGCATCCCTGAATGTATCCCAATTTTTCTAGGGAAGGCAGTATATTAGAAGCTCTGTAACTGTTGAAGCGGAATCTGGTAAGAAAATATTCCTGAAACGATAGCAATAGCAATAGCAATAGCAATAGCAATAGCAATAGCAATAGCAATAGCAATAGCAATAGCAATAGCAATAGCAATAGCAATAGC
>WNWU01000057.1:2280360-2300605 GCA_012654045.1 Ptyas mucosa
ATAGCAATAGCAATAGCAATAGCAATAGCAATAGCAATAGCAATAGCGCTTAGACTTAATACCACCCCATATCACTGTATAGCATTCTCTGGGAATTTGATTATTTGCATATTGCACCCAATAATCTGGTCCTCATTTTATCGACCACGGAAGGATGGAAGGCTGAGTCAGCCTTGAGTCCCATTAGGATCAAACTCCTGACTGTGGGTAGAGTTTGACTGCATTCTAACCACTGCACCACCAGAATGATCCAAAAGGCCAGGGGTGAAATCCAGCAGGTTCTGACAGGTTCTGGCGAACCGGTAGCAGAAATTTTGAACAGTTCAGAGAACCGGTAGTGGAAATTTTGGGTAGTTTGGAGAACTGGCAAATACCACCTCTGGCTGGCTTCAGAGTGGGGTGGGAATGGAGATTTTGCAGTATCCTTCCCCTGCCACACCCACCAAGCCACACCGTGTCCACCAAGCCACGCCCACAGAACCAGTATTAAAAAAAATTGGATTTCATCACTGCCACAGGCAATGGGTGGTCTAGTGTCTCCAAAATTTTAATTACAGGCAAAATTTTTGTGAATTATCTCTGATTTCATTCAGATTGAAAGTACAAGACTTGAAGAGGACATGATTCAATTTAAGTTTGTGACCTGAGATTTGAACAAAATTTCATTTCATTCAAGATTCTTTGAGATTCACAATTTGATCTGAAAAATAATTTATCAGCTGTAACAGGGAAGTGCTAAAACACCTGCCATTGTTTTAGTTTTTACTAGTGTGGAACAAAAGACTTCAAGGCTGATACACTTTTTAGAGGATATTATTTCTAGTTATAGCTACTTATCTCAGGAGGCTTCAATGGCAGAACAGAGTTGTGCAGGATTGTTGTTTGCTGATAACATTCTGTGCTAGCAAAGGCAGCAGATGCACCTTGTAACAATGCAGTGCAATTCCACAAAGAAGGCAGAATGAAAGAGATTGGTACAAAACAAGTAGCATTCATAGCTTTCCTATGCTTTTTTAGAAGGAGTCAGTGTTCAGGCCAGTATTTGTATCAAACTGTCATGCATTCACTGATTGCGGAAAGATTAAAACCATTCCAATCCTGCCATATTTTAAAATGCAGTTTAAAACAAGATTACATATTAGACCAATCAGCCTTGAGCATAAATTCACAGTGTTAAGAGAAGAGAATGCTAGTTGTATAGACAAGGTACCACAACGGTGAAACAACCCATTAGTATAAGACAGAGTAAAGTTAAGGCTTGTGACAGGTCATATTAAAAAATAAGTAGAGCTCAGCAGTGTTATATTTATCCTGCTACAAGAGGTCTAATAGGCTGGAAGTTTAATATGATAATAAATCTTATTGACCAACCATTCATGTCCATGCCATAAAGCCAACTGCATCACTCTATCCTCCAGTATTCCCCATATATCAAAATGATGTTGCAACATTGAACATGTTCATAACAATCCCAGAAGCAGCAGAAAAAAAATTCATCAAATTTACAAGAAGATTCAAAGGAATACAAAGCATTTTGAAGCTACCCAATTTAATTTGTGCATCTGCTTTGACAGGGTGATTCAACTGAAATCTCATCAAATCAAAGCATTTCTTTAAAACTTTGCAGAACCCAGTGCCACAGCATATGAACAGTCAATAGAGAAAAATAAATACGATCTTTCTGCTTTATAGCAACATGTCCTAGGTTGATGCAACTCATTTGGAAGGCACTTTTTCAGAAAATGAGTAGAGCTTTTGGGAATAGAGCACCATAGAAACGGTAGTAGATGAATAAATCATTAGAATATACTGTCAAGTAAATTTTGGAATTAAATGAAAAGAGAATCACCAAGTTTGTATTTTTGTCAGAGAAATATCAAATACATAATGGAACAATAATTGTATAGTGATTTATTGTGGTAAGCCACTTCCTGAAGTGGAAAATGGGAGGGATTCTGAAGGAAATCTGTTATTCAATCTGTTACTTCTTATAGAATATTTATATGAAAGAGAAGGTGATATGATGGACTGGAAGATTGATGTGAGGCCCAATCCAAGAATGATATAAAACAATCAAGCCAAAGTTCAGTTCTTTATTTGCATACTGTATACCATATAAGTAGAATCTTGCCAGGTTAAACCTATATTACCCAAAGCTCATGGATATATCTTGGAAGCATCTAGAGTCACTATCCTCAATATCTTCTTCTTTCAATGATCCAGCTCTGGGCTGGGTTGTCTCTTGTCTCCCCCACCTCCCTGGAATGTGCTCCTTCTTTCCTGAAACCTGCTGTGTTGCTATAGTCTATCACATCACCTCCCCCTTCATAGATCCCTTTCATAACAATTACGTATCATATGTTTTGGACAGCATCTCTCATTTTCCCAACCAGGGTGATTGAGTATGATGGGAGATATAGTACAACAGACACAGAATACCCATTTTGGGAAGCTTGACATAAAATATGCAGTAGACATCATGCATGGCATTTGGAACAATTCTGTAGACATATGGATCTTTGCATTCTCAGCTGTATCCATGTGATTTTCAGTATCTCAGTAACATTTCTTTAATGATGATAACCCATTCCAGGAATGCCTAAAATTTCTTCTATAATATGTAGCACAATATGGCTACACTACAGAAACTATTTTGGGCATGTCAAATTTGTATAGTGTTTCTTCTACATGGATATTTCAACATGTTTATATATATGGAGTTGTGATATGTTTGCCAGTCACTATATCCTCATTTTGGGCTTGTTAAAACATTTATTCATCGCAATGTGCTTTTTGGCTCAGCTACGTTATGGCATCTATTGGCCAAGAAACACACCTGGTCTAGTGTTATTGCCTACTTTATGATCATTAGCTGCATTTTCATGAACAGTTTGGGGAATGAGTCCTCTTCACTGCTGAATTTTATAATCCAAAGGCTCCAGTTTGAGAAATGTTATGTGGCAGCAAATGTCATTCTGACAATTAAAAGCATATAAAGCAGTTTCCAAATACTGTGTTAAAAGCCCCAGTAAAACTCCAAAAAAAAAAAACAACCCCCCACCCCAAAAACTCACCCTTTGGAAATTGGGTTACTACTAGTGTAAAATCTTGGGACAGATGTTCAGGATCTTACACAGTACAATGAGACTGTTCCAAAATGCTTACCATAATTTCAAGTACTGTAATATATATTACCTTTAAAAAGAGAACACACAATAAATTTCATCCAGAATCTAAAATTAGCAAATTGACATTGTGTCTCCACTTTGTACATTGCTCTAATCTCAAGATGAACCAGCAAGTTTTTGTTGGTTCATCTTGGAAACTGGAAATATTTCTAGTCCTAGTCTGATGCTATAATATTGCATAGATTTTTTGCAACCTTTGTGTTACTATTCCATTTTTAGATTCTAGATTGTTCAATCCTTTATACGTATTCTATTCTTGCTTTGTTCAAGAAACATAAAAGTTGGGGGCAGGGGTGGGTTCTAAAAATTTTTACTACCGGTTCTGTGGGCATGGCTTATTTTGTGGACGTGGCTTGATGGTCGTGTGACAATTATTTAGGATTTAGCAGAGGTACTGGTCTACCAGGTTTCTAACTGCTTGCAGAGCTGTACTGATCTACCCGTTTATTTTTTGCAGGAACTGGTCTACCCATTTATTTTTGCACGCACTGATCTACTCATGTATTTTTGCAGGCACTGATCTACTCATGTATTTTTGCAGGCACTGGTCTACCCATTTATTTTTGCAGGCACTGGTCTACTCATGTATTTTTGCAGGCACCGGTCTACTCATTTGTTTTCTTTTAACATTGATCAACTGTAGGGCGGCCCTTTGAAGCCCCAAGGCAAGAGTTTAAACAGTTTTTTCCCCTCTAGCCATCAGCTGGGACTCAGGAGGCAGCAATAGATTGGGGATGGGGCCAAATAAAAGGTAAGAATAACACAGGGGTGGGGGGGCATGGGGGTGGGGGGCGGGGGGGCATGGGGGTGGGGGGCGGGGGGGCAGAACCGGTTCGGTGACATAATATCGTCACTGCTACCAGCTCAGGAGAACCAGGCCGAACCGGGAGGAACCCACCACTGGTTGGGGGAATGGATTCCTTCTGGTAAAAACATCTAAATATGTATGTATGTGTATACACACATACATATGTAAATGTACACACACACACACACACAGGCACACACACACACACACACATATAAACATAATATTAAATCTTAAACTATAATTTACATGGTGATTGGGCTCACAGAAAAGTTTATCTCAAAAATCAGACAACCATATGATGGAGTTACTGGGGTGCATCCTTTTCTTATGTGTTAAGATTTTTTTCCTTTTATACAAGTACATATAAATTGTAAATTAGTAGTTGAAGGATTAATTTTGTTTCTTATGCTTTGCTTTGGGTGACCTGGCATCAGCATAGTATGTTATGTGTTTCTCTCAGACATTTAATTATATGATCAAATAATCTTAACTCTTAATCACAAAGATAGCTATCATCATAGGGAGTTGGACTGGCATTGTCAATCGTGCTTTATTTATTTATCCATATATGATGAAATGTCTTCAACAGGTATCAGTGCCTAGGAAGAAAAGTATATATTATTTAAAGCACCGTAGGAGATGAGTCTCAGGATAGATCTGTTTGGGAATATTCATTGATTGGAATAATCTGGGGAATATCCATAGCTGCATTGAGTGAGAACAAGAGACTTCCACTTAAAGATGTGACATTTTGTCCTGAATTTCCACTCTTCTGTTGAATGATACCTTTTCTTATTTTCTTACCTGGCCTATGGATATTTCCTATGTTATGCTTTGCAATAAAAGTTATTCCTTAGCCATGCTTTGCTTAATAAATCTTTTTTAGGTTTTGCATTGTGTGAGTGACTTCTGCTACCATTTAGGCTTTCCCTATTTCTTATTAAATCAAGTTCTTCAAATGACCATCCTTTTGATTTCTAGGAATTAAAACTTTGTCGACCCAGCTACATAATTTAATTTTATTCATTGAAATAATGCACACCACCAATCTGTAGTTCAGTCTGAAATGCAGATTCCAATCATCATTTGCTCAGAGAGTCCCCTAAGTGATTCTGGGCCAGTTACTCTTTATCAGCCCAGGCTATCTCACCAAGTTATTGTGAATAGCAAATGGCCATTAATTACAAGAGCCCTATGTAAGCAGCTTCATCTCCAAGACCCCAAACATATTCCAGGAAAGCTATTCAGCCACACAGCAACTGGGCCTGAAAGAAAAGTCAGTAGGATTGCTGGTGGAGCAAAGGCAAGCCCTTGGGCTGAAGTGCCTTCTGGGTGGGGCTGTAACTCCATTCTAATTAACAGGCCTTTACTGAGGCATTATTACCTCAGCAAGATAGTGCAGACAGAAAGCACAACCAGGATTACTAGCTCTGTCTTTATTGTAAGGTTACTTTAACAGAATCTTGCAAGACTGAAAATATTTCTCCCTTGGTTTTTTTCCTTGAAGATATTTGCTTCTCATCCAAGAAGTGTTTTCAGGTCTGAAAAAAAAGGAAGAAAAAAAATCAAGAAAATCCAGTTGCCTTTTGAAAAAGCACCTTTAGGACAACGATGACCTGGATGACTGAGAATCTCCCCTTAGATATGTCTCCCCTTCTTTACTTTAACTCTCCTGAAAACTAGGGAGGGAGCCTTCTGAAATGTCCTCTCTCTTGTGGGGTTGAGATGTCCTCACACATAGGTTGTCCAGTCCATAACTCATCCTCCTATCTCCCAAGGTCATTCCTATATACCATTACAGGCATAATAGGTAGACTCTGGGGTCAGTTCAGTTTATGTTGACCTATTTTCCTCCTGATTCAAGGACTGCCTGGATGAGCCTCTTTGATTCACAGAGCTTTATATACATTTTCTTGTCCTTTTTCTTTTACAGATTTGGAAGTTTAATACAATAGGCTTCCCTACCTCAAGGTTTGGCAGACAAACTTCATTTGATCTTTGTGAGAAGCTTAAAGGAGACTTAAATGGGGACTGGCAGATTATCCTTTTATCACTCTAAGAAATAGTAGAATCCTTAGTTCTAATCCTTAAATGAAATATGGCTAAATTTTGAAGTTAATTCAGTGCGTCTGACCTTTTTTCCTTGTGGAAAATGAATCTCTTTTTCCATTTTCCATTTATATGCTAGCATGGCTTTTTTAAACATAAAGAAGAATATAAATTTAAAGGAACAGATCCTTTGTATAGACTTGTAATTTGCCCTGTAAATGACAAGGGGAAATGAAGGAGTGGGGATGTGTCTACAAAACTGAAATGATGACCTCTTAATGGCTGGATGTTTTAGGCAGGAATGTGTGGCACCTTCTCTGATAAATGCCATTCTTCCTCTCATAACTTTTTCTGCTTCTCTGAGAAGTGCTAAAATGTTTCTTAATAGAAGTTCTGATTTTACAACTTTTGGACAGAAATAAGTGGTGAATCTAGCCTACTGTTTAGAAAAGGTTAGAAGGGGAACTCATTAAATTTGCAGATGACATCAAGCTGGCAGGAATAGCTAACACACCGGAAGATAGGCTCAAGATCCAGATGGGTCTCGACAGACTTGAACACTGGGCTCTATTTAACAAAATGAAATAGATAGTAGAGAAACATAATGTTTTACACTAAGGCAAGAAAAATCAAATGTACAGGTACAGATTAGATGAAATTTGGCTCGATAGCAATAACTTCAATAGAGATCTTGGAGTCCTAGTGGACAATCACTTAAATATGAGCCAGCAGTGTGCTGCAGCTGCCAAAAAAGCCAAAGCAGTCCTAGGCTGCATTAACAGAGGTATAGAATTAAGATAACACAAAGTGTTAATACCACTTTATAGTGCTCTGGTAAGACCACACTTGGAATACTGCACCTAGTTTTGGTTGCCATGATATAAAAAAGATACTGAGGCTCTAGAAAAAGTGCAAAGAAGAGAAACAAAGATGATTAGGGGACTGGAGGTTAAAACATATGAAGAACAGTTACAAGAATTGGGTATGTCTCGTTGAATAAAAAGGACTAGGAGTGACCTGATAGCAGTGTTCCAATATTTGAAAGACTGCACAAAGAAGAGGGGACAACCTATTTTCCAAAGCACCATAAGACAAGACAAGAAACAATGGATGGAAACTAACCAAGGAGACAAGCAACCTAGAACTAAGGAAAAATTTTCTGACAGAACAATCAGTGGAACGAGTTGCCTCCAGAAGTTGTGGGAGCTCCAACACTGGAGGTTTTAAAGAAGAAATTGGATAATCATTTGTTTGAAATGGTATAGGTTTCCTGCTTGAGCAGAGGGTTGGACTATAAGACCTCCAAAGTCCCTTCCAATATTGTTATTCTGGCAAGTTTCTTACCCAGTCCCAGCCAAGAAAGTATCCTAATGCTGATGAGAAGTGGGTACTATTACAGCACTGGTTTTGTCAATATTTTGTTTTGCAGTATTTTGTATTTTGTATATGCAGTAACCATATTACATGGCATAATTCTTAAAGGCTCCCATGAAAGAGTTTGTATTTATCTTTCATATACATCAGTGTATTTCCTACTTTGTTCCATTGGTGGGTATTTTTGCATATGGCAGACAATTAAGCGTGCTATCTGGAAGAGAGCATAAGCTGTCTATACATCTGCCTTTCAGTAGCCAAAACTCCATGAGCAATTCCAAGGACCTATTGCAGGGGTGTAGAACATACAATTATCATCTTAAAGAGAACTATTTGTGCACATATATACATTAATTCTTTCACCTTTTTGCAGTATTCTCTTCCTTTCATACATCCATGCTGAAACAATGAAAGAAGCAATGTAATCTACAAAATTAACATTGCAACCATTTCTATGTGGGACAAACATCACGTCAATTAAAAACTAGGATCCATGAACACCGGCTGGCAGTCAAATGCCACAATCCCAAATCCTTAATCTCTACCCAGACCAACACCAAATAGCACCAGTTCAATTGGAGCAACACAAAAATCATTGGCCACGCTACCACCTGCCATGCTCGTGACTTCATCGAAGCCTGGCACTCCACAAGCAATTCAATCAATAGACACATCTGTCTGGACCCACACTGCATATCAGACATTAATACAATTGATCGTGTACAGAAATATTTCACAAGAAGAGTCCTCCACTCCTCTGCTCGTTATGCCACCAGACTTGAAATTCTGGGTTTAGAAAATTTAGAACTATGCCGCCTTTGGTATGACCTAAGCATAGCTCATAAAATCATCTGCTACAATGTCCTACCTGTCAATGATTACTTCAACTTCAACCACAACAATACACGAGCACACAATAAATACAAACTTAAAGTGAACCGCTCCAGACTCGATTGCAGAAAATATGTCTTCAGTAACAGAGTTGTTAATGCTTGGAATGCACTACCTGACTCTGGTCTCATCCCAAACCCCCCAAAAACTTTATTCTAAAACTGTCTACTGTTGATCTTGCCCCTTTCCTAAGAGGTCTGTAAGGGGCGTGCATAAGAGCATCAGTGTGCCTACAGTCCCTGTCCTAATGTTCCCCTTAATTGTATTCATTTTATGTATTCAATTCATGCTTATATATATTATCTAATATGTACTTGACAAAATAAAATAAATAAATATTGATCTTCAACCAGCCTACGAACCCCTCAGAATCCAAATCAACCACACAGCCAATCAGAGACAGCATTGACCACAACCAACCCACACAACTCCCCCACCAATAGTTCACCTCCCAATGACCCTGACCTGATGTAATCTCCTTATCACAAGACCCATCACAAGTCTCACTGATGACTCACATAAGTCCCTTACTTGACACACCCACACTTGAGGTCCTTATAAACAGAAGAACACTGACACTGACATCCCCTAAACCCTGATGAAGATGTTATCTAGCCTGGTAATGAAATGTTTGGAAATGAACCCACAAGCTCAGAGAATGAACCCTCATCCTCATCCTACACCCGAGCTACAGATATTCACCACTATTCCATGCTCCCTGCCCCAGAGAAAGCTATGAAAATTATAATCATAGAATCATAGGACTGGAAGGGATCTTCAAGGTCTTCTAAAGCAACCTCCTGTCCAAGGCAGGAGAGCTTATTGCATCCTAGTTAGATAGCTGCCCAATCTTTTCTTGAAGACCTCCAGCAATAGAGCACACATAACTCTGGGAGGAAAGCTGCTCTGTTGATTTTTGCAGTTTTTCAGACAAATCTCCACTCCTTCATTTTCCCTTGTCATTTAGAGGGCAGATTAATCAAACTGAATACAGCCATATAGAGTGCCTGATGTTGGCAGAGGTTTACATAAAAAGAAGCTGGAGCCAGACCATTCTAGGTTTCATAAGGGTAAGCCGTAACTAGATTTTAGAGGAAGAGCAATAGTACATTTGTGGTCCAGATGTTAATTGGTTTTGCTCATAGTATTATTGCATAGAGTCAAGTAAAGATGAACATTTAACCAAGAAACACTGCATATTTTTTTCCTGGTGTTATGCAGAAATGCTAAAATATATGTTTTAAAAATGTTATGCAACAGATTTAATTTGAAAAGTTATCGCTGACCGTCTGTCTGAAACATCAAACATATTTTTTCTTCCTTTTCTTTTTGTGATAAATACTGGTAATGAAAGTTTTTCACTGGAAAGAAAGAGCAATTCATACAATGCTTGTCACTAGGAAATGAATGACTGGTATTTTCAAAAAGCTTAAGGCCAAGGAAATACAGCTTTCAAACAAAAATCCTAATAAAAGGATTTTCAGGCAGAAGATATAATGTGCACCAAAAGGTTGGCAATGTGAGTTAAGATGAAAGTTACAGTTCAACTGTTCAGCAGCATCTATAGGCAAAAGAAAACAGACGATTAAAAAGAACTCTCTCTAATAATACTTCCCCCCACAAAAAGAGAATGAGTGAGAAACAATGAATTAACTCTCTTCAGGGTTTGAAAAATCTTGAAAGTCTTCGAGCATAGCAATTTTAAAACGTTGTACTTTGTTTGGACTATTTAAATTAATATTTGGGGCTTTGGGATAATTAAGATTCATATATTACAATATACAATTATGTGAAATATGATAAGAGATCCAGTACATTTGTTATTAAATGAACCAAAGCTGGTGTTTATGGATATTGTGTATCATTTTTTTCATTCCTCCTGTGGCATTTGCGAGAGACCAATTAGCCCAAGGTTTTGGAAGTCCATATCCCATGGCACCAGCTTTTCTGACCTACTGACCACAAACAGTCCAATGTAGTGCAAGATATAAGAGTGTACTCTATATTCTTTTTGTATCTGTCTCTCTGCTCTTTGCCTAAAAAAAATGCTAATTTCAGGTCATATCCCTTTGCCTTTCTTCCAAGGCACACAAGAGCAAAACGTTTTGATTCACTTTCTGGTGGAATGTTAGAACCTAGGTCTGTGATGGTGAACCTATGGCACGTGTGCCAGGGGTGGCATGCAGAGCCCTCACTGCTGGCACATGCACTGTCGCCCCAGTCAGATCTTCGTGGCATTTCTTTTGTGAGCTTCTGCTTCCCTGCAAAACAGAAGCTCATGAAAGAAAAAGATCTTACCTTTTGCCACGCTACTGGTGTTGGGATGCCCCACCTCCCACCAGCCAGCTGGTCTTCGGGTCTCTGCTGCACATGTGTGGATGTCCAGAAATGCGCACATTCGTTCACATGTGCACGCCACCAGTGGTGAAATGTAAAATTTGTTACAACCAGTTTTTTTGGGTGTGGCTTGGTGGGGGCGGGTAATCTTGGCCAAAGAGGTTGTAAAAAAATGCTTTTAAAAGCCTCTGACAACCAGGTAACTCAGCTGGGATCGTCAGAGGCTTTTAAAAGCATTTTTTCAGCCAAAGAGGTTGTAAAAAAAATGCTTTTAAAAGCCTCTGACAATCCCAGCTGAGCCACACGATCATCAGAGACTTTTTAAAAAACTTTTAAAAGCATTTTTTCGGCCAAGAGGTAGTAGAAAAAGTGCTTTTAAAAATTAAAAAAAGCCTCTGATGATCGTGCGGGTCAGCTGGGCATGTGGGGGGGCATGCCGGTTCTCCGAACCACCTGCCGCCATCACTACCAGATCGGGCGATCTGGTCCGAACCGGAAGCATTTCACCCCTGGTTTCTACCGGTTTGCCTCGGTTCAGGCGAACTGGCAGTGGCAATGGCAGAAGGTTCGGCCACCCGCCCGGATGTCATCATGGATTCTCTGTGCATGCGCAGAAGCGCCACACACGAGCGATCCCAGTTCTGAACCGGTAGCAAAGGTAAGTGGAATCCACTACTGGCATGCACGCACGCACAGTTTGGGCACTCGGTGTCTAAAAGGTTCACCTTCACTGAGCTAGGTGTTAGGCTTTTATATTATTGCTATAATGCATTTCCTGTAAATAAAGTTTCATTCTACAATGGGTATAAAACTTATTTCATTAATGTTTCCTTAGATCAGATTATTGCTGTCAGGAACACACACATGCTCTATCATTTGCTTGAACTCTCTCTCTCTCGCACACAAACACATGCAGAACACATACCCAAAAAAGGGCTACCCAATCAATATCATAAACTGAGCAAGTATCCTGTGGTTGGTACACTGAATGTATCTCCTATCTGATGGAATTTGGGCAACAATATATTCTCTTACAAGATAATGTCTATCTTAGAGATCCTAGCTTGCATAGAATAGTGAATGAAGGAGTGAGATAAAAAATTGGCTTTTTTTTTTTTTTGGTCCTTGGACATACTAGCCAAAATGTGCCAAAACCTGTAGTCCTATACCTAATATAAACCACATGGAATTATGTGAAAGCCATGGTTAATCAAAGCCATATTAATGGATGAGTTTGTTTTTTATGGACCCATCTGATGATGACCAACTTGGAATGTAATAAGAAGTATTAAAAGAGAGCATGGTTTAATGAATGAAAAAAAAAGATGTTTTTAATGAAACTAAAAGACTAATCCATTTGTTTTTGCCCCACCTTCAGGCTTATTAATGCTTTCTCAAGCTGAGGAACATACAATATTGCCCTCAATCCCCCCCAAGCCAACTGCAAAGTCAATAATTACCTGTTTATTATTATTATTATTGTTATTCACATCAAAAAGTAGTGTTTTTTGTCTCCCTGCTTCTGTGTTCCATAGCTGGAAGATGCCTTCCTCAAGTCACTGCTGCTGAGATGATTTTATTCTTGGTTGTTGAGCTGCCTACTGACTTCTGAAGGGATTTTACAAATTCAGGTAGAAACTGTGACCATTTCCTTTTTTCCTTCTTCACCAGGTAAAATTGTTAAGAGTCCAGTTTCTCCTTCTAATCAAAGGGGCAGAAATATTATGCCAGATGGGAAGGTGTTAAATATAAAATAGTATCAGCAGAGTGGGTAGGCTCATACAAAAGGTCTATCAATGGAGACCACCTGTCCTCAAAGGTCCACTCATGGAAAGAGCTGAGTCTGTCAATCTGAGCTAAGATTGAAGCATTATCCACATTCCATTCTTCAAAGGGATGCCATTTTTAAGGACTCTGTAGCTAATCTTTTTCAGTTATAGTTCCCTTAAACATAGCTCTTGAAATCAGCATTTTTGGGACAACAAATCTCTGATTCATTTCTATCAGAATCAGCAGCCATTTGTACTGAGTCTGACTCATCACTCTCAGGTGATTGACAGTTACATGCTCAACTTCAGGCTGAGAATGTGCCAGGTTCCCTCACAATCAGGGTATGAATCCCTGATATGAATGAAATATATATTTATATGCCTTAAAACGTAAGATCACTGTTTCGTCAAATTTTTGCAAATTATCAATATCAATCAATACGGTAATACTCTTCAGCTTTCTGTAAAAATAAACTTTCCCCCAAAATAATAGTAATTATAATAACAATAAAGCAAAGGAAGGTTGCATCCTGGACAAGGGAATTAAAAACAATGGGACACAGGCTGAATTTGGCATTGAGCTGAGGAGAGGAATGAGGGATGTGAGGGAAATCTGGCTGCAACATCTGGCATACCATTGATTGCCAAGGTTGATTAGCCTGATCCGGATGGTTAGATGTTATTCCTTTCTTTCCTCACTGCTCCATGAGCATCCTTCCCAAAGCTTCATGCTTGGCGAAGAAGTTAACCATCCAAGATAGAAGTGTATGTGTCTTTGATGAAGGATATGCAATTTCTCTCTAAGAGGAAATAGAAATCTGGACAGGAGAAATGTTATTCTGGCTGTAAAGCAAGGAAGAGTGAGAATGAACAAGATCCTAGAATGAGAGCTAGAACTGGCAATGCAGAGAAGAATGAGAAAAAGCATGATAAACATCAAAGGCAAGGCAACAGTATAGGGAAAGAATACAGTGGCTGGGATAGGACAGAAAAAGCAGAGAATATAAGAAAAAGGCAAACACTGAACAGTTAATGAGAAAACAGTGAAACAGCAGACATGGAAAGAGACCAATATTTAGGGAGTGCGGACAGGATTGGTGAAGGAATCCTGCTTCATCTTTTTAAAAAACAAATCACAGATTTTTAGCTCCTTTTCCATTGGATGGAGTGTTCTCAGATTTGTCCGCAAAATTCAAGACATTTGGTAACACTATGTTAATTTCATGTTTTCGGTAGTTTTATATCTCCTAGAGCAGGGCTGTCAAACTCCCAGCCCATGGGCCGGATGCATCACACACTGGCCACGCCCACACCCAGTTTAGTAAAGGGGAAAAAAAGTCCCGATACATCATGTGACACCACCATGACGTGAGTTTGACACCCCTGTCCTAGAGCCCTCTTTTTTACTTACTTCTAATTCTTGCCCACCTACACAGGAATGAAGATATTGGAAATAGAAGTAAGGTTTAATAAAAGGGGGAAGGTAAGATGAGAAGTTTATTGATGGAACTATAAGGAAAGAGGTTATATTAGACGCCTAAACTTGGATCTAGCTCATTGACAAATGTAATATTGGTCTTCAAAACAGAAAACCTGAAAGTTGAATAGCAGCTCAGGATTATAGATCCTGTATTCTTCTCCTCCATTTCTCCCCATGGCAGCTCTGAACATCAAGACATGACCATAACATGAAGGCATGAGTCATTACTCATTAGTGCAAGGACCGTCTTTGCTTATATTACCTATGGCAGGGGTTTCAAACTTGCAGCGTCAAGTTTTCATCATGTGACATATTGTGACTTTTTCCCCCTCGCTGAAATGAAGATGGGTGTGGCCTGTGCATGACATATCCGGCCCACAGGCTGCGAGTTTGACACTCCTGACCTATGGTGATTAGACACATATTTCTATTCCTTTCTGTTTCAAACAAACCTTTTTAGCCCTTTCAGTTTTCATGCCTTGCAGCAGTACAAGCTTTTTCTTTCCCCAACTATATCCAGCGACACAAAAGCCCTTTAGATGTGTTCATAACCATTTATTACATCACTTCCATCTTTTTTGCTTCCTACTCCAACACATTTCTTTGTCAAAACAACCTATGTGTTTTAACACTCATTTTGTTCTCTTCCAACCCATTCCAAACTGCATTCCAATAGCTCCAATACTTCATCACGTAGGACATTTCTGGACTGCACTGGTTTAGTTAATTGTTCTCCAATTTAGTTAATTGTTTTCAGAAGCTCTGTGTTAGCTTTGTTAGTTCTCTTTCTCCTTTGAAAGTATGAGTGTGTGCATACATGTGTGTGCATCGATATGTGTTGTAGACTATATATGCTATACAGTGCTGGCAAATAGAGTTGATATGGTTTTTCAGGCTTTTCCTAAAGCAGACTGTTAATCTGAGACAAGACTCTTTTTTGTCACAATGGTGAGATTCATATCTCCTGATAGTTCCTTGAATGACTTAGAACAGGGGCACATGAAACAATAGCTTCTTACCATGTCTGGCCCAATAGAGGAACCCTTCCTACAATTGGTAAAGGAGCTGGGTCATTGCTGGGTGACAGTCACCTGCATGGTGGCTGCGGGAACTGTGTAATGGCAGATGGTTGGAATAGGAATCTTCTTGAAGCAGATCATAAACTACAATGACCATACTATGATCTAGAAGGGGCAGAATTTTCTTGCTTTTACTCATTCTATTCTTGTTTTATCATGGGAGAGGAGAGCATTCTTTGGCTTGGAAGATAGTTTGTGTACCACAAATTTTGCCATCCCATCCTTCATTTTTTTACATAAAGAAACTCTTTTATTTGCTATTTCTTCCTCTACTGCTTAAGTAGTCTGCATGACATTTCAGTTTGTTCCCTGACTACTGTTTGAAGAAAAACACTTAGTACAGCACTCAGTTAAACTTTCACACATGACTTGACTGATTTTAATGACAGTGTTATTTAAGATACATTTGCAAATATTTAAGTCCCGCTAAGTTAAATGGCTTTCAATCTGTGAATATAAAGCTGAAACCAGAGTTGAAAAAACTCTGAAAAAGTTACAGCACGTCTCATGGAACTCCTGGTGTGCTGTTAACAGAAATCTTTTTATTTGTTTATTGATTTGGCAATGCCTAGACTCCATTAACTACCTGGTGCTTTCTAAAAGTGGTTTTCATAGGGCAGACACACATTTGAAGGTTCAAGGACATTTTATTCTGAATATCCATTTCAGTGTTCACAAAACATGATTTTTGCTGGATTTTCCTTTTTCTACAGATAGAGTAAATAATAGTTGTTTTATCATTTTCTTATTTTAAATATTCATTTCCTAGCTACTGATGTGTGAATAAACCTGGTAGTTTGGGTGGGAAGATTTAAGACCTGACCTACAGAAAATGGATGTACAATTATTCTTAATAAAATGTGATTCATCTAGTCTGGCTTCCAGTGGCCAATATGAAGATTTCAGTGATCATATTAAAAAGTAACACAACATTTAAAAGCTATCCAGTGAGGTTCCAAAGTGAGACCCAACTTTAATCTGCTAAAACTCCACAATAAAACTGCAAAAAGTGAAGTGCTCACCAAGATGTTCAGCAAAAGAAACATTTCCAATACTATCACTCAGAAAAAGACAAAAGGATGTCCTTTCATCCTCCTCCAGACAAACCCAGTGTCAGCCCCACATCGCCTCCTGGCTGTCATTCCAGGGAGGACGGGGACTGACAGATTCTGCCGCCTCGCTTCCCGAAACTGAAACACTCACAAAAATGCCGCCTGCTTACCCCCCGACTCTCCCCACCATTTCCGAGGTGTTCCTCTTCTGCCGCCTTAGCCAATGCCTCTTCTGCCGCCTTAGCCAGTGTTAATGAGGGATTCTCAGGGCCAACAGCCCTGGATTAATTGCAATCCATGCCTGAACGGGGGGAGCGGCCGGAACACACCAATCAGTGCTGGGGTATGGGGTGGTGTTAGAGGGTGGAGTAGATGGGCGGGGTGCACAGAGTATAAAAATGGTGATGGGAGCACAATAGGGTTCAATATAACAATATTTCACAGAAAAGCTGGGTGATTGTTGGAACGTACCGAATCTTGGAAGGTAAACCTTTACTACAACATCCCTCTTGTGGTCTGGTGTTTCTTTCCACTTCCTGACTTGGAACCTGACACCCAGTGCATAACTTGGGCCTTTGCCCAACTCTGTGTTTTATGTACCCGTTACACCCTTTCCTGGAAAGTGAGGCTCTCCACTTGGCCATTCATCTCTACTAATTTCCTCATTTGACTATTGCAATGTGCTCCACATGGGAAGCTTCAGCTGTTGCGGTGTGGCCAGATGAGCTATATTGGGTGCCCAAAGAAGGGCACATATAATACCCTTGCTGCATGAACTGCACTGGGTGCCAGTTTGCTTCTGAGTTCAATTCAAAATGTTGATCATCATCTACAAAGTACTACATGGCATCAAGTCAGGCTATCTATAGACCTGGCTTGATCCCATCACATCAAGCCATCCCACTCCATCAGATAGGGAGGATATGCTGAAGATGCTATCTGTCAAAGAATTTCAACTGGCGGGGTCTAAGAAGAAAGGTGAGATGGGTCCCCAATCTTCTGGCCTTCTGTAAAGAGGTCAAAATCTGGCTTCATGACCTTGCATAGGATGCACAAAGGTCCATGCTACTGTTGGGCTCACTGGTGTCATGAGAGCCCTCTCCCTGCCTTATTATCCAATGTTAAATGACCATCTTGGCATTCTTATTTTTATTTCTTTGAAATTTTATGTAAAAATCTTACATTTTTTTTAAAAAAATAATCCTAAATTAATGTTAATATGTTAGTGTTAAAGTTATGTGCTGTTTAAGCAACCTAGAACTAAGGAGAAATTTCCTGACAGTGGGAACAATCAATCAGTGGAACAACTTGCATTAAGAAGTTGTGGGTTAGGGCCTTTTAATAAGGGACTGGAAATCCATTTGTCTGAACTGGTATAGGGGCTCCTGCTTGAGCAAGGGATTCAACTAGAAAACCTCCAAGATCCCTTTCAACTCTGATGATGATGATGATGATGTTTTATATGTCAATTATACTGTACACTACCCAGAGCCCCTCCTTGAGGGAGTTGGGCACTCTAGAAACATGAAAAACAAACAAACAAACAAACAAATAAAATGTAGCAATAAAAAGGATGAATAGTAGTGTGACTCTCTATCTGATAGCTATGAAATGAGATTGTTAAAGAATACTGTTCACATTTTAAATAATGTTACCATGAAAAAGTAGTAATAAGATGATACATTCAGCATGTTTAGTCAGGACATAGATTCAATATAGAATCTCAATTTCTAACTAACAAACTAACATAATAATAATTTAGATGAAACTGATCATTAATGGTTTTTCTTCTGCTATACGTTCTCTGTGGTTGGAAAAAACTGAACAGCCAAATTCTGTTATCTTTGCACATGTTTGTGACTCGTGACTCAGTATAGTTATTAAAAAGGCAGACGAACTAATCTTTGCTAAACATTAGCATGTTATGTTGAATTATTCAATGATATTTTAATTTTGACTACATTGTTTTTACTTTTACTGTTTATTGTTTTGTATTTTGTTTTATTGTAAGCAGAAAGGCAGGGTATAAATATGGCAACAAAAGCAATTTTATGTATCTACTTTTAATGTTTTAGTTATTCTTTACTAGAAAAAGCATTTTGGTAAAAGTATTTTGGCTGAAGCAATTCTGTCTTTTTCTCTGATTAAGAAACTTTGTTTTGGTTGCTGCATTTGCTCCAGTGTTGTTGTCATCTTCATGTCAATTTGTTTATATTTGCTATTGTAAACAAACATATGTGATACCAGCCAATCAGACAAAGATACTGAGATACACAGTGAGTGCATTATACATACATATTCCTCAAATTACTTTTTGATTATAACAATTAGCATTTGTAATTAATCATTTCAAAAAAGCAATTTATAACCTTTCCTTTTTAGTTTACAAGTCAACCATTTAAAATAAGCATATGCCTGATTAGTTACTAGAGATAAAATGAATTCCAAATAGGCACAATAGCAAAACTTAGCAGTGCTTTCAGCCTTTCAAACATAAAATCAACTCAAATCCAAAGCAGGTATAATTTATTGTTTATTTCCACAAGACAATAATATAATCTTTGGAAACCATCCAAACCTTAGAGAATATAGATGCCTGAAATCTGTTCAAATATCCAAATCCTTTTCACAAGCCATGATATCCAGCATTTACGCTTATTTGTTATTAAGTTGTATGACCTGCCTTTCAATCAAGCATTAAATACATTAATTAACAAGCAAGGTAAAATGCAATTATTAAATAAATTAGCAGGAGTTATGCACTTTTCAGAGGGACGTGGTGGCTCTGTGGCTAAGATGCTGAGCTTGTCGATTGAAAAGTCGGCAGTTCAGCGGTTCGAATCCCTAGTACTGCGTAATGGGGTGAGCTCCTGTTACTTGTCCCAGCTTCTGCCAACCTAGCAGTTCGAAAGTATGTAAAAATGGAAGTAGAAAAATAGGGACCACCTTTGGTGGGTAGGTAACAGCGTTCTGTGCGCCTTTGGTGTTTAGTCATGCTGGCCACATGACCACAGAGACGTCTTCAGACAGCGCTGGCTCTTTGGCTTTGAAATGGAGATGAGCACCGCCCCCTAGAGTCAGGAACGACTAGCACATATGTGCAAGGGGAACCTTTACCTTTATGCATGTTTCCCGTTTAACTCTGGGAAAGTGGGGGCCAAACTCATCTCTATAGGGAGCGAATCCACAGAATCGGAGCATTATAGAAGAAGGCTCTCTCATCTGTAGCAGAAAGTGGAAGCTCTTCAGAAGGCTTTCTGTGAGTAACCAGTCATGTTCATAGCTAGGATTCTCAAAGAACCAAGCAACTTTGTACATACTTAGCCTTTATTACTGTAATCTTAAAAAACACAAAGCACAACATAATGTAGGACTTAAATTTCCTCCTGGGAAGTTGTTCAAATCAAAGGCACTCTTTGCAATGAATCAATTTTCATGGTAAGCAGGACAAACTTTGCAGTAAATGGCTAAATGCCCTATCAGCAGTCCTAAAAGAGAGATCCGTATGCAATGAATCCTCTTTATATCTTTGCTGATAATGTGGAACAGCTCAGGTTTGATGTGTGAAGAATTCCACATAAAGGAAGTAATTTGGCCCTGCTTCACTTGCATAAAATGGACTTGAAATTGAGATTCCGTGGACATCATTTTATCCTGAAAGATCTTGTTAGTCTTTAATAGGTGATACTACAGTACTATGAGAATAATTGCATATAGGAAATGCCATAGAGTGAAAATGCTTATCTAAATACAGAATTATCTTGACCAGATGTTGGGCTCTGACAGTGTGACTGGCCCAAAGTCACCTAGCTGACTTTCATGCCTAAGGGAGTTCTAGAACACAAAATCTCTAGTTTCTAGGATAGCACCTTAACCACTATATCAAACTGGCTCATATCATGATTGTTTCTATCATAATCCATATAATTCCCACAACGCTGTCAAACTATTTACTAAGTCTGCATTACTATTAATCTTCTCATCGTTCCCATCACCCATCTCCTTCAACTTATGACTGTATGACTGTAACTTTGTTGCTTGTATCCTTACGATTTATATTGATATTATTTTCTGTTTGCTTATTTGTTCCCTATGACTATCATTAAATGTTGTACCTTATGATTCTTGATGAATGTATCTTCCTTTATGTACACTGAGAGCATATGCACCAAGACAAATTCCTTGTGTGTTCAATCACACTTGGCCAATAAAAAA
>WNWU01000057.1:2300615-2317311 GCA_012654045.1 Ptyas mucosa
TTCTATTCTATTCTATTCTATTCTATTCTATTCTATTCTATTCTATTGTAATGGCTGGAAAAGCATTCAATAGTGGTTAGCATTATTGAATGGTTATACATTTCTCAGTCTTTCATGAATTTTCAAAGGGATTTTTTTTTACTTTGCACAGTTATTTAGAAATTGGCACCATTCAACTCATCAGGAGTTGCTTTGGATCTATAGGATATATACAACAATAGTCACAACAAACCAGGAAAATACTAAAATAGTGCCATTCATGCAATAAAATGGCATAAAAATGGCTATTATATATCTGAATTTTGTTATGCGATATAAGTATGTAAGTTTTAATATTTGTGTGATGGCATTATCATGAATGTTTCATTACTTACCCCTCTCTTGTCCCCATCCTTAGAGCCCAATTGTGCTGTTAATGAACTCATGCCCGAGTTGCAATTTAAACTGAAGTTTTCTGTCTTATGCTTTTATCAGTATGCTGTACACTATCATGCGCATCATAATTTTTTTTATTGGTCCTCAGAGAATGTTTAAAAATACTGGGTTGCCAGTCCCATTATGCTACAAAAGTTAAATGAACACTTATATCTCATTATTGTTCCACTCGGGGTTTATATTCATAGGTTTATTAATATAGTATAGTAAAGGTCAGTATAATTTAAAGATATGGAGGTACTTTTGAATTCTTAGAAACTGGAATTAATCACCCTTTGAAAAAGTATGGTTTAGATATGGAATGCAACAACAAAGGTTATTCTTGGATGAAGACTAAGCATTATTTTGGATTTATGATATGTGAGAATGTGTTCATTTTTGAAACTGGATATAATGTCTCTTTCTACAGTATTTTTCCTTTCTGTCCCTTCCCTACCCCTCCCATCCCCATCCTGCTTTTTGTCTTTATATAAAAATAATAAATTAATATTAAACTTATCAATGGAATCTCATTTCCCAAGATAGCTACCCATGAATATAGGAGCAAGGAAAATCCATCCCTCCTGCCTATTCTATGAAATGCCCAAAGGACCACTTAGAAAACTGAATTATAAGGCCACTGGTTTGATTACACTATAGAGTCTAGTGAAACTTTTGTTCGCTGTGGTTTGAAGTACTAATTTACACAAATTTGATTTTAAAAAAATAGTGTAATGGGCAAATCCCTTGAGATTGAAAAAAATATTGGAGAAATTGAAACTTAAACATGGATGCAGACAGCAGTACTAGCATGCTTAGTTCTACATCTGCTTTCATGTGCTTTCAAGCAGGTTTATAGCGCTAAATTAGTTCCCCAGCTTTACAAGTTCCCTAGCTTTAACATGGAGATACCAAGAAACAACACATTGTTTTTTCCTGAGTGAAAATAATTTGACTTTTTGGATTTAGTTAGTGCAAATGACTGAGAACTTTCTGGAGGGTTTGTTAAAAATGTATTAAAATTTGCAAACTGAGATTGGAAAAAAAGTAAAGTTTATGAAAAAACTGGATGGAGTGGAAACTGAAATTGACAGATTTGTCTATCCATAACCTACATTAATTTGACTATGGGGGAAAGAAATATTTTGGAAATGTTCATGGAGTTATTTACAAGTGTATTTGAAGCATTCTTGTTGAAGATCTACTGTTGTTACTAAATAAAGATTTTGAGTATCAGATTAAAAAAAAGCATTTGTTTAGTTTTTAAGAACATGACTCTGATAAATTCAGTGATGTATTGAAACAGGATGTTCCTATTTGGAAATGACATAGTAATTTTCAGGTCTTCTCATAATCAAATCAAAATGACATGCTTTGTACAAGCACCAAATTGGGATTTGACCTTTTCGAGTTCCTCCAGTTTTCCTTCCATCCCAACCATTTTACCGGTATTTTGTCAAATTGCTTTAGTGTCTTTGTATAAAAAACTCACACCACAGTGACTCCTTTTGTAGCTATAGAAACATTAATTACATGATTCCATCTGGATTGTCTGACTGGAATGGCTTGTTTTTGTTTTTTGGCTTTCCTGTACCAAAGTAGAGGTAGTCAGATAAGAATCCTCATCTTGACAAGTAGATGTACGTGGGGCCTCCCCCAGGACTTATTCTGTTATTGGAACCTTTAATATAAAATGGCTTGTGCAAAGAAATAAAAGCTATAGTATTTAAATAACGGTAAGAATTAAGCTCTCTGTGGCACAAATTCACATTTATTGACAGGCTTTTAGATAGGCCTCTTGGTTTGTTTTGTTTTTCTTCATTCCAAAGAAGATATATCAAGTTGGGTGCCATCCCCCAAGTTGGAGTAAGAAAATAAGATGACACTGTGCAAAGAAAAAGTTGTTGAATTAGTGCTGGTGTGAAAACTGGTGCAGAAGCCACAGAGACCTAGGTTTCTCAGCCACGTACCTTGACACTATTCCCTCCCTTCTGATTCAATACAACTATGAATAAGAAAAAGAACTGGTACAGGGTAGTAAGAGAACACACACACACACACACACACACACACACACACACACACACTTCCTCCTCCTCTTGTGTTTGACCAGGATGATTAAACATGCTTTCTCTCTTGCTCACTGCTAATTCTAAGTTCAGCATCATCCAATTTAAACTCAAATGTACAAATAATATGCTTATCCATCACGGATTTCATTAATGCAAGCAATTCAAACGTTCACAGTTCTTTAGTTTTATTATTAAAACAGAAAATTGTTCCCCACCCACTCTTTAACTGGGTTCTTCTTCTGCTACAAGGCACCTTTACCTCTCTCCAATGCTCCATTTGTCTCAATCCTTTCCTTTTTCTCTTACTATATTGGACTGTTTCTTCTGGCAACTGATTGACTCACTCTATTGTTCTTCTCTGCTGTTCTTGGATTTATATATTTATTACACAATATGCAGTGATGGGATTCAAGTAATTTAACAACTGGTTCTCTGTCCTAATGATTTCTTCCAATGACCAGTTTGCCAAACTGCTCAGAAAGATAACAACCGGTTCTCCCGAAGTAGTGGGACCTTGCTGAATCCCACCACTGACAATTCATTGGACCATCATTTCTGAAATATTCCTTACTTAACATTCACACATTCTTGCATACCCTCCTCAAGCTACCTGGTGGCCCTCACACACTATCTTGTATTGTTGCCTGACCTGTGTGGTACCTCTTTCACAACCCCTATGCACATCCTCCCTCCTTCCCACACCAGGAAGCATCTGCCATCTAAGGAAGCTGATTCACTTGCTAATGGTAGTCTGCCTGCTGGATTTTGATTTCTGATTTCCTATCGGCTTCCCTGCTGACCTTCCTTGCTGGCAGAGAATACTGGAAATGGCAATCACTGACTGACTTACCACTTACCATGCAGCACTGAAGCAGCCATAACTTGGCCAAATTTTAATCCCATGGCTGTCATAAATCCTGGATTTTGGATGCATTCTGTAAGTTAACCAATTTAGATTATGCTGATTTAAAATTTGTTGCCTCATTATGCACCATTTTGCCCAATTGAATGTTACAAAAAATAAAATAAAACAGACATGGGAATTTTAGTAATATATAGATTCAGTGCAATAGTAAGAATGTAGAATAAAGGGGGGTTTTTTTCAGAAAGAAAGAAGGGCAAATCTTCCTTGGCATGAGGCATCCTTCATTGCCCTCTTCTCTCCTGGTCATCCTTAGAGCTCCCAAGCCACAGCAATTGACCAATTAATCAGAATAGCTTTTTTCTCTGGCCAGTTGTTTTCTCCATTGTACCTGGAAGGTGTTATTAATTGATCAGATGTGTTGTCGTCAAAGCTTGAATAATTGTTTGTCTCCTTAAGCACTTCAATAAATGGAATTATATTCTACTGTAAAGCTGTGAATGAAACTCATCAGCTCTTCAAAGGACTTTTTTTTGTAGCTCAATGAGAAGAGCCAATGAAATTAACTATGGAATTCAGTATTAAGACTTTGGCAGAGGTTTAAAATGAAGAAAATTTATGCAGAAGTAGAATATCAATTTCATGAGATGCTCATGGATGTCAGAACAAAGTGGAAATTGCTAAGAAGAGAAACCAAAGCCAAGAAAGACAAAAAGGAACTTAACAAAGGATTTCAGAGGAAAAAAGGCAAGCAGCAATATTACAACATCCATAAAGACATACAAAATGGAAATAGAGAAAAACAAGGAATGACATTAAGAAAAAGTAAAGGGTAAAACCTCTGAGATTGAAAAAATGTTGGAGAAATTGAAACTTTAAAAAAATGGATATCTAAACTCAGGAGGGCTTTCAAACTTCAAATTGATGTATTAAAGGACACCAGTGAACATATAATAATTGATTGAAGGGTGATCACACAAAGATAGAAGGAGTATATTGAAATTTTCAACAATCATGATATCTTAGAAGATATTACCTACTTACAAGAACTTCTAATGCTAGAAGATAAAGTTAGATCAGGATTCCATAGTTTACCAAGTGGGAAGGCTTTAGGAAGTGATGCAATACCCACAGAAATATACCAAGCAATAGAAGATGAATCACTCAAGTTTCTAACCAAGCTAAACCCGCAAATCTGGAGAACAACATAATGGCCAAAGACTGGAAGATGTGAATTTATATTCCAATACCAAAGAAGGAGGCTTTACAGAGTGTGCAAAATATTGTATAATACATATCCTTAATTTTACATGCTAGCAAAATAGTGCTTAGGATCATCCAGTGAAGAGTAGATTCTACATGGAAAAAGAGATGCCAGATATTCAAGCTGGCTTTAGAAAAGACTGTGGAACACAAGTAGCCATTACTACTGATACACACTGGATAATTGAGAAAGCCAAAGAATATCAAAAAGTATATGGTTTATTGATTGTACAAAGGGCTGCGATTATGTCCTCAGAAAAATGGGAATCCCAGAACCTCTCATTGTCCTCATGAGAAATTTGTATATAGTTCAGGAAACCACAGTGTAGACAGAACCTGAAGAAATAGACTGGCTCGACTTCCGGTGGCTCCACCGGTGCCAAAAAAATGCTCCTTTGTGAGCGTCAGCCCCGGGATTCCGTTAGAGCCGCTAGAACAGCAAAAATCAGCTGTCTAGCAGCTTGAAAACTTTCCCCCTGGGAGAAGGGAGGAAAGAGAGCTGATGGGTGCGGGTAGAGCTCCCCAAGAGCCCCAGGTTTTTTTAAAATCTGGGGCATAAAGGGTGAGAGCTCCCCGGGAAGCCTGTCACTGCTCCGGACCCAGGATGTTTCTGCTTTAAGCAGAACTAGGTGTCGCGACCACCCCAGCAATTCAATTTTAAAGAAAGAAAAGATTTTGGACTTGAAAGCTGGCAGAACAAATACAGGAGAAACTAAAATTGCAAGTACTAAACTTTAACTATTGCTTTCCTCTGAATTTCTATGGGAGAAAGGGAAAGTAAGATGGCTCATATTAAGACCTACCTAGTGGCAATAAAAGCGGCAAAATCTAACTATTTTGCCGCTCTTATCGTGTCATCAGATAACCACCCAGCCACCCTGTTTAGGGTGACCTGCTCCCTCCTTCATCTGGGAGTGTGGGATGACCCCTTGCAGGGCCGAGCTAAGGATTTTGTACAGTATCTGTATGATAAAATCACTCAGATTCGGGAAGACTTGGCCGCTGACTCGCTGACTCAGACGAGATGACTGAGGCAGGTCTTGAGAGTGTTATCTGGGAGGAGTTCGACCCTGTGGCTCCCAAGGACGTGGACAGGATCCTGGGATGGCTGAATGTGACCACATGTTTATTGGACCTGTGTCCCTCCTGGTTGGTGCTGGCTTCCCGGGAGGTTACACGAGGCTGGCTCCAGAGGATTATTAACGCTTCTTTGAGTGAGGGTGTCCTGCCGGCCACTTTGAAAGAGGCAGTGGTGAGGCCCCTCCTCAAGAAGCCCTCTCTGGATCCGGCTGTTTTGGCCAACTATCGTCCAATCTCCAACCTTCGTTTTATCGCGAAGGTTGTTGAAAGTGTGGTGGCGCAGCAGCTTCCCCAGTGCCTGGATGAAACTGGCTATTTAGATCCGCTCCAGTCCGGCTTCAGGCCTGGGTACAGCACAGAAACAGCATTGGTCGCATTGGTGGATGATCTCTGGAGGGCTCGGGGTAGGGGTTATTCCTCTATCCTGGTCCTGTTAGATCTCTTGGCGGCTTTTGATACCATCGACTATGGTATCATGTTGCACCAGTTGGGGGGATTGGGAGTGGGAGGCACCGTTTTGCGGTGGTTCTCCTCCTATCTCTCCAACCGGTCTCAATCTGTGTTGACAGGGGGGCAGTGGTTGACCCCAAGGCGCCTTGTTTGTGGGGTGCCACAAGGGTCGGTCCTCTCACCCCTCCTGTTCAACATTTATGTGAAGCTGCTGGGTGAGATCATCCGTGGTTTTGGGGTGGAGTTCCATCAGTACGCTGATGACACCCAGCTGTACATCTCCACCCCAGACCATCCCAACGATTCCTTAGAAGTGATGTCCCGGTGCCTGGAGGCCGTGCGGGTCTGGATGGGGAGAAACAGGCTTCGACTCAACCCCTCCAAGACCGAGTGGCTGTGGCTGCCGGCGTCCTGGTATAGCCAGCTGGCGCCATCACTGGTTATTGGGGGTGAATCATGGAAAGGGTTCGCAACTTGGGTGTCCTCCTGGATTCACGGCTGTCTCTAGAAGAGCATATGACGGCCGTGGCCATGGGGGGCTTTCTATCAGGTTCGCCTGATACGCCAGTTGCACCTTTTTCTCGACTCCCTACACACAGTCACTCAAGCACTCATCACTTCTCTTCTGGATTACTGCAATGCTCTCTACATGGGGGTCCCCTTGGGGTGCACCCAGAGGGTCCAACTGGTGCAGAATGCGGCCACGTGGGGGATTATGGGAGCAACGGGGCGCTCCCATGTGACACCTCTCCTGTGTGAGCTGCATTGGCTTCCGGTGGACTTCCGGGTGCGCTTCAAGGTGTTGGTGACCACCTTTAAAGCGCTCCATGGCTTAGGGCTGGGGTATTTACGGGACCGCCTTCTGCCACCAATTGCCTCCCACCAGCCAGTTCGCTCCCACAGAGAGGACTTCCTCAGGGTGCTGTCGGCCAGACAATGTCGGCTGGCGACCCCCAGGGGAAGAGCCTTCTTTGTGGTGGCACCCACCCTCTGGAATGGCCTCCCCCCCAGAGAGATACGAGTGATCCCATATCTCCGGACCTTTTGTCAGGCCCTTAAAACGCATTTTTTCTAGTTAGCTGGGCTGGCCTGACCCCATGTTCTCGGTTTTAAAGTTTTGATACTGATTTTAATTCGAATTGTTTTAAATTATGGGTCAAATCTTATTTAAATTTTAAAATTTGTCTTAATTTTTGTATATAAATGCTTTTTAGTTGACTGTTCACCGCCCTGAGTCCACAAGGAGAAGGGTGGTATAAAAATTTAAATAAATAAAATAAATAAATAAAATAAATAAATAGCATTTGACTCTAATGGGGTGTGAAGAAATGAAAGTTAGATACAAAGTATTATGTAGTGCTGAAAGCCCCTGTTTAAAAGAAGAGGACTTTATCTTAAAAGGAGAAGGATTTAAAAAATTTTTCAAAAAAAAGACTTGTACCACTTAAGGATTGGAATAATTGACTTAGTTGCTGGAAAAGTATAAACTGAAAGTTTTATTGGGGAAAGAAATGGCTGGCTTTTTTGAAAGTGTTGAAGGCTCTCCATTACATACATCAACAAATACACAAATACTGACTGTGGATCTTTTTAAAGAAGTTTTAGAATCATTTACCTCTGCGTTAGCAGAAAGAATGGAAGGGTTTTTAAAGAAAGAATTTACTCAAATTTGAAATAAGGGTACAAGTGGAGATATTGTATCGGTATTTCAGTTGCCAAATAATAATGAGCTGCTGAATGAAGAGGTGGAAGAAACAACCCAGTTTAAGGTGCCTTTGAAAAATGAAATGGATGTTTTTCAAATTAAAAAGGAAAGGCAGAGAGGCTTGAAGGAGTGTAACCAGGAAATATCTAGAGAGATTTTTCCAGAGGCTTTGATACAGATAACTGGAAAATTGTCAGGAAGGAAGATTCGAAGTGGAATTTTACAACTTTTCTATATAAATGGACTCCCAATCATAGTTAAAGAGGTGCTTTTACTGAAAGGAACTACTTTGCGAAGAGATCAAGATTGTAAGGTAGAGCAACTTCAGTTGGAAATTCAAGAACTTATAAAAATAAAAGAAAGCAGAGGAATAAAACTGAAGAAGAAGGTTTGCAAAAAAGCCAGGAAAAAAAGGAGAAGGAAAAATTACAATCCTCTTTATGGGGAAGGATAGTAATAGTGAAAATGATGATTATACCTGTATTTAGGGTCATGATTTGTTGAAAAGTTATATTATAGTGAAAATTAATGATTTACTTGTATTTAGGGACATGATTTGTTTGGAAAAATTATATTAAAGGATGTTATGTTTGAATTGTTATGGGTTACTGTCTAAACTTTCACTTTTGTTTTGAAGTATATTAATATTAAGGGATATTAATTTTCTTTTTTTTGTTTTTTGAAAAGCTATATTTCAAGGAATGCTTTGTTGAAAAATTTATATAAGTTTATGGGTTAAAAGAAAAATATTGTGGGTGCAAAAGTTATGGATAGTGTAGATCACTTAATATAAGTTTATGGGTTAGAAGAAGGATATTGTTTAAACTTTATACTTTGTTTTAAGTTACATTTATATTATATGAAGGAATGTTTTGTTGAGGAATAAATATAAACTTGTGGTTACAAGGAAAATATAAGTGGTGCAAGGGCTGAGGGAAGGTTTTCACAATATGTCTCATAGATATTAAATAGTGAAGATGTTATTTGATTATACGTAGTGGATTTATAGAGAATAAGATGAATAAGTTTATGTAAAGTTATTAAGTAAGGAATGTTTTTAGGAAGAATTAACATAAGTCTACGGGGAAAAAAAGAAAAAATAAGGTTTTTACAATATATTTTATTTGAAATTGGTTAAAATATTTTGTCAATGTATTAATATATGTAAAGCTTGGAGATGTGATGGTGAACTGTGCTTGGGCTTTGATCGTGTAATGCTGGAAGAAAGAAGAGCTGTTTATTACTGAAGAATGGATAAGAACGAAGATGGATTGATTATTTTCAAGCAATAATTGGTTTAAATAGTTATATTTAGATATGAACAAGGGGAGTTAAAGTGCAAGAGGGAGATTAATCCATAGATAGTTAGCTTAGGCTTTTTTTTTTAATGTTTGTTAAATGCTATACCCTGTATCTGCTCTGGGAAGTCCGGGGAGGGGGGGTGTTGGGATAGGAGGGGGGAGGAAGGAAGGGAAAATATGTGTAAAACTTTTTAAAATTTTTCAATAAAAAAAGAAAGAAAGAAACAGACTGGCTCATGGTTAGCAACGGAGAGTGACAAGGTTATTTACTTTCCCTTTATTTATTCAACCTAATACTAAATGCATATTAAGGGAAGCTGGATTCGAAGTAGATGGATATGGATTTCAAACCGGAGGAAGAAACTTGTACAACATGTACTATGCTGATAACTCTATCTTGATAGCCAAAAATACAAAGAACCTGTAGGTTCTAGTAAAATCTTTAAAATCTTACAATGTTAAAGTACTACTTACACATATCAAAAACATAACAGTGGCCAAGAAACTGGAAAATACCATTTTATATTGCAAGACCAAAAAGGGACAGTAAGAACACCTGAACAACTGTGCTTATCTCAAATGCTGGTAAAATAATGTCCTAGATTTTTCAATCCAGTCTCAACAAAATATTGAACAAGAGCTACCAAAATATTGAAAAAGATACCAATAACAACATCAGACATGGTATTGTTTGATGGCTGTCAGCAAGCAAGGCTTAAGGAATGTTAGGTTGGGCTGAGAGACAGTGATTGGACCTAGATCACCCAGCTGGTTTTCATGCCTAAGGTGGGACTAGAACTTACAGTTTCCCCATTTTTAGCCTGGTACCTAAATCACTAGATCAAATTGGCCCCATATTGTCATTTTATATTTTCTATCTTTGTGGAATTTTTTGGTAAAATATAGGAATGATTTACTATTGTCTTCTCCTACACAATATGAATTGATATCTTTGCCATTGGCTGGATAGCACAGATGGTTGAAAGGACAGATAAATACTGATGAACAGTCATGGACAGAGAGACAAATGAAAGGACAGGATAGATGGACAGACAGATAGAAGAATGAGCAGATGGATAGACAGACAGACAGACAGATGGATAGACAGATGGATGGACAGACTGATAGATGGACAGGTAGATAGACATATAAACTGACTGATAGACATAGATGGTTAGATTGGTGGACAGGTAGACAGATGGACAAATGAATGGACAGAAGGACCAACAAATGGACACATAGGCACAGAAGGACCCACATAGATGGACAGATGGATGGACAGAGGACTGATTGATGTATAGGCAGTAGTAGCAATAGCACTTAAACTTATATACCACTTCACAGTACTTTGCAGCCCTCTCTAAATGGTTTACAGAATCAGCATATTGCCCTCAATAAACTGGGTCCTTCATTTTACTGACCTCAGAAGAATGAAAGGCTGAGTTAACCGTGAGCTGGTGAAATTCAAACTGCCAAACTGCTGGCAATCAGCAGTCAGAAGAATTAGCCTGCAGTACTGCATTGTAACCACTGCATCACCACAGCTCTCAAGGCAGATGGATGGATGGGCAGACTGAAAGAGAATGGACAGATGGACTGATGTATGAATGGACTAACAGATAGATGGACAGGTGGCTGGATGGGTGAACAGATAGAGGATCGCATGGATAAATAAGACGGATGGATGGATGGACAGATCAGCAAACTGATGAATTGGAAGACAGACCAACTGACAGATAGATACATAAATGATTATTATTACTATTTCCCCCAAAATGTACTTCTTTTTACCTTTTTGGTGAATTGTTGGGGATTTCTGATGACAGTTTTGGCAATAAGGTGGCTGAGAAGTGCTAATATAAATGCCTGCATGTAAAAGAAGATGTGAATGGATCACTTTCTTCCTATCCATTAAATCTCAGCCTATCCTCCTTCTGACGGTTTCTGAATTAGATAGAGTAGTTGCATAATGAGGATGAGCAAATTCCATTTAAGGTTATTATGGAAGTTGTTAGTTTCAAGTGAATATATTTTTCTTTCTAAAGCCAGGGCAAGACAAGCTTGAAAATGAATGGTACAAATCAGTGGTGGGATTCAAAATTTTTTACTATCGGTTCTGTGGCCATGGCTTGGTGGGCGTGGTATGGCTTGGTGGGCGTGGCTTGGTGGGCGTGGTAGGGGAAGGATACTGTAAAATTTCCATTCCCACCCCACTCCAGGGGAAGGATCAGTGGTGGGTTGCTCCCGGTTTGCCCCAGTTCAGGTGAACCAGTAGCAGCAGCAGCGAGAGGCTCTACCCACCCACCCAGATGTCATCAAAAACACTCTGTGCATGCGCAGAAGCGCTGCACCCTCATGAAGCATGTGTGCCCGCATGCTACCAATAGCAAACTGGTAGTACCAGGATTTGAAACCCACTACTGGGAAGGAGAGGGAAGGAGTAAAATCTCCATTTCCACCCCACTCCAGTGGAAGGATACTGTAAAATCTCCATTTCCAGCTCACTCCGGTGGAAGGATACTGTAAAATCTCCATTACCACCCTACTAACCTGCTTTCCAGCTCCATTCTCCTGTGCAGGGCAATAAAAGACCCAGCCGATCAACTGGGACTTGATCGGCTGGGACTCGGGCAGCCAATAGATTGGAGGCAGGGCCAGTCAGAGGTGGTATTTGCCAGTTCTCCAAACTTTTCAAAATTTCCACTACCGGTTCGTCAGAACCGGTCAGAACCGGCTGAATACCACCTCTGGTACAAATGTACATATGTTCATATTTTGATGAATGAAACACCAGACAACATGCAATAAGGGGACATAGCAATAGCAATAGAATGCAGGCTTATATACTGCCCCACAACACTTTACAGCACTTTCTGGGGGGTTTACAATGTAAGCATTATTTGCATATTGCCCCCAACAATCTGGGTCCTCATCGTACCAACCTCAGAAGGATGGATGTCTGAGTCAGAATTGAACTTCAGACTGTCGGCAAAATTAGCCTGCCATACTTCTTTTTAAACACTGAATAACCAGGGCTCATAAATAAATCCTACAAGTAAAAAGCTTAATTAAAGTTAAAGCTTCTGTTTTCTGCTTTGTTTTTAAATCACCATTGAGGATTAGGGATCAAATTTATCCTGACATCAGCATATTCATTTTTTTCTGTTTTTGGTCTTGTAGTAGAACCCTTTTAAGTCCTAGAAAGGGCCATCAGAGTGTTATTTCTTTATTAGATGGGCATGTTCTACATTTTCCTCTCCTTTCCAACCCTTTCAATGTAATTTTCAAGTAAAAACAAAACCATGACCTTGGATTTATATTCTTAAGCCTCTTTTATTACTCCTTTCTTTAATTTTAGGGAATTAGAGGGAAAAAAAGACAGGACTTCTATCTTTAGTGGTTGTGGAAAAAACCCAAATTTACTTGGCAGAATAAAGGAATGTATTCTCCACTGATTGGCATCTCCGTTACAATAGCTGTACTGTATGTTATGATACAGCTTTATTCATAGATGTGCATTTAACTTATTATCTCAGCAGGATTAGCTTTCTAATAATCAGAATGAATTCTAGCTTCTGCAATCATCCCATTTTTAAAGAAGTACCAAACTACTACCTCTTAAACTTTTAAAATGTATCATTTGTAAAGCAAATCATCATTTGGATTCTATTTACAATAAACATGCAATTATTGTTCTGAGTGGAAATTTAACATTTAAGCAAAAGTAATGGCATTGAGAAGAATAGAGATATGCACTTACTCCCCTCACATCTGCCTGTAGTGTTTCCCCAAAACCTGTTTTCACCTAGCAAATGAAAATATTGAAAATATGCAGGGAAAGCCTGCACTTTGGTTAAGTACTTATCAAAATAGTAGAGTTTAAACTGAATCAGAAACTAATGAAGCTTGTTAGAGAACAAAGTAAGTTGAAAGAATGGATGGTTGAAAGGTGTCGTGTCATCTCTGTCAATCTAAAGGTTTTAACGTTGTTTTCTAGATCTCCAGTCTTTCTGAGGAGATGTATAAGCAAAGTTTCACTTTAATGGCTGCTGCAATTACTCCTGAACTAAACAAATAGAAAGCAGTCCAATACTTTCAGATCTGGTATATATGACATGTGAGAACCGGTTTGGTATAGTGATTACTGAGAGCTAGTGTGGAGTAGTGATTAGGGTGCTAGATTAGGAACTGGAAAACCCAGGATTTAGTCCTCCCTTAGGCACAGGCGTCAGTTGAAGGACTTTGGACCAGTCACTCTCACTCAGCACTGTAAATTTAGCAACATGTATGTCAACCCCGAAGCTGAACTGACCGGAGCCATCTTGGAGCTTCAGTGTTGCCACACTGGAACTGAGGGATAGGGAGGGGGGGATTAGAGATAGCTGGGGCTGTGTAGCCAAAACAAAGTACTTTCTCTTGGGAACCAAGGACGTTTTCACACCTGAACCATGGAAAGAGAAGTGAGGTCAGACAACCAGACAGCATCTTGAGTGGACCATGTGACTGATTATTTGGGATTGTGGGAAAACTTTCTCTTTTAATTAGGTGAAAACTGTGGGAACTTTCAGAGTCGGTTTTCACCAGATCTGTGCCAATATGATATTTCCAATAAAGCTATTCTTTGAGTAGTTCACCTGCCTTGGAGTTTTGCTTGCTATGGGACTATTACTTGGAACCCTGATGGTATAATTATAAACCCATGCAGGATCAGTGGGCTTGGTCCATATTTGGTCAAAGAAGAGGTCTTCATCCCACAATGGACTGGTCCATGATGGTGGTGGTGGTGATGATGACACAAAACCTGTATGTATGTATGTGTGTGTGTGTATATATGTATATGGTATATGTATATATGTGTATACAGACAATATAATATAGACAATAAAATATTACATTTAAAAAAACATAATAAAATCACCATAATATGGAGTCATAAAATTTATAGATGTCATAATTCAATATCTAAGGAAACTAACCATCTAACTACTTCTGGTGTGGCTGTGATGATCCCAAATGCCTTAAATTTCCTGAGGAGACATTATTGAATTATATGTGTTATTGTTGTTCCAGAGCACCACAGTGGTATGGTTTGGATTTAAGGGTTCCAGATATTATTCTCATTGTGTCCTTAAGGTGAACATCAATCTTGTTGGTATGACAACTTCTTCCCCATAGAGGTGCGCAGCATTTGGCAACAGAGTATACTAATGATTGTGCCACTATACACACTATTTTTGCTTGTGTTCCCCAGCCTGTTCCTGCAATTTTTCTAATCAAGTTGTT
Source organism: Ptyas mucosa (assembly GCA_012654045.1). Lineage (NCBI taxonomy): Eukaryota > Metazoa > Chordata > Lepidosauria > Squamata > Colubridae > Ptyas > Ptyas mucosa. The sequence goes on from WNWU01000057.1 coordinate 2,315,046, forward strand.
CCTGGTTTTCAATTTTTGTACGATTACTTCAAGGTGTTTTCCAAATGTAAGGGATTGGTTAAGGATTATACTGAGATATTTTGGATGGCAGTTGGGTTTTATCCTCTTTCCATAAAAAGATATGTTTAACTCTTTCTTTGCTGTACAATTACTTAAATGGAAGGTTCGTACTGTAGTTTTATTTGGGTTAGGGTATAGTCTCCACTTCTCATAATATTAGCTTGATGACCTGAAATCTTTAGTAAGAATGTATTCCACTTCCCCAAAATGCTTGGTTTGGATAGCTGTTGCCATATCCGTCTTTCTAGCCTGGTGCCTTAACTAGAAGACCAAATGACTCTCTAGCTGCACATCTCACAAATAAGACTCTTATAGAGGAAGGGAACAATATTCTGACTTGCAATATTTTTTTCTCTGCTGCCAATTACAACAGATACAGCAAATAAAATTGACAGAAGCTAACAGAATGGATAGCATAAAACTCATAAATGTAGCAGCACTTTACGATGATAGGATCATATTCAGTCCTATCAACCTATACTTCCGAGTTTTTGCTATAGTTATAGGTTTTTGAACAAAGAGTGCATATGAATAGCATACATATGTGTGTGTGTGTATGAAAGACATCTGTATGAGTTGTGCCAAATTATATTGGATTAAGTGATTGCTAGATCTATCCTCAGTTCAGAGTTATGCTTGAGATCAGATTACCAGTAGTCACTCGAATTACAGCCTTGGGATCAGTGATAGGATTATTGGATTAATCTGTCTGAACTGATTGGACAGTACACAGAGACTAAAGGAGATATTAAGGATGGACACAATAGAGGCAAATCTTGTAAAAGATTATAGGAGGCTTAGAAAGTTCATAGAACTATTTTGAGCAAGTGATTGCTATGGTTAAAACACAAAAAGGAAAATACAGATGTATACTTATGAAAAGCTGCATTAGCTTCAGAGCAAGAGTTGTGATGACAAGAATTGAAAGAGATATGAATTGCTGCTATTAGAATGTGTGTGTGTGTGTGTGTGTGTGAGAGAGAGAGAGAGAGAGAGAGAGAGAGAATTGTCATTTCAATAATTTCAATTCTCTTTGGAGACTTGCAACTTCATACTCATGTAGTAGATATGGCTTCTGCAATAAAACTGCATCAATCCAAATCTCAAAGGGAAAAGACAATACTAGCTCTCCATAGATGTCCATGTTACCATTTGAATCCAGGTAAATATAGAATTTCTTGAAGGAGTTGCTTACAAATGCTGCAATCACAGACTTGAGTCTTTCTGGACTGTCCAGCCAGGGAGACATAAACAGATCTGGTTGCACTGAAAAACTGGGACTCCATCACTTTATTAGTTAAAAGAAAAATACAAACTCCTGAACATCATCATCATCACCATTATCCCCCTCTTCCATTTCCATGAATCTGAAGCTAAAAATGAATCAAAATGGACTGTCTTCAAATTGAGTTGGGTAATGATGGACTATTGCTACAACGTCTAATCTGGTCTTCCAAACAGATCGACACTCTGTCTCTAATGGTTAAGATTGTGTGTGTGTGTGTGTGTGAGAGAGAGAGAGAGAGAGAGGGAGGGAGGGAGGGAGGGAGGGAGGGAGGGAGGGAGGGAGAGAGAGAGAGAGAGAGAGAGAGAGAGAGAGAGAGAGAGAGAGAGAGAGAGAGAGAGAGAGAGAGAGAGAGAGAAATCTTCTCAGGAGAAGTGAAAATTTAGCAGCATCTGCCATATGCTCAAAAACAGCAGGAGGAGGGGAATTACCCCATTAGGTTTTCTAGAGAGTGTCCTTTGCATTGAATTGTGATTTCTCCTCCTCTGTTTCTTCTCTGGCAACCAGCATCCATCTTGACTGTGTTCTTTTGTAACTCACAGGTGTCACACAGGGTCTTTCAAATGCCTGATGAGTTCAGCAAATTTCTCACCCTTCCTTTCTCCCTGCTAAACAGCAGAGAAATATACCAGTAGTAACTGTAGTGATTTAATCTATACTAATATGATATTGAGCATAACAGAGAAGGGAATGGTAAGAAGATAGTTATTTGATATGCACAATTTCATTATCAGAACTGGTTCAAACTAATTAGTTTTCCTGTCCACCTGTGATTTTACAAATATGTTAAATGGCAAGCAATCCATGCTGATTCAATGGCAATTTATGTATTTAATTGAGTCTTTGGATCATAATATCTCTAAAGAGATTAGTCTCTCTCTCTCTCTCTCTCTCTCTCTCTCTCTCTCTCTCTCTCTCTCT
>WNWU01000057.1:2317321-2369870 GCA_012654045.1 Ptyas mucosa
TCTCTCTCTCTCTCTCTCTCTCTCTCTCTCTCTCTCTCTCTCTCTCTGTGTGTGTGTGTGTGTGTGTGTTTGTGTTTGTGTGCATCTTCCAATGCAAAATAACGCTGTCAATTTGTGAATCACAAGTCTCAACTGGTCTACAGTTTTATCCAAATTGATCCACCAATGGTGTTGGTGGCAGAAACATAGAAAAATACAGCTGCCACATAGGAATAAAAACATGATAAATTGGAAAGAAAAGAAGTCAGGAAATAACTTAAATAACAACTATCAATCAAGATAGATTGAAGACAACTCAAGCTTCAAGAACAGTGCAACACTATCTGAGGTGTACAGAAACAGGATTTCTCCCAACTGATCAATTAACAGTCCTTCAGGAAGATGCCCAACCTGATCTATTTAAGCAAGCTCACTTTCTGCTCTCATATTTGTTTGTGACTGAAAACCTACTTAGCTCACCTTGAATTTTCACTATGCCTCATCAGAAATGTGCATCTCAGACATCTAGATAGTCTTGTCTGTCCTTGCCTGTTCCTTGGTGTAATGTATTGAGTCTGCTCTAAGAGCTGGCCCCCTAGTAGGTGGAGTAGTAATGTTCTGTTCACAGATTGGTTAGCTGCTTGACAGCCTGTATATAAGAGCTGTCAAGCCGAGGTTTGTGCGTCTTTTTACTTCCTTGGTTGTGGTTAAGGCATTTTGTTATTAAACGTTACCTGTGGACTGCGAATGGCCTCACAGTCATTCTTCTGACAACTAGTCAGTATTTATTACTTGGATTTGAGAATGATCCTATGAATCCTGATAGGATCTAGCTATGTGGGATCTACTAGTAGAAAGGAACTAGTCTTCACTAGCAGTGCTTGCTGTATGGTAATGATTTTTATCATCAAAAGATAAATAGACCCTGTTTATTTCCTTGACCTCTTAATTCTGGACCAGCTCCTTCTTTTCTGGAATGATATAAAACTATTATGGCTATAAAGCAGATCACGAGGCCACATTTGCTGTCCATACAATACAACTGGAATAAATGAATCTTTTTTTTATTTTCATACTTGGAGGGGGGTGTTGAATGATTTTAAAACCTGAAAAAATGAAAGCCTTTTTATTTTGCCTTTTTGTTTTTGGTTTTTTAAAAAACAACATTTTTAGGCAATTTTCTTCCACTTTGGGAGAGGACGTTTATGCAGCAAACTTGTCCACCAAAATGTGAAATGACATCGTTCTTCCTATGCTTCCTGAGATGCCAAAATGGGTATTTGTGATTCTGACAGAATGGTCACATAAACTAATCTTTTCCAACCTTTCTAATACATGCATTTAGATGTATGTCTAAGCAGCAGATATTTCAATCCCTTTTTGTTTGATAATGGAGCCAGTTTCTACTTTCTTAGCACAAAGCTCAGTCCAAATATTATTTCATATTCACTTCCCAGACATAATTGACTGTTCAGTCTTTTCAAGCAAGCTTCCTTTGGACTTAGTCTGGTGCGTATATGTGTGTCTATGTGTATTCTTAACTCTTCCTTTTGTGACACCTCCTTTTTTTAACATTCCTAACTAATTTTATTACACAGCAGTAGATATGAATTATTCTTCAGATGTACATTAGTTTGCTTTCACCGGCATCAAATGTAAATTACTTCTGGGGGTTTACATTCATCTGGGCTTAATCTCATTGAAAACTGTCTGGTTAGTTCCAACAGTTTTATGTCACCCTTATCTCTCCCCCTTCCCCTTGCATCTGTCTGCTCCTGCTGCCATTCAAGATGCATTAGTTACTTTATCTGTACATTCCTTCTGGAGCTTTGGAGAGTGACAAAGTAGTGATCTCCTGGTAATTCCTTTTGTGCTAAGGGATTCCTCAGATGGACAGGATGAAAAGGGTTTTTTTAGCAATATAGCAGACCACGAAAGTACAAAGCATGAAGTCTGCTTTTCTTCCTTTCTAAAATGATATTTCCATGTCTTAAATCTATTCCATTTTAGAAATATCTCCAAATTCTAAAAATATTTCCTTCTGGTAGCATTTATATTGACTGATGAATTTCTCTTGGTTTGAAAGTTAATTATTCATTTGGTCCTATTTGAATTTCAAATAGCTGGGACCAAAACTTCAATCTGTTTGAGATGTCTACTCTGCCATCATTCCAAACTTTCCCTAGCATATTTTACCTGTGGACATGATTACCATGACCATTAACTTGGTGGCTTTAAAAGGAAGTTTGATTCATTAAGGAAGATACATTCAGAAGGACACTATTGAAGACCCAGTGCTAGCTCTTGAAGGACGCATGTTTTCAGGTGTCACTTGCATGGTAATAATGGTGGGAAAGAGATATGTCTACAACATATATCTTGTGAGCACAAGAACTGGTTAGCTACAATAAGAAAATCAAAAGGAACCATAGCCTGATTTACATACATACATACATACGTACGTACATACGTATGTATGTATGTATGTAAAGAAAGAAACAGATATCCTATGAGTTCTGGAACTTAAAAGTTTAAAATTTTAAAATAATTAAAATTTTATTTTACTAAGCTTTTGTCAGCCATCTGCTGACATCGTCAGAGTATTAAACTACCATTACAGAGATCTCTGCCTTTATATGTCATTAATCAATTTGGCCCTTGTGCATGTAATAGGCCCACCTGGAATTTTTTATAAATTATATTTTAGCAAGGAAGGTTGGCAGAAAACAGATCTTCATTTATTTGTAGCGTACAGTATATGATCACACATGTTCACCATTGTAAATTAAGACAGGATTATATTTTTGTTCCATTAATAGTTCAGAACTTAACTGTGAGATTGTTAAATGCTGCAAATGCTGCCTCCATTTGCTATTTGTTCTTACCTAGGTCATTTGAAAAAAAAAATAGAGGAGAAAAGGTGTTGCAACTTGCACTGAGTTTTCTCTTTTGAAATAGCTCATGCAAGAAAGAATGATGAAACTTTGTGTCTAACTTTGCAAACCTGGAATTTTTTTCTGGCCAAAAAAAAAAAAAAGAAAAATACTTTGGAGAAGCTCAAAAGTTATGCTGAAAAAATACATGTGGTGTTACAGACTAACTTTTTTGGTTCATGTCTCTTCCCTGTCCTTTGCATTTGTAAATAAAGTGTATTAAAAATAATATAATATAAAAATAATATAACTTAGCGCAGTCTCCTCTTGGGTAAAATGAACTTGTGGTAATTAATTTCAGAGACTCTAATCATCGTAACAGCATCCCTCCTCACACAGTTTAAGCATTGCAAAATATCTTCTGGGGAAATAGGGTGCCCCTAAGAAACAACATGTAAATTAAAGTATGCTATTATTTTAAATTCTACTAGGAATGTTTGGGATAAACTTAGCACAACAGGAATTGACCCTCATTTGCATGTCTTCTTGGAATCTTTGTAACTCATTTGGTTGGTCACTGCTGGAAACAGTGAATTCTGCAGGGCTATTTGCAACTCTTATAAACTACGAACTTTGATATTATTAAAGGTAAAGGTAAAGATTCCCCTCGCATATATGTACTAGTTGTTCCCGACTCTAGGGGGCAATGCTCATCTCCATTTCAAAGCCAAAGAGCCAGCGCTGTCTGAAGACGTCTCTGTTGTCATGTGGCCGGCATGACTAAACACAAAAGGTGCACGGAATGCTGTTACCTTCCCACCAAAGGTGGTCCCTATTTTTCTACTTGCATTTTTTATGTGCTTTCGAAGTGCTAGGTTGGCAGAAGCTGGGACAAGTAACAGGAGCTCATCCCGTTATGCGGCACTAGGGATTCCAACTGCTGAACTGCCAACCTTTCAATTGACAAACTCAGCATCTTAGCCACTGAGCCACCACATCCCTTTGATATTGTTACCATTTGTTGAATTTATATGCTACCTATCTTAGGAAAAGAAAATGAAAAGGTGTTTAAACAGAACAAAGTAAAGTAATAGAACAATAAACAATGAACATAATGAGAACAAATACATCAATATAGCTGACTAAATAGTCCAACAGCTGAACTATAGGAATTAATTGAAGCAGTTTTGTTTTTAATTTTGCTAACTATTAATATACTTAGTAAAATGTACATGAATGCAAATAAATAACAGACAAAAGACTGTAAACAATGCTGACTAGGACAATTTTATCAGTCAGAACTAGAAGATAAAACTTGCCAGATTTTCAAAGGGATGCTTATATACTGAACAATATCTTAAGATAATATATCCAAACGATTGTACTTCAAAAGCAGATATTGATAAATATGCAGGAGGGCATAACTGAGTTATAGCTAAACAAATGTGAAAATATTTGGCTCATGTGAAAATTAAGAAGGGTTACGATTATCTTCGTACAAACAGAAGAAAAATGAATTCCTCTTTCAGGAGAACCACAATATGTTGACCCAAAGAAGATACTTTAAAATTTCATTCCTACCTAGGTAATTATCAGAGCTTAGAAGAAAAAGATAACACAGATATTCTAAAGATGTAAACTACATAAAGATGTAAACTACATAAAGATGTAAACTACATAAAGAATTAACAGTCTTTGTTTTATTTCAACTATTTATTTCCCAGCAGAAATACATCCATTTTTCTAAACATTTCAAGATTATGTTTTATATTTTGTAAAAATGGTCAAAGGCTATTGAGCTTTTGTCAAATAAGTGCCATCTTATTCCTTTATAACTTCCCCATGAGCTTTGTTGTTTTCTGTTAGAAGGTCAGTGGCCATAAGGTCTCTCTATCTATTTATCCATCCGTCTGTCTGTGTTTCATGAAACATGACTTAGCTGGACAGAATCTATGTTGATTCTTTTTTCTCAAGATTTTTATTAACAAGTTTTATTACTCTAATAAATGTTCTTGCAAAGTTCTCCATATTATTATGACAGGCAACTTTTAATAGCACCCATCTCCAAAGACACACTTTGGATACTTCAAAAAATGTTTATTAGACTGCTTTTTCATCTTCAGTACAGAGGTTGCTTTTAGATAGTAATTCCATCATTTTCTCAGATAAGTGACTTTCTAGAATTGCTTAAAATCTCTGAAGATTTGTTTCACTACAATACTTACTTTAATCATCCTCCTATCCTGAGATACCATATTTTGAGGGGTTTTTTCCCCCCTGTTGGTTACCAAATGGAAGAAGAAAAGAAAATGTACAGCATTCCATTAAACAATATTAATACCTGACAGAATGTAAAGAAATGAAAATAGTGTGAATTCGATACTTAGTATTTTTTAAAATATGAAGGCAACATTGTAATCGACAATGTAGCACCAATTCTAAGCATTTCACTTTACTTTCTTTCTTTGAACAAATAGAAAACAAATCACTTAAATGAGCCTCCCAGATAATATAGCTAATCTTTGTATTATTAAAAGTTTCAATTTATATGAAAAGCTTAGTTTGCATTTGTCAAATGGTAGATCCATTCTTTGCAACTTTTCAAAGCATGTGGTGCCTAGCTAGGGCCAGAGTAGAGCTTCAGGGACTCAGATTTAATTTTTCTCTTCTATTAAGATCAATAAGCTAAAACCCATGACCCATGAATTTCACATTGGTGAGACATGACTCAAGGCTCTGGGAGTAACTCTTAGTATGGCCAAATCTATTTGCATATATATATATATATATATATATATATATATTGAAAAAGTTTTAAAAGTTTTACATACATTTTCTCCCCCCTCCCCAACCACCCCCCGACTTCCCAGAGCAAATACAAGATAAAATACAGCTCAAATTCTCTAAATTAAACTCCATTTCACACTTATCATAATCATTAAACAAATAGATAAAAGGAAAGCAAGTCTTCTTTCTCCTTATTCCATCTAATTCAACAAAATTAATATCCATTTATAATTACAGCAGTTAATAAAACAATTAAGTATTACCTAATCAAACCTATCATTACTCAATTTAGCTAATTGTTACTTAACAAATTATTAGGTCTATACAATTTAATTGTATAATACAATTAGGTCTATACAAAATATTTTATAACTTCTTTCATTTAAAACAAAAAGAACAACAACAACAACAACAAAAGGAAACCCTCATTCAAAAACCCCAGATTTAAAATAAAATACTATATAAACTCTTCCGTCCTCCACTTTTAAACCATCAAGGTCCAATTATAATTAAAACACTTAATAAATAATAATAATAATAATTTTTAAATTAATAATCAAACCTCTTATTAATTTATCAATACATATTAACAAATCAACTAAAAACATCATTTAAGAACTATATCAATCATTTAAATTCTTCATACTAGATTAAACCAGTTGCTAATCTTCTTGTCTTCACATCTTCCAACAGCATATAAGATATCTTCATTTGCGTCTACCCACCTAAATAAAAATTGCTTCTTTATATATATATAAAAAAATCCCCGAGTGACTTTATAATTATATTTGAAATGGTATCCATCAAATCCAGTCAAAAATTAGATTAATAAATTCATCAGACGTATTAGGGAAACCACCAGATCAGCTACAATTGCCCTAGGTCCATAGTTCTTTTGCCTTATATTTATTACCATCAAACAGGAAACTCCGATTTGCTATATTCAATAAAACTTCTGCGATTGCAATTAAGTCCAAATTTATTACAGTCCTTAATAAAATATTCCAAATCATTCAAGACAGGGCATATTTCACAGCCCAACACACAAGCATTGCTGTGATCTGTTTATTCTTCTCAAAATATTCCAATACAGCTGTAGGTTGCCTCCTCATAGTCGCTCATCGCTTAGTTAACTGGCATTAAACTGCTGTCTATTTGCATATATTGATGAATATGGAAAAAGCAGCAACTATGAACCATGATGGGGTTTTTTTTGAATTTCTATTATTCTCACAATTGAATGAAATTTGCATGCTCATGTAAGCAACTCAGTGTCATTTGTTGAAGTAAACATCTAAGGAATAGTATTATTTATCTATATACTGTTAAAATCCTCAGATCTGTTTGATGCTTTGTAACTTTCTATTGAGTGAAACAGTGCATCATAGAACAACAATTTTGAATCAACATACCTGAAATGGGTTAATTTACAGAATGCATCCAAAATCCAGGACCCATAACTCCCATGGGATTGAAGTTTGACAAAGTTGTAGCTGCTTCAGTGCCACCATGCTTTCTATCTAGAGACCCATAGATTGCATGGTGTAAAGGAAAGTTGTAGCTGCTTCAGTGCCACCATATTTCTAACTAGAGACCGGGTAGATTGCATGATGTAAAGGAAGATGGGAGGGGCATATCCCCACCCTCTTCCCCATTTCCCTCTGGTTCCCGAGCAGAATTCTGAGCAGGTGGCAAGGCCTGATGGATGTCAGCCTTCCTAGGTAAACCAACAGCAAACGTAACTAGATGAACTAATTCTACTTTATTGTAAACTTCCCACTGCTACTTTTAACTGCTTGATCCATTACGGCAGGACCTTCCAACATTTCTTCAGCTGTTAAGTCATGAGGGGCTCCTGGATCTATTGCTTCCCTTGCTTTATTTTAGTCTGATCTGACAAATTTTAATAGACAGAAGAATAAGATCTTTATTTTGAAATAATCCCATGGTATAAACCAAATGAATATTATATAAATGATAAATGAAAGAAGAGAGAAAAAGCCATGGGTGGTATGAATGATATGACACAAATGATCATTAGATCTTTTTACTCTGAAGATGGCTGATTTTCAGCAGAGCTTTCAAAGTTGCAATGAAATTATTAAAATTCGCTTTTACATTTTATTGCATTTTGTGTAAGAGCTGTAAGCAAGTAAAATTACAGAGATTTGGGGTCAAGGTTACACAATATTGTGACATAATATTTAATATAAATACAAATAACTAAATCCTATAAAATAAAGATTCTATCAGTAGATTAATTATAACACAAACAAAGAAATAAGTAATTTACAAGATGTCAGGAGTGGAGCCGAAGCAAAGCAAAACAAAGCATCTTCCATTGTGAAAGATAATATATTATTACTGATAAATGGGGATTAGAGGCAGGATAGATAAGGGTGCAAACATAAAGCTATAATGCCCCATTTATAATCTTCTATATTACTTGTCTCACAATCTTTTAATTAAAAAAGGAACACTATCACAAAGAAACAGTGGATCACTAACAAACTCAAGTGCCGTCTCATCCCTGATAATCTAGGAGAGATGATTTAATAGTTCTTGCCTGCACTTATTCCTTCTTCTTCTGACCTCAGGTTCTTTAAGTATGTAATGTGACTGCAGATACTGTATCAGCAGTACAAGGCTACTAATGAGAACTATAGTTGTCGGTATCCCCTTGTTGCCACCTAAAGGTCATCTGAATATTTTCAGGCCAGATATGATAGCACTGCAAGTAGTCCTTGATTTACGACCACAATTGGGTCCTGAAGACGTGGTTTTGCCAGTGACCCTGGGGAACCCAGAGTGTGATGGAGCTCATTAAATGGCTGATATGAGTGTGTGATGTCGCTGAGGGGTGGGGGTGCGGGGTTATTATATTTATCATTATTATTTTTTATCTTTGATTATTTTTATTTCTTCTGTGTTGTGTTTTATTTTCTGTAAGCCACTTAGAGTTGCTGGGAGCGAGTAGGCAGCTCTATAAGTTTTCCAAATAAAATTCCAAATAAATTTCTGTTGCTAAGTGAGACATTTGTTAAGTGAGTTTTGCTCCATTTTATGACTTTTTTTTGGCCACAGTTTTTAAGTGAATCACTGCAGGTGTTAAGTTAGTAACACTGCTTAGAGCAGTGTTTCTCAACCTTGGAAGCTTGAAGATGGGTGGACTTCAACTCCCAGAATCCCCCAGCCAGCAGCAGGTAGAGAAACACCGGCTTAGAGTGAATCTGGCTTCCCCATTGACTTTGCTTGACAGAAGGTTGCAAAAGGTGATCAATCACCATAGGACATGGCAACTGTCATAAATATATGTCGGTTTCCAAGCATCCAAATTTTGATCATGTGGCCATGGGGATGCTGCAGCTGTCATAAGTGTGAAAAACGGTCATAAGTCACCTTTTTCAGTGCCGTTGTAACTTTGAACAGTCACTAAATGAACTGTTGTATGTCGAGGACTACCTGTATTTGCTCCATCCACTTGGATGTTAAGGATTGCAAACACAGCTGCAGATTCAATTCAAAGCCTCTTAGTTTTGTATGGTATGATGGTTGACCCAGAAAGTAACGGGAAAGAAGTCCCCACTCTTCCTTGAATTTGGGACTATTGTAATTGGTTTTTTTTAAAAGGTAAAATTCCTCATTCATCGCATAAATTTTAACAAGTAACTTTTCTCCAACTTCCCAATCTAGCATCTATTTCAATTTTTTAATTAAAAAAGTCTCCAAATGTTCATTCTGTTCCCTAAAGCAGGCAATAAAACAAAGTAAAAACCATCCTGATGTGCTTAATCTTATCCTGAAGGGACCAGCTTCACTTTCTACTGAGTTAAGCAGAGACCACCGTCCTTCTTTGTATATTCCCCTAGGATCTGCACTTGCATTGCAATCTTAACAATTTCTGGGAGGGATATCACAAAAAACAGATTTTTTTTTTAAATGTTCTCCTCCTGAGATATAAAAGCTTCATGTTTGGGGTGACAATTTGACATGAAAACATGGTATCTAAGAGCTAAAAAAACTTGCTGTGAGGGGCAAGGATTGAATAACCTACTAGACTCACTACTTTTCTAAATTCTAAACAGCTTGGGAGAAGTACATTTTATCTCTGAAGCCAGTGTAAATAATTTCTCTTTCAAACAAAAAGTGAAAGGAACTTCTTTCCCACCACCACACCATCTTCTTTCATCCTCTTTGGGATAAAATTTTTGGTTCTTGGAACTCTTGAAATTAGAATTTTCCAAAAGGGTACTCTGATTTCCATGTTAAATTATTTTGCTTCCTGGAATTAAAGGGAGAATCCATGAAAGGTAAATCAGTGTTCTGAATGGAGAAGACTATTTACAACATACCAAAAACATACAACTACTGCTTCTTACATTGCACTTTTTACATTGCTAGAGAGAATGCTACAAAAATGCATCTTAAGGTATAATCTTCATCTTATCATAGGATTTGTGTTTTCAAACTAATTGGACTATGAATATCTCATGATGGCAGCAATCTCTGATTAATTAATTCAGATAACTTAGTCATTCTTGCTAACACAAATAAACAGAAGCATCTGAGGCTGCCTTATTCTGATACTTGTCACATGTTCTTCTATAATAATCCAATGTAATCTATTGCAAATGGTAACACTCCTAAATAACTCTTGAGGGAGATTAATTTTAGTAGATTAATATCTGTGTGCTCCATGGTTCAGCACAGAGACGGCTCATGTGCCATAATGGATTTCTTCTTCAAATAATACAGTTTAACAGTAAATGTTATTGAGACTGGCCAAAGCCAAGATCTGACAGCTGATGGGAAGAAGTAGCATGTGTCCCCCACCACCCCTCAAAATCTTGTCTGAAATATTTGGTGTTGGTTCTAGGGAGGCAACCTACCTAGAAAAGATTCGAGTTAATCTCTTATAGATAGTTGAGCAAGAATATACCAGTCAGACTTAAGGTCATTTGCCTCTTCAAAACAAAGAGACACAACTTCTATTTTATGCTTCAGGGCAGAGAATGAAAAGCAGAAAGTGCTCTTTCTGCATTGGTTGGCAGGACACTTGGAAATACAAAATGCATTACTGTTCACTTTTTATGAATAAGTAGGCATAGTCATGATGATTTTTAAATTGGGCGCCTGATGTTGAAAGGGAAGGGTTGAGAGAGAACTAGTTAGATTTGGGATCAGAAGCTTTATGGATTAGTCTGTTGAGTGAAATTGGCAAATATTTATTTACAACATCTTGTTTAAGTATGCCTTGTGACTCCAGTGTTTGATTTTTCTGTCCTGAGCCCTGTGCAATGGGGTGTACTCCTCTTCCTTGCCCCAGATCCTGCCCACTTAGCAGTTTGAAAGCATGCAAATGCAAGTAGATTAATAAGTACCACTTCAGTTGGGAAGGTAACAGTGTTCCATGCACCATATGACCATGGAAAATTTCTTCAGACAACTCCGGTTCCATGGCCAAGAAACAGAGATGAACACTGCACCCTAGAGTCAGACACAACTGGGCAGGAAAATTGTTACCTTTTTACTGAGTAGTGACCAATCTCTGTTATAGCCCTTTTTTAAAATTATCAGAATGTTCCTTGATTTCTGTTCCTTGTTTGTACTAAGAATGTATCACTGCATACTGGATGGATTTCTCTGATGGATTAGCTTTGTGGGTAATTTATCCTTAACTCCTTTTCAGTATGCTGTTGTTCACACGGTAAGAAAAGTTAATATTAGTTTAAAGAAAATCAATAAGGCTGTGGGGTTTTTTCTTTTCCTTTTTACTTGAAGGGCCATCCTATAGGAACATTGGCTATAATTATCTTCTACTGCTAACACCTCATCATTAAGCCTGCATATGGCCATTAAAAAAATATACCTCAGCTTTGGCCTCTGTAGTATATGGATTGCAGACATAGTAAATATTCACAATATTAGGCTCTGAATACAAGGAGACTCCCTTATGCTTCTTGCATGGGAGGAAAGTTCTACAACTGCTATTTTCTACATGCTACACTTGTAGAAAGTTAACTGCATTTAAGCTGCCATGTTACAACCATATTCTGGGTTGAAAAAAGGCAGGGTAGAAATTCAGTCAAAATCCTTATCTATTGTTATACATTTAATACGTACCATGTTTACCCAAATAGAGGACAATTCTAAATTTAAGAGACGCCTTCCCTTCCAAAGGAAAAATTTAAGAAGAAAGAAGAAGAAATTTACCCTCCTTCCTGCCCAATAAATGTGGCTCACATGCTTGTATATTTAAGTATGCATCTACACCTGCCAAAAGACATAGCTTCTCCATCCCCAAAGGCTGAGCCAGTACAAAAACACAGTTTCCTAATTGAATGAATAATTGCTAATTAAAACTTCCCATGAAATAAGGTATTCTATTAACTAAGCCATTAAAGGAGGATTTAAAGACGACGTTACCCAATTGTGAGATGGAAGGATGAGAAGAACAAATCAAAATAACCCTACCTTGATTTTGTTTAATATAAGATGGTTCTGAGAAGAACTAGGAAAGGCTTTCAAGATTCTGTTTATTCTGTTTTAGAACTATAAACAGCATTCCTGCTGTGTCTCTTTCTTGAACTCAGTTACCTCAAAGGTTTGAACCCCCCTTCACACACACACACACACACACACACACACACACACACCCCTAGCCATGTGGAATATCATTAGTCGTTTACTACTTGTTTCTCACCTCTTCAACTTCAGAATTGAGGTCTCAGGATAACTTTATCGTAAAATATTTATTGAATTTAAATATTCATCAAGCTAAATCAAGAAGTTCAAAAGCATTTTCCCCCAGAGATCACTGAACTGGGGGTGGTGAGAAATGGATAATGCCCCCTCACCCACACATACTAAATATGGCACAGTTGTTGCCGTGAGATGTTGTCTATATAAGGTTCAAGGGTAATTATTGAATGCCAGCTATGTCATGATTAGTTGCTACCAATGCAAGTCTTTGGCACAGAACATGACTAGGGTCTCTGCTCTCTTGTTATGGATATGTATTCATTAATTAAAACAAGCAAGCAAACCATTTGTCTTCCTTCCACATGGCAATCTTGTCAGTATTAGAACTGAGAAGCTCTTGCTCCACATGGTAGAATCCATAGTGATGATGAATCACCAAAATGCACAAAATAGAAAGGAAATGCACTGAGGTACTGTAAAATCTTCCGGGATGTAAACTTGCCCTTATCCCACAATTCTAAACTAATGAAGTATATGTGAAGCAGAAATCATTTTAATAGTAGCTTTTCTTTCAGTGTAAGGGGAACATAAATATGTAGAGCGGAAAATTCGATGTTCGTGCTTTTGCTATTATATGTCAGTTATGGATTGAAATCTGTCAAACAAGTACATCTGTCACTTTAGTCACATGGCAAATGTGAGTCAGTATGAACATGCTGGTTCATAAGATAGTTATTTGATTCTGTTGTAGGTTGTTTCGTGACCCTAAACACCTTGCTTTATAGAAATCATGGTTTCTCTTAGTATGAAGTTTGAAAGCAGATAATGTCTTATTCAATATACTATAATTATGCAAATCACACTTTAACACAATGTGTAAATCCACCTATGAAAATCTCAAGCTTGTTTTTTCCATTCACATGCTTCAAGCATTAACTGGATGGTCAAGTACAAGATCCATGTTCAAACTAACAATTTCATTTTATGTTTGAACCTCCTACATAAAAAATGTCTGGATGGTAGCTAAATGAAAACATGCAAGTTAAAATAAAATTGTGGCAATAATGCAATGTAATTACTCTATTGCTAAGTAGCATGGGTTTTTCTTTTTTGACTTATGGTAAATGTATTGGTAAATGACGGAGTTTCCACTCCCAATTAGTACTGCTGAGCAAGGACTACCTGATTAGCATTGCTGAGCAAGGATTACCTGTGTGTGTGGACTATTTTAACCTATGTATGTCTACTCTATACAATGCCTGTTGACTATAACAATAGATGAAGATGACGAACTGTTCTTAAGAGCATTTGATTTATATTGCTGGCCATGGACATCAAGTGGGGTATAGTTTTCATTTAATAGAATATCTTTATGTTGCCATTCATCATTGTAAATCCATGTAGAGTCAGTAATATACAAGTATTACCATCATAATAGAATAAATAATTGTAAATAATAATAAAATGATAATGGTAAAGTATTTGCTGATTCCTGTCTTGACTCATGAAAATTACATGACTTCAGACAATTTGATGTACTTTGAAATCAGGGTGGAGATAATATAAAAGGTGTTTTACTAATATATGGATTTTTGTATACAAGTTTCTAAACATGTAATGCATTTTTGTTTGGACCCTCCATAAGTAAACATATTGTACACACAGTTTTGGGGCCAAGAAAGTGTTTGCTGTGGAGAATATTAGATGTGATTAACTGCATACTTATTCATGCTACAGAATATTCTATTTTGGCAGATCTTTCCATGTCACTTGAAAAGAAATCTGACAAAATTCTCTAAAATTTTCTAGAGAGAAAATAGAAAACTCTGGGTTGGGATTTGTCAAAAAATACATGATTTAAAACTTGTTATCTAAATGAAAATAGGTATTTATCTGCTTTTGCCTAATCTTGCAGAAATAGCTAACGACAATGAGAGTCTTAAACTGTCAATCTATTTGATGAGACAACTAACTAATATATGCTATGACATGGAATTATCACATAAAATTACAAATATGCTGTAATATTGTGGATGGTAGCTTCTTTTACTACTAAGGAAGACATTCTCTGTATCCTTGCCAGTTGGATAGTATATTCATAACCGAATAAAAACCTGAAGATTTAAAATGTTTTTCTTTTAAACTATTACGTTTTAAAAATCTTAAAAACCATTTCGTTGCTGCCATTTTAGTCTATGTGGGTTATACTTTGATGGTAGGCTTCATTGAGAATTTATATTTTCATATTAATAAATCATGGGTCCAACTTTTTTTATGTTACTAATGCAAACCAAAATTGAACCCATCTACTGTAAAATAATTCTTGATATTGTCATTTTTTCTGCTGGAGGACATTAAGTCAGACAAGAATTAGGATCTTCTTAAGAGAGATTCTGAGGCATTGTTGAGAATTCTAGACTGCTGAGAGCATTGCTGTAGGGAAGAAAGCAGCACAGATGTCTTGGCCCATAGAGCTGAATAAAAAATATTTTGAATACTTACATAAGGAGGTTTTTATACAAGAATTTACTAAAATTTTGGAAATTAAAGAAGCAAAAATATCATCATGAGTGCTATCTTTTGAGAGAGGGAGTGCAGGAGCAGTGGAAAATTCACTTTGGGGGCTTCACAGCAGTGGTGAAATTCGGCCGGATCTATCTGGCTCGCATGAACTGGTAGGGCCACTGGTGGGAGGCTCTGCCCCCCCATCAGGACGTCATTACATCCCGTTTCTGAGCCTCTGCGCATGCACAGAAGAGGCGCATACACTCACACTCCTGAACCGGTAGTGAAGGTAAGTGCATTTCACCGCTGCTTCACAGGCTTCACAAACATTTAATTAAAAGTATTTAAATGTATATTATATTTTTCCTTCCTATGTAAGTTGCAGTTTTCTGCCTAAGAAGTACTCTTTGCGACTTTCAGGGGAAAAGTGCATACATTGCTTTTGATAAAGAGGATGCATATATCTGGTTTAAAGTTCTTGTAACCTTGGGAAGTCTCTACTCTTCATAGAGCAGGAAGGATTTAAGGAAAAGTTTTTTTTCAAAAGTTTTCCATTTGTCAGAAGAAGCAACCTAGCAAAAGGTAAAAAAACAAAGTGCTTTAGAATGTAGGACTAAATTTGAAATAGAGAAGCATGCATAGATGTGCAGAGAGTTGTTGAATGTCTTAGGCCAATTACTTTTACAGCATCATCAAGCTCCATCTGTGTACAACTCTGTAAGTCAGTATAAACCACTGGAGCATAAACTACACATGTCATCTAAGTATTGCTGCCTGGTTTTGATTAATTACACTTTTGAATGTTTTGGTTAATCATAAATAGTATCTACATATCAGAGTTTTGACCTATGTCTTGCACGGTGGAGAAAAGAATAAAAAATGACAGGAATGGTGGGGGTGGGACACACCTTTGTGATAAATAAATATTTTGCAATACTTCTTATGATATTGCTTTGCAGAGAAGCCCGAAGAGAGTAAAGATCATGCTCCAAAAGTAGAAAAGTGCTTTTCCTGCTCAGTTTGGATCTTCAAAAGAATGAGGTGGAAATGACAATTGAAAAGCTAGAAACATATTCTTTAACACCCAAAGTTGTAGGGAATTTTTGTTGTTGTTTAATGTTCAAAAGAGTGAGATTTTTTTAAAAAATCCAAAAATCATATGGCAAACTGTAATGGTATGTCATAAGTTAAAGTCACAGATTTATCCCAAACTAGATAGTAAAGTTACCTTTGATTTATTTGATAAACAACATCTAAAGCACAGACAAAGGAGTGACTTTCATATAATTTATCATGGGTCCAAAACTGAAAAGACAGAGAAAATAAATCTTCCCCACCCCTTAGGTGAGAAGAGTTTTCTAAGGGTGCAGCAGAGCAGTTTACAGATTTAGTCAAATTTAGTCTGAAGATAAAAGAACAAGCAAGTTTGGTGATTGATATAAAACAAAATTTATTCCATTCAAAAATGCTGATAAAGAACTTATGATGGATGTGAAAATATTTTGAAAGTAGGGAGCTCTTTAGGATGAACTTCCTTTGCAATTTTTCTTGCAGAATATATTTTATAAAAATTCCTTATAATGCTGTTTAAAATTTATAGAAGTGGTTTGCCACTGTGGTCAGAGGAGAAACTTGAAACTGAAGTTGCTTATTATGAGGTCTTCCATTTCCATTCATCTTAAAAACCTATCTCCATTGTTGTGAAGTTCCTGAAATACTCTGTACTCGATGGTATTCTGCATTTCTCACAATAACGGAAAACTCTTAGATGGAAGCCATGGAAGATCTTCTTTTCCCCTGTCATTTCTGATCTTCCTCCTTAAATAATGCAGAAGTAGAAACTATTAAATAAATCTCAACTGGCACTAAACACAGTATCCCCCCCCCCCTTGGTAATCCTTGGATATTGGCATGAAGAAATTTTGTGCCCCAGATACTGCTGAGAAGTTTCCAGTTGTAAGATCATATGAATCAAAGGAATTGCAGTAGAGGGGGATAAGCAGACTTGGCTTGGTGTGATGATAGGAATATGCTCTGAAAGTTCTACTAGATTCTTTTTTTAAGAAGGTTTCCGTTTTAGCTTTTCTATTACACATGTACTTTTTCTTTGGGTTTTCCCCTTGTCGTTCTTTGTTATAGTTTTCTCCTTTTTTAGTTTATCAAAAATTATGTCAGTTTAATTTCCCCTTTTATCTCTTCTCTCACTTAAAAAAAGTGCATGTGACTTTATATATAATTTTCTTAATTTGTTCCAAGACATTTACCATGGCTTTTATAGGATAAAAAGGCCCTTTGACATCCATCCAAAATGAGGTGCATACCAAATAGGGACAAATTAAAACCTGAAGTTTATTTTCTATTTAAAAAAAAAACTCTTACATAAGAGAAAGATCTCTTATCTAGTGAGCAGGTTGATCAACAGTACAAATTAATAATCTCTTAGAAATATAATTTGATTAACAAAAATATTTATTGTTATTAAACAAGTGTACACAGCAATATATTTACCAGAAGAACTTTGTGCAGGAAACAGAGATAAGACTACAAACCAACATTTGTAAAATCATTGAAGAAACTAGGTGGAGGCCCCTAAACATCTCATTTTGAACATTAATAGAGCTGCAGTCCTGGCAGGATTTCATTAACAACCTGGTTGGAGTGTCTGGTAAAGAGCTAGATTCTTCAAGGCTTTCCAGAAGAGTATCAGAGTCAAAGGTCATAGAAGGACGGCATACTTCCTAGGATGCACTAACTGACACTGCTTTACTAGTGGAACCTAGAGAACATTGAATGTGCCCAATCTGATGGGACTGGCAGAAACCATGGGGGAGAGGGGGAGAGTTGGTCCCACAATTAACCTGGCCTCATGACATGTAGAGCTATAAAAGTGACAACCAGGAACTTGAATTGCACACAGAAGCTTCCAGGGAGCCAGTACAGCTAACATAGCAGAAGGGTTATTTGGACATATCATGATATGCTCAATATTGCATGTATTGCTGCATTCTTGAACAGCTAAAGCTTTTGAATATTCTTCAAGCATAACCCCATGTAATGTGGGGTGGAACAAAAAATAAGAGATGCAGAAATGATTAAGTGTTTTAATAAAAATTCTGCATTTATGAATTAAGATATCTTACTAAGGATGTTTCAGATGTTTTACGTAGATATATGGTACATCTTTTTTTTATTTTGGCTGAGGAACAGATATTTTAATCACATTTTAGGTAGCTTATTAGATTGCAAAGTTGCTCCACCTAAATCTAATTTTCAGACATAGGAAATATTGCAAGCTTGCATGTCAGAGTTTAATCTAATAGATGTAAGTTTTTAAAAACCTTTGCAAAAAACCCTCATTTTTTTCAGCTCTGCATCAGACTTGTTTCTCAGCTAAATTATTTTTGGGAGTCTCAGCCCTTAGTTGACAGGTTTAATTAATACAATATAGAAATTGCTGCTATATCTAAGCATAGGAAAAAGTTTTCATATTTTTGTATGATGTTTAAATAAAACATTATTGAAGAATCTACTTTTTATAAAAGATACAACAAGAGTTTGAAGATCACCCCCTTTATAAAAAGATATCCTCTAATCTGGGGGAAAAAATCAGTTGTGGGAACCTATTGATACAATGTTTATGCTTTTCTAATATGTCCTCTTCCCTTCCCTTCCCTTCCCTTCCCTTCCCTTCCCTTCCCTTCCCTTCTCTTCTTGTCTTCTTTTCCTGCATTTCAGATCATCAATCTTCTATTCAGTCTAGTTGAGAACAGAAACCAGCCTATGCCTTTGATTATATTCTTTCTTTGCAAGCAACAGCTTTGGAGATGTGAATTTTATCAGAAATAAAACACGGGATAAGTTGCTTTCCAGCTTAATACGGACCCTGGTTTTTTATCCATATAGTGCCAATTATACTATTTTTTTTTTAAAAAAAGGTTCGTGCAGTGCAACTCCTTTTCTGAGCATTACATCTCTCTATACTAAATGAATAACAAATATGAAGTTCAGACTGAAATACATATTTTAAAAGAGAAATTATTTAAATATATATGAGCTACAGGTTCAGTGATTGATGTTTGGCAAGTATCAATCTTCAAATTTAGTTAGTCATATAAATTACCATGTACACAAGGTTAGAGCCAGGTGGATGAACTGGAAGTACAGTTATTTATAAAAAATTGTGAAAGTTCTGCACACTTTGTATAAAATGTTCTGTTTTAAAAATCTAGGAAAAATTTCTGATACACTTTCCAGAAGATGTAAATACTAGTAGCAGTAGTTTGGAGAAAACAATCACTTATAGGATACATACATATAAAGCAAGCAGATTTCAATGGATTTCATTCAATTCAACATTAATTTGAATGATAACTTAACATTCAAATTCCTAAGAAATGTACCAAAGAGCCTGCTGTAATCTTTTTCTATTTCCATGCCCTTGTTAAGTGCTTATGGGACTGTATTAAAATAAAAAAAAAGTCTCCGATTCTGCTATAATTTTGCCGACTGTTATCTTGGCAAAACATATTCCCATTTCTTCTTTTTTGAAAGAAGTAGAAAAACTGCTTAAAGAGAAATTAAAACCGTTGAGGCAATGAAAACTTCCTCAAGTTGCAAACACTGTAATAACTCTACTTACCCCATTACTTATTTTATGTAGCATCAGGTAAGGAGAGTTACCACTGAATCTTACTCAAAGTAAAATTTCAAGGTCAATGGAGAGATTATAGTTTGAGAAAAAGATGGAAAACTAGTGCAGGGCAAATAGCTTTTTTTTTTCCTTTTAAAGAAATGAGCAAAATAACTCAAACTGGGCCCCATTTAGTTCTTTTTATATGCACTGAGACATTTTCCTTTTTTCTCATCTTTCTCCACATTACCCACATGTGTTTGACCCTGGTCCTAGTACCTTTAGAAAGCTGTCAAGATCTGGATCTTTTCCTGGGCCAATTAGTTATGATGTGCTGCAGCCCCAATTTTATCCTTGTGTTATTGCTGTTTAGATCACAATTTTACTGTTTGATTGTTTCATTATGATTTGTAAGTGGTATTTAGTTTTGTATTTTTTTCATTAGAGTGTGTGTGTGTGTGTGTGTGTGTGTGTGTGTGTGTAAAAGCCACCTAGACTCAACTTGGTGGAGTTGGGCAGCCAGATAAATGTTTGAAATAAATAATAAATACAGCCATCTTTCATCATTACAAAGAAAGAACTGAGTCCAAAAGGAGAGATTGAGTACAGATTGAACCCATGACCAATCTGACAGCATTAATTTTGGTAGTAGAACTTTTGTTATTGTATAATTCCATAAATGTGTGACTTATTGTCTGTGCCACAAGTAACTTCATAATTAGGGGTCCATTATTTCCATAGCTGTATAAATTCTCCATAGTATTATTCAGGTTTTGCTGTATTTTGGGTATTTGCTCAATTGAGGGCAAAACACATATAGAAGAATGGTGAAATGAAAGGTTTTCTTGATAGTGAGAGAGAACAAAACTAGCAAAATGAATGTGGTGCAAAGCAACTTCATATGTAAGGGTTATTTTTATACTCATAACATAACTGTAGAAATGGGTTTATTGATTGAAATACAAAAAAAGTTTCAATCTAAGCAGAAGTTCAAGAATTGACATCCATTGAGAAAGTATGTTACGTATGACCATATTTTGTTCAAACCATCAACAGCAAATAATATTGCAAGATAAATGGACTTGCCTTTACATGAGATACCATGGCTGAAAGAATGAGAAATGCTTCCTTATTCATAGCAGCAAAATGGTGACACTTAAAAATAGACTCTTTCTTGAATGCAATTATCAGGAAAATATTTTAAGGCTGTGTACTCACTACCACAGGTATAAACAATTTTAGTAACTTATCACCTTCTTTAAAATATAATAAAGTGTTTCTTCTTTCTATATCCCATCTTCTTTTCTATAAACAAATCCTTAAAGGCTCCTTGTTTCAGTCCTGATCGGTAAAATTCCATTAAGGATTACCAGAGATAACAGCATATCTGCTTTAACCTTGATCAAATAAACAAACTTTTAATTGTAATCATTAGTCCCTTTTAATTTCCTCTAGTGTCCAAACTTCAAAGTCCCATCCTATGATGTATTCTTAATGGAATTCAAAACAAATCATTTTCCGATAAGGAGGATTCTTATAATTAATTCCAAAATTTTATTTCAAATCCATCTGTACCCTTAGTCTGTTTGTGCGTTCCAAAATCAAAGCTGTAATCACCTTTTGTTGTTTGTTCCAATATTTTTTAAAACCCTTAAACTTGTACTTAAAATGTCTTTCACTAAGGATTGTAAGAAAATTCACATGGTGCTTTCAGACTTATCAATCTGCCTATTGATTCTCACATTCATTTATTTTAAAGAAAACCAGAGTGGTTTACTGTTTAATGTTAATCTAAGTGTATAGTGTCTAGGTTCCTAACCAGTAGTGGGTTTCAAATCCTGGCACTACTGGTTCACTATTGGTAGCGTGCGGGGGGGGGGCACTTGCTTTGTGAGCACATGGCAGTTCTGCACATGTGCAGAGTGTTTTTGATGATGTCTGGGCGGGTGGGTGGAGCCTCCTGCTGCCACCACTACCGGTTCTCCCAAACTGGGGCAAACCAGGAGCAACCCACCACTGTTCCTAAACCTGCCATGATCATGAAATTCATTTTGTGATCATGGATCTCTCATTTAGTGAACATTTAGTTTAAGACTATCAGAAGACTGTTGTAAAATAAGAACAAAGTGTGAATCCTCTAACATATTTTAGAGAAAAGAATATTTTTTCCTAATCTCTTTTGCTTTTTAAAAAAGTTTACATTTCTGTGAGAAAAGCTTGAAAGTTTCAGTTGCCGATGTTTCATTTTGCTATGCTTACAACAGAATAGCCCCATCTTGGAGTTTGTTAGCAACATGGAGGAAGGAATAAGATCCAGAACTTGGGTGTATGTTGAACGGCAGCAACATTCTTGCCTTAATGAATATTATTTTGGGCAGACATTTACCAGGAGTTTCAAGAAAACTTGGATTAGAACTGGCAATAGTAAAGGTTACACAAAGATTTTTACTTGATGTGACATCACTTACAGCAAACAGAACTCTCGAGCTAAATCCATTCTTTTCTACTGCTCCTCCTGCCTGGAAAAAAACATTGTAAATAATGCTCTCTATTCCATGTACCATGTAAAGGTTTTCTGCAGTAACCCATGAAGTATCATCTTTCTGCAGTGCCTTTTCTAACCCATGGCCCTCCTGATGGACTCACAGCTCTGAGCCAACCAGCTATGTTTTGGATACTACTCTGGCTTTTTCCTGCTGTAAAATAAAGCAAATAGGATTAGACTAACTATGGTATTCTTGTAGAAAGATTAGAATGCAATGAGTAGCAGTATTGCCTAAGAAAGGTATCCTGCTCAGAGAATGTTTGTTACTATTATAAACAGGTAACTTGCAAAAAAATATTTCATTCAGCAATGAGGTACCTTTTTCAGCAAGAGAGCTGAAGCTGATAATAGCTGAGGGGTACACATCCTCTGTTATTTTTACTAAACCAATTGACAAATGGCAGTCAAGAAATGGATATCATTTTTGTTATTGTTTTCATTATTCTCCCCAGGCTAGGACATTCTCCTATGAACTTTGAGATTGTTTTAGACACTTTCATCTGTTCTTCTGGCTTCACTCATGTAGGCTATGTCTGAATCACAGCAAAATTGTTTTTTCAAGCCCAATGCCCTCATATAATTTAAGATTAGAATTTCCAAAATTCCCAGATGAGAATGAAATTCATCGCTAATCATTGAATGTATTGCTTTGGAGAGAAATCTGTGAATTGCTACCCCTATACACTTGGAATATATTGAACTGAGGAAGGTTTTACTACTGTATTTCTGAAGGCAAAACTCCATACAATGAAATTCATAAATGGTGTAGCATATTTACATATTTGAAGGATCCCCTTCTCCTACAAGAATCTGACAATCATTTTTTATCATTATCTGCTTAGTTCACAATCCAAAGTAGTATAATGAGATTCTTCTTTGGCTGTCCCAACGGTGCTTTTTCAAAAGGCAAAGGGACTTTGTTTTTCCTTGAAGTTATTTTGCTTCTCAGCCAAGAAGCTTTTTCAGTTCTGAACTGAAGAAGCTTCTTGGATGAGAAGCGAAATAAAGAAAAACGAAGTCCAGTTGCTTTTTGAAAAAACACCTTTGGGACAACCATGGCTTGGATGACTGAGAATTTCCATAGACATTCTGCTTTGGCCTTTACGAGAATAAGCTATTTCATCAATTTATCAAAGTGAATTGTGTTTATTATTTATTCTTTGCTAATACTGGAGGAGAGAGAATACTGAATGGAATTTGAAATAAATTGTTTACATAATCTGAGGAACCAGCTAGTGCAACAAATTGCTTTTAGGCATTATCTTGACATTCTTGATGGAGTGGTTCATATTAAAGATGATTTTTTTAAAATAAGTTAGGAAATGAAGGCCTTAAATTAATTTGAATGTATACAACCTAAAGATAGGACAAACACATTTTAATGAATAAAACACCTGGATAGCAAGGGCTGAAATATTAATCAGCCCCATTAGAAGAATCTATTTTTTAGAAACATAATGTGAATGACAAGCAAGCAATATAGAGATTGAAACAAAAGAGACAACATTTGTTTAGAACTTCCCTTTCAGTGTCTGGAACAACAGCCTGACTAGATGGCTCAGTGGCTAAGACACTGAGCTTGTCAATCAGAAAGGTCAGCAGTTCAGTGGTTCGAATTCCTAGAACAGGTCTCCTGCGTGAGCAGGGGGTGGACTAGATGACTTCCAAGGTCCCTTCCAACTTTGTTACTCTTAATAGTATATATTTTAACATTCAAATGGTATGTGGATTTTTTTTTAATAAAAAGCCTGTCGCTTCCTATTATATGCTCTCAAAAATTATTACATTCCTGAAATTTTCTTCTATTGTTACCCCTTGAATTCTCCTCTTTTTCTCAGCTGTTGCAATTCAGTTTTAAGACATTTCTCTTCCCATAAGTATATTTTAAGCAGTCTGTATTATGGCATTACAAAGGATTTAATCTGAAGATTATATATGTGCAATTCTAGGGATTTAACATTAAATTTGTTTCTCAGGAGTCCTTGTGGAGTTCCCAAGCCTAAGAATCATATTTTGAAATGATCTAGGTTTGCATGACTCTGTAGAAGCTGTTCTCAATGCTGTGCAGAGTGCTGGGGTGTCCAGATTGTGATTACAACAGTGCAATCAAAGTTCCTCTTGTTTTTTTTTTTTAATCTGTGCTACATATGCTAGTAGAGAGATATGTCCACTACATTTTTTTACCATAACTTATAGACACCTGAGACGAAACACAGTGAAGCTTTTAATCAAAAATTTTCACACTGGGCAAGATCTGATTGCCTACGTATAAATCTAAAGATGAACAAATTGTCTAAGCCCTTTCTGATTTCAACTTGATTATGTGTGGAGCAATTATTAAAATTGCTCCACACATATTCAAAATTCCTAACTAATTTTATTAGCAGACCAAATCTATGTATATTTGATCATGGAAGTGAGAAGGGAAGGATTACTTAGAAAGAAAACCAACACAACATAATGTTATTAAAATTGACTTTTAAAAAAATGCAAATTATAAAGTATTTGTATGCAAGATTACTTGTTTGTGGATAGCAGAATATTACACATTTCACTTTATACTATCTTAACCATTTGACTCATCCATTACAGACCATATAATCTCTTGTTATTCTAGCCATTACATCATTTATAAAATAACTGGATTGAAATGGAGTCAGAGTAAAAAATTTCCTCACTTGACAGTCCTTGTGGAGACAATTTATAAATAAGTCTGTCAAACAGAGTAGATCTTGTCAGTCAGAAACAATCAGTCCCAACAGCCTTAGTCCAGAATGGAATGACAGCTCCTTCCCCATAATATTTCTTCATAAATGGTACTGAAAGATCCTTGACTGACATACAACATGAAGTCAGATTTTGTAGTTATGGTGTTATTTTGATCTGAAGACAATATTCAACAAAATAATTAATGTGTGTAATATACCCCTGTATTACAATACTGTACACTCAGTAATATCCCCTGAATATTAAATAAAATGGCCAGATTATGTCTTCTTTTCTCTTTTGCACATATATAACCTAAGCTTCCTGGCAAATAGATGGGGAAGAAATGGAGGTAGTGACAGATTTTGTTTTCCTGAGCTCCAAGATCACTGCAGATGGGGACTGCAGCCAAGAAATTAAAAGATGCTTGCTCCTGGGGAGGAAAGCTACGGCAAATCTAGACAGCATTCTAAAACGTAGAGACATCACCCTGCCAACAAAAATGCGTATAGTCAAGGCTATGGTTTTCCCAGTTGCAATGTATCGCTGTGAAAGTTGGACCATAAGAAAGGCTGAGCGCCAAAGAATTGAGGCCTTTGAACTATGGTGCTGGAGAAGACTCCTGCAAGTCCCTTGGATTGCAAGGCAATCAAACCAGTCAGTCCTAGAGGAGATCAACCCTGACTGCTCTTTAGAAGGCCAGATCCTGAAGATGAAACTCAAATATTTTGGCCACCTAATGAGAAGGAAGGACTCACTGGAGAAGAGCCTAATGCTGGGAAAGATTGAGGGCAAAAGAAGAATGGGACAACAGAGAACGAGGTGGCTGGATGAAGTCACTGAAGCAGTAGGCATGAGCTTAAATGGACTCCAGAAGATGGTGGAGGACAGGAAGGCCTGGAGGGACATTGTCCATGTGGTTGCGATGGGTCAGACACAACTTCGCAACTAACAACAACAAAAAACCTAAGTTTTGTGACACAATTGCTTTTTTCAACCTTGTTTTTTGGTATTCCTACTAAACAAAAATTGACCAGAAGGTAAGACGTTCTTTCATATAGTGTAAAAAGTACAAACAAAGGTGACATATATAGCAGCTTACAGATAACAATTACATGGATTTTATAATGTTTATTTATTTTGGTGTGTGTGGGTTTTATATTCTGTGTTTTCAATAAGCTCTGAAATTTTCGGCTTCCGTTTCCGGTCCCGCGGGCGACGGACACTGATCGGGCTAGCTCTGGCCCCAGTGTCTGATCCCCCCCATCTGGAGGCCCTTTGGGCCAAACGCCCCATTTTTTGGGGCGTTTGCCGTTTGAGGGCGGCTCGCCAGGGGTCCCCTGCCTCACATCCAGGGGCCGGGAGGCCGATGCTGGCGCGCCCGAGGCTCCAGAGGGGGTGGGAGGTGATCGGCGGCCTGTTCTGAGGCCGCGGAGGCGCCACAGCGCCTGAGGGGACCGGCGTTTATTTACAAAGCACAGCGGACCGAGATGATTCACCGGTGACTTGAGCAGGCATCCTGGAGGTGAGAGGGGGGGTTGGAGTCCCCCCCCCTTGTAGCTGGAAAGGTGCCGTGGCTGACAAGTAGGGGGAAAGAAATGGAAGGAAACCCCTTACTTTGTTGACTTTTCTTCTGAGGATGGCTGTATCAGAATTTGTTGGAGAGGTCTGGTGGCCTCTCTTCCCGGTGGTGAGCCATGGCGGCGGTCCGACTTCCTGCTTCTTTATTTATGATTGAAGACAACATTCTCCTCTAAGGCTTCCTGTTTGACCTACTCTATACTCCGGACTCGTTGCTCCTGTGAGCGCCCACTGGTGGATATTTGAAAAATTACACTGACTGTCAATCCCTCTTTCTTCTCTGGAGGTTTGTCTTTTGATTTCTCATCTTCTATTACTGCAAGATGGCTAAGGGTCATAAATCAGCAGCAGCTGACATGGAAAAATTTTTGGAAAGACTGGCGAAATTGGATCAGAAGTTGGACAAGTTGGATGATTTGCAAAAAGGATTATCTGAAATTAAATCTGAAATGACACTTATGAAAAAAGATTTAAATGATGTTCAACAGCTGGCAGAGCAAAATAAGAAGAAGATGGGGGGTCTGGAGGGGGAGGTAAGGGCACTCCAGAGGGTGGAAGAAGGGAGAGGAAACGCAATGCTAACTTTACAATAGGATAAGATGTCTTATTTTCTCAGGTTTCAAAACGTGGAACAATTTGACCAAGAAAATTTGAGAGAAGTGATGGTTAAAATGTTGGGTGAATTTCTAGAAAGAGATTTGGAGTCCATTGGAAAGGATGTGGATTTGGTGTATAGAGTAAACTCACAATTTGCAATTTTACATAGTTTACCAAGAGAGGTTCATATTAAATTTGTAAGAAGGGAACTGAGAGATGAGATATTGAGAAAACAAAGACTGGGGGCACTGGTGTACAGGGGCAAGGAGGTCACCATCCTGAAGCAGATTCCCAGACAGGTACGAGAATCAAGGAGAAAATATTATTTTTTATCAAACAAGCTGTACCTCAAGGGAGTAGGTTTTAGGTGGTTGATTCTGGAGGGTTTGATGATTTTTTGGGAGGATAGTAAGAAGAAAATTAATAACGTAGTGGAAGCTAAGGCTTTTTTTGACCAACATAAATCCTTCCTAGATGGAGAAGATACAGGAGCCGAAGAGGGGGAAGTATTAGATGATCAAGGAGCGGGGGCGGACGGAGCTGTGGCGGCCCTGGGGGAGGGGGGAGGCCAGACCATGGTTTTAAGAGCTAGAACCAGGAAATGAAGAAAGGAGGGGAATTCATTATTTAATGTCTTTTACTTGACATCTTTTTTTTCTCTCTCTTTTTACTGTATTTTGTATAACATTTTGGCTATTTGCTTTTTTCTGTTTATATAACTTTTATACAACCTGGTTATTTGTTTTGATTTAACATAATAATGTCTGTTGTGTGAGAACTTAAAAAAGAGAATAATAATTGAAATATCTTTTTACAAAGATATTGAAAATTCAACATATTGTAAACTATAATACTGTATATTTTTAACCAATAAAAACTTTTTACAAAAAAAAAAATAAGCTCTGAAATTTTCCTTCATTTCTAGCTATATCAGCAATTGAACTTCCCAAAGGCTTTGATCCAGTCTCATCACATGGCCTGGGCCTACTTAATAAAGCACTTTTCTCTTCCCTAAGGGCCAGACTTGAGGATTTCATCTTCCAGGAATATAACGTTCTTTCTTCTTGACCTTCTTTCCATAATTTGTTTGACATATGTCAAGAAATTTGCTATTGTTTTCTTCTTTGCAATGCCTCAGCTGATAAGTGTTGTTACAAACTCACTCATATTTTATCTTGGCCCTGTGTCAGTTTTAACAGCACTGCTGCTTAGAGAAGGTCTTAGACTTTCCATATTTGCCTTGTCACTATGCCATCTTTGGATTTCTTCGGCATCCAAGTTATTATTGCCAGTTCCTAAGCACTAGATGTTTCCTTTCTGATTTATTTTCCCCTCAGTCCTCTTTTTTCCATTTTCATGACTTGCATTGGTGTGCATAAATAATAGTGCATTAATGTTCAAAAACAATTAACTATAGAATGGATAGTTCTATCAAAAACTATAACAATTTCACTTCTGTTGTAATTCTGCACAGGGCTTTAGAATAAAGAATATAAAGCATTCAATAAAACTGCAGAAGGAAAAAAGAAAAGGTTATCCTGCAGAAAAGTTTAATTTACAAGCCAACTAAGAGCTTAACTCCTTCCAATGAGTAGCATTTGATAGATTAGTTGTAATTAAGTATCTTAGACAATATATGCATTTTCTATGGAAATATTCAAGAATTAGTTCAGCCATTTTTGGATGCCAAATGAGTTGGCAACTACTTTTAAAAAAAAGAAAGAAAGATGGGAAGCAACTGTTTATACTAACATTACCACAAGCTGAGCTGGGATCAAGCTCAACTAAAGAAAATTACAGATCACAGACTGTAAATGAGAATATAAGGGCAGAACTGCTTATAAAAGCTAATAATAAAGACTTCGCTGAGGTACCTAGCAGAAATAGAAAGCATCAAACACTAAATTATAATGAAAACAAAAACCTAATCGAAATGCTATAACTCCATCAATTCCATATTGTTAAAATAAATCCAATCAGTCTGAATCAAAGTCAAATGGCAGCATGAATAAACATTTAAATTTCTCTTCCAAAAGAAAACAGGGTCAATTTCTGTTGGGTTTCCCTAGGAAACAATACATAAAATAAAGAAGAAATATATATTTTTAAAATGACAATTAGACATTTTATTTTTCAAAACAATCCAAGTAAAATGCCTCTTTTGGCATTGGTCTAAAGTGTTAGAAACCAGGAGACTGTGAGTTTCATCCACACCTTGATGTTATGTTCACTGCCTTGAAGTTATTTATAAAAATAATAAAGATGGGATTAAAAGAGTCTTAATAAATAAAACATTTTTCAAAAATCCTAAACACAACAATCCAACCATTTTGGGTGTGGGGAAAAATTTCAAATTACGTTTTTCAGATAAACTTTTAAATGCTACATTATTAATAAGTGTTTCATTTTTCCAATGTAGAAAAATTCTAGTAAATTCCCATTTGTTACATGAACATGTCAGTTTAGTTCATCCAAGCTTCAGAGAGAAGCGCTTCTATTTTAAAGGCTGTATTTGAGTATATGTTATACATTTGCTTGACCAACCCATTTGATGCATGCCTCAAAGTAATATTTTGATATCAAAGCTTTTCTACATGAATAATGCATCTACTAAGTGCTGGGAGTCAGGGTCTCCATGTAACTCTTGCCTTTTGCTCAGATGTGGAAATTGTAATGACATATTTTATACGTGCATTCAAAATCAAAGAAAACAAGATCATGGAGAAGACATTTTAAAAGCATTAAAAAAAAGAGTGATGATCTCTTTGGGAGGAAATATGTCAACCTATAAAACCCAACTAGATCTTCTCTTAATCTCTCTTCAATTGTGCAATTCAATATCATTTTGATTTTTTACAAATCATCCAACGTGCAAGAAATTAAAACCATTTCTCTAGTTTCTTTTTCCTATTAGCCTGGCAAAAACCTCCCCTCCCCACTTTCTCCTTCTCCTCCTCCTGGTCTGGTGTGTTATAACCATATCAATGCATCAGTGGCTATTATCAAATAATAAATATTAGAATTAATTTTTATTTGTGAATTGCATGGCAATGATGCCTTTATATATTAATATTATAGAATATGCCTAAGCAAAATCAGATAGTTTATTACAGCTGATAAGATGAAATGTACTATGGCTGAATGAAGCTGAACACACTAGAGGCAAAAAAGAAGCTATAACATTTAGACAGAGAAGGGAAACAAGAGGGCACCAAACACCATTGGCAGATGTGAAAACTATATTTGGCTGCCTTGAATGTCAGTTTTGGAAAGAAAAGGGAAAAAAAGATCATTCACTGTTACTTTAGTTTATACATCACCTTTTTTGGAATATATAGTATTCAATCCATTACTCAACTCAAACACATAGTACTTTCCAATCATAATATGACTGTGGATTATCCCAAAGGCCTATAATTGAAATAAGTATTCATTTGTGAAAATTAACTGCAATCTAATTTTAAAAATATTTCATAGTAGGGTTGTTGGGTTTTTGGGGTTTTTTTTTTTACGCTTATGTTCCCAGATGTAGGTTTTTCTACTGTGCCAAGAGGCTGTGAGATAGTCACCATTATTCAACCCATTTTCCCCTCTTGTGCCAATTGTACCTTCAAATAATCTTTAATGCTATTTTCCATTAGTTTTTTGGCACACTATTGTCTTTTTAGACATAACAACAACAGCTTTGGATATTCTGCTCACAGGACATATAAAGTAAATTAATCAGCTGGTATTTAATTTTACAACTAAATTAAATAAACATGGAAGATATTAAATATGGAAAATATTAAATAAATACTACAGACCAAAAATAAAGGCTGTCTCCTACATAACTCAAAAAGAATATAAAGTCACCTCTTTCCTGTCTTACACACACACACACACCTGCCAATCATGTTAGGTTCAGTTCTCAGCTCAGTTGGAGATTCTGTGGAGATTTTGTCTTGATGCTGGAGGCTGTTTAGTCTGGATGGAATAAAACAAGCTAAAGTTGAATTCAAGCACACAGATTTTTGCTTTGACAGCTCCATCAGCTCTAACACTGTTCTCAGTGAAGTAGTGCTGACCCGACAAAGACTTGAGGTCCTCCTGGATTACTGCTGGAAAGTCACAGAGGCTATGACCAGAAAGGCCCTTGCCCAGCTCTTGATGCACTGTTTATGGCCTTACCCTGAGCATGAATACCTTGTTATAGTGACTCATGTTGTCATCACCACCTGTTTGTATGATGTAATCTACCATTGTACATTACATTATGATACACCAGGCAGGCAGGCAGGCAGGCAGGTAGGCAGGCAGGCAGGCAGGCAGGTAGGCAGGCAGGCAGGCAGGCAGGCAGAATTTGTAGGCCCTGCAATGCTTGTCAATAGGTTTCCAGATGTAACCCCGAGTACTATAGTTATATAGTAAACTATAAAGACCTGGGTTCTTTCAGGACCAACATTTCCAAATGAATTTGATCCAAGGCACTTCTCCTGTCAGGAGTTGTGGGCATTGTCATGCTTCTAGGAAGTGAGTGGGCCAAGGCCCTGAAGCAATATTCCTCTGAGATTGCCCAAATTCCAGCAACAATATCCTTCCAGGAGCTAGTTAAGACTATCCCCGAAAGCCCTTGGATGTTAATTGTGAAATTGCTAGTGAGATAATTTTAATTAGTTGATTTATTTCATATATTTTATTGTGCACATTTTAATTGTTGTCCCTTAAACTCTTTTGAACATTATCGCCTATGAGATGAGATTAGCCCTGACTCTATTGGCATTTAGGAAATACTTGAAAATATGGTTTTCCAGAAACCTTGGGGATCCCAGGAAAATGGAGTGCCCGTGACATGGTTATACACAATCTTATTTATGCTTGTGTTTCATTGTATTTAATTGTTCTTTTTATTTCTTTTTATTTATTTGTATGCCACCCAGAGGTACATTTGTGAGATGTGGAGGTATCAGTGGTGGGTTGCCCCCGGTTCGGACTGGTTCTATAGAACCGGTAGTAAAACTGGTGGGAGGCTTCACCCACCGACCCTGATGTCATCAGGAAGCTTCTGCGCATGTGCAGAAGCGTGCGTGGCCCCATTGCAAACCGGTAGTAAAGGTAAGTAGAACCCATTCCTGGGAGGTATGTAAATTTAATAAATCAATAATAATCCATATTTCTCATAATCATCATATATACTATATGACTTGTTTTAAAAAACAGAAATCTAACATATCCTTTGGGTATATTTACAAGTTTCTAATCATATAGTTTCTAGTTATTAGATCTATAATGTGTAGAAAGTAAACAGAGCACAGCACAACAGCTGTGCTTAGAGAAGTGTAGCACAAAGACTGTTTCTTGGTTTCCTAAGATATAATACCATATTTTTTAAACCTTTCCTATCTTATCAATGAATATAATAAAGCAAGAAAAAAATCAGATTACCACAGTAATCCCATACTAAAAGAAGCAATGTTTTCCTATCCGCCAAAGATCAGGATTTATCACTTTGAACTAACATCTGGTGATGGAATAGGCACACAATCTCACCAGCAAAGATGGAAATGAAGTGGCCTGCACTTCAGCAGAAGTATTAGAAGTCAAGTTACAAGATATTAACTTCCATAGTGAGTATAGTACAACTTTTTATTTATTTATTTACTTACTTACATTTTACAGTGTGTACCATGCAGTTTTCTCTTACTATGTGGCCTGTCATTATAGAGGAATGTGTTTTAGCCCAGGAGCTCAATAGCACTGTGTTTAAGGGTCAAATATTCTGTAAAAGGATTTATAAACTTGTCTTGCTAAATTACAGCATTGCACCTTTGACTTTCATTGCTAAGTATGAGAAGATTTTAAAAGAAAAAAAGGGGGGAAGAATCCCACTGAAGTCAATTGATTTCCTCAGTTTTGGGGAAAGGGTTACTTATTGTGACAAAGGCTACTCCAAATGAGAAGACAGGGAGATAAATTGAGAGCACTCTTACTTCTAAAATAATAGCTGCAATTTTAAGAGCTGGCACAATCAGATAAATGAGTATAACTCTTTCCATAAATCCTTCCTCCACAAGGACTTACAGGAATATTACTTTTGTATACAGGTGTGTACCTTCATTTCTATTGTAAATGGGGAGGGAGATGGCAATTATTTTTCACAAAACCTCTTGAATCACCTGGAAGTTAGGATAAGGGTTCTCCTGTGCATTTTTCTCTAGTTTTCCCTTCTAGTTTGAAAACCAAATGCAGAAGAAAAAAAAAGTGCATTTATAATTATAATATATTTCTTTGAATTCAGACAAAAAACCCCCCAAAAACCCACAGCCACCTATTCAAGAGAACGCAACATACAGAGGTTAATGTGGTGTTTGCTCCAGCCAATATGCGCATCGTCTGTTCTGCTTTAAGTTCCCTAACAGAGGATTGTGAAGAATTATCTGCAGATGAATCAAAACAAAATTAAAATAAAATTATTCTTATCATGACCATTTAAATATTATCTTATACCGGGTGGGTAAGAAACAGCAATTAGTGTAAGGTCAAATTGCAGAGAAAAAAGTATCTGAAGATATTGAAAGCTTTTCAACCCATAGTTCTTCAAACAACTTATCAATCAACAATTACTTTACACCATTAATACTTCTTCTTTTACAGCATCCTGACCCTTTGAAAACTTCTGTTTATTTCCTATCTGTAAGCAAATTTAACAATGTGCATTTTTCTTCTTTGTCATGTTTATGTGTATACAAAAATCACATTCTCTTGAGAGAGAGAAATAATTCAGGCACAATATGCTAGTATAAATTATTCATCTTGGGTAAATGTCCATTGTTGCAGAAGGAAATAATTCATTTCTTCAGTCTCAAAAGCTTCCCGACAATGGAGAGGTCATAAGCATATTTTTTGTACCTGCTCATCAAAGACTTTTGCACATCTTCTCTTCTGAACAGAAGAAAACAAAATAAAGAACATTTCCTCAGAGTTGCCAGATGTGAGTGTAGGGTAAAAGAATTAAAAAGGTGTGGATGGGAATGTTTGAAGTCCCCATAATCTTGCCATTTTACTTATTTATTTATTTTTTTAAAAGATACAACGGTATTTTGACTTTCATCTTAAATGGCAAAAACTGTATGTATCAAATATGCATATCCAGAAGTGTAAGGTATAAATGTATAAATATATGTTCCTCCCAACACTTCTGAATTGGGGCAACAAATACATGAATTTAAAGAAGTTGTGTCTTTGATCAAGGTGCCTTACATGGGTGGAAGGAACAAATATCGCCAATCCCACATATTTTCAGTGATTTTCAAACTTGCTGACTTTAAGATAGATGGACTTCAATTCCCAGAATTCCTCAGCCAAATAATGGCTGGGGGATTCTGAAAGTTGTAGTCTATTCATCTTAAAATTCCCACCCCCACACCCCCTAACTAATTCTCTGTTATGTACCAACCCCTTTCCTGTAGTCCATTCCCCTTATTTATTTAAAGGATTTACATGGCTGCTCACACTATGAGCAATAACCCTTGACAGCTTATAAAAATAGCAATAAAAATATAAAACAATGAAACCACCATCAAAAAGACCATTGCTGACACACATTCGAAAGCCAAGAGCAGTCCTCAGCCCAAAGCTGGTTATATATTGCTTTGTCTCTAGTTATCCATAACATCATGCCAGAGGACTTCCTTAGTTCCTTTTGTGATCTTTCAGGGAGGCACCAGGGAAATTGCTGAAGCTTCTTCTGTGTAATAGGAATTCATGCCTCCTTGGATTCATTTCAGAGACTTTTTTTTTTAACCAAATAAACCAAGAGCCTACAATTAGAAAAGAGCAACAGTTGACATTTAGCACAAAAAGCAAATTTGGAAGAAAGATTGAGAAATAATGTATTTATGCATGTGTACTTATATGATATTGCTTATATATGTAAGGAATATAAGCATATGCAAGCCTAAAGAGATTTCACTAATTCTTCTGAAATCCAATCTATCTTCCGTGTTTAAAATTCAAAAATATTGCTTGAATAGAAATCTCCAGGTGTTCTGTAGCAATGCCAAATAGACAAAATGTTTTGAGAATTTAAAATTTAAAAAGTTCACATATGTTTTCATGTATTTGCTTTCACACAGATAGATTTTACTCAATCAGTGTTTCAAAGCTCTAAGTCAACACAGGCATTCCTAAACTCCCTGACTTCTCTTTGCTCATCTATTGTGAAGAAATCACATTTTTCAAGCATCAACAAATATAACATAACAAAAAATATTGGATCTTCCTCAGACATAGCACATTTTACCATTGTGTTTGATTTCTAGAACACTGATGTATAGGCAAGCCTGATAAGGCATTGTTATTTATTCACAGAAAACAATTCTCAACAGTATTAACTTGTTTTATATCATGGTAACCCCCAAGAATCACTCTGATTGTGGCGGGATATAATTGTGATAAACAAGCAAAGCTCAACCTTGCCCCTTGAAGCAACTTTATATTCTTTATCTGCCATTTTAACCCCTCAACAAGTTGTGCATTCTGCCACAATACTCATGGATTTACATTGCTTAGAAAAAATAACAAAGTAAAGCAAATCTCTATTTCTTACGTGAGGGCATGAAATCTGTTACTGAACTGAGACTCATAGGAATAACACAGCATACTTTGTAATATAAGTATAGAAAGCATACTTTGTAATATCAGTATAGAAAGGCACAAGCTCTCAAATCAGAGCAACAGAGCAAAAATAATAATTACAGTCAAGTGTTGTTATTTTTAATTTGAGAATTTGAGACACAAGGTTTTGGAGCTCAATGCTCTAAATTACATCCACTTTTTAAATGTAATCAGAATTGTGATGGAAAGGGTGGGGAGAGAGAGGATGACATCCCTGCGTCTGCTATAATGAGCAGGGACTGAGTTTGTGAAAAATAAGGATGCACCCAGTGCCTGATAGATTAAAAAAGTAGATAATGTCAAAATAAGGAAAAGTATGTAAGATGTCAGCCTTCATAAATAATCCACGTCAGTACAAGATGGAAGAAAGAAGTACCCTTTATCTTAGAGCCAAGGAAAAATAGTTGCTGGGTATCAGTGATAGACCTACAGTACTACTTGACAGCTTCTTGTTAACTATAGAGACCCAATTACTTTGCAGTGACTATTTGTGCAATATTATAGATACATCTGCTCTGCTCTGACCTGAATGAAACATTAGACATGTTTATATACAGCATATCCAGAGTCTTCTTTTTCTTCTTCCTAGCATATTCCCACAAGTGCAGGGTCCGCTTTTATGATCATTGAATACCATTTTGCATGTTCAGCTGCGCCTCCAGGGCGCAGGCTCGCAGCTTGCATATCTTTGTTGCTGGTGTCTTGCAATCTCTGTTTTGGGCACCTGTCCATTGACTTCTAATTGGTAGGCAGTCTTGGCAATGGTGGAAGATATTGCTGTCAGGATTTGTCCATACCAGCGGAGCCGGCCTTCTCTCATCTTCTCTATAATTGGTGCCACACCAAAATGTTGTCGAATGGTGTCATTTGTGATGTGGTCAAGAAAGGAGATGCCCAATATCCAATGGAGCATTTGCATTTCCATGGCATGGAGATAGCTTTAGGTCCCTCTTGTTGCTGCCCAGCATTCAGTGCCCATCCAGAGTATCATCCAAGAAGAGGTAACAGAGAATTCCTGTGATGGGAAAGAGGGAATCTCCAGCAGGCCTTATGAGGCTGGCAAGTCAGGAAACAAGAGCCATTGTGATTCTTGGAAAGATCTTTATTGTTAGTTGGCTGTTGTTATAGACTCTGGGTAGC
The DNA here is from genome assembly GCA_012654045.1 of Ptyas mucosa. Taxonomy (NCBI): domain Eukaryota; kingdom Metazoa; phylum Chordata; class Lepidosauria; order Squamata; family Colubridae; genus Ptyas; species Ptyas mucosa. The sequence goes on from WNWU01000057.1 coordinate 2,354,022, forward strand.
ATGAGAAGTTTCTTTTATAATGGCCTTCTTTCTTCCTTCATTTTCTCAGTTTGTTAAATATGACATTATAAAAACATTGAAAACCTAGATTGTTCATAGCTATGGGTAGAAAACTGGCAAGTTTTTATGGATACAATGATGCATTTTTCTTAACATATAATTTTCTGGAGCAATTTTTCCTAATATAGTTTTGTGACTTTTCTTTGTCCCATAAACATTTCTGTACTTTTCCTAATTTTAAAAAAAACCCAACAGCTTCAATTCCAAGTTGAGAAAATGTAAATTTTAAAAAGCACAGTCAGTTCATAAACATTTAAGGTGGATACTTCATCCATCCCTGGTCCTTGCCTGGATAGTATGGATTTGTCAAATATCAGTTTTTAAACAATAAATATGCATGATGATGGAATAATGACAGCATAGTGTGTATGATAAACAAGTATTAAGAATTCCAAACTGAACACTAACATTTCAAGAGTATTGGTATAAAAAAACCTAAGCTGTTTTCCTTTTAATGTAGTTAGCTAAAATAACAACTTTTGTTTTCTCCAATTCCATACATTCAGTTTGAATGTAAGTTTCAAAGTGTCTGGTAAATCTTCCTTTAAGGAAGCACGTTCAAAGGTTCCAATATCATGGCCCCACAGAAAAAAAGGAGGAAAAACAAATGACTTTATTACATTTAGGATTGGCGAAGAAATTGCTATAACTCCTAGTTAATAATTACATTTGATTTACCTATCAAATTAAACAGTATCGAGCTTTAAAATTATATAAACTTAAACTCTTCCACTAGAAATAAAGAAACAAAACTAAAACCTCTATTTTAATGGGAGAGATGAGCTTGCTTACTTACAACCCTGAAATCTGAGTTTCATTTTGAAGGCAGCCATTGTAATTCACCAAAGTGAGAGGCAGAAATAAAATGGTGTTTTCTTGCCTTTGTTAAACTGCTCTTAAAATGCTGTGGCTTCCAAAACTCTGACAGAAAGTTGCTGTTGGAGCTCTCTCTCCCAGTCTGACCCTTTTCCCCCTCCATCCAATTCCTTCTGCACAGTGAAAACCAGGTCAGATGGTCAAAGGTCACTTGCCCTCCTGGCATTATTACTTTTCCTTTGGAAAGCAAATACAGTGAGTGAAGAATAAAATGAAAAGGACACTCAGACTTCATGCAGGGCTCTGGAACCAACATACTCCTTTGCATTTAGCATACTTTGGGATCTAACTGATAAGCCACTGTGTCTGAAAAGGACTCGAAAGGAAGGTGACCCTCCATCAATTGTCTCACCATGCCCTTCGGGTTGTGACCCACACTTTGAGAAATGCCGCCTCAGGAAAACCCTCCACATAACTAATCTACTCGAATGCCTTGCAACTCTCTAAACATCTTGCTGCTAGTTACTTCTGGAGTTTTAAAAATGTTTTAGCATGTTTATGTTCAATATTACATTGTTTACTTTTATAATTATAGCCTTGAAAATACAGCTTTTTATAAAACAGAGGAAGGGTGCTTATTTCCAAGGCTGATTTTTCCCATTTTAGAAGCAAAGAGATCTCTAAAAAAAACCTGCAAGGAATCACAGACCATCATTTAAAAATTGCTGAGCTGTAGGAAGAATGAGCCTAGTATAGGTCCAAGAATGTGGTCAAATGTGGTACACACACACACACACACACACACACACATTCTCTCTCTCTCTCTTTCTCTCTCTCTGAATAATTTTATTGAAGATTTGAATTACAATAGTAAAACCAAATACAAACTAGACTCAGAAAAAGAGAAATAGAGAGAACAAATAAAAAGTGCAAAAAAATTGGTAAAGAAAAAGAAAGAAATTGTTTAGAAAAGAGAAAAAGTTACAAGGAAGTAGCTTCCAATCTTCTTAACAACAGTTACAAATGCATTAATATTTTACCCTCTTTCTAAAGTTACATCATAATTTTCTTCGTTCCATAATTTAACACTTTCTAATTATCAAATCTAAAAACTACAGGGTTTTTTTCTTTTTTCAGCAAAGTCTATAAGAGGTTTCCAGTCACTTAGTTGTTGATTTTTCTCTAGGCAAGCAAATTAATTTTGTCATCTTTGCTAATTCCATCATCTTCACCAACCATTTTGCCATTGTGGGTATTTCAAAGCCTTTTGGTTTGTGCATGTATTACTTTCTTGCTTTGTAAAATCCACCAGTTGTCTTTTCCTTTCAGTGTCAAACAATCAACACTCCTGTGAAGGTCTGATCTATTTATTTAATTTCCTCTAACACACTTTGGCCAAAATGTTAATCTTTCAAATTTATACAGTCTCCTTTATCCATTTGTAATTTTCTTAATCAAAATCTTGTTAAGCTCTTTGCTCTTAAAGTCTTTTAATAATATTATTTCCTCTTTGCTTTACTTTTTGTAATTCAGAAGAAAAGCTGACTCCCCAAATAGTTGTTTTTCTTTCTTCAGTTATTTTAAAGACCTGTGTTCAACTTTAACGTTATTGTATCTAAAAGTGGTTATGAAAGTGAGAGTTTGGTCAAACTTAATGTCTTTTACAAAGCAGTGCTGTGGTGTGAGTGTGCTGTACCGCCCTTATCACCCAGCCACTTTATTCACAAAAAGATTCTATCCCATGATCACCTCATGAGGAGCAGTTGTCTGGGGTGTAGGTAGGCAACCTCTTAGTCTCTCCTTTATCCAGAAAGACTTCACTGGCCAGAAACCACCACTGGCTGCCAATATTGCAGTTCCATGTCTGACTTTTTGAAGATGTCTAGTCGGCCACAGAACCTCACCAGGAAGCTGAATGTTGTTAATGATTCTAATGATGATCCTCCTTTCCTTCTTTTCCTCCTTCAAGATATATATATCTATTTATCATGGAAGAGCAGCATCAGAATTATGGATTCTGAAGAATTATGATAGAGGCAGCAACCAAGTGGCTGCAACTAGTATTGAGCACAAAAGCTTGCAGCTTTAAAACAAATTATAGTGGAAGAGTGACAAGTAAACATCTCTCATTGCCTGCCCCCCAATGATAAGCCAACTGACAAAAGAGTATCTTTAAGTAACTGTTCCTTGAGCTTTGTTCTGAGAAACCCTCTTACTTTATTTCATGGGAGGATCAGCCTTGAGTCAGGATGACTCGAAATCTCCAAAATTATTCTGCTACTATTGCTCCTTTTCATTGGCTGCTTTCCAAATTCTCTTGAGTATTTCTCTTAAGGAGAGACCTCCAATGTCATTGCAAGGTTTTACTAAAAAAACAAAACAAAAAAAATCTACTGACAATTTTAGTTACCGTAGCTGATCAATTTTTCTCCTGTGTGGAAGGAGTTTCTTTATAAGGAATGCTGTGCTGCTGAGAGGCAGATCACAGCTACAGCACAGCTAGATTGCTGAACAACAGGATTTTACATGGTTCTCAGACAGAAACGTGGATGATTCTTTAATCAAGATGTTTAGGTTATCTCTGAATTTTTGGGCCACTTTCTTCTATAAGAATTTATGTTTTCCCTCTTGAGATGGGCATCTCCACCCTAAAGATATTCCTTTTTTGTGATTAGTACAGGGGAAAAAATCTTAAACAATCAAGCAATCAACACAGAGAAACTTTCTTAATAATATATATTTAAACCACACTTAAAGTATTACTGCCTATATGTAACATTCAAAGTGCAAGAGGGCTTTGTCGAAGTGCCTCGGTAATCATTTTTTTGACTCAGACCAGTTGATGAAGATTATAGTCATTTTGTAGTTCTGAAGTACAGCTGCCAGGAAATCCATAAAATAGAAAAGGATACAAGGAGTCCTGGAAAATGAAGATAATGTGCTTTTTTTGTTGTTTGTACCACTTAAACTGTAATCTCATTCTCCTCCTTCTACACCCAGTACTGAAGTGGTTATCACATGCAGTATAGGGCACTTTGCCCTTAATCACGAAAAAAGACAATAGCAGTTAAAATATATGGAAATCAGAAGAAACAACAGCAGCTACCCAGCCATGCCAAATGATTGGGTAGCCATTGAGTAAATGTGAACAATTTACTCAATAGTTTTTTAAACAAACATTTGGAATATTGTGTTAATTCTCTTTTCCTATACTGTGAGACGCATCAAAGTTACATGTCCTCCAGCTGTTTCTCCCAAAGTATGATGAGTAGAAGTACTTGTGTGCCTTTGATAAAAGAATTGACCCCAGTTGGGTTTTTGAGGCTGGTTCAGTCATGCAAACTCATCTCCCTATCGTGTGAACTCACTGCTTTAAAAAGAATGTCTTTCATAGTAAATGATATTTTTATTGTTGTTCACACATGCAACTCCTGACTAAATGATGCCACCATTAATTCAATGGGGAAGCATACCAGAACTTGGCCATTGGAAAAGATTGGCAGCTTGGTTCAAATTCAGCCTGGCAGAAAATTTAATTAAATCTGCATATAACACCTAGGGTGCCACTATATCATTGATAGGAGTCAAGAGTCTGGTTTTCATAAAAAGACAGATGGCAAAAAGAGGAGGATGAGCCCTCTTTTGCAAAATTGATTTTGCAATCTTCTTTTAGAAGGAGACTGCGTATCTTGAAAAATCATGGGGTATGTAACAAGGAAATGTGTCATCTTGACATTGCTATGATGTCATTTGTTTATTTTTTTCCTTCCATGGTATAGAAATGTCTCTGTTGCTTTTTCTTTAGTGAGTGGTTGAATTTCATTTTCATTTTGCTAGATCCAGGTGCTTTTCTGCCTTTCCTAAATGTGACTGTAACGTCAATATAATAAAAATTAGTTTGCCTGCTAATAAAAGTTATAATTAAATTATTGTTGTTTTGGACACTTAGCTAATATTTTCTGAATTTTATTTAGTAGTCAATAGTCTTTGACATTTTAGTACAAGTCCAACATTTCCATTGCTAAGCAAGATGGCTGTTAAGTGAATCTTACTCCCATTTTACGACCTTTCTTCCACAGTTGTTAAATGAATCACTGTAATTAAGTTAGTAAAAGGTGATCACATGACCCTAGGACACAGCAACCATCATAAATGCATGCCAGTTTCCAAGCATCCAAATTTTGATCATGTGACCACAGGGATACTGCAACGGTCCTGTGAAAAATGGTCATAAGTCACTTTTCCAGTACTGTTGTAACTTCAAACAGTCATTAAATGAATGGTTGTAAATTAAGGACTATCTGTATACTGACAATCTCCCTCAGAATGCTAATTTTAGGCAATATTTTTACTCTGCCCAAAGAGGATTACTGAGCTGTTTCATGTATTTGAAGCTTTTCTCTATACAACTAGGGGCAGGATAGAGAGCCTTGCTCCAGATTAAAAATATAACAGTAACAATAATATATTAAGCTTGTAAGGTGCCTGAATTTCAATGACTTTGGGCAGCTCACAACAATCAAACAAAGAACCCCCCCCCCCCCCAGTAAAATCAATAAAAGTTAAAGATAAAACATGGCATACACAATAAAGGTCTTCCCAGCTATCCTCAACAACAGGGTGGGTTCTAGTTTGGAGCCAAAAATAATAATAGTTGTGGCCACAAACTAATAAACAAATTGTAGTTTGATTTTGTTCTTTGAGGACGCAGTGACTCAGTGGCTAAGATGCTGAGCTTGTCGATCAAAAGGTCAGCAGTTCAGCAGTTCGAATCCCTAGTGCTGCGTAACGGGGTGAGCTCCTATTATTTGTCCCAGCTTCTGCCAACCTAGCAGTTCAAAAGCATGTAAAAAATGCAAGTAGTAAAATAGGGACCACCTTTGGTGGGAAGGTAACAGCGTTCCGTGCACCTTTGGCATGTAGTCATGCCGGCCACATGACCACGGAGACATCTTTGGACAGCACTGGCTCTTCGGCTTTGAAACGGAGATGAGCACCATCCCCTAGAATCGGGAACGACTAGCACATATGTGCGAGGGGACCTTTACCTTTACCTTTGTTCTTTGATCTAAAGCACAAACACCTGAAATTTGCTTGTAACAATGCCTTTTCTGAGTTTCTTTTTTTTTCTTTTTGCAACTTGCTGGCTCCCCCCTGCCTCCTATAATTAACTTACCTTGAAATTTATTTATATTGTGCTATCTTTCCTCCTCTTTGAGATATAAAATTATATTTTAAAATGATACATGCAAAAGATTATAATTTCTGTGAATTATAATGATTTTAGGGGCTTGTCAAGTTTTTAAGGGTAATTGCTATAACAACTTCTCCCACCAATAGAGACATTTATGGCAAAAGCTCAGCACAGGACAGGAGGGAATTTATGGAAGATGTTTGATAAAAAATGAAGCTTGACTACTATTAATGCTACTTGTTAATACTATTGCTACCTCTGTACCTGGGTTTTTGCTGCTTTTGAGTATTTAATAATAACCTGGAATGTTTTAAGACTGAATATTCATCCTCCTTAAAGAGAAAGTGCTTGAAATGTTCCATGTGAAACATTATAGAAGACATCTCTTTTTTGGAAACTATATATATATTAAGATGAATTGATCCTAATTTTATATCCCCCCAACCCTGAAATCTGAAGGTGGTTAAAAAAGCTTTTTTATCAATCTTGCCTAAGATGATATTGCATTACTGACAAAGAGTTATATGGATGATTGAACACTCTGTTGGTTTTAAATATTTTCTACTACGGTTCATATTAGTTGTGTATGCTTTTGTTCTTCTTTTTCTTAACAAGCATCTAGGTGGGGCTGACCTCTGAGCCTTTACACTGATGTGGATGCTGTTGGATTATGGGTTCTCTTATAGCAATAGCACTTAAACTTATATACCGCTTCACAGTGCTTTACAGCCCTCTCTAAGCAGTTTACAGAGTCAGCATATTGTGCCCAACAATCTGGGTTCTCATTTTACCAACCTCAGAAGGATAGAATGCTGAGTCAACTTTGAGCTTGTCAGGATCGAACTCCTGGCAGTCAGCAGAATTAACCTGCGATACTGCATTCTAACCACTATAATCTAATCTAATCTAATCTAATCTAATCATATCATATCATATCATATCATATCATATCAAACAGTTTTCCATGTTTTCATGATTCAAGTTTCCATATTTAGTGAAGTTTAATTCCACTTTCCTTGCCTCCTTCTTCTGCAATCCATCCTTTTCTCAGGTTGCAAGAAAAATGGATTGTTTTCTTGAGGTATTTTATCTGAGATCAAGAACATAAATGAACCTTGAATTCAGCGAGCTAAACAGATCTGTGGAAAAGAAAAGGCTCTCTGCCTCTGACACTTCTAAACACTGTGCTGGATCTCACTTATCACTATCCAATGCAACACATATCAAAATGAGCCACACTTCATAATGAATGGCTTTTCTATTTCAGGCATATTTCTCTCAGGGGCTTTGCTCAAGAGGCAAATCCATTAGGTTGTGAAGTAACAATGTTTTCTTTGGATTCTGTCAAGGTGTCACTATGGTTACAAGCAGTAACAGCTTTGTCTTGCACATTTCTTAAAGCAGACAGGAGCGAGAATGGAAAACTGCTGGCAGTTCAGCAGCCAAACCTGTGTAGATTTCAAGACACTGTTTATATAGGAAAGCCAGATGAAGGTAAAAACAGTGGTTGGCTCAAAAACATCTTTAATCCTTCAGGTCAACATGAAATTTCCAAAGATATGCTCCTAATCCTATTTAGAATGGTGAGGATGTTCTGAATGGGAGGGGGAAAAATGTTTAGTAATATATATTTCTTGATTAGCAGGCAGTTTGGGGAGTAAAGAAACTAGATAAAGTCAAAATTGCAACTTAAAAAAAATTATCCTGCCTTTACTATTTTTATAAATAGCTCAAGACAGAGAACATACAGTACCTAATGCTCCTTACTCTTATTTTCAACACAACAACAACATGTGGTGAGTTGAACTGAGATAGTGTGACTAGGCCAAAGTCACCCAGGTGGCTTTCATGTCTAAGCCAAGACTAGAACTCACAGCCTGGTGCATTAACCACTAAACCAAACTGGCTCTACAGGTAATAAAGACTTAACGATTAAGTGACTTTTCCCCTTTAAAATATGACATTGCTTCAGACAATACTTTCCTTTTGAAAAAGAGTCTCTTTGAGACCCTCCAGTATTATTTTTAGGTGATAGATTGACCAATTTTTCTATATACATCCTGTATACAACCTTGAATAGAAGTGTCAATTGAAAAATTAGCCAAATGGAACCAATGAGAAAGAAGCATGCAAAATATTGTGCAGCACCTATAGAATTTAAGTGTCATTGGAAACACACACACACACACACACACACACACACACACACAAATTAAAGACAGAACACAATGGGAAGAGGTGCGTCAAGAGAAATTGGCTACCCAGAACTCTGATCAGCTCTGCATGATATAATGCAACATTGTTTTTAGTATAATTTTGCATTTGCTTAAAACAGAAGTAGTGAAAAGGGTACAATTAAGGTAATTGTGAGCGCAATCTACAACGGTGATTCATGCCTGCACGCTACTGCACAGAAATATGTGCTTTTCAATGAGAAATATGGTATGCAATTAAGCTGATTGGATATAATAATATGCAACGTACTGCAGCAATGTGAATCTCCATTATAAAAACCAAATATGTGATTTACCAGCTAGCTATCTTGAATAGGCAGTGTACATATTTAGAAAGATTTTTTTTAAAAAAAACATATTTTACATTTCCCTATGTTATACAGTTGTAATTTGGAAGAAATGTTTTAGAGCTCTCTCGTATTCCATAGTCTTTGTAAATCTTTAATAACCTGATATTTTACAGGCTGCCATGTGAGCTCTCTCTCCCACCCCAGGATACTGTTTTAAAGATTCCACACACTGAAACTAAATTTTCAAGCTGAACTGGAAGCCTGAAAAAAGTCAACCTCCTTTATTGAATTACCGAGAGATGCTGCACTAGCACAGGAAATGGTACTTTCCAATCATTTTCAAAACAACCACAGTGATACTGTTTTATCAATAATTACCTTTACAGCCCTGAATGGACTGATATACGATCAGTTGTTCTGTACAAATTTAAGTCCATATTCTTTAACCTGCCTGACCTCTTGTGTCTCACTTTTAATTAATGTTAGAAGATTCTGGCATGACAGGCTCTGATATAACTGAATAACCTCATGCCATTTATTTATTTTTACCTCTTTATGGGGCATGGTTCACAAAAATAACCCATATAGTCAACATTTTGGTTTTGACCAATTAAATTGCTTTTTAAAAGTCAAACTTCAGCGAGGTGCTGCAGAATGCTGGAAGCATCTTTTTCAGGATACTTTTATTTAGCAGCATCATATTTGGGGGGGAGGGGGGGCTGCACAAAAGCCCCCAAAACAGATGGCTTTTCCACTCTAATAGACCTTGGAATAACTCTTAGAACAAAGTTTGCTTCTCTTCATCCACTATACCTGTAAGATAAACTTCATAGACATTTGGAAAAATTAGGAAATTTTCAAAATGTTTTTCTAATACAAAGAAGAATCGCAGATCTTTCTTGGAATTCTCATGAAGCTAATGTTGATAGCAGTTTCTATAAACAGTATAGTTTAAGAAATTATAGGGAGGCTGGGAAAGGACTAGAACAGGGAGTAGACATGAACACTTAAGAAATGCTGGGTGAGACAATTGATGGCTTATGTTGTAAACAGCAAGTTACTGTAAATCATATGGAAGGAAATCAGAGAAGAATTTCAAATTGAAGAGGTGCTACCTTAATTAGCTCATTATGGGAAATTCCTCATAACACCAATATTATAGCTACCCAGCTGAAATATGTGTACTTTTTTGCTTCCTTGATCTTGCCCAGCTGCATAGGGCTTGACATATGGGCCCAAATGCCACTACAGTAAAGATGTGCACATCTGAGTAGTGATAATGTCATACCTGTGATACCACACTGTAACTATACATAGACTTTCATGCAAACTGAATCCTGACGGAGGCTTACGGGAATCCCATGTGAATATGATTCAACATTAACTATTTTCTTTAGTGCTGGGGTCTTACTATATACTGTGCAGATAGCTGTTGGCATGCAATATGAGGTGGGTGGAATATATTACTGCTGTTTTTTAGGTGATGCTTAACAGTGCTTGTAACACCCGAGCAGAACTCACATGAGAATTTTATTGGAGAAGAATTCTATTGCATTATCTATTTTCCAAAAAGCCCTGAAGCAGAGTATAAAGATGAGAGAATATAAGAAAATGTGAAGCTCCTATTGGGAAATCTTAGTGAAAACACAGTTCCTCTTTGCATGTGTTCACCATTTCTGATCTTCGCCAAGTTGGCAACTGTAGCCTTTATAAATGTTCTCAAATATTTGAGGAGTCAGGTAAAAGATAAATTCCAGGAACAGAGGAACCAGAACATTTCAAAACTATACCACAGAGTTCAGGAAATCATCTAGAATACATGAATGAGGTGAGGGAAAAATCAACCTGTTTTGATAAATTTACAAAAGATGACCAATTGGCTGGAACATTAACTCTGTGCTACCTCCAGATAGCATTCTCATTATATATCAGACCAGGAACATTTAAAATCTTTCCTGAAATGACAAGAACATGAGCATATTTTTTCCTGATTTCTTGAACAGATAGCTGTCATTCTTCAGGGGAAGAAATCGTAGAGGAATATATGTGGTGAAGTATAATACCAAGGAGTTAATTTCATTTTTTTGGACAAGAAGATGGAGAAGGATAAAAGATTTTGAGGCAAAGCAGTTGGCAGTTGGGGCTCATGATTAATGGAAGAACAGAGAGGAGGAACCCTGTTATTACTCCCATAAGGAAAGATATGTGATAAGAGCTTCAAATCAGCAGGTACAGCTTCTTTTTATCTGCATGCAATTGAAAGAGTCAAACAAATGCCTGTACCAAGAACACCTAACTACCAAAGCCCCTAAACTCAGGTAAACTTCCTTAATAGCTTGCTTAGTTAGAGATTAGCTTTTCCTTCTGTACATAAGTAAAACTAATTTTAACTTCCTTCGTTATTCTGGGACTTGCTTCACATCAGTAATAGTATTTCAGAAAATTTCTGATAAAATTAATTTCTGCCAATTAATTTTAATGTGCTTCATTGAGTGATTGATCGCAAAATTATTCTTTATTTGTCAACACATTGCTATTTTCCTCAATTTATCTCTTCATTATTTTTAGATCAAGTTTTTCTTTCTTCAAATGCCAGTTTTGAATTTTTTAGTCATTTGTCTCGTTGCTTTTCCTTTGACATGGTAGAAACCTGATATTTCCCAGTGGTTTCAGGTAGATGTTAAATCATCAGAAAGAACCCAATCCTGTGACACCCCACATAGTAGAAACCAAGGGCAGGACCTTTCCTCCCCAGTCACCATTGACTGCAATTGATTATGAAGGAACCAGTACAGCATCATGCCATGAACTTCCAATCCCCAAAGTCAATCCAGAAGGATACCATAGTATTGAAAGCCCCCAAGAGGTCAAATAGGGCAAGGATGGATTCACAACTGCTACCCTGCCAAATGGCAGAGGTCATCCAAAACACAACCAATGCTGTTTCTGCTCCCTACTCATGTCTCAGTCCTGATTGAAAAGGATCCACTTTCTCTAAGATCTTCTGAAGTTGTTGCACAACTACATACCCCAAAAAAGGGAGGTGAAAAAGTGGACAAAAATTGTTCCAGTAATGGGTTCTTGAGAACGAGTAGAACCAAAGACTAATGGCAAAAATAATCCTATATTGATTTCACTCATTCATTCATTCATTCATGCATACATTTTTATCCCATCTTTATTATTTTATAACAATTCAAGATGGTGAACATACATAATACTTCTTCCTCTTTCTGTTCCCACAACAACCTGGTGAGTTGGGTTGGGGAGAGAGAGAGACTGAATGCCCCAAAAAAACCCGAGCTGGCACTAATTCTCCATACAGGAGATCTTTCAGAATCCGACCATCAGCCATTCTCATGACAATCCCAAGCCAGCATAGACGTCGCTGTTTCAATAGTGTATACATGCTAGAAATTCCAGCATGTTCCAAGACTACGCTATTTGGAACTTTGTCCTGCCAGGTGATGCCAAGAATACGTCAGAGACAGCGCATATGAAAGGTGTTCAACTTTCTCTCCTGCCGTGTGTAAAGGGTCCAAGACTCACTGCAGTACAATAGTGTCATCTTCTTATTAAGCCATGCTCTCTTTGTAAGTCTGGAAAATGTGGTGGCCGCTTTACCAATACATTTATTCAGCTCAGTATCTAAAGAGAGAGTGTCATAGATAGTTGAGCTGAGGTACACAAAATTCTTGTGCAGAGATTGTAATACAGGGAGGTGAATCCACGTCCTGACCCATGACTTGTGTTTTTTTCAGGCTGATTGTAAGTGATTTTAAATACAATATTAAAAAGAAAAATAAACCAAAGGCAAAAACAAAATATATAGAGAACAAAAATTGGCAGCATGTGTATATGAATGTGTAAATCTATATACATGACTTTAAAGAGAAATACAATCCATGTTCAATATTTCTATCCATAATAACATTTACACAAAAGAGAATAATCTACCAGATAATTTGTTATCAATGTAAAGCTGATACTGTGATCAGCTTTGAATAATTGTTTTTCACCATATAGTTTTCAAAGTTCATTGTTGCATTAATTTTACCTAGCATAATTTCCCATACTTTTAAATGTCACTGATGCAGTGAAAGATCACTACTTCATTAACACTACCTGTCTGCAGCTAAGAAAAGGAACTGCATCAGTTTTCTTTATGTGGCATTAATTTATATGCCCTAGGAATTGGCTGGAAGCCAATAGCATGATTCATTATGAAAGTACATTGGTTATTTCCGCAATTTCTAAATAACCTTTCCAGTCAAATGACCGACTAATTTCACATAGCTACCTAAGATGTTACAAATGTATGACTCCACAATTCTAGAAATGTTACATTTTGTATAATTTAATTTTACCAGAACATAGTATTCACTATGCCACAGTAGAAGGTGGCAACTGATCAACTTTGACTCGGCTCAGAAGCTAAACAGATTCAATACTGTTTAGTCCAAGTATTGGGATTGGGAACCACTAGAAATTTCAAGGATGGAAGACTAAACTGAGAAGTTCAGGAGGAAGAAGCCAATGGTAAAACTTGCCAAAATAATTACATGTTGCCATTTAGTCATTAGGAATTACTGTTTGTGTATACTTTTGTAAAATATATTCACCAGTAAGAAGGCTTCCATAACTAAGTCAGTCACTAATTCCATAGATCCTCTGTCTTCCCATAATGAACAAATGTATCCTTAACTTTGAAAATAAAACTTTGGGGGATTTGGGAGAATTGGAGAAATTGAGGATTGAGCTAGAAGATCTCCAAGGGGGTTAGACTAAGAAACCTCTATGTTTATGGCATTGCATTGAGCTATATTATAACCAAATGTAGAGAAAAATCTTTGCAGGAGACAATCTGAGTCAGTCACTGGGCCAGAGGTCTATTCCTCAAAGCTTTCGGACTTGGGCTGGAGTCCATCCTCAGGAAACTTCTCACTTTGCCAAATGTGTGCACTGAGCTGTTCTATGTATAATATTTACATGGTGCCTGGTTTTGTGTGGCATTTAGTTGTTAATTGGGTTGTTGATAGCAGGCTATTAAGTCATTGATTGTTGTTTTCTTGTGCTCAGCTCCTCAGCACCAGGTTACCAGACTACCTGGTAACCTGGTGGTAAATCAGTGTTCCTCCTGACTGAGAAAGGGTCTATTTCTCATTCATTAATTTCTCTGGCTATTTTTGTCCCTGCTCAGCCAACAATCTTAGTAGCTGTGAAATTGAATGTATGTCTTTGTTCATTGCAATGTGAGGCTACCAATGAGTTTGGGTCTCCTTGTCTAACCACCTGCTTGTGTTCTTGTAATCTAGTGGTTAGCTTCCTCCCTGTTTCTCCTACACAGTCATAGAGCAATCTATATAGGGAATCCAGTAAACAGCAGCACAAGGAAACAACAATCAACAAGGCACCACATAAATACAATGCATAGAACAGCCCAGTGCACACATTCTGGAGAATGAGAAGTTCCCTGAGGATGGGCTCCAGGAAAAATCAGAAAGCTTGGAAGAATAAATGTCTGGCCCCAGTGACCGACTCAGATTGGATCCTGCAACATTATTCTGGGACATGTATATTTGCCTTCATTTGGGAGAAAAATCTTTAGCAATCAGAAAACAAAGTACTGGGAATGGGACTGATAGCATTTATAACTAAAATAGTTTAGAAATAGTTATTGCAACTGCAGCTATTCTGCCAAGCACTATTCATGACAGATGTTGCTATGACTTCAGTTGCATTTTAATTTTGCATTACATTATTCTACTTCTATTTCCACATATTTTGTACTAAATTTCTATAATGACCAAAGAAAATAAGAATGTTGCCACATTTTTTGAATGCCAATGTTGATCTTAAAAGAAAAAAAGCCTAGTTTACTGATGTTAATTGCTGCTTATTCCAGTGAAGTTAGATAATTAATTGTAGAAAAGATTTTATAGTGAAATCCCATAATTTTAATAAGAAACTTACTTTCCCCATTATCATTTGGTTTAAAAATATATAAAGATATTAAGGTGAGTTAAATTTTCAAATATTGAGCATAGTACATTACATTTAACATCAGAAAGATGAGAAAGCAGTCAATCTTCCTTAAAGAAATGTGCCACCTGACTCTACCTAAAGCAAACTAAGCATCCTGGTGAAGTGGTGAGTTGCTTTGTTTGACAGAACCCAATTGATCTGCCATGTTCAATCATTTTACATGGCAGAATGGAATGGAAGGGAAGGGAAGGGGAGGGGAGGGGAGGGGAGGGGAGAGGAGAGGAGAGGAGAGGAGAGGAGAGGAGGGGAGAGGGACCTTGCATGTTTTCTAGTCTGCCAAGGTTATGTTGATTGCAGTGGGACAAAGATAATTGCACTAAAAAAAATCAGCATAGAATAAAGTTGGAGGGGACCTTGGACATTTCAGACAAGTGACTGTCCAGTCTCTTCTTAGAAACCTTCAGTGATGAAGCACCCACAACTTCTGAAGGCAAGCTATTCCACTGGTTAATTGTTCTCACTGGTAGGAACTTTCTCCTTTTCAGCTTGTTTCTCTCCTATATTAGTTTCCATCCATTGTTTCTTGTCCTGCCCTCTGGTGCTTTGAAAAATAAATTGACCCCACTCTTCTTTGGGGCAGCCCCTGAAATACTGATATCCTGTCAACTCAATCCTTCCTTTTTCCAGACTAGCCAAGCCCAAATCCTGCAACCGTTCTTTCTATATTTTAGCCTCTAGGTCTTTAATCATCTTAGTTGTTCTTCTCTGCAGTTTTTCCAAAGTATCAACATCTTTTTTGTAGTGTGGTGACCAAAACTGGATGCAGTATTCCAGGTGTGATCTTTCTCAGGTTTTATAAGTGGTACTAATACTTCACGTGATTTTTATTCTATGGCTTTGTTTATACAGCCAAGGATTGTATTAGCTTTTTTGATTGCTGCCACACACTGCTGGCTCATATTTAAATGATTTAAGGAAATTTGGAGTATCAGTGTGTAGTTCTGATCATAGTGCATATTATTCTAAGCTTGTTGATGGATAGAAGAAAAGAAATACTCTGATGCTTTCTTTTCATTCAGTCATACATGCATGCATGCATACATACAGCACATACATGTTTATGCATACACTGCCTTTTTTGTTTACATTTCCCCCTGGGAAATGAAATTATGATGAAGTATGAATACAGAAGGATAATCACATTTTAGTTCATATAGATATAGATATAGATATAGATATAGATATAGATATAGATATAGATATAGATATA
>WNWU01000057.1:2371278-2444322 GCA_012654045.1 Ptyas mucosa
ATTCCATTCCATTCCATTCCATTCCATTCCATTCCATTCCATTCCATTATGTATAAAAATGGAGTAAGCAAAAAATCAATGTATTTAACTAGTGCCACATTCAGTATGGGTTCACCAAATTTTGCAAATAGCTGGCTAGTAGCTTGTAACATTAGCTGTGATGCAGGGACTATCACTGTTTACTACAAATTGGGTATAGTTTGAACCTGGTCTATGAAGGTAGCCACTAATCAGGGGAGAAATCAACTTAGCTCTTACAGCTCTCTAAAATGGGCAATGCAGGATGCCATGTTCCTGAGTTTCTGCCTCTCCTGTGTCACAGAGACAAAGGCGTTCAACCACTTTTTCCAGTATATTTTTTATATTTATATTTGTCTTCCAAAACAACAGTGGTTAGTGCTTGGCATGTTGCCAACATAAAAGCTTTTGCTTCTGTTTAGATTGTTATACAGGTGGCTCAAAATTGTACTTCACTGAATGCTTAGGTTTTCAAATATTGTATCTATAATACCCATGTGTCTTTAAAAAGCCAGACACCTGAGAGTTATGAACAAAATGAGAATTCTTCATTTTTGTGAAAGGTCCTTACTATTTCCCATATAATGCTTTGATTTCTCCAGGTTGTTAAAGGAAGAACAGGCTCTTACAGCAAACTAAACTGTGTTGATTGTGGTACATAAAACTAAAGGAAAATGCAGTTAGAAAATAGGGAGGGAAATATCCACTTTTCTGTTAACCTGGAATCCATTTTGCATACTATAAAGGAGCTATAAAACAGCATAAAAGCAATAAAGAATATAAGTAACTTTTCCTCTTATAGTTTACCTTAGGAATAAGATTTTTATTGCTATAAAGAAGGAAGGAAGATTGATTTTTTGTTTTTCTCAGTACATAATTGCTTTTGCAGTATATAAAAAAACCCCACTTGGTATATTGATGTAATAATTATATTCTGGATTACATATCTCTTTCCTCCATAAATTTCCCATCACTAATTCTATAAACAAAATTATCAAAGTTATCAAAATGTAATTCATAGCAAAGAGCTTTTTTAGCTTCCTCCATATGGAGTGTGTATACACACACACACACAAATATATATGCTGTGCACTCACACAATTATTTTACACTTTTGTAAAATAATTCTATTGTAGAATAGAAAACTAGATACCAGATAATACTTTTCAATGCTTTTAATTCAGTTATCAATCCCCTAATTTCAAACTTGGAGTGGTATACTCCAAGAAACGAGTCCAGGAAATGTGGTGTCATCCAAAAACAAGTCACTTATTTGTGTAAACAAGATCTAGATTTCTGAATGGTCAGATGGGGGGAAAAAATCTGTGGTGCAATACAGTGGTGGGATTCAAGTAATTTAACAACCGGTTCTCTGCCCTCATGATTTCTTCCAACAACCAGTTTGCCAAACTTCTCAGAAAGTTAACAACTGGTTCTCCCAAAGAGGTGCGAACTGGCTGAATCCCACCACTGGTGCAATAGGCAATAGAAAGCTTTTCTCTGAATGTATCATTTGCCCCGATTTAATTATGTGTCCAATGAAGGAATGCATATTTCAAATATGAAATGCTGGAGGCAAATAGCAGAACAAGCCAAAATCTTCCTATCTTGCCTAGAAATACTAGAACCAATTAGGGATATGTTCCTGAAAACAGAATGGTAGGATAGGCTGATGTTGAACTCATCCAATAAACAAATGGTGAGGGATAAATGAATTAAGACACAGCTGAAATCTGGAAGACTCAGAAGAGGAGTTACAGCATAGTTATCAGCCTGAAGAGTTTCAGCTGGAAGAGTCACAGATTAGGAAAAGCACCATTTCCATCAACCAGGAAAAGTAACTATTGCTGGTCTCAGATGACAAAGAGGCAGAGCTAGCACTCTCTCCCCCCCCCCACACACATACATGCAGTGACCCACAGCAAAGAAAGTAGGGCTGAACAAAGGTGCTCAGGAGATTATTAGCAAAAAAAGAACCTTGCCCCACTCAAGGAACAAATCCAGATCACTTGGCCCCTATGTAAGGAGAACCACATGCCTCACAGATCCATTGGTGACAATTCTCCATTTACCTCACCACCATGTTTCTCAAATCCTTAGCCTGCTTTCTCTAGATTTTCATGCCAAGTTAGTTTGACCCTCTAGTACCTTATTTATGATATGAAATTTCTCTTGCCTCTAATTTAAACTGGCTGAGTTTTGTGGGCTAGGTATTTTGTGAATGAGGGGCTACAATTGTTTGTTCAACCCTTTTTGCCACTAAAGTTCTGTTAGAAAATCTTTTTAATTAAGATTAACCATGTGTCTGTGATTTCTATGAGCTGGGACAAGACAAACAGAACTATTTGGTGGTATGTTGCTGAAAACAAAATGCTGGTGTGGACTGATCTTGAACTTATACATTGAAGGAATGATGAGTGATAAATGAATTAAGACACACCTGAAATCTGGTAAGAAGAAAAAAAGCACTCCTTTGTTGTTCTCATGCTATATTCACTCTGCAACAAAGAAGAACCCTATCCAGACATTAATGTAAATTCTAAATAATTCTAAATTCTAACATTTAAGCTCTGAAATAGAGGGGGGCATTCTGTGATCACTACCATGTGTTGATAGGGAAGATCTGAAATGAAAATCATATGAATACACTTACAATCTAGAGGAACTGGGAACTTATTTACCACATGCTTAGAATACAAACATGTATTAAAATGAATATCATTACAGGAGAGATATAGTTGGAGAATGTGTCACCATCTCCCCTAAATATATAATAGTTGAAGAGGATATGCTTGGTTTGGCAATGTCATGTCACAATTCTGCTTTCCTTCATCCTATTTTAGTCTTAATTGAATATGATCAGCATGGTGAATTTTGGTACTTAATAAATGGAGATAGAGAAACATTCTTTATCATTCTAACTTTTCTCCCATCTTGGTGCTTCCTACATGATATTCCAAAAGAGGGGCACCATCATTGCAAAGATTCACTTCTGTGTAACTGCAAGATGAGAAAAAATTTCCCCTTTCTGCCTAATTTCAGGCTGTTCAGGATAGTCTGTTAATTGCGCATCTTAAAATGTGATTTAGTAGTTATTAAGTGGCTGCCACATTCTGCATCAGCTGTATCTTCCTTAGCAAATAACTCCCAATGAAATGCACAAGCAAGAAGAACTTTGAAGATGATACTACTTAAATGGGTAGTAATGTTTATGTCCTCAGACTGTAGTATAGTTTTCAACATCAGCTGGTTTGGACAGAATTGTTTGCAGAAATCCTGGCAGAAGCCAAGTCATTATAATGATTAAATGATGATGAAAGATAAAATGAGGAAGACTTATTTATTATTTAAATAATGCTTTTAGCTTAACAATGAGCAACAATAACAGGTCACAGTCATGAAAGCATGAAAAGAATGAGGAGCAATGAATGGTTCAGACTAATAAAGAAAAAATAAGAGTAGCAAAAATAGAGTAAAGTAGTATTGTGATCATATTGAGGGAGGGAAAATCTAGGTGGAATAAAAAGCAGTCTTTCAAAAAGATATTTATTTGATAGCACAAGATCCCAAGAGAAGTAGTTAGGAGCCTATACTTGTTACATCTGAATTGCCAGCATATTAGTAAGCATATTGTCTGGAAAAATCTTACATACTGATAATTGGCATTTTTACAAGGATGAAATAGAGATACATCATTTTCAGTTTACTCATAGACAAGCATAACTTATTATTTAATATAGGAATATGATTTGAAATTGGTCTATTTACTGAGTGTAAGGCATAATTGAAATGTGACATTTCCCCCTCTCCTGACTAAAACCCTACATTCTTAGTATTTGTGAAGCTGAGTAAATGTCCCCAGACCAGGGGGGGAAAAGTCATAGTCTATGGATCTTCTGATGATTCACTATGAAAGAGTTGAGGTATTTTAAATACTTTGCAAATTTCAAATCCTGGGCATGTGTTAACATTGTTCCCCATGCTCTTGTTACCGTGACAAAGAAGAAAAATCTGTGACTGGCATAAGTCTGTTCTTATCATTAGACTACTCATCAAGCATCCCTTGACTGCCTTTCAAAGGGAATATAATTTATGATTGACATCCTGCCATGAGAAATCAATCTCATCATGTCAGTTTGAGAACCCAAGGCATCATGCAGATCTCCTAGCAGGGGGTTTTGCCATGCTCAAGGCCTTGTGATGTTTGAACAGACCATTGTGCCTGCAGTGTTAGACTTGGGCAGTTGTGTAATAACTAGTAGTTGAAAATAAGCAAAAGGCATTAGCACTGAACATCAAATTGCCACTAAGAAACTATTTCAGTGGGCCTGTATTACTAACTGCAAGCTAGATATGCAGATTATGACAAGTAATTGTAACTAATAGAATAAATTCTCTCTACTCATTCGGCATTAATAAGATGGACGCATGCATGATTCCTGAAGCATATGTCCAAATACATGGAAATCCTGAGCTAATTAGAGTTCCTGTTCACAGGGAAAAAGTCCAAGAAGTTACATCATCATGCATATAGAACAGAGCTGTCAAACCCCCGGCCTCACACGCTGACCATGCCCACACCAGTTTAGCGAAGGGAGGGAAGTCCTGATACGTCACGTGATGCTGCCGTGATGATGTGAGTTTGACACCCATGATATAGAATGTCTGTACACCTTAGTCACAAAGTTTTGCCTGGCAAAAGACATGGTTAGTATCTGCCTTAAAACGCAAGTGAATGTGGTTAGCAGATAACATTTTCACTTTTATACAATCGTATGCCAAAACTGTATAGGCATAATGTGAAAACTATCGCCTATACAAGTCTTTGAGCATATCTAGAATTTTGCACTTACGTTGTGCAAATTCAACTAACTTGTGATCATAATGGAACCCGCCCATTACAGTCATAAGTCAAGATAGTTGTAAAGCAGGTCACCAATATAACTCAACCAAAATTTACAAAAAAAAATGTGGTGGTCATTAAGCAAATGCAACAGTCATTAAGTAAACCCATTGTTCTCTATGGGGCGTTTTTGCTGAAAACTGGAAGTAAATGCCAAGTATGGGCAAAAACATTGTAAATCATGGTGATGTGCTCATGGGCACCATAAAGAGCCATAAATATGGGATGAGTGCACAGCATCTAAAATACAGTCACGTTCCTGGGAAAGGGGGAACCTGATTGTCAGAATTTTAGAACCATATAATAATTTCTTTTTGAGAGGTCTGTTGTAACTTTGAATGTCATTATGCAACCAGTCAAGAATTACTTGCATTTATTTGTACATGTCATGACACTGTTAAGGACACAAAATCAATCCAGGCTGTTTTTTCTGGTTACTTGACCAATTCTAATTAATATACACCTCAAGGGTGAAATAGGAAATCTGGAGAACAATCTTTTTGTTCTTTAAAGTAGATTTAATCTCATCTCCATGCTGAGTTCAATCATTTTTAGGGACTCAAGTAAGCACATGCATGTCAGCTTTCCAAGATAATAATATCAGAGCAGAATGTTGTCAGTGCCACTGAGTTTCAGATCAAACTGGTCTGATGAAAGTGACATTAGTTGGTAAGATATAGCGTTCATGTTGCTATAGATGTAGTGTGTTATATTAAAGCACACACATATACACAAAAGTTGTGTCACAGGGATCCTGATTCAGTTCTGAGGATTCATTAGACATTTAGCATGAAAATCCAAATTCTTTTAGATTCCTTTTTAAACAAACAGGCACCAGAGCAAGCAAGCAAGCAAGTTCCTTTATTTTCAGCATTTTAAAATTTTAATTTCCCAACTATGTTTCTTAGTTAGTGATAGCAAGGGTTAGTTAAATGAGACAGATCATCTCTGCTGTCCTTTCTTCATCTCTGTCCAAGGCTTGATCTTTACACTTGCTTTTTGAACAGCGTTTTTTTTCTCTTCTCAGATACAGCAATCCAAAGCTTTTGTCAGCAGAGCTATTTGCAGATTATGATGTGATTTTAATTTATGCATGCATTGCTTTATTTCTAACTCTGCCTACTTTCTAATTTTAGAGTTAAGGCCTTACAGAAAAGAGTGGCAATTTCAGCTTTTCAATCTGGTAGCTTTTCTTTGGTTGATAAATCTTTGATCTTTTTTTTTTTCATCTGTCATTTTCTGACATCCCACTATGCCTTCTGCATCAGTTAACGATGTCCCTCAGTACTGCTCTAGTCACCAATAATTATCTTCCACAGCAGAAACTCTGCCCAATCTAACTCAAATCTACCAACTCTCATTGTTCTTACTAAAACTATTAATCTATCTTCAACAGTCATTGCTGCTTGCTCTGTTCTTGTTGCCAATCATTTTTTTCAAAAACTTCCAATTCTTCATCTACAGCTAGCATCTATATGACAATAACATTTCTTCTGGCCCACTAGAAGAAATGCTAAACCTGATCGAGTTAAACCAGACATTCAGAAGACTGAATTCCCACTCAAGCAGATCAGTAGACAAATCAATAGAGCTGAATCAATTTCCTGGGAGGAACTATTAAAAGACAGACCACAGAAACAGAACATGTTGTCACTTGTAGCTTATAGCTCAAACCTTTCAAACTGATTATTAATAAGCTAGGGCCTGCACTGTGACTCCGACCCCCGAGCCTGTCTTATCAGAGGAAGAAGACTCCGAAAGTGAAGGAGAGGAGTTGGTAAGGCCTCCCTCTCCAGGACCCTCCTCTCTGGCAATGTCTCAGGTGTCCTCCGAAGACCAAGAGATAGGCCAGGGGCCAGGGACTTCAGAGCAGCTGCAGTTGGACAGCGATGGAGATGAGTCTTAGCTGGACCCCCGACAGTGTCACAGAGATAAGCGCCCGCAGCAGGGGAAGAGGCATGCCAGAGATTAAGCTGAGTCACTGGACCAACCCCAAAGGGGATAAAAGGGGGTGTGGTGGCCAGTCAAGCCTTGTGATGAACAAAGCTGAAAGCTAGCAAGTCATTCTGCATTTCTGGAACTTTGTTATATGCTCTGCTAGGATTGATTTTTGGACTGGACTTGACTATTCTTTGGCTTTTGTGGACTTACTTTGATGTTTCGGACGGAGGAGAAAAACCTCCCTTTGTAAGTAAAAACTTTTGGCAAGCAGCCACTGGGCTGCTGCCAATTCTGTTATCAAAGGAAATTCTTGTCTGCTGGTTTATTTTAACTCTTGGTCGACTGCTGGTGTGCATGTGTGAGACGGGGACAGAACACATACTTGTATACAGACAACTACCAACTGGACGTAGATTTGCACAAGCAATACAAAAAATAAATAATAAATAAAACAATAAAACAGTGATGCTGACATGAACTCCAGGTTCTGCAAAAAGCAAAAAACAAACAAACAAAACCCACCACCTAAATGTTTACTTTGCCCCGCCACCCATATCTAGGCCAATAGTACCATCACTAACCCCCCAAAACCACATACAAGATTAGAAGCACTTACCCATGCTTTTCTGCCAATGTGATACAAGCCATCATCTGCCAGCAACGCCTCTCTGGATTCTATGTACCACAAATTACACAACCTTTTGTATGCATGTACAGTATGTATATGTATTTGTTTATCAAATTTCTATACTGCTGATCTCACCTAACTGATTTTGGGTGATTTACAACATCATCATAAAATAATATAAAAATGTGACTAAAGCACAGTTAAAAACAAAGTTAAAATGTACAAGTTAAAAAGTGAAAAGTAAATAATTTAACAAGCCTAAAAAGTTATCATACATGCACACAACATACACAAATAAATATACACAAGCTTGACATCAGGACTCAAATCAGGACAAAATAAGAACATTTCAATCTTCCTGATCCTCCATAGTAGATCTCAAAATAACTCCATGGTGGACCCCAAAAAACTATTTCAGAAAAGTACAGTTTTAATAGCATCATCAAAGAAGATATTATTGAACTCACAAACATTAAAAATGCAAACTCAGAAGATCTCAACAAAGCACAATGGGGTTTTAACACAATTGTTACATAATCTATTTCATCTGCATAACAAATCTAGCTTTCCCTCCCCCTTTCCCCCCACCTCACCCCAATTTAAATCCATCATTGGATTAATCTACACCACTTGTTCGGGTTATTACATGTATTCATTTATCAAGATGTCTTGGAACTCATCAAGCATATCCTTTATTTCTTCTTTTTAATTTGGTATTGGAATCATTACCTTCTTGTATTAAACATAGGTGTTTGGGACATAACGAAGGTTGCAGTGGAATGCAGATTTATTATCCGATAATGTATTGTACCTAATCAATAATTATTTCTTCACCAAAATAGTCTGATATTGGTAATTTATCAGATTATTCCATTAACTGAATTAATATTAAATACTTCCTATAAAGCTAAAGGTTCCCCTTCCACATATGTGCTAGTCGTTCCTGACTCTAGGGGGCTGTGCTCATCTCTGTTTCAAAGCCGAAGAGCCAGTGCTGTCCAAAAACAACTCCATGATCATGCATGACTAAATGCCAAAGGCTCACAGACTGCTGTTACCTTCCCACCAAAGGTGGTCCCTATTTTTCTACTTGCACTTTTTATGTGCTTTCGAACTGCTAGATTGGCAGAAGCTGGGACAAGTAACGGGAGCTCACCCTGTTACATGGCACTATGGATTCGAACCGCTGAACTGCCAACCTTTCGATCAACAAGCTCAGCAATTTAGCCACTGAGCCACCGCGTCACTTGTATACTTCCTATAGACTTCTATAATGTTGTAATAATTGAATTAATTTATTGCTTGATTTCTTTTAAATACCCTGGAATAATTATGTCAAGGAATTAAGTTCCTCTTTATACAGATAAAAGGCTACATAAATCAAATATTCATTAATTTGCACCTGTGCTCAAAATGTCCTAGTTTTCCCCCCTATTTTGTTGTTTTAATTTTGATTTTCCCATAAAGCATAAACAACAATACAATCATGCTAATATCTAATCATTATTTAATTTGACAGAATAACTATTCATAAGGAAAAATATGTGAATGATTGTTCCACCCATTTGATAAAAGTGAATCATTAATGAAGATATATTTAAATACCATCGGGGGAGAAACAAGATGACAGTCTATTGTAACAAGTTATAATCTTACAGCATGAATATCTTGGCATATACATTCACCACATCACTTTAAATGGCTTCCCCTTATTTCCATACAAATGCAAACATATTCTGATTTATGAGGATTATATTCCTACCAGGCTGCTTTCAAGTTGTACATAGAAGGTTTAGTCCGAATGGAAGGGAATCCAATTGTAATTTTTGCAACTGCAATCAATGTTATGTTAAAAAGATGTTAAAGAACTAGTTCTGGCTGCAGGGAATAGCTGAAGGCTGTTGGCTGCTGTATGGAACTGTCCCACTGCTCAGGTAAAATTAACATAGCTCCTGCCAACTATCTTGCTAGGGAAAGAAGAAGTGTGTCCAGTGTGAAGACATCAGCATAATGAAATCATTCTATGGTGCCAACATGCCTCCTATCATCTTTTTTCAAATTATTTGGAGACATCATTAATATGACATTATCTTAAAGATAAGGGTAAATCTAAGCCCTTTCTTCCTTGGAGAACTGGGGTTCAGCCCATTGCCTGTAGCGATACAAGATGGCATAGAAACTTAACATGTATCTGCCAGCTGTGGTTGCCACAGAATCTGGCAAGAAGCTGCTTGAATCTATAATTTTTGGAACATTTACACTTTTAGTTCAAAGAATACTGTGGCTGCATACATATTGTGTACGTTTATTATATATTCAGAGGATGCAGGGCGATCGTATTTGGATCTTTGGATCTTTATATTGAGGAGAAATAGCAATTTATTTGAAGTCATTTAACCACAAAGAAATCCTTTTTTTTTTTTAGTTCATCCTCCTTTGGAACTTAGAAGAGAGAAATATATTGTTATTTGTTAGTTTTTCCCAAGCGGGGAACAACTAGATAAGAAATTTTAATAAAGAAAATTTGGGGGTGAGGATATTTGATTCCCCTGGAGAAAGGGCAGTGATTTGAATCCCCCTCACAGGAATATTAAATGATTACCATAATGATGTACATTATGTAATTTGAATATTCAGCATTTACTGTGAGCAGTGTTAGTGCTTTACAATGAAATCTATAGGAAATATATTTCATTGTAAAGAAAGAATATGCATGACAGAAGGAATGTGTTAAAATTCCATCAATAATGTGTTTCTGCATTTTGACTCCTACATTTTTAAAAATAAGTTTCAGGAATCTTAAGGGGGGGGGAACACAATGTACAAATAATTGTGTAGAAGCTAATGCTGTTAAAATGATAGAAATTTGGCACTGTTTAGAGCAGCGGTGTCAAACTGGTGGCCCGCAGGTTGGATAAGTCATGCGCAGGACACGTCAACCCCCAGCTCCGTGAAGCGAAGAACCATCACAATAGGTCACGTGACGGCAATGTGACATGGTGAGTTTAACACCCATGGTTTAGAATAATCTTGGTCATAATAACTGAATGAAGTTGAGGATTTTTTCCGATAACATTTCTTTTAGTGAAAAGGATTTGGATAATCATACAGAAGAATAAGGGGCAATATTTCTGTTGCTGGGAAAATCAGAGCAAGTTATGGGTGAGCACAGTGCTCCCAGTATACTTGTGTAATGTTTCATTTCATTTTACATGAGATTTTCTATTTTGCCCTGTTTTTAATTTTTCTATTTTTATACAGCAATAATATATATTTTGACTTGAGGTAAATTAACATTTGCATCACCCGAGGCTGGAACTATGTTTTTAATACCATTCTATCTTGAATTATTTTTGTATTTAGAGTGAAAAGTTAATGATCTAGCAAATGATTTATGGATTTCTAGTGCTGTTAATGCTGCTTAAGAACCCGGTTTTATTATTTTTCAATTTGAAAAACATTTAATAGTACAATGTAAAAACTACAACACCAACAGAAAAAGGTATGGTAATAGTTATACAGTTATACAGTATAACCTACCTTCATTGGTGGTTATCAAAATAAACTAAAGAAAGTGGGGAATTGGAAAAAAAATCCATACAATATCCATTTAATATAATTCAGTCCTTAAGCTTATCATTAAATTTAGATCATATGAAAACACATTGCTTCATTTTTTTTTCATTTTTAGAACATTTTTAAAAAAATAAACAACAGTCTCATAGCTTGAATTCATTTCTTGCTAACAGGAGGATATTTTTTTTCCTATTCATGTAAGATTATCCTCTTTGTTGAGTCCCAGGCTTGTTAGAGTCAAAGCTCTGCATGAAATGATAAGTTCCATGTTTAAGGAATATAGCTTAACATTCCATTATATCTTATTATATTTCTTTCCAAAATTCTATTAACATATCCTATGATTTGTAACCAAAACAGAGCTATGGTGAAGAAGATCAAACCTACTGACATCCCTCAAATCTATTTGATCCATGTGATTTTCTTGCTGAGAAAAAACTGGCTGCAGTATATGGTTGCTAAGAGGTGAAAATGACTTGATGACATATAACCAATCAAATGTATTACAAGGCTTCACAAGAAAATCTGATATCCAACTCTTTCAAAACATTATTGGAGGGATCCAATGGACATAATATAGTACATGTTTATGAATTTATCTCATTCTTAAGCCACGGCATTGGTCGCGTTGGTTGATGATCTCTGGAGGACGCGGGACAGGGGTTGTTCCTCTGTCCTGGTCCTATTAGATCTCTCAGCGGCTTTTGATACCATCGACCATGGTATCATGCTGCACCGGTTGGAAGGTTAGGGGTGGGGGGCACTGTATTATGGTGGTTCTCCTCCTTTCTCTCCGACCGGTTGCAGTCTGTGTTGACAGGGGGGCAGAGGTCGACCCCGAGGCATGTGGGGTGCCACAAGGGTCGGTCCTCTCGCCCCTTCTGTTCAACATTTATATAAAGCCACTGGGTGAGATCATCCGTGGTTTTGGGGTGAAGTACCACCTGTATGCTGATGACACCCAGCTGTACATCTCCACCCCGGACCATCCCAACGATGCCCTTGAAGTGATGTCCCGGTGTCTGGAGGCTGTGCGGACCTGGATGGGGAGGAACAGGCTCAGGCTTAACCCATCCAAGACCGAATGGCTGTGGTTTCCGACATCCCGATATAGTCAGCTGACGCCATTGCTGACTATTGGGGGTGAATCGCTGGCCCCCATGGAGAGGGCTGGCAACTTGGGCATCCTCCTGGACTCATGGCTATCTTTAGAAGAGCACTTGATGGCCGTGACCAGGAGGATTTTTCATCAGGTTCACCTGATCCGCCAGTTGCGTCCCTTTCTGGATCGGGACTCTTTACACACAGTTACTCACGCCCACGTCACCTCCCGCCTGGACTACTATAATGCTCTCTACATGGGGCTCCCCTTGGGGAGCACCTGGAGGCGCCAAAGGGCGTAAAGTGCGGCCACGCGGGTGGTTATGGGAGCAACATGGTGCTCCCACGTGACACCCTTCCTGCGCGAGCTGCACTGGCTCCCGGTATTCTTCCAGGTGCGCTTCAAGGTTTTGGTTACTACCTTTAGAGTGCTCCATGGCTTAGGACCTGGTTATTTATGGGACCACCTACTACCACAAACAGCCTCCCACTGGCTGGTATGCTCTCATAGAGAGGGGCTCCTTTGGGTGCCATCAGCCAAACAATGTCAATTGGCAGCCCCCAGGAGGAGGGCCTTCTCTGTGAGGGCACCCACTATCTGGAATGAGCTCCCCCCGGAGATACGGAGGATCCCAGATCTGCGTACTTTTTGCCATGCTCTTAAGACCCTCCTATTCCAGCAAGCCGGCCTGGCCTAACTTTCTCCCCTTTTCTTTTAAATTTCTTTTAAATTTTCTAAAGTGAAATTTTAATTTGTTTTAAATTATTGGGATTTTTAACTGTCTCGGGCTAAATTATTTAATTTTGTTTTAATTATGTTTTTAACTTTTGTATCTATGTATTTTATTCTGTGCCTGTTCACCGCCCTGAATCCTTCCGGAGTAGGGCGGTATATAAATCTAATTAAATGAAAATGAAAAAAAAATGAAATAGGTATGTTTCATATTTCTTAAAACGTGGACCTACTGATTTTCCAAGATTGGTATTCCAATTGTATATTCCACAATTATATAACAGAAAATTTTCCTATTAGGTGATATCTGTTGAAATTGCATGTATACATTTAATATATTTGATTCATCTTATTGTAATATATTTTGAGAACAATATTTTCTGAAGGCTGTATAAATGATAAATCCTAATTTCTTACACTACGCTATCAAAATTTTAGATCTCAAAGGCTGCAAAATAGACTTTTTTCAAATTGATAATGGAACTGTATAACTGTATTAATGTACAAGTTCAATAAGCTTTGGTAATGACACCATATAATTATCCAAATTGGCTATGTTATCACTGGCACATAGAAACAATTTATATTCGCTATCAAGTGCCATCATGTCATTAATATCTTGAAATTATCTAATGAATGAAATGAAAGGTTCAGGAACCAAATTAGAGATTAATAGAGACAAGGGGCATTGTTGATAGATTCCATGAGGTAACCTGATGTTTCAATAAACAAATCCATTTGAAATTATTGTAGCCACAGGGTGAAGATATACTAAATTGTAACCTAATAGATAGAGGATGATGAAAATCCATATCTTCTTAGAACATATTTAAAAATACTGTCCAAACCATATCAAAAGCCTTTTCACATTCCATTGTTTAAAGCAGTTGATTCCAATATATCAGGCATGATGCCAAAAATACTAATTTGCCAAATTAAAATGATCAAATCCTTGTCTTTGTTTCCTGATAAATCCAGACTGAATATGGTATTACTTTTGCTAGCTTCCTAGTTTGTGTTATAGTTAATATTTATTATTATTGTAATATATGGCTTGAAAATGAAATATTTCATTTTTATGGGATCCTAAATATGTATCAGAGCAATAGTGACATTAGTTATCTTTATTATCAAGAAAATAAAGTGTCCTTCACTATCACAATGCTCATATTTCATTTCATTTTCATAAATAGCTATACCAGTTGCTGAATATTAATATGAATATCAATTAATATAGCTTTGCCCAATTCAGTTGCTGGGCCTCAGTAACACATGTTCATTAAATGGAGCATGTGTTTCTTGCAACATTATTTACGGTTGTAATTTTTCTATCTTATTGCAACTTTGGCCATTTTTTAAAAACCTGAATATGTTTAGATTCCAGTTTTATTATTTTAATTGTAGGCAAAGTATTTCTCAAGATCAATTTCCCAATTTTTCCCAACTCACATTTCCATCATAATTCTCAATAAAATGGATAGCGCATAGTGTACTGAAGTTACAGTTCAAGAACAAGCTCAATAGAAATCTGAAATTATTTTGAAGGGGGATTTAACCATGGTAAGCAATGATTTGGAAAAAGATATGGACATATAAATGGAATTGATGAGTGATTTATTCCCTAAAGGAGATGTACAACTATTAAACCATGAAATCGATTCGGATATATTTTCCCCTGGATATACAAAAGACTTTTGCTAAGGCATCAATGATTTCTCTGGAGGGGACAAACTACCATGGCAAAAAAAGTTGTTACAAATATCATTTACTGGATATACAAAAGAAATTTGTTAAAGTGACTTCAAAAACAGATGAAGAAAAAACTAGAGGCTCTTTCTGAAAAGATTAAAAAGCAAGACCCTTAAAAATTCAGGAAAGATTTATAAAGTCAGTTTATTTGATCAGGTCTAAAAGGAAAATAGTTACCGGTATATTTCTTTTTTCTTACTGGATTTCTGCTGACAAGGAAAATATGATGAAGTCTATGGATTTGTGCTTTTTCTTTAAGAGGTAAACTATGGAGTGAAGAAAGACTATATTTTATTTAAAATGGTGACAAACTATCAAAATTATTTTTTACTTGCTGAGATGAAATGAGAGGTTGCTCTTTTTCTGTTCCTTTTGTTCTTTTTCATACCTTTTTCTGTTTGTATTTTTTGTAATTTGTATTTGCTTATATTTCAGTTATAATACTTAATATAGTTATTTGGAAAATGCCTAGGTTCAATATTCTTAATGGAATAAAATGTATTGCTAGATATATAGAAAAGATGCACAATACTAATTAAGCTTTTCTTTATGTAAAGTGAAAATACCCATTGAAGTGTAACATGCAGTCTAATTTTGCAGTTTATATTGGGGGTGGAGGTAGGCAACCCATAATGAATTTACTGGTAATAATAGTCAGAGGTGTTGTGAGATTCAGTTGTCTGGTTCCAACTACCATTTTCATGTCACTGAGCCCCTCCCTCCCCAGTTTCTGAAGATATTCCTAATCCCAAACTATCTTTCTTCCACATTAATGTATTCATTATTCATTAATGTATTCTGTATTCATTCCACATCTGTGTATGAACCTGCTAAAGGTTCAAGGACAATGAAGATTTGGGGACAAAAAAATATATATTCTAACCCTAAAGAGATCTTTTTTTCTGAGTTGCGTCGCTAATCTAGGTAGTTCCTTTTAGTCTCTAATAATCAATCTAGATTATTATTTGAGGACTCAAACAATAGTATGTCCTCTTCTTTCAAGGGCATCAATATTTCAGAATTCTTTGCTCTTCATACATTGATGATCGCAGGAACTATGCTGAAAACAATCTCCCATATTTTTCCGAAAGAGTACATTCTCTCTAGATCCTTTCCTAGACACCATAACCATCTTTCTCAATTTCAAAAGATACAGTGAAAACAGAATTATATGACAGTTCCCTAAGTGCTCAGACCTTACACATCAATTGGATAATAGGGGTGGGCAGGTGAAGAGTCTGAAACATCAGAACCTTACCTAAGGCATTTGTCTCAATCTAGTAAAAAGACTTGGAAATTGAGGGCCAGAGGACTTAATTGCAGCAATTTTTTTTAGTATAGACTAAACAGGTATCTTATTTTCTAAGTCAGGGAAAGACTTTCTCTCTCCCTGCCCATGCTTATTTTTATTTTGTATAAGCAGACACACAGAAAAAGGAAGAAGGGGTGATATCGGCCCTTAACAAAATTTACTATTGTTCCTTATCTTGCACTACAGGTAATCCTCACTTAATAACTATTTGTTCATCATTATAACGGTGCTGAATGAAGAGACTTATGAATTGTGTCCAAAGTTATGGCCATTGCAGCAGTCCTGCAGTTACATGATGAAAATTTGGGCTCTTGGCAGTCTGCCCACTGTTATGTCAGTAGGGGTGCTGTAACTTCCCCCCACCCATGTATCTTCCCCATAGACATCTATGTCCATAAACCCAGGAAGCTCTAATGGTGCAATGTGAAACAACCATCACCACACAGGAAGGCCAAATATCTAGGAAGCCTCAGTTTAACGCAGTGCTTCTCAAATAGTGGGGCGCGCCCCCCAGGGGGGGCGCAAGGCTCCATAAAAGAGGGCGCGTTTGACCTCGGCAAACACTGTCATAACAAGCTAAGCCCCGTGTTTATGTCTCTGTATTTAATCAGAGAACAATGGGAGCATCTGATTGGCTGTCCAAAACCCTTGTGACACGAGCCTGTCGGAGCCATCTTTAGTGTGGGACGTCCGTCCACACTTACTTTGTTGCCCGACGGATGTGCGCCCAATTGATGCTCAAATGACTGACAATGACCTTCTCCTGTGAAACATAACGCTACCTCAATTAATCAAACTTGCTAAAGAAATCGGGCTACCGCTGCTGACATTTGCATCGATAGTGAGCATTAAGCCAGTACATGTGACTGCGCATGCTCCTCCCTTTCAAGGAGAACAGACCTTTTTCTAATAATGATACTATTTTTTAAATAATGATACTATTTACAGTCGCGCGGGGGGCGTGAAAAATGTTTTCTTCTTCCTAGGGGGGCATGACAGAAAATAATTGAGAAGCACTGGTTTAACGCAAGGATGAGGACAGCAAAAGGGTAGTCTGCATCACTCCCAGCATCTCCGGGATGAGAAGGCAGGAAGCAAGCAGGCCAAAGGGATGAGATGGCCATTAAAGCTGCTCCATGTCAGGGTCCAAGTAACACCCCCCACCAAATAAGGCAGGCAATTCCTCAAAGTTCCATTTTATTAGAGATGTCATATTGGCACATCTGG
The DNA here is from genome assembly GCA_012654045.1 of Ptyas mucosa. Classification (NCBI taxonomy): domain Eukaryota; kingdom Metazoa; phylum Chordata; class Lepidosauria; order Squamata; family Colubridae; genus Ptyas; species Ptyas mucosa. Next base: position 2,388,467 of record WNWU01000057.1, read on the forward strand.
GAAAACCCGAATCTGAAAGCCCCCAGGTTTTCCCCACCCAAAAGAAAGTCAAAATCCCTTCCCCTGCATCCACATGTCCATCACATGGTCCAATCAGCCCACCATCCCAACTGGAGATGTTCCATAGTCACGCCTCTCCAGGTGCAAGCTGAACGTCCTTGACTCCAAGAGAAAAGAATGATGTTGTGGCTAACTATCTCTACCCACTCCATGTAACCCCCCCCCCTCCTAGTTTCCCACAGCAGGCCTATGCACTAAGTGTGGCAGCCCTGAAGAACCAAAGAAAAAGATGGACTCCAGGCCTGGCACTCCAATCTCAGCCTTTCCCAACACATGGTGATGGCAACTAAACTGCCTCCATTAGTGGCTTCCCTCATAAACACCTTGGTGAGATAGGTGACATAAAAGTCTAGTAATAAAACAAATAAACATTGAGACAGTGTTTGTCCTATCTTTTCCCCAGGCCCCACCCCCATGACTTGTGGGTACATGCCCCCTCCTTCCTGCAATGTTTGAGACATAAGTATGCTTGTGCATGCCTCTTCCCTCTCCCTCCTGTGCCTAAGGCTTTGCAAAGGAGGAGGAAGAGAGATCCAGGAGGAAGGGGATTTTCCCCTACTTTTCCAAAAAAACATTTGAAGGAAAGGGAGATTTCCTTTTCAACTGGAGTCCAACCCTCCTCCTCTTTGACCCAGTAAGGAAAGAAAGAGAACCAGGGGTGAAATCCAGCAGGTTCTGACAGGTTCTGGAGAACCAGTAACAGAAATTTTGAGCAGTTTGGAGAACCAGTAGTGGAAAATTTGAATAATTTGGAGAACCGGCAAATACCACCTCTGGCTGGCCCCAGAGTGGGGTGGGAATAGGGATTTTGCAGTATCCTTCCCCTGAAGTGGGGTGGGAATGGAGATTTTGCAGTATCCTTCCCCTGCCATACCCACCAAGCCACACCACACCACGCCCACCAAGCCACGCCCACAGAACCGGTAGTAAAAAGATTTGGATTTCACCACTGAAGAGGACGTGTCAATGATTTTTGGAAGGAGGTTGGAAGAATTACTTTCCTAAAGAAGGACTAGGGGTGATATGATAGTAGTATTCCAATATCTAAGGGGCTGCCACAAAGAAGAGGGGGTCAACCTATTCTCCAAAACTCCTGAAGGCAGAATGAGAAGCAATGGATGGAAACTAATCAAGGAGAGAAGCAACCTAGAACTAAGGAGGTAGAATGACTTGTCTTCAGAAGTTGTGGGTGCTCCAACAGTGGAGGTTTTCAGGAAGAGATTGAATAACCAATTGTCTGTATTGGGTCTGTTGCTTGAGCAGGGGTTGGACTAGAAGACCACCAAAGTCCCAACTCTGTTTAGTCTGTTATTCTTTAGTTTTCTCTCCATTCTCACTATCTCCCTCTAACATCTTGTTTTGCCATACACTACTTCACCCCTATGCATACTCCAATTATTTTTTTCTACTTTTGTAACAGGCAGCTCATTGGACAGTGAGGCCACCTGGGGACAGAGAGCCATCCACCATCCAAAGTCCCTGACAAATGTAGTCAGGTAAGACCCAAGCCCCCGAGTGGAACAGATGGGGTATAACCCAACCGTGATGGTGGATGAACAGGCAAAGGCTGGGGTAAGCACATTCCTGATGTTAATGAAGAAAGCCCCTGATGGGAGCAGTTCAGTTTCTGTCATTGTGCATCAGGAAAGGCTTGGACTGGAGTGGCATTAACAGCAACCACATTCCTGTGATCTGTTTGCTTCCTGCCTTCCCATTCCAGAGTTCCTGCAAATGGTGCATGCTGGTGTCAGCTGCCCCAACCCTTGAGTAACCCTTCCCAAGCACCCTTCCCAAGCATTTGGCTCTTTATGTGGGGAGTGGTTGGTTTACACCATGTCCTTGGAGTTTCCCAGGCATTTGGTGCTTCACAGGGCATGATGCCTTTTGCCACATTGGTACTACTGAGGTTTCCAAGGATCCATTTGCTTAATGACTGCAAGCAGGAGTGCTGGGATTAGGGTTTTTGAGTGAAACCATCACGAGACATCTTACTTAATGACTGCTTCACTCAACAACCAAGATTCCAGTCCCAATTGTGATTGTTAAGTGAGCACTATTTATACCCAGAATCAAACTCAAATTTACATTCTTTTGGGGTAATTCCAAATATGAATGAGGCCTCAGTCAAACATCTAAGGAGTTGGATAACAGAAATCCCAATCTGCTGCATAATAGGAACTGTACTGGCAAAACAGTTGAGATTTGGGCTACTCTCATCATACCTCTACATCATGGTCTTCATCCACGTAGTAAATAATTAAAAGTGGGTTTGAGCAAGATGAAGCTGCTACTGAGCTTGAATCTTGGAAATATTCTCCAAGTTTCGGTGAGCCAAAAGTAAAATGTAATCAGTGAAATCAAATTTATGGGCACTTTGTACTTCAGATATATCCAGTCTTCTGCACCAAGAGGAGAAGGAGAGAGAGAGATGATGATGATAATCTCTTTAAAATGTCACATTTTAAAAGCTTTCACTAAACAATTTCATATGATTGAGTACACATGAAAAGATATGAACTTTCAGTTCATTGGCCTTCCACAAGGGAATAAGATTTGCTTGTATATTAAAGCAGCACATATGATTTTAAAAAGAGAGCGGGCTCTTGAAAATATATTGAATTTGTCTAACATTATCATTTGTTCATTTCTGCAAATGTATGTTACCATGTTCCAAAACGTTTCTTACTTTTTCCTTTCTAATAAACTAACTATTAGCTAAGTCCTAAAAAGCATCTTTATTTGCATAAAAATTAAAAGGTTCAACTTTCCTGGGATAATGCCCATTGTAAGGGGAAAATGTACCTCTCGCCTACCTGGTGTATAAATGGGGAAAGCATATTATCTATGCAGGCAAAATTTAAATTATTATTACCTGTAGGTAAATGACAGAAGAAAATTGCAATTCTCATGGGAACATATTCTTCACAACCCCCCTTAATTTTTATCCATTTCAAGGGGAGTGGATGGTGTAGATTATTTTATAGATGATGTAATTGTGAATATTTTTTTCTTTTTTCCCACTAATCACCCCCCCTCAATGAAATATATCATGCTAGTTATGGTCAGTAGTTGGGGAGAATTTTTTCTATCTTCTCATCCCACTGACTTCCTTCCAGTTGCATTTTCTTCCTGTGCCAGATCACCTTGGAAACCATGTTAGGTAGCATTGTTTCCATGGTGACCTGGCATGAGAAGAAGAATATGGCCAAAGAAGTCAAAAGGTTGAGGGGACATGGAAAAGCTGATTGCAACAAGTGAAATGTATTCAGGAGTGGGGGGAGAGAGAGGGAGGGAGGGGGAGAGAGAGAGAGAGAGAGAGAGGGAGAGAGAGAGACTATCCTCAGCCATTGTATCCATAATATAAGATGTACTATTTCCAAGGTGTATCAGAAGCCTCAACAAATCCTTTAAATCTACCTCAATATTCAGTCACACACATACACCCAAGACACCAATGGATTAATTGCAAGAAAAGAACCAAATTTAACATAGAACATAATTTGAAGTGCATATAATTCTACTGAGGCTGTGCAGGATAATATGAAGATCAGCTTTTAGAGATCAAGCAAAGAAATCTCAAAAGTTCCATACTTCTTTAAATGAGAAGAGATGATTATTTGATTCAATTAGGAATCACAAACTGTTCACGCTATGGAATGGACAATGAACTCAGCCAGGAGTCACTCTTTACTCCACTCAGATGGAGACTCTCAAACCCCTTTTTCATGGGAGGAAACAAAATAGAGCAATATGGATATTTCTGGCTGAAAAGAGCAGAACAAAGTAAGTTAAATAAAATGCTTTTTCTTTGTGTCTATTGTTGTCTCCCTGAGATTTTTAAAAAAAGTGTTTCAATAAACAGATCCTTCACTTTCAACAGCTTTATGACTACTTTTCTCTAAAGAACTGTCACAAAATCTTTTAGCATTATAACCAAGTAATGTGGCAAAAGAATTTCAAAATGGAAATGAATGGAGCTGAATTGCTGGTTGCCAGTAATCTCCAGGACAGATGCAGGGTTAAATATTTAATAGGGAATTATTATGTGCCACTCAGTGATCACAAATTTAAAGCTGTCAGTATTTTTCTCCTAAAAAAACACATCTTTGCCTTAAGCAAAACTGACTTGGCCAACCTGTCAATCAATTTACATAACTGCTGGGTAAACCATCTAAGAGACTCCTTAAATTCATCAGCAAGAGTTCTGGCATTAGTGGAAGAGTACTAATGGGTGGGTTTCATTTATAAAAGAAATGTTGATTTGTGTCTTGCTTTTGATCAAATGCCCTCAGGCTACTCCATCAATAAACTTATTGAACTTCATTGGATTTACTCCTATATAAGCTGCATACCATTGAGCTGCTGGTCTAGAATTCATCAACTTCCACATTTTTGTCTCAGCTATAATTACTTTCAGTAATGCAAATAATCACTATTATAAGCATCACATAATATTTCTTTGTAATTTATTAAAAACATTTGATATTATTCTGTGTGGAAGGGATTAGGACATAAGTTTAAATCACACATAAGCAAAAGACTTCTTCACAGAATAAGGTTAAGCTTTACTGTAGTTTGTTGTTGATTTTGCAAATTTTATCAATCTAGGTCAGGGGTGTCAAACTTGCGGCCTTCGGTCGGATGCATCACATGCTGGCCATGCCCACCCCCATTTTAACGAAGCAGAAAAAGTCACGATACATCACATGACGACAACGTGACGACGCACGTTTGACACCCCTGATCTAGCCAATTGTGATTAACAAACCATGTTATTTGAAACATAGTTTCATGTCCTGGCTTCAGCAAACAGAGAACACATTCATGCAATTGACCAGCTAAGTGCAAGCATGATGTATGTGGTATGGATAAATACAGCTTACTCAAGGAATGATTATTATATATCTATATTTTGGTATGGGGTATTATTCTAAACTTAAAAATATACCATATAAACAGTTTGCCATTCCCTCAGAATCTTTTCTTCTAAGGAAGGCTAAGCAGCTTTATGCCCTCCAGAAGTTTTCACCATAAATAACACCCTACCTGGATTGATGGGAATTGAAGTCTAAAATGCCTGGAGGACATTAGCTTCACTTTCAAAGTGACTAAATCACTTTCAACTAGACTAAATCCAAGACAGCTGTAGTGATTTATGCAAGGTTTAAGAGCCATTATGATATAGTGGTTAAAGGGTTAATTTCAAATGGATAGATTTAAGTTTTCATTCCTGATCAGTCATTGAATCTATTATTTGGCTTTTTTTGTTAATTATAGTATCACAGACGTTCCTAATTAAAAGAATTCTTTTGTGAGGCTAAAATAGTCAGAATGACATACAATGTCTTGAGGTCCAGCTGAAAATGCAGAATATAAATATAACTAATATATGTGAATCTCAAAAATAGAAAAGGAGGAGAAAGGAGGTCTGGTCCCTTCAAATTTCTTCCACAAAATAAAGGTTGTCTTGATAATTGGGCATCTTAAGAATATACATAAAACCTACTTAGTGACTATGGAATGTTGCTATTCAGTTAGCCTATTTAATAGAGTTCTTGTGAGGCTATAGTGTATGAAATTTATGTTGTTCTGAAGTAGATAGGATGGAAAACATATTGGAAATGTCTGATAATCTGATCACTGACACTTTGGAATTACAGTAGATCTATTCATCCATGTCATTGCATTTAGGCTTCTTTATTCACTTGTATTAGAAATGTTTAAAAGAACTAATTTAATTTTAATTTTAATTTGATTTATATGCCGCCCTTCTCCGGAGACTCAGGGCAGCTTACAATGCGCTAAGCAATAGCCTTCATATTTTTGTATATTTATACAAAGTCAGCTTATTGCCCCCACAAACTGGGTCCTCAATTTACCTACCTTAGAAAGGATGGAAGGCTGAGTCAACCTTGAGCCTGGTGAGATTTAAACCTGCAATAATTGCAGGCAGCTGGTATTAATAACAGGGTGCTTTAAACCACTGTACTACCAAGGCTCTTAGTAGAACCAGAATCTTCTATAGTTTCACCTGGGTGACCTAAGAACCAGATCTGGAAGCTCAGAAGCACTTTTGGAATCCTGTTTTGGTGAGGGGGAGAAAACAATATTTCTTGCTTACGGTTCCATTATTAAGGAATGGGTTTTCTCTAGATATCAGGCTTACTCCCTAATGCAATGGCCCTCCAAAAAAGCATTAAAAACTGAATCATTTCTGAGGTTCTCGTATGGATGTTGTATGGATAACTCAGGTTTAATACTAAGATTTTATCATGGTATAACATGAGAGGGCTGTAGCAATGTAAATTAGAATGTTGCTGAGTTTTTGGATATTATTGGTTGGTATTTGTTAATGTATTACCATGAACATTTTCATGTTGTTATGTTAAGGTCCACTGCTTTAGATTTCACAGCAGGTGTTACAGTTGTTAGTGTATTTTTGTTGTTGTATTTTGTGCAGAGTTGGTAGCTTAATAAACAAATAAATGGCTTGCTTCACATAGGCATACTAAGTCTTGGAATTGTCTTTATGTCTTTAAAAAATAATATTTAGTTGGTCTCTTTACATGTGAAATAAGATGGTTTATCCAGGTACTTGAACATTTCAAAATCTGTTCTGATTTTATATTTTTCTTTATATATTTTATGGGAATATATAATAAAGGTAATGTTAGCTGCTACCTCACTCTTACTTGTGCTTCGATACCATGCAGTGATAGTCTGTCATGAACTACAGGGAGGGTGGATGGGAGGGGGGGCTTCTTGGGGGAAAGCAAAAGTGACTGCTGCTTGGGAAAAGAGAGATGAGCTATATTCCCTCCCCCCCCAAGACGCTGCTTGGTGTATCTCCCCAGAACGCCTTTTCAAGGTCACATGGTTGGGAGAAGAATGTAGCTGTGTACTAATCCACGGTTGAAATGAACATTCTCAAAACACATGCACCTGATTGGCCAGGAAGGCAGTGATGGGAGGCAGCTATGGGAGGGAAAAGTCTTGAACTTGGTGTGCAATTCTCAGTTCTGGCTATGTACTACTGCAATGTACTTGATTTCTAATAAAACTATGTCTTTCTCAACAAATGGAGCCAAGAATTGTTTCTGTTTAGGGCAGTGGTTCCCAACCTTTTTTTGGCCATGCCCCACCTAAGCATCTCTAAAATCCTGATGCCACACACCCCCCCATGACATATAATTCTTACTATTCAAAAAGTGAACTCCTACTCATCTTTAACTCAAGTTAAACCATTAACTTGGTTTAAACAAGGTTCCAAATCGCCCCATTAAAAATCAAACTGCCCCCCTGTGGGGCGTAGGCCCCACGTTGGGAACCACTGGTTTAAAGGTTTAAGTTGCAGCAGTTCTGACAGGTATATTCAATGCGTACATTTATTCAAGGATCTCAGGTTGCTGTTTTTTCCCCCTTTGGAATGTACAAATTTGATTTCTAAATAAATAAATCATCACCACCTGTATTTTAAAGTGCTTTGGGAAATAAATGTTTTCTAAAAAAAAAATTGAACTGACTAAAAGAAGGTGGTGATACGTATCAATGAATAATAGTCCTGCACATTTTTGACAATGTTATTTGGAAAAAATACAGATGGCATTCTATCCGACTGAGTTAAAGATCTGATCTGTACAAAGACTCTCAAAATACTAGGAAGCAATAATAGAGTTAAAAAGAAATCTGCACGTCAGCAGGACAAAAACATTCTGGCGGTAGCCAGCAATAATATTAGGATAATGTGCCCATAAACCCTTTATGAGTTGTACCATAAACATTCATGGGGAAAAATGGAAATTTGGAATAAAAGAATCGAGCAAAAGAGTCGAGCAAACAAAATTGCAAACTGCATTGAGGTTTGTAGAACAATAACAAGAACATTAGAAGGGTTTACAAAAAAATAATTTTTAAATAATGGTAGACCCATCTACTACATACAGTAGGTAATAGGATGTGGTTACCAAAATGGAAATGAGTGCTCTAAAAATAGATTTCTGCCCTTAGAATTTGAGAACAGTTACAAATGGATAATACTGCTGGCATTAGTAAAATATTAAATGAGTAAAAAATGGCACACGCTCTCTTATTAGGTCTAGGGAAAATAGCATGTTAGTGATAAGGTATTTCAAGGTCAAGACATTTCATGGACCATTTCTGCTTGGTGAGAAAAGATAGTTGCCAGCAGGAGTGTGTACTCCTGCAGGATCACCATTACTGCTAAAATTGAAAAGAAAACAAACTTATAAATAAATGACAATGGGGATGGGGTAGGTGGGGCCCTGGTGACACGAGGGAAGCTCAGAGTCCATTGGAGTTGGGTGCTCAACACATTTAAACAGAGAAACAAACCACCTGGGTAAAGCAATTTCCAAATCATACCTGCAAAAAGGCAATAGCAACGTTATCAAGAAGGAAATGGCATTGACACAATTGAATGGTGCTGATAATGAAACTTCCCCAAGACAAAAGATATTTCTGTAATTAGTCTGGAAAAACATTGTAGTTTCCTGAGGAACTGTGGAGATATTGCCAAATGAATAAGAAAATCTGGTCACCGGTGGTGCTGTAACATTCTTTTATTTTACAAAGATACCTACAATTGGAATATACTATGTGAGTGGCCAAGGATTTTAGCTGTTAAGAAACAGATGTTTGAAAAATAATATTAAGGCATTTATGTACAAATAATTTTGATGGATCAGAATTGGCCACTTTAAATTGGATGATTGCCTGATGTCCGTAACAAAAAATGGAAAGGCAGCAATGCTAAAAACAATATTTCTAAGCTTTAATTCAATAAACAGTAACAGCATATGGATTAGAATTAGAGAATACACATTTAACATGAAGATCATACAACTCCATGCATCTAGTATATAGATGTCATAAAAAATGATGACAAGGAATGCTGTGGCTAATTGCAATTATTTTTAACTGCAACATCTAGAAAGGATGTAGTGCTCCTAATGGGTAAATAACGTGAAGAAAACTGAAGAAATGAAGGTACTTAGATTGGATTGGATATAAGCAATAGATTAATAGAATTTTGCAAAATTTTGTTTATTGCCTACATCTGCTTAAAGTAACGTGTATGGTCTATACATGAATATCATTAGACTGAGACAGAATCAAATAAATTAAAATTTCAGATGTGTGATGGCAGTGCTTTGCTATCTTAAAGTAAAGAATAGTTAGAAAGCTCATTATGAAGGTGAAAAAGTCAGGTTAACTAAACCTGATTTACAGATATTATATTTGATGCATTTACATTTGACTGAAAACAAGTGAAGATGGTAGATAATTTTGTGTTTTGGGATTCCAGAATATATAAAAATGTGTATTATATTGAGCATTAACAAACTATGGAAAAAAAGTATTTTGAATTGGGGATTTTGAGATGGTTACTAGGAATTCCAGGGATTTCAAGAAAAAGCAATCAAATCCTTCTAGATCCAATAAAGTCTCACTGTTCCTTTGAGGCAATAATTAATAAGCAGACACAAGAAAAGAATTGTGCTGGCAAGATTAAAGGAAGTAGAAAGAATGGAGTACAATAAGTAACAATTAAAAGTGTTGCTCAAATGTCCTTCAGAGAACTACCTGTTGTTAGGTTGAATGGGCAAGCATTTGACTCATGCAGTTACCAAGAGTTGAATCAAGATTGCCTAAATAATAGTTAAGCAATAATAAAGCATACAATTGCTGCAAATTTTGTCAGCCGCAGGTTTATTGATTGCTCACATTTCTGTAATATTTTTCGTACACATATGACACAAGGCATGTCTTCTTTTTTTTTTCAGTGAGCTCTTATATACATTTTCCAATATGAGCACAGTCTCTGATCAGATATGGTCATACCATTCTGACTATTGGGGCAAGGGAGGAAAGTTGCATTCATGAAAAAAAAATACCTCTTTATCATTGCCTGTGCATGCATATGACACAGCCGATAGGCATGCAAAAATATCCATCACTTCAAGTATCCCAGAAGATGATAACTGCTTCACTTGAAAGATTACAATAGCATTTGTATTTTTTTTTAAACACATTGAAGCAGGTAGGACAAATTTAATGTTTTTTTGGGGGGTGTTCCAATTTGAAAGTAGAGTACTTTTCAGTTTAGGAGAGAGCTAAGAATAGATGACTTTGTTTGCTGACTGTCATGATTGTAAATGTTTTCCAAAAAATATGGCCCCTGCAATTGTGCCTCCTGAAATATGTAATAGTTTTACAATGCGTCAATATGGTTGCTTGAGAAATGCTTGCAATGTCAGTGCTGGTTAAACAAGATTTCTAAGGCTAATTGATCACTTCACTCATATCATTTCTTTTCATCATATTTAATTAGAGACAACTACATTTATAACCCGACTCCACTAGAAATCATTTCTGGAATTTAATGGACAGGACATTAATCTTCCATTAATGATCTTTTATCTGAGGTTACATGCAAATCAACCCTCTATGACCATACAAAGTTGAATAAGCCTATTCTCCTGGAAATGTTTATTGGTAATTTCGAAATATAGCTACTGCGTATCCAAAAGTCATCCCTTAATATGCAGGGGTTTCATTATGAGTTTTTGTCTTTTAAAAAACCCATCTTATTTTTTTGTCACACTAGGGCAGCACGTACAAGGTTGCAAAAAAATACAATAAAAATATTGGTAAGCAGAAAAATTAAGTTAGGCTGAATTGAATTTACAATTAATTGCAAAATCTGGTAAGAAGAGAATAGATATTCATTCTGTTTCTTTGTGTCACCTTCCAATGATGGCATAGGGATGCTACCAATTATATTAATTTAATTTAATTTAATTTAATTAATCATATTTCTATGCCACCCAACTCCCAAGGGACTTTGTGCGGCTTACAACAGAAATAATACGGGGAGTTCCGCTTCCGGTTCCGCTGGCGACAGACTTTGATCGGGCTAGCTCTGGCCCCAGAGTCTGATCCCCCCCATCTGGAGGCCCTTTGGGCCAAGCGCCCCATTATTGGGGCGTTTGCCGTTTGAGGGCGGCTCGCCAGGGGTCCCTTGCCTCACTTCCAGGGGCCGGGAGGCCGATGCTGGCGCGCCCGAGGCTCCAGAGGGGGTGGGAGGCGATCGGCGGCTTTTTTTCGAGGCCGCGGAGGCGCCACAGCGCCTAAGGGGACCGGTGCTACCTAAGAAGGCACAACGGACTGCACTGACTGATTGCAGAGTGGAGCAGGCATCCTGGAGGCGAGAGGGGGGGGGTTGGAGTTTCCCCCCCCCTTGTAGCTGGAAAGGTGCCGTGGCAGAGAACTAGGGGGAAGGAGATGGGGTGAAACCCCTTACCTTTCTGACTTTTCCTTGGAGGATGGCTGTGGCAGAGTCTCTTGGAGAGGTCTGGTGGCCCCTCCCCCCGGCAGGCAATGGCGACGGTCTGACTTCCTGCTTCTTTATTTATGATTGAAGACAACATTCTCCTCTGGCTTCCTGTTTGACCTACTCTATACTTCGGACTCGTTGCTCCTGTGAGCGCCCACTGGTGGACAGTTGAAAAATTACTTTGATTGCTAATCCCTCTTTCTTCTCTGGAGGTTTGCCCTTTGATTTCTCATCTTCTATTGATCTAAGATGGCTAAGGGCCACAAATCAGCAGCAACTGACATGGGGAAAATTTTGGAAAGACTGGCGATATTGGACCAGAAGTTGGACAAGTTAGATGACGTCCAAAAAGGATTATCTGAAATTAAATCTGAAATGACACTTATGAAAAAAGATTTAAATGATGTTCAACAGCTGGCAGAGCAAAACAAGAAGAAGATGGGGGGTCTGGAGGGGGAGGTACGGGCACTCCAGAAGGTGGAGGATGGGAGAGGAAATGCAATGTTAACCTTACAATTGGATAAGATGTCTTATTTTCTCAGGTTCCAAAATGTGGAACAACTTGACCAGGAAAATTTGAGAGAAGTGATGGTTAAAATGTTGGGTGAATTTTTAGAAAGAGATTTGGAGTCTATTGGAAGGGATGTGGACTTGGTGTACAGAGTAAACTCACAATTTGCAATTTTACATAATCTACCAAGAGAGATTCATATTAAATTTGTGAGAAGGGAACTGAGAGATGAGATATTGAGAAAACAAAGACTGGGGGCGCTGGTGTACAGGGGCAAGGAGATCACCATCCTGAAGCAGATTCCCAGACAGGTACGAGAATTAAGAAGAAAATATTATTTTTTATCAAATAAGCTGTACCTCAAGGGAGTAGGTTTTAGGTGGCTGATTCTGGAGGGTTTGATGATTTTTTGGGAGGACAGTAAGAAGAAAATTAATAATGTAACGGAAGCTAAGGCTTTTTTTGACCAACACAAATCCTTCCTAGGTGGAGAAGATACAGGAGCCGAAGAGGGGGAAGTATTAGATGATCAAGGAGCGGAGGCGGACGGAGCTGTTGCGGCCTGGGAGGGGGAGGGAGGCCAGACCATGGTTTTAAGAGCCAGAACTAGGAAATGAAGAAAGGAGGGGAATCTATTGTTTAAGGTTTTTTTAATTGACATTTTTTTCTCTCTCTCTTCTTTTATTGTATTTTGTATAACACTCTTTTTTTTGTTTATATAATTTTTATATAACCTGGTTGTTTGTTTTGATTTAAGATAATAATGTCTGTTGTGTGAGAAATTAAAAAAAGAAAATAATAATTGAAATATCTTTATATAAAGATATTGAAAATTCAACATATTGTAAACTATAATATTGTATATTTTTAACCAATAAAAACTTTTTATTAAAAAAAAAAAGAAATAATACAAATAATGAACATTTTTTTTTAAAAAAAAAACATTATAAAAACATTTTAAAAACATTAAAAAGATTGAACAGTGAGATCAACGGCCCCAGGCCTGCCGGAAAAGCCAGGTCTTCACTGCTTTCCGGAAGACCAATGGGGTGGGGGTAATCCGGACCTCAGGAGGTAACTGGTTCCAGAGAGCTGGGGCAGCCACAGAGAAGGCCCTCCCCCACAGGCCCACCAGCCGGCATTGTTTAGCTGACGGGACCTGGAGACCAACTCTGTGAGATCTTACCGATCGCTGTACAACCTACCTTTTGTTAATAAGTCAGTTAAATTTATTCTTGTCCAATCAGCTGATAGGAAACCCAGTATGGGTCACATTATACATTTGTCAAAAAAAAAAAATATTCATGGAAAATATTATACTTCCATATGACCAGCTATGGTTTTCTTTTCCTTTTTTAAGTCAAATCAAATAATTTCTAGTCATAAGGTCAGAAAAATATTATTTAGATGCGTTTAAAACTCAGTTATGTTTGCCAGTATTGACTATTTGTTAAAAACCTATCTTGATTTTTAAGAACTGTTTTGTCAAGAAATGCTGTTCCGTAGGGATTTGGCAGCACATCAGATCTTAACAAGCAATGTTTATTCTGGGAAAATAAAACAATTGGTTGTCAGAAATGGAAATTCTCAGGAGGCTCTTCAATATTCTTTAACTCTAGCAGGTTCATTGCCTTCAAAGACACTACTCTACTGAAAAGTATCTGAATAATATTTAGCACTCATAATAGCACAAGATGATTCACAGTGCAAGCAATGAATTCTAATTTTCAATGCACGTAATCAGCAACTTTGAGAATTATACAAAGTTAACTGTGGGGGAAAATGCTAAACCTACCTGGGTATTGAGAGAGATACAAATCAACATTTAAGGTACAGATAGTTCTAGTTTCCAGTGTACTATATATTTTTAAATTTTCCCTCCTAGTTTATTTTTGTTTCCATTTCACTTATATGGAGTAGTTCAGGAATTACAACAGTCAACTCTTGTTTAACTATTTGGTAAGTGTAGACTGCTGTCCTTAAGCCACATTCAAAGCAGCAAAAACTACTTTTCTGGGAGTGATCCTAAGGTCTATAGTTTTTGTGGGAATGAACATGTATTTTGATAAGTAGAACAGGAAACCTCTATTGATTGATTGATTTAAAGATTTCATGTTGGCTGAGTGCAGAAATCACCTGATCCTGATCTAGTTTAGTTTAGTTTACTTTATTGTCATTGCACCTCATACAACAAAATTAAATGCCATCTTCAGTGTACATTATACATAAAAAATAAAACAAAAACACACATCCTTCGCATTCTATACAACTGAATTGAAAACCCTTGATGTTGCATTAATATTGGAGCCCTGTTGGCGCAGCAGACTAAGCACTGTTATTAACATCAAGCTGCCTGCAATTACTGCAAATTCAAATCTCACCAGGCTCAAGGTTGACTCAGCCTTCCATCCTTTCTAAGGTAGGTAAAATGAGGATCCAGATTGTGGGGGCAATAAGCTGATTTTGTATAAATATACAAAAGTATGAAGGCTATTGCTTAACGCATTGTAAGCCGCCCTGAGTCTCCGGAGAAGGGCAGCATATAAATCAAATTTTAAAAAATAAATAAATTGCACTATACAGTAGAATTCAATAGAGTTACTGGGATAGAAGCTGTTTTTCAGCCTACTTGTCTTTGTTTTTATTGTCCTGCACCATCTGCCAGATGGTAATAGTTAAAAAAAAATGGTGTCCAGGATGAGATGGATCTTTAAGAATGTTTTAAACTTTCTTAAGACAGCAGGAGCTATAAAGCTCTTCCAAAGAAGGGAGAAGGCAACCAATGATCCTCTGGGCAATGATGTTAACCCTCTGGAGCGCTGCCTACCTGCCACTGTGCAATTGGAAACCACGCATAAGTTCAGTAAGTTAAAATACTCTCTATGGTGCAGCGGTAGATGGTCACCAGCAGTTTTTCATTCAGTTGTTTCCTGATAAGTCCTAGATAGTATAATCTCTGCTGGGCCCTTTTGACCAGTGCTGCAATGTGAGTGCCCCAGGTCAGGTCCTCTGATATCTGTGACCAAATCAGATATTTTAACATGTTCCAGTCTGACCTGGATAATTCTGAGTCCAATCTGGCACCCAAATAAAGGATGACTTTTATAAAAATTTATTAATTTATTAAAGTAGACATTTTAAAAAGCAGTATAGGTAGATCTTGTTTAGCAACCAAAATTGGACCTATCTTGCACGCGCTACATTAGGATTCTGCATGCATTTCAAAAAGCTAGTTTTAATTTCCAAAGTCATAAATGATTTGTTAGCTAGGTACTTGCAATAGTACTTGCTCAGTAGTAGGTCCTATTCCAAGTAGATTTTAATTTAGCAGATTAATTGTAATTGGATAAATCATAAAACATCAAGTGCTATCAGTATAAACACGGTCATTTCCTATCCAGAGTTGGACTGAAACAGACATCTAAGATATAGGTATACTTTACATACTCAAAAAGAAAATGTTTATAATGTCATGAGTGTATCTGTCATAATCCCAGAGTTTTAGTTCCTTTTTATTACACTGTGTGGTTGGTGCCAGTAACAATTTGGCAGAAATAGCAATATTTTCTCAGATGAAATCACAATATAATTTATCTAGCAAAGCCTACTGTCTGGCACTCAATTGGGAATGGAGAAAATTGTTCCAAAGAGGACAAGGCAGTGATAAACACGATAGCACATGCTGTTAAATGTGCCAAAATGTTCCTGTAGTAGCAGCTTGTCTCCATCTGTTGAGAAGGTTGAGTGTTCTGGATGCTACTGTAAAAGCTCAATAGCATCAGGTTCAGCCCAAGATATTTTGCTGATGAAAAAGAGAGATGGCTTCCACCTTCTTCCATCAATTATATCAATTATATTAATACACTACAATCTACCAACTGCAACCTTAATGAAATTAATGGGAACTACACATTAATATTCTTACACCGTTCCCCATACTTTTCAATGCATTTTCACAAACTTTGTGCAAGGAAGCAATTGTGCTGGCTTTATATACCCGCTCAATAACATTCTACAATTCTGAGTCCGTTCCAGTCTAAACCAACCCTATATACCCCTTGATTTCTCAGACCTAAGCATCAAGATTGAAAGATTTGGATCTCTTAAAATTTTTGGTCTGGCATGGAGGCATTGAAAAAGTAGCTGATCTAGTGTTCTGATCTAGTTAACACACCTAACATAGTTGTGCTAGGTGAATCATGCAGTGACAGAGGATATTAATGGCTAAAGAGAGCATGATTAATAGTAACTATATATATTTGTAATGGTTGGTTGTTCAGATAAAGAGAACAGAGAACAGTTTAATGAAGGAAGCCTAGAGGAAATCACCAGGAGAGAGAGGAACCTGTATATTCTCCAGGGATTGGAACTACAGTATATACTTCCAGCCAACAGAAAATGATATATAAATTTTGAATGAGGAGTACTTATGGAGTATATATAATATCCAGATGAGGCACAGTATCTACAGGTAATCTTTGTTTACCTACAGTAATTGGGACCAGGAACTTCACTGCTAAGCAACACAGACATAAGGTGTAATGTTACATGATCATAGTGACTTGTGACAGCAATTCTGATAATCCCAGTTGCCATCATTAGGTAAATTTTGCATGGTGGCAATATCATATGTGTGACCTCCTGTTGCCTTCCCACTGCTGGAAGCCAGCAGTGAAGATGACACATGGGGATCCAATTATTGCAGCATTGTAACTGCTAGCTGGTTGCCAAGTGCCTGAATCACAATCACATGATCATAGGTGACAACCACAACTATAAGAACCCATCATAAGTACTCCTCATTCAGCACTGTCATAATTTCAAAAGATCGCAGAATAAGTGTACATTTAAGAGAGGACTACTTCTATTGAGTAATGCCTATTCATACTGTAGAGATGCAGCTTATTTTTTGATAGTGTGACCACACTATTACATACTATAGTAAGTACCTTGACATTTAGAATGCCACAAATCAGATTTTTAAAATTTAAGGCTGGGTGAGAAATTGGTTGTATGATCATTTTATGTGGTTAAAACAGTTCTGGATTTACTGAATGTATAGTGGAATTTATAATGCTAGTATCTCCTAAATTTCATATGTTTTAGAATTTTGTGGTGTGATACACAAATTTTAACAATGCCTCAAAATGTCCATATTACTGGAACTCAATACAAAAATGACCTGTGAAAACTATGTATAGTGTGAAAAGGATATAGAAAGATAAATGTTCAAAGTCATGCACAGACATACAGTATATGTACAAAATATATGAATATTGCTTCAGAGTTTTTCTGCTGAGTGTGTAAATAATAAAAGCTAAGCAGAGCATGGAAACAAAAAAATTAAAATTTTAGTGGAAATAATGATGAACTGACCTATCCATCAATTAATGTGATCTAAGATGATAAAAAAAGTGGTGCTATTGCCAAAGGAGTAACAGAATACCAGCCTGCAGATATTTAGGTAAGATTGCCATTCCTACAGTAATTGTCTGAAAACAGTTGTTGATATTTACAAACCAAGTATTAAAACCAAAGAAGATTTACCTAATACCCCTGTTTTAAAAAGAGAGCCAGCTTTAACAATTACTTCACATTGCACTGAGAATAGGACATATAAGAAAATTATTGTTATTCTTATTTGAAATAGATAGTGAACATCAGGGGTGAAATCCAGCAGGTTCTGACAGGTTCTGGAGAACCGGTAGTGGAAATTTTGAGTAGTTTGGAGAACCGGCAAATGCCACCTCTGGCTGGCCCCAGAGTGGGGTGGGAATGGAGATTTTGCAATATCCTTCCCCCAGAAGTGAGGGGGGGAATGGGGATTTTGCATTTTATCCTTCCCCTGCCATGCCCACCAAGCCACGCCCACAGAACCGGTAGTAAAACAATTTGGATTTCACCACTGGTGAAAATGAAGGAATTGGCTGCAAATGGATATTTTCCAAAGGTTGTTGAGGTTTCCTTCTCCTTTGATAGGAAAACTTTAATTAAGTTCATGATAATATTGGATTTGGGGATTTGTTAGTGCTTTAGTTGCAGAACTAGAAAAAAATCCAGTTAATAAATTGTTCCTGGCACATTATGTAAGGTAAAAGCTATGAGCAGAGTATGCAAGTTTCAGTTAAATCAATTACTATAAGACCAGTAATGTCCAGTTGAGAAGCATTACTTCTATTCCAAAAGAAATAAAAAGTGCAGATTCTCATAAAGCTTCAAGTCTAGTGACACCTGATTAGACATTCACCTAAAAACTGGATACCTCTATTCATTGTTTTTAGCTTTACTTGGGAGATTCTGTGAAACATAAGTGAAATGTAATCATTTAAAATCAACTGGTCCACAAAATTATTACAGTAAAGTATGTCCAGTAATAGTGATGATCCAACAATATTATATATTACGGTATGTACCAGATGTAATGTTGCACAATCAGAAATCATTAATCATTAAGTGGCAAGAGAATGAAGTTATACACACAGAGGAGATCTGGCAAGGTCAATTACCCTTTTGTTACTCACTGCTTTGTCAAATATATCCATCAGTTACCTAAAAGACTTGTTCAGAGTTATGAAAGACATTAGAGAAAGAATAACACAAAAAGAATACAGGCCATCTGACTAAAGATGCCACCATTCAAGTGAAGGTTCATTTTCCATCTATGATTGTTGTTGTTTCAATAATCAAGGAACTTGATTCAATGCCTTTCAAAGTCAGCTATTTTCCAGGATTCCTAATGCTGTGCATGCTTTAAGGTTAGGTGGAATGAGAAAACTGACAGAAATACCGAGCATCAAAGGCTTTTTCCAGGAAAGAAGATTTAATGTGCAGTCTGATTCAGTTCTAGTTTTGCAATAAGTGCATTATCATCAATAAAAAATGTAGGTAACTAGTAACCAACTTAATATTCTTGCAGTCTGCAAGAGGAGCATTCTTCTAGAAACAGCTTCCTTAACAAATTCACTTAATGCTATTTCAGATTCTGCAGCTTATTCTCAGCGATGTATTTCTTTGGGGATTGAAAAATGTTATTATTTTTAGAATAAGAATTCACAAGGGTATGGTAGACTTCATCTCTCACCAGCATGAATAGACTTGTTTCCTTTGCTGGAACATTACCTTAAAGCCATGCTTAAAACAACAAAAGCTGTGACAAAATTCAGGGAATATCTTGCAAACTGAGGCATTCTAGTACATAAGTTTGAGATTTCAAATCAAAACACAAACTACATTGAAATTTACATTTTACCAAAGCTTGATTTAATTCTCCAATTTTTTAAAAAAGTCACTTGTACCTTTCCAGACGATTTGGGGGAGGGGGAGGTGTTCTGTGATCTATTAATCTGGGAGCAAGGAATTAGGAAATATGAAGAAAGGATATAATAGTTGAATTCTACAGCTCTATCTTTGGAAAAATCATCATTGCGTTTGCTGGAAAGCTAACCAGATAAGGCCCTACATTGTACTGGTAGTGACACTTGTATAGTTGCCTGAGAGTCACTTCTGGGAGAAATGTATACACACAACCAAGAGTTTTCCTTCATTATTTTAGTTTTCTTCTTACCATTATACCTACTTCTCACAAAGTATTTGGATATAAAGATGGAGTCTTAAATTACTGTTAATGGTAACTGATAACTCTGAGGGTTCCTGTCCCAATTTATGTAGAGGTAGGAGAAGGCTGCGGACCAAGAACTGTGGAGTACACTTGTAGCCCAATGTGCTTAGCGCAGGACATCATAATAATGGAGAGAAGGCTGGACAACTGAAATTATGAGAAGAAGCACAATAAAGATAGAAGATAGAAGTTCTAAAGTGGAACATGAGAAGAGGTGGGGTTTCTATGCAACATCAAAAGGTAAGAAAGGAGGAAAGACTCCCCTTGTTATTTTTTTTTTAAGTCCTCTGAGCATAGAGGAATGAGGGGGAAGTAGTGCAACTCAAAGGAACTATAACAGCTGTAAGAGTAATGGGTTCATGACAGCAGTAGGATGATCAAGAAAAGTGAAAAGGATATTGCCCTTGGCCTTGTTCATCATCAGCCTTTTTTAGTGAGCTTAATGACAACAATGAAATTGATATAGTTAGGAGATTTTTTTTAAAATTTGATTTATATGCCGCCCTTCTCCAGAGACTCAGGGCAGCTTACAGTGCATTAAGCAATAGCCTTCATAATAAATTGATGAAGAATTAAGAAAACCATAGAGAAAAATATAAGGTGCAAATGGAGAAGAGGGGACCCACAAAATAAACAGAGTAATTGATTAATTGCATGATGCTAAATGGTGTGAACAGGCATTCCACATTCTTTGCTCCAATTATTAAAAAAGAACATGTGATATACTTCACAACTTGGTTTCTTAATGTTCATGAAATATTGATTTTAAAAAGATGACATCAAGTTGCTGAAAGTCTCCCAAATGATCACCTTCGACAATGCAAAGCTGTTCTCTCTTATGTTAGAAATTCCATTAAATGACAAATTGCCTCCTTGTTCTCTCTCATGTAATGTGTTCAGCAAATATCATTTGATAGCACTGTGACTTACCTTATGGCAGTGATATGACTTAGCAAAAAGTATATTGCAGGCAATACAGAGACCATATCAAGTTTGCTGAAATGTACATTTTCTAAAAGCTAACGTTACAACAGGAACGGCAACACAATAATAACATTTTTATACGTTTGTCAGTACCTGGCTTTTCTTTTGCAGAAGAGGCTGTGCAGCCATAGGTACTGTAAATTTCATTTTTTTAAAAGCACGGCGGGTGAAAAAATGAGTCATTTCTGTCACTTTGCAACTATCCTTTTCATGAGACAATTTTGCAAGGCAATCTATCCCTTTAATCACTGAAAAAAATTAGGATATGCAACCACAATGTATCCCTGTACCATTTGAGAATTCCTAATTGACTGATGATGTTTTTAAATCCAGCTGTTACCTGGCAATCTAGGGACAGCAGAGCCCAGAGCCCCTATCTTTTATACCCGTTTATACCTATGTAAATGCTACTACAGATGTTTACTGATGTTTAAACTACTGTTTAAATATGCATGCCTCTAATTTGGTTTTCAAGTGCTCTTTTGCACTAAAGGGTCCAGAGCTTAGGCCGCAATGAACAAATAATGGCCATATAAAGATGCATGAATACATGAATATGTATTTTCCTGCATTTCTAAGTGTTCTGATATCAAATAGATGAAGTGTTAGAATATATTGAGATGCAGTATTCTGCTCTTTCTCATGATGACCCAAATATTCTTCTGGAAGAGAAATTTGAGGCTTAGGAGCTGTCTTGTCTAATTGAAAACTTGCTGTTATTCTTTTCTTAGGAAAGGCTTCAGAGACTTTTTACTGCTAAACGTTTTTGGTCATCCTTAGCTTTATATCAGAACTATGCAATATTAAGTTTTGAAGTTAGATTTTAAGGTGTTTTGAATTAACCCCTGAACCATTTGGCCTTGCACAGATATCACTTTTTCAAAAATCAGATTAGAAATTAGAAATTTATTTATATATATATACAGTTGTGATCAAAATTATTCAACCCTCAATGCTGTAAAGGGGTTTAGGGACTATAGTGTACATTTGTAATTGTATTCAGAATGAAATCCTACAAGGACGTTTTACAGAACCAAATGCAACTAAAATGACATCAATTGTTTTTGTAATACAGTAGTAAATGTTTCTTTTGTGGTTTCTTCATTGACACAATTATTCAACCCCTTAAAGACTACCACTCTGAAGAACAGAGGTTCATTCAGGTGTTTTCGATCAGGTATTGAAAACACCTGTGGATGTCACCGAGCAGCAATCAAGCATAATAAGCACCAATTAGGCAGCTTTAAAATGACTGTGATACTCAGTTCCTTCTAGACATTTACTGGTGTGGTTACAAACATGGTGAAGGCAAGAGAATGGTCCAGGAAGACAAGAGAAGAGGTGATTTCTCTTCACAGGAAGGGCAATGGCTATAAGAAGATTGCAAAGATGTTAAACATACCAAGAGACACCATAGGAAGCATCATTCACAAATTCAAAGCAAAGGGCACTGTTGAAACGCTACCTGGTCGTGGCAGAAAGAAGATGCTGACTTCGACTGCTGTGTGCTACCTGAAGCGTAGAGTGGAGAAAAGTCCCTGTGTGACTGCTGAGGAACTGAGAAAAGATTTGTCAGATGTGGGTACTGAAGTTTCAGCTCAGACAATAAGGCGCACACTGCGTAATGAAGGCCTCCATGCCAGAACTCCCAGGCACACCCCCTTGCTGTCTCCAAAGAATAAGAAGAGTCGACTGCAGTATGCCAAAAGTCATGTGGACAAACCACAAAAGTTGTGGGATAATGTTCTGTGGACTGATGAAACAAAATTAGAACTGTTTGGGCCCATGGATCAATGCTATGTTTGGAGAAGGAAGAACAAGGCCTATGAAGAAAAGAACACCTTGCCTACTGTGAAGCATGGCGGAGGGTCAATCATGCTTTGGGGCTGTTTTGCTTCTGCAGGTACAGGGAAGCTTCAGCGTGTGCAAGGTACCATGAATTCTCTTCAGTACCAGGAGATATTGGATGAAAATGTGATGCAGTCCGTCACAAACCTGAGGCTTGGGAGACGTTGGACCTTTCAACAGGACAATGATCCCAAGCATACCTCCAAGTCCACTAGAGCATGGTTGCAGAGGAAAGGCTGGAACATTTTGGAGTGGCCATCGCAGTCACCAGACTTAAATCCGATTGAGAACCTCTGGTGGGACTTAAAGAAAGCAGTTGCAGTGCGCAAGCCTAAGAATGTGACTGAACTGGAGGCTTTTACCCATGAAGAATGGGCAAAGATACCCGTAGATCACTGCAAGACACTTGTGTCAAGCTATGCTTCACGTTTAAAAGCTGTTATAACTGTAAAAGGATGTTGTACTAAGTACTAAGATTGAATGTCACTTGGGGGTTGAATAAAACTGATAATGATGTGAGCACAGAAACGACATTTGTGGTTATTTCATTGTAAATGTTATGTTATATTTGTCTGACCTACAAGTGCCTCTTTGATGTGAATGTAAGCAAGATGACTGAATGATCAAAATCAATGTCAAACTGGCCAAAACACTCAATTTCAGTGGGGGTTGAATAATTTTGATCACAACTGTATATATAGTGATTTAATTAAAGATTACTATTTTGGTTATAAGGAAGGTTTCAAGCTGCTGCCACATGCCAAGAGGATTTTTTCTCATCTCTGGGGGCTGACTGAAGGAGCTGCCTGCCAGAGGAGCTGAGCACCTGTAATAGGGTACAGAAATGGAGCTGAAGATCCTGCACTCCCACACATTGATGAGAGCTGAAATCTTTTGACAGGCAGCTCTTTCAGCCAGCCCCAGAGATGAGCAGGAGCCAAAATCCAAGCAGAGAGTGGAAAGGCAACATGGTAAAGTAAGGAGAGCAAAGGAGAGACTAATCAGGCTTTTGTATAACTCCAAGGAGGAGTGTTAGATCAGGCGCAGGAAAGAAGACAAGACCAGCGGGGTCTGTTCAACAAGTTTTATTCAGCTCTTAACTAAGTCAGAACAGACGAACGGCTGTGCTGCCGGAGCCCTTTTTATAGCACTCCGGCAGACCAGCCGTCCAATGACAGCGGTTTAACTTTCCCGCCCGGAGGATTAACCAATCCCCGGCCGGATGTCCTTATAAGGACATAACAAGGAGCACCTCAATCTTCTCTAACAGAGAAATTTCTAGCTCCAACTGCCAGTCATCCTACAATTTCAAAGTTGCAGAAAGGTACCAACCTCCTTCTTATGCCACAAGGCAGGCAACCAAAGGCCAAACTCTCCTGCAGTAAATTTGGAACAAGCATCAGTCTTTGCTACAGACCTACCAAACATAGTTTTGCCTATGGAAAACAGGTTGTTATTCATCATTTATCTGTTTCGGAAATAGTTTTAGGTTGCATTGTGGAAACAATACTCTTGAGGGAGGAAATAGTCATTGTATCTCTTCTGGTCTGAATCCCCTGAGTCAGAAGCTGAAAAGCAGATCAGCTTGTAGCTTCAATTGAGCAAATGACAACTGATTCAGATATTGAAAGACCAGATTCTGGCAGGTCTCTTAGCTTCAGAGCAGGTCTGAAACTATGAAAGGTGAATAAAAGTGTCCCTGATAGGAGAGGTCAGCCAAGCCCCATCCCTAATCAAGACACCCCAGTATCTGCAGCTATATAAGATCAATCTCCAGGACCTTGCATCTCCATTGCAAACAACTCCCTGACTCCAGACCTACATGTTCATCCCTCTCACTCCTTGGCTTGCATTCGGACCTTAGCTTAACATTCAGTCCACCTTGTGGAATTCTTTGGCTCTTACACTCCTGAGCTATTACAGTCAACTCTCGTAGCTCTGAGTACATTTCTTTCCTATTTGCATATCACTAATAATATAAGCTATTAGCGAAGGAATCTGTCTTAAATGTTTTCCAGCTAATTACTTACCTGATTCCTGACTATTATTAGGAATATGTTGACATGACAATAAAATCTTTCAAACTTATATTTGTCTAGCTGTTTTGCATTGGCTGGCACATGATGCCTTCATAAAATAGCAACATTAATATTTAAGGATGTTGGTTATAAATTAAAAGTAAAGTAATCAAACTCTAGCCCAGAGGATATAAAATAGTTGCAGTTAAGATAAGACTGTTTGTACTCATCTAAATGTCCTCAATGACATACAAATGAGAAAACCTTCCTTTTTTATATAGTTACTGTATAATGAAAGCAATCAGTTTGTGCCCAATCCCCTTCTTGGATGCTTTTGAAAAAAAAAAGCTGCCTTTTTCAAAATTGTGGAGGAGCCAAGAGTCCTCACAATCATTGTAAATTATCAGGACAGTCCTTCTTGGGTACAGGTTTTCCCAGGAGCAGGACTTTTTCTCCTTAGGCATTTTTTTCCCTACAAGTTTGGGACTTTGCCAATGTGTGAAATTTAGGGTGATAGCTCATTGTGAGCACTAAAGTTAAACATATAAACATAAATTTTTAATAAAACAAACTGAAACAAATTTTCTTTAACCTTTCTATGACCTTTCTATAACCTTTCGGGGAACCCTGCTTTAAGAGGTTTTGTGTACAACTGAATCTGCACTGCACTTTTTAATCACCTCATTAAGTGTCCCCCGAATAGTTCTCTCAACTAACTTCAAACTAGCTTCTCTCGAAATCGTTCTTCTTCTCTTTGTAAAAAGGATGGAGAAATGTATCCCCTTAGCCACAGAAAGACCATTTCCATTTTGTTTCCTTATATGTCATGAATTTTAAATAAATAATAACCCTGTATCAATGATTAAACAACTCAGATGTCAGAAAAAGCTCTCAAATTACTTTAAGCTAAGAATCTTCAAGCACTAAGTAACTGAGAAAAGAGAAAGCAAATGGAGGAGCCAATAAAACCACTTTAGCAGAGAGAGACTTCATGCTGGTCATGCTCAGAACAATCCTTATGATGGTATTTGTGACATCAGAACTCAAATATAAATTCTGAGGCTAAGATCTTAAGTAATACACACTGAGCGGTTTCATCTGACTCCCATTGAGAATTAGCTCTTTTATTCTACAACAAGGTTTGAAGGGCATCATTCTTCTTCCTCATCTGTTGTTTCTCTGGAAGACATTTGGCAGCAAGCTGAGTAATGACTGGTAATAAATCCTAATTTTATGAAAATGACTTAGACATTCCAGCTTTTTCACAAAGCGCAGAAGAAAAAAGAGTTCAGCAGATACATGTGTCTCTTTCAAAATGAGCCTCGTAACTTTTAAAATTCTGGTCATTTTTCTTAGTAAATAATACTTTTGGCTGGCACAGTTTTGTCAGAGTGAAGCATGTGGGTGCCAGATAGAGACACAGTCACTGTTGGAGGCTAATCATGTTGCAAAATCTGTTCTCTTGTCTAGCGTGGTGCCTATTCTTTAAAACAAACAAACAAATGAGGCACTACT
Organism: Ptyas mucosa; assembly: GCA_012654045.1. Lineage (NCBI taxonomy): Eukaryota > Metazoa > Chordata > Lepidosauria > Squamata > Colubridae > Ptyas > Ptyas mucosa. Next base: position 2,414,377 of record WNWU01000057.1, read on the forward strand.
CCCAAAATACCTGTTGTTCGCAAATCACCCTCTTGACTTCCAGACTTATTATTTTAATTTTCCTTGGGCTACTGCATATAAGTTTCCACTGTATGTGAAAAATCAAGTTGTCAGAAGCATTAATGGAATATCTATGCAATTATCTACTGTATTTATTAATTAATTTTAATTAGGTGCATTTTGGAAATACCTATAGAAAAGGCAGAATAATTTGCCAAAGGCCACTTAATAAGATTTACAACTCTCTCATTCAAATTTAGCACATAGCCCTACAGTATATCCATCTGGTCCTGGATACTCTACAATTGGATTAAAATGAAATAATATATATTTATTCCTATTCTTAACATTAAGAATAGTATGCCATGTTGATACGGGGAATACCATAATGTAATATCATTCTACCAAAAGTGCTTTATCAGCTTGTCAGAAGATCAAGAAATGGTAGGACATTTTGGTGGGTGGCATTGCAATTGTTCAACAGCTTTTTCTCATCATAGAACTGTTGGTTAATAAATAATCATGCTAAAAGGCTTGAGAATAAACTATAAACTAGCCAAACTACGGAGTTCCTGATTTTAGGTGGAGATGTCAAACTCATGCTTTTTACTTGGAAAGATTCAGCAGTGTTTTGCTGCTGAAAAGCATAGCTCATTGGGACTCTCTCTTTTTAATCAGGATAGGTTCCTTCAATTTTAATTTGTCTGCAACTGATCTAATGCCCCTTATAATGGCCTAAACTTGTCATTTAGGATAATTGCTTGGTCAAGTGAAAAAAAAATGAAAAACTAATTGTAACATTCTCTTCTGGTCTTCTTATTGGACTTCACTAGTTTTGTTTGCTTTTGCTTTTGTTGTTGTTAAGTACTTATTCATATTTCATTCTTGTCAAATCTGGTAAGAGCACAATTCTATCCCAGATTCTGCTTTGCTGCTATCAAATTATCTGAAACTGATTTCTAACCATACTTTATTCTTATGTAACAAACTACAAACATTCTTCTGGAATCCCTTGGGGTTTATCTCACTTAGGTTTATTTATGAAGGAATACATCAAACATGTATCTTTGATTTGATATAGATATGAGAGCTTATTTTAATTTCCTGCTGAAGGATACCAAGTGAATTTCAAGTTCTTAGCATTCAAAATAGTATTATAAAATGGAAATATAGCACATAATCATATTTGTTCATTATTTTAAAGAATCCTTTTGGTTGGAGGGTTGGTTTTGTTTTTGTTTTTTGTTTTCCAACATTCACTCTAGGGTACAACTGTCAGTGTGTCATATTCTGTATTTCAGTGTTGCATCACAAAATAAATGGGGAACACGGGAAAGTTCCACCATTATATAACGTAATCTTTGGACAGCAATTTTTTGAAATGGTATAAATAAAGTAATGAGTCACTCTAGATTTGAAGTGGGTAATTAAGCATCTGTTAATTACAACTTCGTTAATTTAAAACTCTCTTCCAAGTTTTTATATTCATAATTTATTTATTTAGTCTGCATGATATTCCTGATATTATGCAATGCTTCATGCTTTTAATCTTTGTGGATGTTTACACAGCAGTACAATTCATGCTTTGGTTCAGTAACTAATGTATAATATCCCTTTAGAGAGAAAAGAAATTCACCAAACTTTAATTGCTGCTGGCTGTAAAGATTTATACATATAATCTGCCTGCAGTCCCTAAGTAATTCTAGTCATCATTACACTTCAAGCTTCCCTCAAAAATGTGCAAATATTTTGCTAGAGCAGGAATATCCACATTTTCCACAGATTTGCATTAGACAGAGTAATTGACAATCTAAAATTATGCAAAGTTTACTATGAGGATTTTACTGGCTTCAGAGCTTCTTTCAGAATTTCCTATATGTTCATTCGCCCAGTGATTAGAAGAAGCTATAAAAGATGTCATTGTTCTTTTCTGTTTCATGTTTCATATGGTTTAAAGTTATGCCCTATCATAAAACCATATTTCAGGGCTGAGCTCTACTGATATTTGGCTTCCTTTAAAACCTGGGTGCCTTTTCATCATAAATTTGTATTAAAACCCTAAGGAAAGCTGCATGTTGTTTGCTTGTTTATATTTCTCTTCAGAACTTTCTCTTCCCATTTCCCTGTGCACTTTTGCAAAAGATAGATGTCTTATAAAATGATTTTCTGTGAAATTTTCTGTTGATTAGTGCTGGTGTATTTGGAATGAAATTTCCTTTGTGGAAAGTCAAACCGAGCCCAACCATGACTGGGTTATTCCAAATATTCGTTAATTTCAAAATTTGCTTCAAAATTTGCATATTCCATGCAGCTGAGCAAATTATCGCACCTGTTACATTTATGTGCTGACGTTATTTAATATGGGTGGAGTTTTTTTATTCCTTGGGTTGCAACAGGAACTTGATATCATGACTGATTCTGGTTCTTTTTCTTACCCATATCCTGACCTAATTTTATGATATCTTCAAAAAGATCATGTGGACTACCATGGCCCATTTAATTACACTGTACTAAGTGTGCATAAAATGGAGGACAATGAAATTAAAAAAGAAAGTCCTGTTGCCTGGGGAAATAACTATAGAAGAAAGAAGACATATTCATTTGAGGTGACAAGTTGCTAAGAATTCTTCTCCCAATATATTTGTAAGAACTTAAATAAATTATTTCAGATCTGCCCTAATGCTCCATTTACACTACATTTCTATTTGTTTGGGCTCTAAGGTTAAGTAGACGTGGTTCAGCAGCCTCCACAACCAAGTAGAAAAAGATGTGCATGACAGTTCAATGCAATTGAAGCCCTGGTTGTTTTTTCACAGACAAATCATACACAAATGAGCAAGGAATGAAGCTTCAATCCAGTGGTGGAATTCAAATTTTTTAACTACCAGTTCTGTGGGCGTGGCTTGGGGCATGGTGTGGCTTGGGGAGCGAGGCTTGGGGGCATGGCAGGGGAAGGATACTGCAAAATCTCCATTCCCATCCCACTCCAGGGGAAGGATACTGCAAAATCCCCATTCCCTCCCCACTCCTGGGGGAAGGATATTGTAAAATCTCCATTCTCACCCCAATCTGAAGCCAGCCAGAGGTGGTATTTGCCGGTTCTCCAAACTACTCAAAATTTCCGCTACCGGTTCTCCAGAACCTGTCATAACCTGCTGAATTTCACCCCTGCTTCAATCCCACATCTCTCTGTGCTGCCTAGAGTTTTTGAATTTCTGCGAATGGTCTTGCCCTGGTTAGAACTTGGACAGGGATGTAGGCTAAACTGGGAAGTCAAAAAAATCAGTTGCAAAACCCTTTAAAAAGATTCATGGGCACGGCTTTGAAGCCAGTAGGACTAAAGTTCAACTTGGAAGATTTTTTTTTTTTATCGCACAGTGATATTTTCCTGTAAAAAAAGAATATTCTGTAATAAGAAAATGTAAAAGGGAATATGAGAAATGAATGCCTGGATCAGACACACAAAGAAAAATACATTCAGGAGGAGAAAACAGAAGCATAAGCTCACTAAGGAGCTGAAGCCGTTTGAGTACTTCTCTGTAGTAGATGTAAAGCCCTGCAGGTATCTGGTAATTCTTAAATGAATGGCCTGCTGGCTAGTTGAGGATCGAGTCAAACTTTTTGAAAGGTGTTTTTGTGGTGAAAGTGTTTACTCAAAGGCAGAAAACATTCTATCATTAGAGCTTTGCCTGTTGATCAGGGCTGCTGGCATTCTTTTTGTTAACAGGTTCGAAAAAAGCCTAAAAAGTTGGGAAGCTGTTTTAAAAACGCTATAAACATAACATTGTCCTAAATGAGATTTAGAAAAAGAAAGCTAGACATTTTTTTGGTTTCTGAGTCCCCTTTGCTGAGAAGACTCAAAGAATCAAGAAAAGAGAACATTTGTTTCAATGTTGAAAAAGTAAAATTGGCAGGGAAAATACAGATGCCCAAGGATTATAAAATTTCTTCCTAATGTTGCTTTGGCTCAGTGGTATAACCTTAATTTATACCTATTCTCTGCGGTTGTTTTCTCATATTCATGCTTTCTATCTTTGGGAAATAGGTCTTAGCCTTGTGTAACTTGAAGCAGCTGATCTATTATCTGAGATTTTCCTGTCTTGATTACTATTGTCCTAGAATTGTAACTAGCACTCCGGACTACACAAGTGACTAGATCACTCCTTGCTTGAATGAGGCTCCTCATTGCTCATGACCTTTACTGTCTGGGGGACTGATTAAAATGATCAACCTCAGAAGTCAGATGGATCCTAATAGCCTGTGGCACAAGCTTGGTGATTTTTCCAAGAATCTGGAACCCTGGAACCATTTATTTGATGTTTATTCCTGGATAATAATGATTTCCTGTTCTGCCCATACAGAGTCCCAGTGAATGGAGTTATCTTTCTATTCAAGAACTGATGGTGACAGTTTGACTACCTCATCTGCTACAGTTTATTCATCTGAAGGAATAGCCACATCCATCCTGCATCTTGGGGAGAGAGGGGCAGAGATCCCCAAAAGGGTTGGTAAGCTTCTGCTGGTATCTATGACACTTATTTCTCTTATTTCATCCTCTACACAAATTAGACAGCCGTCTTTCCTCCCTCTGTTAACCCTCTTTTCAGCTTCCACCACACTAGCTTCTCAGCAGTATCACAACTCTTTTCTTCTTCCTCTTTTCTTATAGCAAAGAAAAGGCAACATGATGAACAGCACAGTAGTTGCAGGTTCAGATTCTTTTCTTCTACTGGGATTCTAGATTGCCAACCTTTATACCTATAGGGTGCATGTGGGTGCTTCTCTTTCCAAAGCACAGCTTTTATCTACTTGCAGTCTCTATTCGAACAACTCAGCCCTGCTGATATTCTCTCTCTTTTCTGTCTCTTATGTATATCTTCATGCTGTTACTGCTAATGGTAATCAGAAAAGGACAAATTCATTCCTCCACAAAAGACCGATGACAGGTATGATGACCACCATAGTCTTTTTTTTTCAGCTCAGCATCTAACTGCTTCCTCTCCAATTTTGCCTTCCAAATTTACTTTATTCTAAAAGATTCAGATTTTTTTTTATCTCGACCAAGGAGGGACAAGGTGTTACTGTTTATGGGTGACAAAAAGCACTTCTCCTTCATGAAGATGTTGATTCTAGGTCTGTCTGTGGACAAATTGGCCAGATGTGAACCTCAACTTGTAGCTTATCATCCACAACAGGTTCCAAATAGATATAAACATATCCATTTATTCTAGAAATCATTTACTGATTCTCAATGTTCTCCAATCTTCATTAGTATATCTTGAATGGAACATATACTAATGAAGATTGGAGAACATGGAGAATCAGTAAATTACACACCAGACCTTATGTATATGACTGTAAAATTCTGGTATTTCTACAAGATAACATTTAAGTGGCTTTTCCAAACTAGAGTTTTAAAAAAAGAAAGAGAATGAGTCAATCTAAATGTTTAGTCAACAGGAGCTGTTGAGGAATTTGGTTGATTGTTCCAACATCTCATCCAATGATTAATGTAACCACAATTGCTGATTGTAGGCTAGAGTTTTAGAAATGGCTTTCATAGAACCAATGATGATATTTATTTGTTGCAGAATGGAAGCCCCAGTTTGACAGTGTTTCTCCTTGCAAGGCTCATTGCAATAGTTCATTTTTTGTTTTCTTTTTCTACTGTTCTGAACTGCAAGAGTTGCCCTGACCACATTTCCCCTCAAATTCTTATTGTGCACCCAGGCCTAGTGGTGAGGAAATGATGTACATCAAATCTCAGGATCCCATGGCGTTTGTGACTACACCTAGAGGATGTATATTGTCTTCTGTCTTTTCACACAGTGCAGCAGCAATTGCAAAATTGTAGGTTTCTAGTTAGATAAGCAGATTATCACAAGTCTGAGAAAAGATCTTTCATTTCACACTACCTCTGAGTCACATCTCATAACACTTTAAATGATGTTTCTTCATTCCCTTGCATGCCGGGTGTATTAGTATTTAAGCAGAATGCTTGCTATTTTCTTTTCTTCTGATGGATTGCTTGCAGTAATGGTTTAATCTGAAAAAGAGGGGACAGAACCTGCTGTCTGTAAATGTTTTTTTCTTTTTCACTTCATTTCTCCTTTTAAGCGACAATGATGTTGCAGAATCTTCTTTAGCATTTTTGTGATCTCTCTAGCTTATTGGTTTAGAAAGCATAGTGGTGGAATGAGAAGGCTAAACAAAACAATGACTTCAATGCTTTTTGTTGTGTGATAGGATAATGAACATCCACATCCTGATCTAGTCTACAAATTAATATTTTCCACAGTGACTTACACAATTGATTATTACAAGATATGGAGATAACCACTAACTTAAATGGTTTTGGAAACATATTATATTTTTTTTATTTTTAAAAACTTATTAGATATGATAAATAGTTTTGTTGTTTAATATAAGTTTTCCTTTGAATTCCAAGTATCAGAGAAAACCAGAATGATTGGGCTTTTACCTTCATGACATGTTTATAAGCTTTTCCAAGTAATCCATCTGGTTCATGTTACAAAGGGACATGACCTTAATTAGATCCAGGACCTTAATTAGATCCAGCAGCATTTGGCTAAATCTTCTACTCCAATAGCCCCCAATCTTTTGGGCACCAGGAACTGGTTCCATGAGGAACAGAGGGGGCATTGTTTCATGTACTACCTGCATCCTGTGGATGGGGCTTCGCTTGTTTGCAAAGCCCAATTTCTGATATGCTGAGGCCCAGTGCTGGTCTACAGACCGGGGGTTGAGTACCCCTGTTCTACCTTTTCAAAGTCAGGAGACAGGCAGCACAGTTAATAAACTTTGCCACTTCCTGCTATGAGTTTCTTCCTCTTCTGTTAAATTAAAAACAGGACATTTGTACATAGCTATGAAGAGATTTGGATAAATTGTGCTGGTCATGCAGGAACTGAAAAAAATTATACCAGCCAAACCTGTTTTTGGAATGATTGTAAAAATCACACAAATGTAATCCTCATTTGCACCTTATCTCCTCAATCAAAAGAATGTAGATGGCTTATTAATTAATGTAGCATGTTCCAAGAAGTGGCAGTTTATGGAGGGATATAAGTAAAAGATTGAACTTCCCCAATTCAGAAATTGAATTGAAGGAGGCCACAGAATTGGGGTGGCTGGATGTCCCTCTTGTTCTTGTCTTCCAGCCTCTTCTGGAATAAAATATTTAGCTGGTACTCACGGTGGGCTCAGTGAGGCACACTACAAGTTCAGTCCATGCATTTTCTAGTGTGATGGCTGCTTTTATGCTTATTTTAAAGAAGCCAATTTTGTTTTCCTTTTGAAGCTGATAGAAAAGGGTAATTATCTGTGAACAGCAAATGTTCTATTATCAGTTGTTGGTGGGAGAGAGAAGATTAGTCAAGAAGAGGAAGAGAAAAAAAGCATTCTGTGTTGTTTCATATCTGTATATTTTCAACCCTCGTGTTTTATGGAAAGAGACTGGAGAATTCAATGCTGTCTTTAAAAAAAATACACTGGTACACCTATAACCAGATACCTTGTGGATTATAATGTGAAACATTTCTACCACTGTTTGGTCAATATACTGTAAAATGAACTTCTTAATAACTGCAGTGTAACCTGGATTCCTGCCTTAGATAAAACATTGGACATCTTTGATTTTCAAGCTTCTTTAAAGATGTAGTTTGATATAAGGCCTATTTCCAAAGCAACGTTTTTAAAAACAAAATTACATATTTATCAAAAAGGAAAATGAGCTTGCACAAATAAAGTTTACATATAAAAAAACATGCCTGCTGCCTCCATGGAGTTTTTTCAAAAATCCTCCCTTTTAAAGGAGAAATTACTATAATTGTTTCATAATGTTTTAGATATCTTATTCTTGAAATCTGATTGGCTAAGTAGATGTAATTTCCCTGCCATTACTTAAGAAGCTTTTCAGAAAATCTTCTCCAAGTACCAAGAACAGGTGTGGCTTACTGATGGATTTCAAATATACCTTGAGTCATTTATTGAGTATTATTTCATACAGATAATCATGAGCGGGAATCTGAATCCTTAAAGCTACCCAATTTGCAATCTATTTTATAGAGAAACTCACTTATAACTAGCCTGATTTATCTACCATTGTTCTAAAATAATTTGATATAACTGCATGCAACATACTATAGTCATTTTTTATCAGTATCAAAGTTTTCTATCAATATTTTTCAAGTCAGTATGAAAAACTAGATAGATTATATGGAAGATTACCATTTGTTTCCCCGATCCATGCCTATCTTGACAATTCTAGAGATAAAGGACTTCGAAGCAACATATGCCTATTGAGTGACAGAATATCTCTGTGATTTTATTACAGTGTGGCAAGTCTTTTGTTAAAGAAACTAAGTTGAGTTTTATTACTTAAAATAATGACTATCCTACTTTTGATTTTCCTTTCTTGAACAAGTTCTTGAAAGATATACTACATGGCTCCCTACCAAGTGGTGGATCCATAATTCCAAAGTTGGCATGGCTGATAGATATAATACTACCCGAAATACATACTACTGAGGAAAATCATCTGGCAGTCTGAGGTGAGATATTATTAATATTTAGATGACAGCAGGCCTACTTTTTTTTATTGATCTGTACTTATCCCAGCTGGAGGAAAAGGTTTTGTATGGGCAGGATGGAACAACTTGAAATTATTCATAATAAGACAGATTCTATATGGAAAATTCAATTTTGTTAGATGACAGCATACCACCTAATCTAGACAGAACTGCACTTCCAAAGTGAAAGTTAGTACCTGAGGCCTTGAACTTTGGTAATGAAAGGAGGGTAATGTGTATCTTACCCTTGCTCTTTTCGGCCTTCACATCTACTGCCAGAAAGTATAACAAGGTTCATTTTACTGCAAATATAAATTTCTGTGCAATTTAAGGTCCTGTTTATTGGGATACCACACCTCTTAGAGAGCTGTAAATATTGAATGCCACTACAACCCTCTTCATGTTTATTTCTATTTTTCAGCATGTTGGATTTTGTACCCAGATTCACTTGAATGTTTGGTTACTTTGTATAGGGATGCTGCAACCAAATGACCATGAGAGGCAGCAAAGAGTTAGCATATTGTGTGTCCCTTTGCTGCCATCTCATGGTCTTCTAAATATTTGCAACTCAAATAGCCTTAGCATTAATTTTAAATTCTATTCTGTTATTGTGTTTTGTAATTAGACATTTCCTTTGCCATTTTTGGAAGGTTTACCTTAACGCATGAGTCATACATTTTTTTAAAATAAACAGATAAATAAAACTCCTTTCTAGTTGCTGAGGACTTTAGAGTCAGCCTCCAAAGAGTGCTTTAGAGTGCATGAGAGCACAAATACAGCAGCCGTAGGCAACCTGAACAGTGCCACTGTGTCTTTTTGTGGGATTGTGAGATTGCTTTAAGGTATTGTAGGCAAGTGCTACGTTTTTGTTCCAAGTTGCACATGAAATACTGAACTTTGGAATTAAATCGAAATACTTCACAGTCCCACTTTCTTTTTAAAAATGCAGAGAAATCTTCAAACACTCTTGTGATTTTTCAGGGTATTTTTTTTCTCCAGTGAGTAAGAGTTTTTTCTGACATTTTGTCCAATCCAGTAAATATAAATATTTGGAAATATGCTTTACTAGGTCTAGTAGCATCAATTCTTTTATAAGATACACAGGAATGCAGCACTACTGATTTTATTATTAATTTGTTGCATTAAATTAAAATATGCTAAATTCAATTGGTCATAATATATTAAATTAATTGCATTAAAATTTCATTTAGATCATCCCTTAGAAGAAGAAAAAACCCATACAAGTTAATTATTTGTTTATATATAGATAAACCCCCTATTAAAAACATTACTGAGTTTGGAGTTTTAAACAAAGGTTCTTCACACAGGAGTGAAGAATTATGTATCTATAATTGTTTCTGGAGCACCAACTGCACCCAGTACTTAAACTTTGCACTTTACACTGTCTTTGTATTCAGCCAGGAGAGATTAGGATGACAAGGTCAGCCTACATACTTCTAGTGCTCTCCTTTTGAAATGTCACAACTTCTTGCCATTATTCATACCACGCTTGAAATAATACATTTTTCATTTGAGTTATTTTAGTTCTCCTTTGCTGATACTTGGGCTTCCAAAGGCAGGCAAGCTACCTTGATATTGTTTTGATTTTTTTCAAAAAACATGTGTGATTTATTCTAATTTTCACCTTCTGCCAAATTTTTGCTATAATTTAATCAGCCTTGCATTCTTTAATCTTAGTAGCAAAATTAACTTAAATCTGCATGTTCTATGTTGGGCAGAGCTATATAAATCTGATGCAAAGATGAGTTACTTATTATGATTTAGTGGGGGGGAACTCCATTTTTTTAAATTCGTAAGTATGTTGTGCATTCTTTTGCAAAACTCCTTTCCCAATGCAAAACTCCATAGGCACTGGCATCTGCTGGAGGATAGAGGGAGCCAGTGGTAAAATGTGTATGAAAACATCATGCAACTATGGCATTTTACAAATTTGAGTCACATATCTGGATACAAATACATAATGGCAGAATTTAAATCATCATTATATGTTCATCATTTTAGCAGTGTGTAGTTTACTAAGGGTGCCACTGCTCATTCCGGTCATACTTGAAAAGAAATAAAAATAATGTGATACACTGATAATAATTCTGATTAGATTTTTTTATTGGTTCATAGAATTGGTTTAATTTTTTTTTTTACTGTTTGCTTGTAACCTTGATATAGTGGGCATTCTGCAAATAATTCTTGTTTTTAAACTAAAAAGAAAAAGAACTTTCCAATGTGAGAATTATTCGATATACATTCCATCGTGCATTTTGAGTCAACATGTACCGAAATGGGAATTAATTCTTTCCTCCTATGAAGTTATATCTCTCTTCCTAAGAAATCTTCTCTGAAGAATGGGAAATGAAGGGGGGGGGGGAAATTGGGGGTGTTGTCAAGAAAGAAAAAATATTAAGGAGGTTTCAAGAAGTATTGTATTATATTGGGTTGGAAAATTAATCTTTCTGCTATGTTTGCAGTTCTCACTCTGGTCCACCACCTAGAACCCTCATTTCTGATTGGATGTACTGTTTGACAGCCTGGAAAAGTTGTAGAAAAAATCCTTTTAAAAGTAAAAAAAAACCAGTCTCTGATGATCACGTGGCTCAGCTGGGCATGGGGGGGGGCGCAGGGATTTTTGCTACTGGTTCTCCAAACCACCCGCCACCATCGCTACCAGATCGAGTGATCTGGTCCGAACTGGGAGCATTTCACCCCTGACCTGGGCTGAAAAAAATCAAAGGTACAAGTACAGATTAGGCGAAACCTGGCTCAAAAACAGTAACTGTGAGAGGGATCTTGGAATCTTAGTGGATGATCACTTAAACATGAGTCAGCAGTGTGCAGCAGCAGCACCCAAAAAGCTAATACAATCCTTGGTTGTATAAAGAGAGGCATAGAATCAAAATCATGTGAAGTATTAGTTCCACTGTATAAAGCTTTAGTAAGACCACATCTGGAATACTGCATCCAATTTTGGTCACCACATTACAAAAAAAATGTTGAGCTTTATATACCATTTTCCAGCCCTCTCTAAGTGGTTTATAGAGTCAGCATATTGCCCCCAACGATCTGGCTCCTCATTTTACCCACCTTGGAAGGATGGAAAGCTGAGTCAACCTTGAACCTGGTGGGATTTGAACTGCCAAATTGCAGGCAGCCAGCAGTAAGCAGATGTAGTCTGCTGTGCCACTGTGCCACTGAGGCTCTTTGCACCTTTTGGAAAAAGTGCAAAGAAGAGCAACTAAGATGATTAAAGGCCTGGAGGCTAAAACATATGAAGAACAGTTGGAGGATTTGGGTTTGGGTAGTCTAAAGAAAAGCAGGACAAGGGGGGACATGATAGCAGTATTCCAATATTTGAGAGGCTGTCACAAAGAAGAGGAAGTCAACTGAGATCACTCCAAATCAAAATCCTCTATAGTTCCAGATGTCAACAGGCAACAAGGGCAGGAAATCACGCTACTCACTAAAAGAATAATTTAAACATATTCTTCGTCAATTAATGCCTTTATTTGGGAGGGGAAGTATTATGCTCTAGAGTTAACAATTCTGCCCTCAAACCAGAGTGGCTCTTGCAGTGACCATTTTGACATAAGGTAAATCATGGGTACAGAAAAAGAACCAGATGTGTATATAATTATTGTCACTGAAATTATACTCTATTATTACACATGATCTTTTTGTGCATTTGCATATATGAGGCTACTCTCTTTTCACAAAAACCAATTATAATTTTATATTAGCATTCACATACTTGTTTGATCTTCCTTAAAATGGTTTGCTTAGCAATTTTCTACCCCTCTCTCATCGTTCTCCCCAACATATTCCAATTGTTTTATTTTATTTAAAGACAATCATTTGAATGTTATTAGGCTTTTTAAAAAAATTAATGTGATTCTCTCAATTTATTAAACATTATGTAATTCACTGGAAAATAAAAGATGGGCAGGAAATCTTAGTCAGATGAAGGATTATGGGGAATGCATGTCAGGACACATTAGGATCATTCAAAGAAAATGATTCTTTGGGTCTCTTGTCACATTGAAGACTAGGCAGGACATAACATGGAATGATCAGGTGTCTTTTAATCACATCTACAGTGTATTAGGTAAATAGGTAGGAACAGGCATAGAATAGCAGCAGAGTGAGATCAGCCATGTTTCCCTCCTTCATCTGAAATTCAACGATTGATTCATGCCAGAATTGCTAGTGTGCTATGCAGTTCACATGAAAACACAATCAAAGACCCTTCTCCCTTATCTCTAACCAGATTTGTGAGGTACAAGGAAAAACCAAGCTAATAAAGCAGTATACATGCCCAATCAATCTTTCAAAATACCACATAGACATCAAAGTATCTTTGTATATTTCAACATGTAAAGTTTATCTCTATAATGCAAAAGCACACAAAACTAATGAGAAATTGACACATTGTTCTATACATGTTTTTAACTACAGTAGCCATCTTGAGGTTAGTAGCTATTCCTTCAGAGCAGGCTAATGCTAAATGAACTTTTCTCTGTACCTTTGACTTTTCCTACTCATCGATATTCTACCAACTCACGTAAACTGTTGTTGATTTCCCAACACACTTTTTCATGCCATTTTTATGGTACGAACAAATGTCATTATAACATGAGCCATAATAAATAGTTTTATTAATATATTTTGATATTAAAGGTTTTATTTGATATATAGTTCTCTAGGTCAGCCTAGCAACTTAGATTAAATGTATATATATATTACTCAATATATAAATGTGTCTAATATGAAATCAAATATAATCCATGTGTGATTATATATTTTAATATTACACATGAACAGCTATCATTTTAGCCTCTCACAGAATGCACAGATCTCATCATATCAGCTAGTCTTTTAAAGATAATTTAGTTGTAAATTTAGGCTATCAATGTTTAAAGAGCACAAGTTTATTGTCTTGGGATATTAAAGTATGTCATTAGCATTCTAAGCTTTCACTTCTTACTGGGCAAGGCACAGCACAGAAACAATATCCTGTTGTTTTGGTATTTGTGTGTTTTTTTCTTTGTGATATGGCTATATATGGCTATATTTCTGTAAAAAAAAACAGTGTTATGACTTATGGTTGTAACTCATGGCACCCAAAGGGCCAGACTTGATTTTACAACCATTTCTACAGCAGTTATAAAGTGAATCACATGGTTGTAACCCTGAAACCATTCCCCAAATGGGCATTTTTGCAAAAATGCCAAAAACGGATAAAAAGTATTTCAAAATGCTGTCACATAACTGCAATTATTTGCAAATGTCAGCCGGTTGCCATGAACCCAAAATGCAGTCATGTGACCCTGGGGGAGTGGCATGATATTTTACAATGGCTGGAAATGCTTTATGAAATGTAAAGCACCCTTTCTGAGGCAGTTATAACTACAAAGAGACGTTAAACAAATAGTTATACCTTGAGAACTACCTCTACGTTAAAGACTTCTTTAGAGAAATCTGGATAATAATTGAATGATTAAAACTGTATTATGCAAACTAAGTAAGCCAGTTGGCTTACTGTTTAAAAGATTTGTCCTTGTAGAAATGAAAGCTACAAATCCAACCAAGAATCACCAAATTACACTGAGGTTGGATAAAATGTAGATGTTCAAATAGTTTCAAATAATGCACTATTTCAAATGTCTAATGGCAAGAATACCTATCAGTCCAGTGCACTGATAAACATTGCACTTCAGCACTATTGAGATGGTTTTCTTTCCTTCACAAAAGATAAAAAAATACAAATTTATATTTTTCTCAACAACCTTGGGGAAGAAATCTGGAATTCGGATATATTTATTTGGTCACTTGATTATTCATCAGCAACATTTAAACAGTTCTTCTCAGTTCAGTTCACAAAAGTTAAAGAGATACATAATTAAACTGTGAATTTTCTAGTTCCAAGCCTATCATTTATCCCTCCCACCCACCTCAGTGAAACTGAACTTCACAGTTTAAGGAAAATTGTGCTCTTCATGTTTTGGGTAATCTATATAAAGAATCTGCTTCTGGAGTTACTCATTCTGAACTATACTAGACCTTTGGCTGAGCCTTGATCAACTTCCAGATTCTAAATCCCTTTTTCAGCAGGACTTTTTCAGAGGTCCAGGAAGATTTTACTGCCACAATCTAAGAACGAAACATACTGAAGGAGTTTGATTTAACTCCATAAGGCCCAATAACCTCCTTGGGATAGCACTCAATGAAAGAGCCTGATAGACCTCTGCCTACATTAAGAGCAGAGGTCTTCAAACTTGGCAGCTTTAAGACTTGTGGACTTCAACTCCCAAAATTCTCCAGCCAGCTATGCTCCCAGAATTCTGGGAGTTGAAGTCCACAAGTCTTAAAGCTGCCGAGTTTGAAGACCTCTGATTAAGAGTCATACTGCTGGACTCAAATCCAGTCCATGAAAAGGGTTTGACTTTAATTTGTAATAGATAGTAATAGATAAGGCTAGCAACTGGGAGGGGAGGGGCAACAGAGCTGCTTGTCCCTTTGCAGTTCTCTTGAATAACTTTCCCAATGGATGGAGGAAACAAAAGAAGAGATTGAGATGACAATTTCCTTCTTTTTTTTATAAAAGACTATAAAAGCTTTGGAGCAAAATTTTGCTTATCACAGGTAGTCTTACCCAGGGGTGGGTTCTACTTACCTTTACTACCAGTTCGCAATGGAGCCATGCACGCGCATGAAGCTTCCTGATGATGTTGGGGTTGGTGGGCGGAGCCTCCTGACAGTTTTACTACCGGTTCTATAGAACCGGTCCAAACCGGGGGCAACCCACCATTGGTCTTACCTGAGAAAGATGGAGGACAAAAGTTATAGTAAAGACTAATGAAAAGCAACAGAACAAGACAAAAAGATTGGAATAATGTCTCTTCAATTAGTCAGAACAAAGTATTAGCCAAAAGGCTGATGGGCTTGCTCTGACCAAATAAAGGAATGGCTCAGGAAAAGTTCATGACATAAAATAAATCTTATTTGCTGGGATTACACAATCAGTCAGATTAAAAATGTGGTTGTCTAGTTTGTAGTCAGGTAAATCATAAAAACACCGTGTTTATATAATACTGAACGATGTTACCAGAATAGTTGTACTGATCAAGTGTCGCTATCTGCAACGTGTACTTTTCATTAAGTTTTGCATTCTCCTCTTTTTTATTCTTCTTCACTATGAGATTATAGTGCTCTATACATTTGATGAAAGAATTGCAATTCATAAAATCTTTATGGTGGGAAAAATCAATTTTCTAAGCATAAGGGCCACACAATATTTGAAAGGAGGACAAAGGCTGTTTGTTGCTCTTTACAGTGTTGTTCTTATTTAATGAAAAATGTATTTGCTTCAAGGGTGAAGAGCAGGTGACAGGCTTATACTTGCTCTTCAACAAAAAATGTAACTCAGATTAAGGCAATAATATATTAAAACGCATGTCTGACCCTGATCCCCTGAAATAAAGGAGATTCAAATACTTAACTTTGGTGATATTGCTTTTCAGTTTCCTTTAAATAGTAAAGAGTACTAATTTCTATGGAGAGCTGTATAAAAAGGAAATTTTCACAAGATTTATAGGTGATGTGTGAATACAGCACATATAGTCTCCTGGATTGTGTGTCCTAACATCAATACATCTAGAATATTTAGGTTATGGAATAAGGTGATTGCGACCTCATGATAAATCATTCGAAAGAAATTACTTATAGAAGAGATTGTGCTCAGTCTCCTATTGCAGAAGCCTAGGTGATGGTTTAAAACTGATATAATTTTAAAATTATTTCAGACTTAGCAGAATTACTAAAATCAAATTCTTTATATAGATCTGGAAGGCTTTCCAGCTACAAAAGTCATACTCTTACTGTATATATTTACATGCACAAAAAAACCGAAATCCAAATGGTATTTAAAAATACCATTTAACTGGTATAATCATACAAATCATATAATATTGATCTGAATCATACAAATATCATACAAATATTGTGCTCCACTGGAATCTTGTTTGAAAGAATGTTTCATCTATTTCCTTAGAGTTTTTAATCTTATAATATGAAGAAGAAATATGAAATATAAACTGAGCTAAGGCAGAAAGCAACGTACTGGAATATTTGGAATAGTTTGCAGATGCTACAGTCTGTACAGTACAGTTTCTGCCCTTTGGAGGCAAATATATCCTAATTCTTAAGTACATTAAAACATGAATCTTCTTTATTACTTTTGCTATTCTTGGCCTTTGTTCCCTGAGCCCATTTCTTATTATTCTTGCCTATTATACTCACAGCAAATAAAAACTGTGCCATGAGCATCCTGTATCAGAACATCAGGGGCTTTGAAACAATGAACTATGCTACATTTTCAGCTTGGGAAGATACTAGGAATTGGAGACCGATGGCATTTGCAGAGCTCATTTTAAACAGATGGCAATTAATAAAGCTCTGTCAGGAGAGATTAGTGGAGCAAATACACAGTCGCTGCTATGGGAAGCAATTGCTTGGGCCTTTGAAGGTGGAAAGAAAGGCCAGGAAAAAAAGGATACATTATCTTTGGAAATAACAGGGATTGTTTAGAAGCAAAAAAATATTAATTGTTGCCCGTAATGAATATAAAATGGATGTGTTTTTCACTATCCAATCTGTTTAGTTTTATGAGCCGTGTTTCCAAATGAACAAATTGCATGTTCTCATAAATGTATGACTACTATTTTCCCATCACTTTTATTACCTTCTCTTGGATGTAAAAAAACAACTTCTAATACCATCACAGTTAGTATTATAAGTGAAACTGAAGAAATGCTGAGTGCCATGGCTTAAAATGTTTCCTCTGCTTTAAAATTTGACAAAATGTCTTCCAGTTATATTTGTAGGAGCAGAGTCAGCCATATACAGGTGAGAGGGATATTTTTAAGGCAAGCATATACAGTATGATCTTGAGCAAAATAGGCAACAACTGTTATATAAGCAAAGGGAACTGAAATATTTTGGAACCAACATAATACTCCAAAGAGAGTCAGGCAGGCTTCTCCCTGGTTCTCTAGGATACAAGACGGATGGTAGTTAAACACAATCAGGTATGCCGGATTCTCTTATTAATGCAATATAGTTTTCAATATAGTTCTCAACTTCCTATGGAGTCTTTTTCCCGATTTGTCTCCCCTAAAGAGCTGACATCAATCTTGCAAGTGACATAGTGCCTTCTTCCAGATTCTGTATAGTTTTGTAAAATAATTGCCGGGAAGCAGAGCTAACTTTGTTTTCACTTGGAAACCACTTCTGCACTTTGTGCTTGGAGTGTGGGGGGGATAAAATTTTGAATATGGGTTTTGCTGATTAGATAAGATTGTTGTTATAGAAATGGTTACTATATATTACTGTGTAACAGTAAAAAGTTGAAGTTGTATGTTATTATTTTATTCTACTGCGCTAAAAAGAGTAGAACTCAAAGCTTTTCTTTCTTTTTCCCCTTTTCTCCTGCACTTTTTCATCTTCCCTTTTTTCTCCCTTACTTTCCCATTATTTTCATTTTTATTTGTATTTCATATTTTGATAAACTAATACAAAATTTTAAAAAATAATAATTGCAAGGAAATAAAAAATAATATTTAAGGAGGTTGCTCTCCCTTCCTGAAATTGAATGATTCCAGATTCATGTTCAGATTGGTAGCAAAGAATACCTAAAATATGTCCTTTGTCAAATCTTAGCACAGTAGAATATATAGTATTGACAGTTAGTTAGACATTAATCTATAATAATATTATATTCCTCAGGATCATTTCCCATGATTTATCTCTCCAAGCAGAGATCATTTTTCTAACACCAATATATTCTACCATAAATTTATTTGTATTTTACAGTTTGATTTTGTGATATTATCAGTTGTAAATTAGAGACAGTAAGATTCACTATTCTAACAGAAGTTTTAATTTAATTTAATTTTTAATTTTTATATTCATTTTAAACAGTGATGGATTCCTCCTGGTTCGGCCCGGTTCTCCCGAGCCGGTAGCGGTGACGATATGATGTCACTGAACCGGTTCTGCCCCCCGTCCACCCCTTGCCCCCCCCCACGTTATTCTTACCTTTTATTTGGCCCCACCCCCAATCTATTGCTGCCTCCTGAGTCCCAGCTGATGGCTAGAGGGAAAAAAACTGTTAAAACTCTTGCCGCGGGGCTTCAAAGGGCCGCCCTACAGCTGATCAGTGTTAAAAGAAAACAAATGAGTAGACCAGTGCCTGCAAATATACATCAGTAGATCAGTGTCTGCAAAAATACATGAGTAGATCAGTGCCTGCAAAAATAAATGAGTAGACCAGTGCCTGCAAAAAATAAATGGGTAGATCGGTACAGCTCTGCAAGCAGTTAAAAGCCTGGTAGACCAGTACCTCTGCTAAATCCTAAATAATTGTCACATGACCATCAAGCCACGCCCACAAAATAAGCCATGCCCACAGAACCAGTAGTAAAAAAATTTAGAACCCACCCCTGATTTTAACTCTGATTTTAAATTTAATCTTTTTTTATTTAAATTTCATTATCCAGGGTTTTTCCCATTATCTTATACAGTACAGTAACACACACACCCATGACATTCCTTATCCTTCTTTTCAAGGAGCAGATGGGTGGCTTGGTTGCATCTATGTTGCCCAGAAGTGATGTCATTGTTGTTGTTGACTGACAATTTCAGTCACAGACTGAGTCAAACTAAAACAAAGAACTACAGAGAGAGGTGTTATACCTTTTTAAACCTCTGAACAGGAAGCAAGCATATTGTAATGAATGCATAAATGACCTTAGGAGACAGGAGGGAGAGCTGTAGGCTGGACAACCAATGTGTAAAATATATCTCAGTCTACAGAAGGAGGATGTTGAGGGAAATGTCTCAGAAGGAGCCCTCCCTAGTTTTCCAGAGAGTTAAAGGAAAGGAGGGAAGAAATATTTTTAGTCTTGCAAGATTCTGTTAATGTTACCTTACAATAAAGATAGATAAATAAAGATTCTCCTGGATGTACTCAGCTCTGGGAAGAAGGTAATGGCATCGGACCTGGGTATTTGCGGGACCGCCTTCTGCCGCCAATAGCCTCCCACTGGCCAGTACACTCCCACAGAGAGGGACTCCTCAGGGTGCCATCGGCCAGGCAATGTCAGCTGGTGACCCCCAGGGGGAGGGCCTTCTCTGTGGCAGCACCTGCCCTCTGGAACAACCTGCCCCCGGAGATACACAGGATATCAGATCTCCGGGTTTTTCGCCGTGCCCTAAAAACTTTTCTCTTTCAACAAGCAGGGCTGGCATAACTCCCCCCCCCTTTTTAAAGATTTTTAAAGATTTCAGATTTTTAAATTGTCCAATTGGGTTTTAGTTATGAGGTTTTTAAACTTTTGGCCACAATTTATAACTCTTTTAAATTTTAAATTTTGTATTGACTGTTTTTTATTTATGGCTGTGCACCGCCCTGAGTCCAGCAGGAGAAGGGCGGTATATAAATTAAATAAAATAAATAAAATAAATAATGGTGAACTATTTCTGAAAAATGTTGCCAAGAAAACTGCAGGGACTTGTCCAGGCAGCCTAAGAATCGAACACAAACACACAATTGAATAGAAGTGGGGGTGGGGGGAATATTAACAAGAGGTATAGAAAAAACAATAAAGACTGTCTGATTTGTGTTGCTCTTCTTTCCATGATATCCATTCACTTAATAATAGCTAGACCACATTAAGTAGGGGCTATTTTGTATGTGCCAGCCATTGCATAAACTTAGAAGCCAATATAAATCCAATTTGGTTACCGGCAGGGAGGTCCAAGTGGATAATTACCAAATAGACAGTCTAGGAGGTTAATGTGGACCATTTGTCTGGATCTCTTTAAAAACAAAATTATTTTAGGATTTCTATCAAAATATCACAGTGATTGATTACTGAAGACTCAGTAGCTCAAGCCTGCTCCTGTTAACTCAGATAACTGGAATTCATTTATCAATGCCATGTTGTGTGCTCTGTATCTTGGATAATTATACCTTTTATTATAGTGAGCAGAGAAGAGCACGAAAGGTACTCTGGTGTACTCTTCTACTCACTGTCTCAGGCTCACCATTAGCAGAAAAGCTAAATACATAGCTGTCTCTCAACAGTGGTAAGAATCCTAATTAAAGTTCATGAAGTACTTGAAAGCTTTCAAAGAGGGATTCAGGAAAGAATTTCCCATTATATTTGCCAGCTAAAATTACTCTGCAAAGCTAGAGTTTGGCATATTGATCTGATACTTAACACCAACTTGACATGGATAATTTGGGACCCACCAAGTTCACCACGTAAGGCAGCCCTCGACATGTGGCTAACTTGGCCTAAATAGCCAAGGCTGTCAATATTTACGAGAGGAGGCCTCCAGGATCAGAAGCTATAGTAATTTGGAGTCTTGGGAAGTCACCAGTTGCTCAGGCATATTTGAGCAAGGCTTGGTTTTCTTATTCTTATTATTATTTTTAATCCCCTGTGGATTTAAACTTCATTAATATGAGATGGAGTTTACATTTTATTTGTTTGTTTATTAATTTGTTTGATGGAGGGGCTGATTTATATGATACATTTCATTCAAGAGCGCAAGACAACATGTGTAGTTGTACATATGTGCTAGTCGTTCCCGACTCTAGGGGCAGTGCTCATCTCTGTGGCATGGCTTGATGGGCATGGCAGGG
This sequence comes from Ptyas mucosa, assembly GCA_012654045.1. Lineage (NCBI taxonomy): Eukaryota > Metazoa > Chordata > Lepidosauria > Squamata > Colubridae > Ptyas > Ptyas mucosa. The sequence continues at coordinate 2,435,686 of WNWU01000057.1, forward strand.
GAAGGATACTGCAAAATCTCCATTCCCACCCCATTCCAGGAGAAGGATACTGCAAAATCCCCAGTTCCTCCCAATCAGCTGGGACTCAGGAAGCAGAGAATAGATGGGAGTGGGGCCAGTCAGAGGTGGTATTTACCAGTTCTGCAAACTACTCAGAATTTCCACTACCGGTTCTCCAGAACTGGTCAGAATCTGCTGAAACCCACCTCTGGTACATATTGAGAGAGAGAGAAAGAGAGATGTTTCTAGCCACCTTGAATGGCTGCCTGAAGTGTTTCTTAACTCAGTTCAAAAATCAGGGGAAACTATATATTGTAGTAGAAAACCACACTCTAAAGAAGCAATTAGACTACAATTGCTGGAAAACAGCAAATGGCTTCCTTTATTTAGTGGTCAGGTTACCTAGTCTTGGGAAATAAATATTGATGAGGCTTCTCGCAGGTATTTCATCATCCCTCCAAGCTTAACAACGTTTCCTCCCTGTTCAGAACTGGGGATTGCTTGCACTATTCCAATCTGTACAAGAGCTGAACTCAGAGAGATGAGTTAGTGATTGGAGGTTTCCTGAGAGATTCAATAAATTGGTTGCTGCGAATGGTCTTGTCTCTATTTTGTTTGGTCTGTTTCATTCGCTTGTTGTGTGTGCCTGGATCAAGTGCTTGAATGGTTGGTGGGTTTGTATTCAGTTCCATTCATTTATCTGAATGCTAGACTTCCAGGAATTCTCTGGCCTCTCTTGCTTCATGTTGGTTTTCAGTAAACCCATGTTTCCCCTTGTTAACATTTTGTTTAGTGAGAAGAAAGTCAAGGAATGGGAGTTTGCTTTCTTTCTCAATCTACGGTGAACATCCTTGGGGATGTGGATTTTTTTATTTGATTATATTTTAATTTAGGATGACAAATGTGTCATTGATCCTCCATGTTTTAGTATAGAACATGTGATAGATAGACAGACAGACAGACAGATAGATAGATTGATTGATTGATTTTGAGAGGAGCAATACTTTCTAGGTGTTGTATGGCTGCTTCTGCTATACTCTCTGAAATGGAGGACCACTTTCTTTCTATTCAGTTTGGGCATTGTGCACACAGAACTTCCTTGTCCACTTATATCTGTATCATGCCACTGCAGTTGTACCTAAGTTGTGTCCGTTTAAGAAGGTCCTTTGAAGACCCTTTGGCAATAGCTTGCAAGGTATTCAGTTCAGCAATTATTGTTGAAATACAACTTATTGCAAGGTAACTGATTTGAAATCTGCCCATTTTTTAAAAAATAATTATTTTTCTTTTCTTGAATTAGCTAGAATTTTATCAAAGGTAATTGGAAAAATAATGATAGGATGCACCCTTGGACTTAGTTTTTCTCTTGGGCTGTAAAATTTTCCAATTTTAAATTAACCAATCACTCTCATTAATGAGATAGCCATAAATTTATGTACAAGCAGTCCTCAACCACAGTTGGGATCAGAATTTCTGTTGTTAAACGTGGAAGTTGTTAAGTGAGTTGTACCTGATTTTATGACCATTTTACCATGGTTGTTAAGCGAATCCCTGCAGTTGTGGATTATGTGGTCATTAAGAGAATCCAGCTCCATTGACTTTGCTTGTTGGAAACTGGCTAGAAAGGAGACAAATGGAAATCACATGACCTTGGGATGCTGCAACTCTTTTAAATACATGCTGGTTGCCAAGTGGCCAAATTCTGATCACATGGGTTACTGTGGTGGTCATAAATGTGAGGATCAATCTTAAATCTTTTTTTTTTCAGTGCCATTGTAACTTTGAACAGTTCTAAGTTGAGGACTACCTGTATTGACCTGCAGCAAATAAAATAATTCAAGGGTGGGGTTTTTTGTTGTTGTTGTTTTGTATATTTTACATTTCAATAGTATCATACTGATTAGCCCAAAATATTCTAAGGTTGAATTATAATAACATGTACAAACAAAAATCAATTCTGTGTTTTTTGTGTCAGCCTGGACACACACAACAATGTCAGCAACTGAGATGTTGCAGTCTGCCTATATGTATGTATGTATGTATGTATGTATGTATGTATGTATATTTTGCTGATAAAGAAATAAAGGGAGACTAGTATAGATCTATTTCAAGCTTTTTAGCTCTCATCAGCCAGCCATACCCTTACTCAGATTCGAACTTGGGCTGCCTGCATGTTAGGCAGTTGTATTAACCACTGAGCCACAAGTTCTCCTCCCTTCATCAGTATGTATGTATGTATTTAGTTATTTAGTTATTTATGTAATTTATATGCTGCCCTTCTCCTGAAGGACTCAGGGCGGCTTACAAGAATAAACAAAAAATTACATAAACATTAAAATCAATTTAAAATTAATTAAAATTATTTAAAATCACCCCTAGGGATTCAGCCCATTTGGTGAAAAAGCCACGTCTTCAATTCGCGGTGGAAGGAGAGGAGGTCAGGGGTTGTCCTGAGGCCGGTGGGCAGCCCATTCCAGAGGGTTGGCGCTCCCACAGAGAACTCTCTCCCCCTGGATGCTGCCAGCCGACATTATCTGGCTGACGGCACCCTGAGGAGGCCCGCTCTGTGAGCACGCACTGGACGGTGGGAGGATGGCAGGAAATGATCCTGCAGATACCTCGGGCCTAAGCCATGTAGGGCTTTATAGGTGAGCACCAGCACCTTGAAACGAACCCGTGGATGGATATGTGATGATAAACTGACATTTTTTTAAAAGGTAAAGGGAGATTATATCAGTTTTCATTTCTTTATTTTCACTGCAGATTATTTTTTGTTTTTGGCAGAACTGTGACAATAACTATTTTGTTGTTGCTTAGCAACCTTAACTGGTAATGTGGCTAAAGGTTTAAGGGATTGTTAAAGCCCTATGTTCTATCCCGCTGAATGATGTGAGGTACTGAACTGAAGATATTAAAATACTCATTCTACAGTTGATGATGATTGTCATAAAATACCACTGATACTATCTCCCCATTTGCATTTTGTGCCCACACAAAGGGACCAATCCCTGCCCAGAGATCAGAATTCTTTAGTTTTCCAGAGTTATTTTTTAATGCACTTTTCAGTCAACATGGACATACAGTTAGTTGCTTTTTCCATCTAATCACTGTTTTTAGGTTGCTATTGTTCCTAGAAAAAGCTCAATGAATCTAGCTCTCCTTTCCATCAATTAACTTTTCAATATGGAATATATGCCTAATAAAGTAATATTTCATTGAATTGGATCTATAGGAATTTAGGATTAAGAATTTTTACAGAAACTGTGGGTATTTCCTAAAGTTGTCAACTTTTTATTGTCACGCGACTAATACAGAATAATTTCAGTTCTGCAGTTGACTATTTAGCTGCCGACTTTTCTAAAATATTTGCATTATCTCAGAAATACTTCCTAACTGAACATGCATATTTAATCATTTTTGCACTATATTTAGTTTTGTATTCCTGATAGATTTTGTATTGTTGACTCTTGGTGATTGCCTGGAAAAGTCCATGCAATTTTCTTGGAAGTTTTTTCAGAAGTGGTTTATTCTTGCCTGCTTCCTATGACTGAAAGAGAATAATTTTTTTAACAGATTAACAGAGTTGGAAGGGGTCTTGCAGGTCATCTAGCCCAACCCCCTGCCCAAGCAGAGACCCTACATCTTCCTCTATCTAGGATCGAACTCACAGCTTCCTGATTGTGAGGCAAGAGCTCCACCTCTAGACCACCAGGTATGTTCTTAAATGTGTTCAAGGTTACCCAACTAGCTTCATGCCTAAGGCAGGACTAGAACTCAGTCTGCCAGTTTCTAGCCTGATGCCTTAACCACTATACCATACTGGCTGTGTGTGTGTGTGTGTGTGTGTGTGTGTGTGTGTGTGTATGTGTGTATAGATATCTTGTTATTGTTCTAGTGTATAGGTTAGACTATTAGTATAATGGGATAGCTTTAATGCATTGAAATTGAATCTTGCTTGTCCATGACCAAAATAAAGGACTGAAGAGAACATATTGAAGGGGGAAAAAGTTAACCCATATGAAAAATCCATATTTTCTGTTTATTAAACAAAACTATTAATTTAATCTTTTGCAATTATGAATGTTCATTAGTTTGTTTACAATAGGAAGCTAAGAGAAATTAAACTATAATTAAGATATATATATATATATATGTAATCAAAATACCTAAACAATTCTGTAGAATCAACTGCTGACTTGTAGTGAGATGAACTCTTCAGTAAAAAGAAATATACTTTCCAGTTGAACTTGTTGACTGCTTTATTGCAATGTTCTCACCATGTTATGAAAGTGGTGACTGTGATTGCACATCAAAGCCCTGCCTCTTTCATAGTGAATTATGTGAATACGAAGTAGTGGAACTTCAACTGCACAATCACAATTCTATTTTGATTTGCCATTAGCTTCTTCTAAAGTGGTTTTCATCCTACCAAAAATTCATCTTCCTTGCAATTCTCAGCTGATCTCTATCCAAAGAGTAAGAGCACTAGATAATTGCACGATATTGGGAAATTTTTCAGCCATGTAATATTCCTTTTTATGTAAAAACATGCAATATACATGCTGTATTCTTTATGAATTTCAAACTTTTGATAAATAACTTAAAGCATACAAGCATTTACAAATAGCCCTGTGATCTCTTGACCATCAGTGTTTATATATTTATAAATACTTTCCCTTGTGGCTACTAAATTTTATGTCAGCAAAGAAAAAGGGATAGTGATTTTGTTCAGTAGTGTGTTAGTACCAGGTATTTTAAACTAGTGTTATATTCTCAAATGTACATAAAATTATCATCCTGTCTTAAAAAACAGGATGTTTGTATCCAAGAGAGTGAATGGGCAGAAACAGTTCTCATTTATTAACCCTATGTTTGAACTATAATAATAAAGATATCTGAAGCAATGTGAAGATATACCCATGTTTATGTAGTGGTCACAATTGTTCTCATTTGCTGAGTAGATGCCAGAACTGTCAATAAATACCTTCTTACAATTGGAACAGGTATCTTCAAGAACAAGTACTTTTACTGCCAATTCCAGGCTTTACAGAGAAATAATCACCTAAATTCTTATCATTTAAAGACAAGCCATAGGCTCCTAATACTCTGAGAATTTAGATGCACCAGAGATACTTGCTACATTAAAAATGAGCTTGATCTTTAAGTGTTTTAGGCAACTTCACTTCCCAGCAAAGAAAATTGAAGATATGTTCAGATAGATGTGCTGACATCCTTTTTCCCCATCCATCCCCATTATATAAAACAGGGGTATGCAATTTCTTGTCAGCATGTAAAAGCTGCATTCCAAAAATGAGTGGAGCCAGAGCCTCTTTTAAGAGGGGGCTTTAGGAATTGTAAAAAATGAAAAGGGTATCTTAAACGTCTTTAAAGCTTAGGGTAAATGTCTTAGCCTTTAAGCCCCCACAAGTTCAGTGCTGCTAAAGAAGGCAAATTACTAACAGTTAATTCTTGGCAGGCACTCTAGGGCCATAAAATGGATACTGCTAAGTTATGAGTGGGTCATGACCATACCTTTTGCATACCATGAATAGAGAAGCAAATGCAAGGATATTACATTTGCATTAATTTTAACAACTAGGCACTAATTTTACTTTAATAGGAGATTATGTTGCACTCAATTTGGAATACCCAGAGGTGTCCACAGCAGGGTGAAGAAGTCAATATTGTAACCACAAATGCACAATCAAAGCCCCATACTTTTTGGGATGACATACAGGCAGTACATGTCAAAATGATAGGACTTCAGTCAGATGTTGCAACTACATTTTAAACTTTTTTGACCCTCGTATAGACTCCCCTGGATATACATCAGCATTAGATGGCCAAATAATTTGTCGCGGCTAAATAATTCACCAAAAATGCCACCAACTGGAGAGGGCCCAATCAATCATCTATTCATTCAAAGCCAGCAGGGTACAATGAGTCTCTTGCACCTCAAAAAGCCAGGTGTAGGTTACATAGGTATTACACAGAATGTTGTTCAGACACTTTGAGCACACAGGAAATCCTAAATATGGAAACTATTGCTTTACAACTGATAAAAGAATAAGAAAACTACAAAATGTGAAAAAATATAGATAGATTATTTGAAGTACAACATCACAGCTTTGATGTATGACTTACCCAAAGCTCTAATTCTTATTCTAACAAGCAGTCCCAGGATTTTACCATGGGAAGAAAAGAGATAAGAAAATGCTCTGAATTAGCTGCCTCCTCTCAAGGCATGAACTGTGTAATGAGTTAGTAGGCACAGCTTGATACATTAATAAAAACTTCCATTCCTGTTTTGTAAAATGTACAGCAGAGAACATGTTAAGAAACATATTCGTAATGTTACATTCATGGATGGAACTATAAGCCTGATTATGCAATTGATTTTTTGTGGTGAGCTAGGTCTTATTCTAACAATTTCAACAATAATAATTTTCAGAAAAGCCTTCTTAGTCCTTGGTTGAGAAGCAGCAAGGAAACTCCTTGCAGTTCATGCAGAAGAAAGACAAAAAGCAATTTCTTTGCTCCATCCCTTCTTTTTCAAGGATGGAAAAAGAAAACAGTGGAAAAGAAAGATTCTTGCGGAAATGCTGGAACTGCATCTGACCTTCTACATGCACAGCTTGTTCTCGGACTAATTTGCAAGAGAGACTGCAATGACAGCTAGAATAACTTGAAGCCGTAGGTGACCATTTCTATTCAAACATGGATTCCAAGTGGCTATAGGTTTGTCTTCTATGTGCTCTATTCATTCATTCTTTAAAAGGTGAAGCCTGCTGGGTCTTCCCAAGCAGATGCTAGAAAGCTGATTGTTCCATTTTTATTTCTTATAATAAATGAAGAAAATGTAATTGCCGATTACAACCCAAAAAGGAACTGCTTGGATAAGTGCAGCATAATTGCACTTTGAAGCTATCCAGATGCAATATTTGACTAAATCAGAATCAATCAATTCTTTAGCATTTACTTCTGGAAAGAGACAAATGAACACTTGAGGTGAAACTGAAGTATACGCCTTCTTGCTAAATGTTTTTGGATTTTATTTTCTCTGAAAAGAAAATAGAGATGATAGAGAGTCAATAAATCACAAGGAATACATACCAAAAGGATGAGAATGTGTCAGCTAAAAGGTTAATGCATAAAAATAGGGGAGTGTTGCCCTATGCATAGCTCAATATGTGTTATGAATCAAGGGTATTGAGGATAAACTTGTAGTTTGAGTAGAACTCAAGGGAATTACCAATTTCTCTTTCAAGCCAATTCATCTTAGCTTCCTAGTTTGGAGTCAACCCAATCCATGGTTGAATTTCAGCTGCAGTCCCTGGCACTTACTCTATAATGGTGTAGACACAGGTATCCTACCAATCACCTCAATCCATTTTGAAATTATATGTGAAATGCTGCTCACTAGATCACGTTCTCTGCTCAGTTCTACCAGGTGATCAACATGACACCTCCCTGATTTTCAGCCCGTTACCCTGGCTCCTTGTCATTTTTTTAATCCTAAAAATAGGACATCATTTTTGTATACTGTAGTTCCTTCATACATTATTGGGTATTGGAATATTATCATTCTATGATGTAGCACATGCTGAAGTAGAATTATTCTAAGGAATTCTATTTAGGGAAAAGTGGTCTATTTGAGTACATAGTAGGCTCCATTATTGCCATATTCTGAGCTTCCTCTGCAAGATTTCTTTTTCTATTGTTGTATGCATATGTACATTTTCACAAGCACGCTCTTTACGCTGCAAAAATGGTTTTGTTATCAGAAAACTGTAGGGTACAATATAAAAAGCATCTAACCAGATATCAGTGAATAACATAAAGGATTAAAGTGGGCCATTTTAATCAACCCTAACCTCCTACCTTCTCCTCTTTAGAGGCTAGATCTGAAGGGGGTCATGCACATCTTCAGTCAGAGTTCTTAACAATGCAGAGTTCCTAGCAAAAATACAAAGTGCCTTCTGCCAAGTGCACTCAAAATTGCACTTCAGATTTTCATGTCAGATCAATGTCAAAAGCTTGGGGACAAAGCATGTATATATCAGGATATTTAGGGCAAGATATCAACACATGCACACATACAAACACAGAGAGGGAGGGAGGGAGAGAGGGAGATGCTGTGTAAAAATTCATAATATTTGAATGCTAAAGTAAAACTAGTGGATATTGTTGTTAAAATGTATATCTAAATAATATCTAAATATAAATTATATATAAAATATAAATTTATAAAACATATTTATATATGTTGCCTTCTGGCAGAAGATATAGAACAATTAAAACTCGGACCACACATTTTCTGAATAGTTTTTAGCCCAGAGCTATAATTGCACTCAATAATGAACTAAAGGGCCCCCATCAATGAGCTGTTGGACAGAATTACTTGGTTTGTTGTGTGGATGTTTGGGTGGTTCAGGGTTGGGGAATTTGTGGTGGGTGGGGTGTTTGTTTGGGGATTGGTATGTGTGTTGGGCCTGGTCTTTGGGTGTTATGTGAATTTCGTTGTATGGATATACTGTGTATACACGTACAATGACAATAAAGTATATTTATTTATTTATCCCACCTTATTTCCAAATGGATGGATGGATGGATGGATGTGTGTGTGTGTGTAAGTGT
>WNWU01000057.1:2444722-2485718 GCA_012654045.1 Ptyas mucosa
ATATATATATATATATATATATATATATACACACACACACACACAAAGAGACACATATATATATGGCAGATCCCAGGAGACATGTCTTCTCTGCTATGGTGCCCACGTTATGGAACACTTTTCTTGCATCCCTTTCATTATCAAACTAGGTAATGCAGTGATGATATTGGTAATGAAAGGACCTTACATTTCAACCCTGAGCTGCAAATATACTCTTCTAGTTCCATCCCTTATGATGTACCAAATGTCCCTTAAGACCTGTATTTTGAGGTTTCCCAGGGAACCCGAGGCATGTTTAGATGACTACAGTGTCAAAGTAGCCATTCTTATCAGTTCTTTGCCTAGAGTTTGCATATTTGTTTTTATAATATTTTTCTCTTAATGTGGTTTTTAAAATATTTTTATAACTATTTTATATCTCTTGTTTTATTCTTATGCTTCCCAGAGCTGCTTTTTGTGAGATGGATGCTACACAAATTTTATTAATTAATAATCCATATATAAATATATTTGTGCTTGTTTCAATCAGGAATTTCTCTCTCCCCTGCCCAGTTTTCTTCTTTCACATCCTCTACCAGAAATTAGAAATCATCTGTTCTGTTTGTCCTTTTGATGTTTTCAGCTATCAATAATTCTCTTGGGGAAACATATTGCACTGGTTTGTCATTGCATTCCCACCACTATTAATATTGCCACATGAATTAATCTTATCCCTGCCACTCTATATGCCCCTCCAACTGTTCCAGGTTATATGTTGTCACTTGTTATTGGTAGAACAGCTGACTTCTATCAGTGGTAGGCATATTTCCAGCAGTGTTACTTGCCCAGTACTATCCCTGGATATATGTAGTACTTCTGTCAAATTAGTAATATTTCCCAGATGTTACTGTTACTACATCCAGTTAGTGTTGCTGCTAAATATCCACAGCTGCTTCCTTGGCAAAGCTTACCTAGCAGCTGTTTTATCTAATGGGTCTCTCACCACCTGTAACCCAATAGATGCACCCAGTAGTAAAGTCCCAGGCTGGTTAATTTGTGCACCTCTGTATCAGTCATGTATCTTCCTTTATTCTAGTCTATTTAACCACTGTAGTGGTGTGTAACGCCATGTCACAAAGAGTCTGCAGATTTTTTTTCCAGTAGTCCTTATGAATACCCCATGCCACAGTACATTTTAGAAGAACACTGACAAAGAACAATTTGAAGGTATGCTAATGATTTGGAAACTCTGCCAAATGAGTCAAGAAAATTCAAGATCAGAAAGATGAACAACATGGATATATGTATCATGGAAACTCTCAGTGCATTAATATATCTGTATAATAAAGAAAATTTTATTGCTAAAAATTTGCCACCAAGTATAGCAATCGTTAAAAACAACGTTCAACCTTTGAGTGATGATACTTTATTTCTAAAAATGAGACTGAAACAGCAGCCTGCACTTTTCAGCTGCTCACTGTGTATCCATTTGCAGGGCTAAGTAGCAACTGAATATATTAAGGGGAAATTGTTTCCGTGATCTAACAGACAAACTATAATATTTTGAAAACTCTTCCGGAAATGGTAAAAGTTAACATCACCATAATCTAACAAAATTATAGCAATACTTCTAAACAAAGACAAATTCAGTAAAAAGAAATAGATTAATATAAAACCATGGAGCATTAATTGTATACTTTTATTCAGATGATCACAGCAACTTCATTGCCTGTTTTTAGTAGAAGATGTCTACCATTCTCAGAAACAAGTGCTTAACCAGGTGATCTCTCTTAACAAAGGCCTCCCAAAGAGCTCATCTCATACCTCCATTATTTAAGTTTCAGATTAAAATAATATGATAATATTAAATAATTCATGATTGTAGTATTAAACCATTAATACTTAATACCACCACTTTGAATTATTTTCAAAAACAAACATGGTACCAATATATTTATCATAACAAGAGTACAATATTCAGGCAGTCCTCGACTTACGACCATTTGTTTAGTAACCATTGGAAGTTATGGCAATGAAAAATGTGATTTATGATCTTTTTTCACAATTATGATCATTGCTCAGGTTCATGTGATCAAAATTTGGATGCTTGGCAACTGGCATGTATTTAGATTGTAATGTCCCAGGATCACCTTTTGTGCCCTTCTGAGAAGCAAAGTCAAGTGAAGCCAGATTCACTTAACAATCGTGTTACTAACTTAACAACAGCAAAGAGTCACTTAACAACAGTGGCAAGAAAGGTCATGAAATGGGGCAAAACTCACTTAATAACTTCTGGCTAAGGAAAGGAAATGTTGGGCTCAATTGTGGTCATAAGTTGAGGACTATCTATCTCCCCATAATCAACTGGGTATATAACGATTTCAGTTCTTGAGCAACGGGAAGCTGAAAATCAGAGAGTTGGCACTCTTCCTCCAGCAGCAACTACTGTTGCTAGTTTAATTGCTAGTTTAACAGTATCGAAACAAAATAAATATCCTGTGCCAATTTTCAGGTGGCACTTGATCCTCGCAGAGGTCTTGTTAACAGCTGCTTCCTTCAACTGCTTTAAAGACCTCTTTTTAAAGCGAGGTCTACCATACCCTCCAGTAAATTTGCTTCTCCTCCTCTTCTCTCAGTATCATGGCACTCTAGCAAACCAAACCAAATGGTCTGATAGAGGAATGCCTGAGTTGATTCCAGTCTATGATTACTTCATTACAGCCACTGCTGAAGTACCTGAATTTATGCCTGAATCTATAGCAAGAATTGTGTTGGAAGATGATAGATCATACCCTTTAGCATCATATCAGAAAACATGAAGTTAAGCAGTTTCAGCTCTGGCCAGGTATGATAGAAAGGCACCGCTATGAGGCCACGCCTTTAAAGAACGTTGTGCATGGAATCTTTGAGGAGCAGTTAGTTAGCAGTTAGGCGCAGTGGAATGGTTCCTATGAGAGAGTGCTGGTGGTCTGAAGGACTAACTTTAAGAAGTAATGTGAGTAACACACTGAACACATAAATTAGTGATGATTATAGTTTCATTTTTGTGAGAAAGAATGGTGGTTATAATATAAATATATTGACTTTTCTGGATAAGTCTTCATAATGCAGATCTCATGACTATAATCCAGCTTTCCCAGTTACTAAAGCATGTATTATGATGGTCAGGTAATTGTCATTTAAGGCTTGCAGCTCTCCACATGGAGTTGAACAATTGAAAGGAGATATGAACAGGAGCTGTTATTCTTTACTAAGTTTGAAAACATTTTTGGATGCTATTCTTGAACATGTAGCCTTTGTTCAAGCTAAACATGAAGTATCCTGATAAGAAGGGATGTTAATGTATGGAAAAATTCATAAAAACAGCTCTATGTATGAAATCCTCTTACTTCAGGCAATTGCACCTTACCTATGGAAACTATGGATCTTCAATTGTTTCCAATTGTACATTATTCAGTTGTTTATTAGCTTATTAGCACTCAAAGGTGCTTTTTCAAGAGGCAACTGGACTTTCTGGTTTTTCTTTGAAGATGTTTCGCTTCTCATCCAAGAAGCTTCTGAAGGCTTTTGGATGAGAAGTGAAACATCTTCAAAGAAAAACCAGAAAGTCCAGTTGCCTCTTGAAAAAGCGTTTTTGGGACAATCATGACCTGGATGACTGAGAATCTCCACAGACATTTAGCTAAATATGAGTTTTGTATTTCTCTAAATATTTTTGTTGCAATTGCTTGGAATGTAATTGGATATAACCACAATTACCAGAATTCCAGAAATGCCTTGAAAAAAGTTCTAGTTCAAGAAAATAAATGGTCCCTCTGGAAAGTCCATTCACTGATATTTCTTCTAGGTTTTCTGGACAAATTTTATACTTTTAAAAAGAAGAGACTGTTCTTAAAATTCTATTCTTTTATGAAGCAATAATACAACCAGACTTACAAATTCATCATTTTAATGGAAATTTGAGAAGAACAATAACTCAGAATGCCTCTGTTTAGCTACTTCTAATCAACAGAGGGGACAACCAGTTTGGTTGGCAGAAGCATCTATAGTGCATGTTCAAAAACTGCAGAATAATATATTGTAATGGATTACTTGCAATATGAGCACTTTTAAATATTATCTCAAACTGCTTCAGTTTTTCACTGCAATAATACAATCTATCAAAATACTACATTCCACCAAGCTCACACTGTTTATGTTATATTAATTTTGTTGTTTTTAATATAAACCTATACATGCCCATAGCACTACAGAATTTTGTAAACAAAACCATTAAGAGTGACTTGGTCCAAAAAGCTTATTGTCAAAGAGATAATGAAAATCACTGCGAGATGGATAGTCAAGGGTGCCAAGGAATAAAGATGAACAAAAGCAGTTAACTTGATTTAAGGATGTCTTGAGACTACACCATGGATTTTGCAATCCTGATTTGTAATTGGACATGTTGTGTAAAATAAAACTTGTGCATTAGAAAACTTACTTTGGGATCGAATGTATGTTTTTTAAAATTCCACTTTTTTTTCTCTCTGCCTCCAGAATTTGTCATTTAAAAGATTTTGGTCCCTTTAGTTCATACAGTATATGGCTCTCCTTGCATCTCTACATTTTTAGACTGCTAAAAATCAGGATGGAGGAGGGAGCATATATTACATATGAATTACTTTAAGATTTGATTATGAAAGAATAATAGGTCTCTGTCAAAATCACAGCTATAACTCCAATCATCAAAGTTGTACCTCTGTTTTTAAGAAAAATAGCTGGAAAGTGCACAGTTGTTATCATTTTGAAATTTTCCTAATCTATGCTTTGTATAAATATCCATAAAAAGCATTTCAAAAAAATGCATCACAAGTATTATATATTCAACCTTCTCAAATATTTGTGTCAATTTGGTGAAGATCATTTGGGTTTGTCTACTCTGTTTGGGAGAAACATAGCATTTATTTTCTATTGAAATACTTTAAAACCCTAATCCTTTTACACGTATTGTTAACATTGTTTTGCTATTTATCTTGTAATTTTGTATTAATTTCCACATGCCTATGGGAAGCAGGTGTGCCGGTTCCATGGAGAAAGATTTTTCCATGGACCAGTGGTTTTGTGTGCTGCCTGAGTTCTGTGGATGAGACCACTTATTTGCGCACAGTTGCTGCCATGCTGTAGACTGGTGCCAGTCCATGGACTGGGGGTTAGAATAGAATAGAATAGCAGAGTTGGAAGATACCTTGGAGGTCTTCTAGTCCAACCCCCTGCTTAGGCAGGAAACCCCATACCATTTCAGACAAATGGTTATCCAATCTCTTCTTAAAAACTTCCAGTATTGGAGCATTCAGAACTTCTGGAGGCAAGTTGTTCCATTGATTAATTGTTCTAACTGTCAGGAAACTTCTTCTTAGTTCTAGGTTGCTTCTCTCCTTGATTAGTTTTCACCCATTGCTTCTTGTCATGCCCTCAAGTGCTTTGGAGAATAACTTGACGCCCTCTTCTTTGTGGCAGCCCCGGAAATACTGCCAACCCTAGTTTCTAGACTAGCCAAGAACACTGCTATCATGTCACCCCTAGTCCTTCTTTTCATCAATAGTAGGGGTTGGGGACCCCTACTTTAAAAGTCTTGTTATAAAGACAAGCTTTTCACAAGAACTTTTGCATCCCTGAATAGAACCTCATCTCCGTGATATCTCCTACAAAGAACAGAAAAATGTTTTTAGTCAAGATTTTTTAAAAAGTTATTTCCTTCGTGAATCTTTTCTTACATGAAAGAGTGCTGCATCTAAAACTATCTATTTTAGTTACTTTGCTCCATTTTCTTGATTGTTTTTATGGTCAAAAATGGTTTTTGAAGTTTTCTTTCTTTTTTTGAGGAATAAACTGATTTGTATGCTTCCTTTCTTAAAGTTTCTTGATGGTATTTTTTTAAATTAGTTAAACGTTACAGGCATGCTTGCTTCAGAAAAAAATGCGGAAAAATATCACAATGATTGCACATAATCTTCTGATTTAATTCTGCTTCCACAGAAAATGTTGGTTAGTTTGTTTTTTCCCCCTTCCCCCAAGTTTATTAATCTCCAAGTGTGCTTAGCATCTTGGTTTCTGAGAGAAAAATCTCATCACTGATAATATAGAAATTAACCTTCTATAACATTTAGAATCAAGATGTACTTACTAAAGAGTATTACTTGAGAACTGGCAGATGAGGTATGCATTTGTTAATGAGATGGGAAAAGGGGAATCTCTCTCATTTTTGGATGGTATTTTATTGGCAAAAGATACAGCTGGAAAAAAAATCTTGAAGGCAATATTTGCTTAAAGTTTTAAAACTATTCATGATGAAGAAAATACAGTATATTTAAATTTCACCCTTTGAAATCCTGTGAAAGAAAGCTGACTATGAATTTGCTACACCTGAAAAAAGAGATTAGCATTATCTTTTGCTCAGGGGTGAAATCCTCCTGGTTCGGACCGGATCAAGCGATCTGGTAGCAATTGTGGCAGGTGGTTCAGAGAACTGGTAGCAATGGCGGTGTGAGGCTCCGCCCACCCACCCGGTGTCGTTACTTCCTGTTTTTTTCTTCCATGTGTTTTTTACCATCTGCACATGTGCAGAAGGTTTTGCGCATGCGCAGAGGGTCTGCACGCACATGTGATGCACTAGCGCACATGTGGAGCATGTGCACTTCCAAACCGGTAAGGAAGGTAAGTAGATTTCACCCCTGCTTTTGCTGGGTGAAATTGAAACCTCTTGTTGATTCTGCCTATATGTTTCAATGAAAAATCCTGGCTCTGTATTGATGCTCCCTACCTGAAGAGTATGGCATAGTTATTGTGACATCACGGTGATGTTGTACGTTACTGAAGTTGACTACTGATGTTGCTATTTGCTTGAAATGTGATAATCCCATAACTCCTCATGTACAGGTAGTCCTCGACTTACAACCACAATTGAGCCCAAAATGTCTCTTGTTAAGTGAGACATTTGTTAAGTGAGTTTTGCCCCATTTTATTACCTTTTTTTGCCACAATTGTTAAGTGAATCACTGTGGTTAATAAGTTAGTAACCTAGTTGTTAAATGACTCTGGCTTCCCCGTTGACTTTGCTTGTCCTAAAGTTGCAAAAGGTGATCACATAACCGCGGGACACAGCAGCAGTCATAAATATGAACCAGTTGTGAAGTATCCAAATGTAAATCACATGATCATGAGGATGCTGCAAAGATCGTAACTACGAAAAACGGTCGTAAATCACATTTTTCAGTACTGTTATAACTTTGAACAGTCACTAAATGAGCTGTTGTAAGTCGAGGACTTGTAAAGGAAGGCAATAGGCAGGCAAGAACCAATGTTCAGTGCTGGATAAGACATGGATGATGACCTGTGAGATGTATCAGTCTGAAATATTGTATTGCGCTTACAATAGTAACATAAAATAGATACTTTCTGAATATCAAATAGAATACAGATACTTAGCTTTGCTCAAGGCAATTTTAAAAAATCAGATCCAAAATAAGACCAGATATAATGCTATTTCCTGACAAGTGAAAGCATGGGCTAAAGAGAATGTCTACTTCTACTACATGTGCATTTGTCGAATTTTTTTCCCTCTTTTGTGCCCCATTGGGGGAAACTTGGAAATGGGTACACACTTCCACACAGACCTGTCTTCATATATAGGTATCAGAAACCTTATGAAAAGAAGCCCAACATTGCGAATTATCCTATGCTTTCTTTCAGTCTCTTGGAAGTGATCTGGATAGGAGAGGTTGCTAATAGAAAAAAAAATCCACCAGCATTGTTTAAGTACAATTTCACTTTTGATGAAAAAGGCATTCTTAAATTATTAAAACACATTTACACCCACATACCCGGTGGCCTTAGAAATAGATGTTAGTTTGGAAAAGTGCAGGACAATGCTGTTGCTGTACTGGAAAATACTGCTGACAGAGGAAAATGTGAATTGAAGTCCCACATATATGAAAGGAATAGTGTAAAGGATGAGTTAAAAAATGTCATCAGTGCTAGAACACTTAGGATAGCCTTAAAAAAATGAGGAAACATGTATTTCAGTGTGCTAGAATCTCCATGTCTGTAGCCCTAAAACATTACAAGAATTGTAATTAAGTATAATTAGGTCATGCAGTGATGCAAAGGGAAGATATAAAATGAGATTATTCCCCAAAGACAGTTAAGGAGTTAACAATTCTCTCTATATCTCTGACTTAATACATAAGGATGCATAACTAACTATTGTTGTAAGCTCCTTGCCCACAAACATATTTACTTATGCATTGTTTGCTTTTGCTTGTCTTTGTTTTACTGAACTGTACAGAAAATTGCTAGTTAAACTATGCTTGAATTAAATTAAAAAATAATTTCACTTTTAAACTTTTGAAATGTTTTATATGTTAGCTTATAATATCATTCTTGAAAATTCATATAGTAATCAGGAATCCTGTGACATCTTTTTAAACAATGATTTACCAATTTTTCACCTTTCTTTAACAGTAACAGGGGAGAAAATGTAATTTTAAAGATAAGAAATGCAGGGAAAATAAAAAATGACACATAGCAAACACAAATGATATGTAATTTGAAAGCTGTCATTATAATTTGCAATTTTGTGAGATATACTATATGTCTACAAGAAATGACTATTTTTTTTTTTTGCCTATGGATTTGATGTCAAAATTTTCTGATATAAACAGCTGCTGATTGAATTTTCCATATATCTATCTGCCCATATTAGAAAGGGAACAGGAGTTTATTTCACATTCTGAAATAAATTCACACTTTCCAAACCAGTATGTGAAATGGATTTCTTCAATATTTAGATTTCTGATAATTTAGCTCACATAAAACATCGAAATTAAGGTATAATGTGAGCTATTTTAGCAAATCTTTTCTTTAATCTCTAGTACTAAAGAAAATATATTTTGGAGTGGTTTTTTTAAAAAAAAATTCACTAACTGGTGTGAAATGAATAAGAGCCTGCAAAAAAGAAAAAAACCTGACAATTTTACCCTTCACTTGTGTATATATCTATTTTTCTCAGGATGGGAAAAAAAATATGAATCAGGAAGAGCCTTAGACTATTTGTAATCCTACTTTCAGAATAGGATTTTTCAAATACTAAAGTTAAATAAATGAGAAGCAATGTTAGTATCAAAATAATGGCTTTTAATAGTGTTCATTAAATATGCTGAGCATTTCATATTTTCCCTTTTGTTCTCTTTCATTTTGTATTATATAATCTTCATAAGGAATAGCAAAACACCATCCCTTTTGAAAAAGAGGAATAAACATGAAATAAAGTATAAAACATGGATAATATATCACCCAATTACCCAGGGAGCATGATGGCTCATATGGTTAGGATGCTGGGTTGATGATTAACAAGCTTGTGTTTGAGACCTGAGTGCTACTGTGTCTCAGAGTGAGCTCCCATCATTTGCTCCAGCTCCTGCTGATCAGACAGTTTGAAAGTGAGTAATCACAAGTAGATAAATAGGTACCATTTTGGTGGGCACATTAATGGAGACATGAAAGGAGTACCAAACTGGACATCCCCTGGGCAATGGTGATGTCACCAGCTGATCCTTTCAACCCAGAAACAAGTTAGGTGCTTCCAACATGAATGCAAATGTGATATGGGTAAAATTATACATGGAAACATGGAGTATCTTGGTATATCATTCAGTGCTATCAGAAAATGAATTTATGCATTTAGATTGCCGAATGTATCCATTTTCTCTGTTAAAAGATATACTCACATTAACATACACTTTTGGTATTCACTGAGGGTGGATGAATACTAAGTTGTCTAACTTATTGAGGCAATAGTGAATATTAGTTGAATATTCATAGCACTTCACATGGAATCTTAGTAGTACTTGTAAGAAAAGTATATGGCAGGCCAATATCATAATGAAGTTACAGACTACAACAAAGTCATACTTCCTATGTTCATGTCTGATTAGAGACATGAAACCTCCTCCAGGAGGGGAGCAACAGAAATAGACCATAAAGTGCCTGTGTGGGGTCTCTAATGATGCTTTGAGCTCAAAGCACATAGCACTTATAAGCAGTATCCTGAATAAAGGGAAGTGAGCTTCCTATAATCTTTTCAGCTGTCCTCACTACTCTCTGTATGGACTTTCTATCTGAGGCACTGCTGCTACCAAACCAAACAGTGATGCAGTTTGTTAAAATGCTCTCAGTCATGCCTCTGTAAAAAATGGCCAGGACAGAAAGAGAAAGATGTGCTCTCCTCATCCAATGCAGGAAATGCAGAAGCTGGTTTGCATGCTTCACTAAGGATGACGTCTGGAGAGACCAGTTCAGATTGTTGGTTATCTGCACCTCCAGATAGTTAATACTGTCGACCACCTCTACAGCTGCATCCTTGATACTGAGTGGGGTATGACTATGCTGGTTCTTTCTAAAATCTACAGTGATCTCTTTTGTTTTATTAACATTTAGAACCAGATTACTTTTATTCCATCAGAGCCTTCACCTCTTCCCTATAAGCATCTTCATTGTCACCCTGGATAAGACCCACCACTACCATGTCATCATTAAAACTGTTACTTTGTAATTATTATTATTTATTTTAAAAATACAAGGGCTATCCATACAGGTGTTACAGGTCCAACTTCAAGTTCATGTTTTTAGAAAAGTTGACAAGGAATTTGCATTGCATTGCCATGGCTTTTCAGCTGGCCAAGTGTTTCTCAGCTTCCTTTAATCAGGTTCACCAGTGAGCTTACCTCCTGCAAATCAAAGAAAATTGCTTTCCTTCTCTGCTAGTTTAATTGCCATGTAGTAGAGACAGAGCAGAACATGTCTTGAATTATTTTCCTTAAAACTGTCAATGCTTCCTTATCACCATTCTCTTTAAAAAGTTAGTTTTAAGTGGGGATTTTGCCCCTTTTTTCACAAATGTTGTATTCAATGCAACCTACCCATTCTTTATTGCCAAGATGACTTGTTTTCCAGAACTATTTATTAGATGAATTTTTCATTTAAAAAATAGTTTACCGTTATGATGACTTTCATATTGTTGATGACTTTAATATTCTTTGGTTGGGGGGGGGGGGTTGCATTTACATTTCTTCTTCAAATCTTTTTTTCTTCTTGAAATGTCTCCTGAATATTACCAAACATTTCCGCAAAGATTTCTGCAGCAGTCTTCAGATAGATTTCAGATAGATTTCTTATATATTCTGTATCAGATTTAGTATTTCAAATGAAACAAGGAGCCAAGCTTTACCAATTGTTGGACTGGGAAGTATGAAATATAATCAGAAAGAAATTATGGCTACTATATATAGACTGCAAAGATCTCTATGACTATTAGGCCAAAGTGATATAGAATATTCTCTTTACTACCAACTAATTGTCCTGGTTATAGTAACCTTATGCTTATTGTAATCCTATGATTGTGCTTGAAAATGTTATATTCAGCCCTTGAGATTTACTTCTGAATACTGCTACAAAGCATTGCCCAATTAGACTTCAATTCTGCCAAAGTATTTATCAACTGCTGACAAAACTCAAATACAATTAAACATACAGGTACTGCTCAATTTATAACCATTGGTTTAGTGAATATTAAAAAAAAATAATTACCATATATACTCAAGTATAAGCCGACCCAAATATAAGCTGAGGCACCTAATTTTACCACAAAAACCTGGGAAAACTTATTGACTCGAGTATAAGCCTAGGGTGGGAAATGTAGCAGCTACTGATAAATTTCAAAATAAAAATAGATACAAATAAAATTACATTAATTGAGGCATCAGTAGGTTAAATGTTTTTGAATATTTATTTCAAAGAAAAACAGTAAACTAGCTCTGTAACTGCATAGTGTAAACTACACTATAACTAAATTACACAAGAGAATGTAGTATATATAGCAAAAATAATTCAATAACAATTTAATCTGATACATTGGGTTAAGTGATGTAGGGCTTGATCTAATTTCAGGCAAGTTCAAGCCTCTGTTAAGAGATACCTGCATTCTCTCTCTTTCTCCCTTCCTTTTTCTTTCTTTTTTCTCTTTCTTTCTTTGTCTCTTTCTTTCTTCTCTCTCTCTCTCTCTCTCTCTCTCTCTTTCTCCCTCCCTTTCTCCTTTCTTCCTTTCTATGAAGAACCTCAGAAGGTCTTTGGTAGGAGGAAGAAAAGCCAGACATTTTGAAATGTTTTGTAGCTTACCCTGAGCAAGACTAGCTAGTGCAGGCACTTACAATAAGCTCTCAACTCAAGTTCAGTACATTTAGGGATCCCCAAACAGTGAGGATGAAGTGTGAGTAAAAGGGTTTACCCTTCCCTCCCTCCCTCCCCACCCTCTCTCTTTCTTTCTTTCTTTCTCTCTCCCTTTTGCCTTCTCATCTGGCATTCTTAGAGCTTCACTATTGATTAATTTAGTTTGAGCAAGGATAGCTAGCAGCCAGCCTATTACAATAAGCTCTCAGCTCAAGCTCAGTGCATGTGGGGATCTCCCTAAACAGTGAGGATTTCTTTGTTTCTTTCTCCCTTGAAGCCACCCCCCCAAGCCTGTTTTTGCTTCCAGGGGGCTGCAGGGAGTCTTGCTAGGCACCGCCCGTGCCCATTTTGGCCTTAGCAAGCCTCCCTGCAGCCCCTGGAAGCCAAAACGGGGTGCAGGGAAAAAAGGCATTTTTTTCCTCCCTCGAGTATAAGTTGAGGGGGGCTTTTTTCAGCATAAAAAATGTGCTGAAAAACTTGGCTTATACTCGAGAATACATGGTATGTTGATGCTGAAAAAAGTGAGTTATGATCAATCCTTGCACTTGGCCATCTTGTGCATGCAAATTCATAGGAGAAGGCAATGATGCTAGGAATGGTTAGTAGACAAAGAAGGAGCAAGCAAAGAACAGGGTGGCTTGATAACATCAAATCTGTTGCAAAGTTGAATATACAACAATTGAAAGAAGTTGTACTTGACAGGGTAGCATGGAAAGCATTTGCCTATAACAGTGATGGCTAACCTTTTTGTCATCGTGTGCCGAAAGCGTGCGCACAACAGTATGCACACATGCTGGCACCCATAATGAAATGCTGCACCCTGCGCATGCGCACACAAGCCCCCACCTCCCCTACATATGTGCGCATGACCCCCATGCTCCCCCTGTCCCCCCGCACATGTGAGTGGGACCACCCGTCCCATTTTGGGCCTACTAGGCCTCCCTGCTGTTACAGATGTTACGTCTGCCTCGAATGCAGCTTTAATCCTCTTTAACATTTATCTCCATTGTTTTGTGATGCATTTCCTGCCTCTCTAGGAATTACCTCTATTTGCTTCTTGTTTCTGTTGTATATTTGTATTTATCTTCTCAATGGCTTTTAACTGCATTTTGATTAAAACTATTTGAAACACCTGCAGCCTCCTGGGACCAAAAATGGGCTGTGGGGGGGGTGCTCCCCCTCCCTCGCACATGCACGCACGTCTCCCACATGCATCCTGCTCCCCATCCTGAAAATCAGCTGGCCAGCGGGAGGTGCGCATGTGTGATGGGGCTGAGCTGGGTGATGGCTCGCATGCCCGCAGAGAGGGCTCTGCATGCCAGCTGGGGCATGTGTGCCATAGGTTCACCATCTCGGGCCTATAAAGTCACCAAGAGTCAGACACGACTAAATGGTTAAAAACAACAACATGCACAACAAACTAGAGGAAGTACTTAAAACAGAAGAAAAGACTGGAAGGTGGGAATGTTAAAAAGTTTTATATGCCTGAAACAACTTTTAGAAAAGACGGGAAAAATCTTTTTCCCCCCCAAAAAACAAAACAATTTCTATTAAGCAGTTATTTGTTATTCATGAACATCAAGACATTCAAGATATCCTAATACAATTTATAGAGGTAATCCCATACAGCAAAAATACATTATGCCATTTTTATTTTTTAAAGCCTTCTCTGAATTTATTAACACACAATTTTAATTGATTACTATATTCTATATTTATAAGGCCAGCAAAAGTATTTACTTATTTCTTTTTAAATATTATCTGTCTCAATCCAACCCAAGATTGTTGTTATGAGAAAAATAAGAGGAAGAAAGAATATTAGGTAAGTCTGCCATCCTGAGTTATTTATAAAAATAATAAAGGCAGGCTATAAATAAATATGTCTATTCTCTTTAACTATCACCTAATTTTTTATATGATGGCAAATGGATGAGTAATATATTAGTAAGCTTACTTAAGCTTACTTAAACAGTAAACTATTATGTGTGTCATCCTGCTTTTAGAGTTATCATTTATTCGGCAAAACCAGTAAGGTCCATTCTTAAGCTCTATAGAAAGATTGGCTGCACTACAAAGAGATGGAACAATAAAAGCAGAAAAGATTGGAAATCATTGTAACATAATAGTGAAATAGATTTGTTTGTGTATTAAATTTGACTTGTGCATTGGTAACAGAACAGTTTGTGCTTGCTTGTCAAATTGAACAGCATTTTTACTTTCAATACATCAGAATATATACTATATCATTTCACAATGTATCTGTAAAAGAGATCACTGGCTTTTTGTTTATGAATTTAAAAACAACTTCGATAGAAAAAAATACACCAGAAACAAAGAATGCCATCCATATACTTCTTCAAATGGATGAAGAATATAATAATTCTTGTGATCTTTTGTCCATCTGTACCTGCTCAAATGGAAACTCAACCTTGTCAATAGCGGGGTACATTAGTCTACTTTTCTCTTTCTATATTTATTTTCATCTCTAGAAATAAGGAGAATCCAACTGGGGGTTGAGGGGGAAAATGCTAAGCAAAGAAACAATGGTGTGAATAGTGAAGCAGAGACAAATAAGAATAGTTAGGAATTCCAGACAGTGGGACTAAGTTCAAGATATGACCTTGGTTCCGAGATGGTGCAAGACGTCTCTGTATCTGAATTCATAGGTTATTCAGGCCAAATTGTGTACCATGTGTGTGTATTTAATGTGTAGGATCTTTAATGTCATTGACCAGAAGAATTAACTCCTGTAGAACTCCTGGCATTGTTTTTCCTCCACTGAGTTCCAGGATTAAAGAAACATTTATTTTAGTAAGTGCTTGCCAAATATATTTCTATTTTTTGGTCCCCCTTTCCTTCATTAAATAGTGTTTCTTTTATTGTTTCATATGAATCACATTAGGACAGTATGTATGAATAAAGAGACAGATATAGACTGATAGATAGCTTTTAAATCAATTGATGAATACAGTCACATTTTAGACTTTGATTAGTTCTTTCATGGATCATGATTCAATTACAGTACATATTTCACACTGCATAATAACTTGAGATAAAACAAAATGTGTGGGAAAAACCCAATTTATCTCCTGCTGATGGCAATGCCTACACAAAGCTTTGCTTAGATGAGTCCAGGGAGAAAAGCGTGATGGTAAAAAATTCTGTTTTATAAGAATGAGGATAAAGAAAGAGAAACTGGATCATCCCCTCTGTTACATAAAATGTAACATAGTTTTTGGTTTTACATGTTGCTTTTTAAGGAGAAAATAAGGCATAGACATAATTCAGACAAGATATTTCTGAAACAGAAGCCTGCCTTTCATCTAAAAGTGTGCAATATTACTATCTAAAGCAACCAGTGGTGCCTTGGATCTGGCAGGGTTAGCCTCAGTGTACCTGCTGATAATTTCTTCATAGCTGTTTTTGCTTTCTGTGAGGGATCAGGAAAATGTGTGCTTGAGTTTGAGCCATATTTCAATGGCAGCAGTTGGGTTCAACCACTTGTGGCCATCCCCTTAAAGCTTTCTTTGCTCTGATGAATATTTTCCTGAGTCCTAGTGGACAATCACTTGAATGTGAGCCAGCAGTATGTGCAGCTACTAAAAAAGCCAACATGTGAAGTGTTAGTACCACTTATAATGCCTTGGTAAGATCGCACTTGGAATATTGTATCTGGTCAGGTCGTCATAATATAAAAAAAGATGTTGACCCTCTAGAAAGAGTGCAGAGAAGAGCAATAAAGATGATTACAGGACTGGAAGCTAAAACATACAAAGAACAGTTACAGAAATTGTGGATGTCTAGTTTAATGAAAGAAAGACTAGGGGTGACGTGATAGCATTGTTCCAACAAAGAAGAGATCAAGTTATTCTCCAAAGCACCTGAGAACAAGAAGCAATGAATTGAAACTGATCAAGGAGACAACCCACCTAGAACTAAGGAGAATTTTCCTGATAGTTAGAACAATTAATCAGTGGAACAGCTTATCTCCAGAAGTTGTGAGTGCTCCAACACTGGAGATTTTTAAGAAAAGATTGCATAACCATTTGTCTGAAATGATGTAGGGCTTCCTGCCTGAACAGGGAGTTGACTAGAAGACCTCCAAGGACCCTTCCAACTCTGTTATTCTAAGACTACATAGTCAGTGGTGGGAATCAAGTAATTTAACAACCGATTCTTTGCCCTAATGATTTCTTCCAACAACCAGTTTGCCAAACTGCTCAGAAAGTTAACAACCGGTTCTCCCGAAGTGGTGCAAACTGGTTGAATTTCACCACTGTACATAGCCATTGTAGAAGCCCAGTTACATGGCTATCATAGAGCTCCAGAAAAAGTGTGGCTTCTTTAAGGCATTGTTGACAAAAACAGTGAGGATCCTTGTTCAAAATCTGAACTACTTCTGCTTCTTTCAATTCTGAATATGGACTAACTAATTTTGCTTTCAACACTCATTTTAGAAATCTACAATGCCTCCTGATATGCCCATCCATGTTTCTAATGTTTTATAAAAAGTGAAGTGGAATGTGCTTTTTGACAGGCATGAGAAAAATGTACAATAGTGATTTGTTTCTGAGACCAAGATGACCTCACTTGGTAACATGCCAAAACAAAAAATATTGTATATGTAATTACCCTAAATTGTTTTTTTAAGAACAGGATAAAATGAATAATGCTATTTCTATTTCCCTCCTTGAAGTTTTGACTCCTTGTACTTTTTTTCCTCCATCCATGGAACACCTTATATAAAGTAAGTTTACAAAAATCTAGTTAGCCAATAGATGGAAATATAGATCATGCAATATGATAATTCTAATCACAAAAGTTTCCAATTGCTATCAAATGCAAAAGAATCATCAGTAACTTCTGTTCCCTTTTGAACTAATACTGAATACTGAAATTATACATTTCCTTTCCAATAAACAATCATTCATTTTATCAATTGCAAAAGGCAGCTTTACTTACATCCTTTCATTATACATTTAACACCATCAAACAACATTTGCCTATCCCAGCTCTTTGGAAAGGACTGAATAAGTGGATAAAAATGCCAAATCCAATCTGAACATCTGGGTGACTGTGCTGCCAACCATAATAATAGCAATAATAATTTATTGTATGCTGCCAGAATCTCCACAACTCTGAGTGGCTGACAATAATCAAACAATTACAGTAACATCAGTAAAACATAAAAGATAAAAATAAAGGGTGGCAAGCATGAGAATATTTAATGTCTCATTTTTGAATCATAAATTTCATTTCTATTGTAATTGTATCAGTAAATCAGTAGAACTGATCTGGAACTTGTAGTGTTCCAATCTAAAATAGCATAACTAGGTATTGCCAGAATAATTTTTCTTCCAGTAAATAGGCAGTTAAAGACAAAACATGAGAAGAGGAATGAGAAAACTATGCATCAACTGTCACATTTCTGTTCAAGAATATTAATAGCAAAAAAAAAAAAGACATTTGTAAGCAGACTAGCAGAATTCACAAACCAGTTTTTAGTTAATAACTTATCAAATTACAACAGATGTCAATAAATATATCCCTTTGATTATTATTTATGTTGTCAGTAAAACTGGAGATTCAAATAAACAGCATATGGATGTTTTTAAAAAGAAACTTCCTGATAAGAATCTTGAGAATTTTGTAATTGGTTAAGTGTCTAATAGCGATCTACCTTACTGCCAATATAATCTTTTTTCAAGGGAATTATTTTCAGTCTTAGTAAACTTTTGTAATTTTTGGACTTTTCAAAGGTAACGTTGATTATAAGTAAATTCCCACAAAAGCTTAATGTATCCTTTACCTGTGGGATAGCACCAAGAATCTTTAAAAAATGAGGTCAGGTGTTTTATAGTTTTCAAACATGTCATCTAGTGTGAGTATGGGTTTTTTTAAAAAATATTTTCTTTAAAAGAGTTTGGATTGTGTAGATCACACTGAAAGGGAAGAAATGAAATACTAATATCCATGGCATTTATGATCTAAATGTCAGTTATGTACCAGGTTATATAGCATTTCCAAGGAGAATGCATACTGTATAACAGTATAAGCCAAATGAATTTCTTCTAAAAAATATCTTGAACTATGAATTTGCAAAGAAATAAAAGCATTTGTTTGATTTCCATAATTCAACATTTTGAAGCACAGTTTCTTTCCCTAATGGGAAGCTGTCTTGTTTTTCATCTTTCACAAATATCTACAGTATATATATAAAAGTGAAAACCACTTATGCCATAATCACGAAAACTCCAGAACCATGAAGCCTACAAACTTGAAACTTTCCTTGGCGTCTAGGTGCTCACTAAGAAAGGATTTTTTGAAATGACCATCAGAGCATTAGTATTTCCTATATTATGATTAACACGTTCTGATGCTAAGGAGTTCTACTCCCCCTCCCCACCTGAAAAGAAATTTGTTCCAAATGCCAAACACAAGCAGAGGAGAGGAGTTTCACTTTCAGTTTTACTTTCACAGCAGCAACCAGGGGATAGGATAGGGGAGGCTTCTGTGGGGCAAGCCTGAGGAAGAGAAGGGGATAGGAGGGGATAGGGTTCTGTGGGGCAAAGCTGAGGGAGAGAAGGGGAGAGAAGAGGCTGATCATAACTACCCAATAATTTTCAAGCTGTAAGTGTCGATTTATCAAGCCTGATCACATAGTTTCATACTGAAGCATGAGTATCCAGCTAGTTGTTACATAAATCTAACATCATCACAAAATATCCTGCTCTGGTTACTAATTATTCATAGCACTCTAAAATCTTTTCTAAATATGTCCCTTTACTATATCTTTAAAAAAAATAGAAATGTTTACATTATCCTTTAAAAGTACCTATGCAACTGGTTCCAAAAAACTCAATAATCCTTTTAAAACTGAAGTCAATTTGAATTTCATGTGACCTCTTTTAAAAAATCATTTGGACAGGATGTTCTACAGGTAACCAAGTATATTTAATTAATGGATCTAACTATATTGACTGAGACAGGAGTAAACCCAATTAAATGCAAAGCAGTGAAAGTGGCTTAAGAAATGCTTGCAGAATTCCCTGTTGTGAATTTCAGTAATAATTGATCTGATCCACATGACTAGGATAAACATGCATACTGAAATTCAGTTATCCATCACCTTTCATACTTTATCAATATTCTAATCCAGTTCTGAATTCAATCAGCACATTAAAATGCATTTTCAGTGGAAGGTACTTTGAATAGAAATGATAGAGCACTTGTATTCAGCCCTGAAGGTTGTCTTATACTGAGTCTCTACGACTGAATTGAGAAGGGAGGAGGGGAAGAGAGACAGAGACAGAGAGAAAGAGAGAGGGGAGAGACAGAGACAGAGACAGAGATAGAGAGAGACAGTGGCAGAGGCAGAGACACACAGAGAGAAACAGAACTCAGGATTGTATGAAGTTCAACAAGCATCCCTTCAGAGTTTCCTCAAAACAGAAGGGACTGAAAAAAATCTTGGATTTAGAGAATTCCAGGGGGGAGAGTTTAAAATCGTCTAAATGGGTAAGACAACCATTTCACTCTTAAAAATTCATGAACTCCTCCCAAAAATAGCTCTGGTTCTACTGTTGTTTAGAATTTTTTATATTTCATTATACAATGTTATGGCTGCTCAACTCGAAAAATATGATTCTGAGAAATAGGATTAAAAATAGAACAAAAGAAACAATAAATTGTTTTTTCTTAAAGAGAACCCAAGACCACACCTTAAGGCTCCTCCTACTGTTGGATAGGCCTGTGAAGACCATGGCAAAAAACCGTTTTGTTCAACTTTGCTTGGGGCACCAGCTGCTCTTGGAATTCTCAGTCCATAATAAAATCTATGTCTAAAACCTGCATACCAACCTCAGGTTCAATGGGACATGGTCAGCAAACATTACATAGTGTTACAACATACCTGCTCCTTTTTTGCACTCCACAGTTCCTGCACAAACTGCCCAGAGATATCCATAGTCCGTCACATGCATTCTCAATTGAGTAAAAAGAAAGGTAAAAGGAGCCCCCATGGATTTTACTCTACTAGCCATTGCCGATTATAGGGGCAGTGTTCATCTCCATTTCAAGACCATTGAAAGCCAATGCTGACCAAAGATATTTCCACAGTCATGTAGTCAGCATGACATTGTGGGCACTGTTACCTTCTCACCTAAGTGGTACCTATTTATCTACTCAAATTTGCATGCTTTTGAAATTCTATGTTGACAAGAGCTGGGGTGAGGAAGGGGGTTCACCTCTTGTATGGTGCTGGGGTCTCAAACCTGGGAAAGATCCTAATTAATTGCATTTACTAGGATGTGCCTTATTTACTCCTTTTCTAAGAAGGCTTATGAGCATGTAGCATAGGCTAGAGAAGGACAAGAGAAGGACAAAGGGTTCATTAAAAGTATCATTTCCCATTGTTTCATGAGAAGAAGACAATTCTGAATGGCATAATGCTTTCATTGCATGTTCAATCCTGTCACCTCCAGTTAAAAAGATTGTAGCTAGCTGGACCAAAAGAGTTTTGTTTGAAGCTTTGAAGTTCAGCTGCTTGGGCAGATAATACTGGGATTGATGAATCTATTGTTTGACCAAGCATTAAGTAGCTTTATATTGATTTTGGAATGTAACATTTGAATATATTTGGATCAGAACGTGTATGGGAGGTAAGAGAGAATCTGCAAATGTCGCCTTCCTATAAGTTAGCAATAGAATGCTTAAAAGCCTGGGGAAATATCAATATCAAATCACAATGGAGGGATGCAAAGACAGCATATTCCAGTTGCAGATTATGTATGTGGAATAAAATAGAATAAGGAATTAGAACAGAAGCCAGGCAGCTGTGCAGGATATCTGGATGCTGATATGCCTACTAAAACTTGAAGTGTCCACTCCTCTTTCTAAAATTACATGAAAATTTGAGACATTAACAATTCTAAGTGAGATCTTATGGTGTCTTGAGGGGAAATTCTGAAATCTCTTGATATTTCCCTGAAACTGCATAAGATTTGCATCATGTCTTATGAGATTTTAGCAATTTGGATCATGCGATTGGGGGGGGGGGGCAGTGTTTTGAGGTAATCTGTATATTTCAGTCAGAGAGCATGATGGGAGTCATGAGCCAGAAAAGTAAATGCTAATTTGCACATTACAGCCAGTACATATACTTTGGGAGGAAAGAACAGGATGGGAAAAAAACAAGGTTATCTAAGAAACTCAGCCTTCCTTACAGCTCTGGTTAATATGAATGGCTGAGAAGGTCATGCTAGATGCTGTCAAATGCATGGTATAAGGAAGCAATTAAGGAAAGAACTGTTTTAAAGTAATATTTAAAAGGTTTTTTTGATAATAGAAGGAAAGCAAGGAAGACCACATTCTGCTGTGCAAAGTTGTCTGCTACTTATACTGTGTATCTTTCAAAATTTAGCATAAATTTACATGGCACGCTAGTGCCTCCATTTGAATATTTATATTACAACCAAATCATTTACTATCACAAGTCTGTTTGAGAGAGAGAGAGAGAGAGAGAGAGAGGGAGAGAGAGGGAGAGAGAAATAATGCTGGGTTTTTTCCCCAATACATTTGAACCACATAAGTTAGGAATTCAAGAAATATTCTCCTAAGAAAGATTTACTCCATCCATATAAATAAGAAGGCCATATCTATACCTAGAATTATATTTAAAAATGTGTGCAATGAATAAGTCCGAGTTGGAATGTGGTAATTAACTTTTCAAAATGAAAGGGTATGGATGGGGTTGGTTTTTTTTAAGACAACTGTGAATTGAAATAGTGAAAAACAAATTACACTGCAGCATTGTTTGTGTTATAACAAAACCAAAGCCACATCTGCTGACACTTATTTTAGATGATATAGCTAGATAATCTCTCTATACCAAGGTTTTCTTGGCCACAGTACCAGCCTGTTTATTTTAATACTGTGTCGGCCCAATTTTTCATAAAGCGCTGGCAGTTTAATTTCTTGGTAATCACCTGCACTCAGACAGTTGAAGCTAAACAAGGAATATATGAAAACTTTGAGAAATAAATTTCATGATCAAAAACACTGCTAATTCACTCTACTGAATGGATTCACCTTTTTTGTCAGCATTTAAGATCTGAGAAATGGAAAGATTTGCTTTGGAATTAAATGTTTGTTTCTGAGCTGTTTAATATAAGAGTCTACGTTGCTTGAAATTACTTAAAAGATCTTCTCTTTTACATAGTCTGTCAAAACTATTTCCAGTTTGCATATTTCTTTCCATAATCCTATTATAATTTTCAATGTAATAGAAACACCTGGTTCTGTAATAAAGAACTTTGAAGGACATCTGGAAAAATCTTAATTATTCATTCATCCAGACACGTTATAAAATTTTGCCTTCACTCTGGATTTTGCTGCCCAATTCAAGGGGGAAAAAATTAAAATCTAGTAAATTCCAGGGAATAAAGAATTCTATGAAACATTTACTTCAAAGTTCTCCATAGCAAACACAAGAATTTCATGGCAAACATTTTGAGATCAAGGATATATCTGGAATATCTAAAAACAATTATTTAAATGTGGCCAGAGGAAAAATGCATAATAACAGAAAGTGAATGTACAAATGTGTTTTTCTTAATACTTCCCTTTTGGGGTAAACAAAATTTTGCATAACATAGAAAGAGAATAGATAGTAAACAGCAAGCAAAGGCAGAAAATAAGAGGAAGGAAATCTATGTAAATCTACTTTACACCCACAACATTCATTATATCTCTGCACGTATATCTCATTTGTGTGACTGATGCCCGCTTTCGACGTTCATACAACGATTCATACATTTGTATGTGCGCTGCGTAGAATTCCCTTTGATGAGATGGATGGCTGTTTAAATTTAATAGATAATAAACAAATTATCTCACATTCTTAATCTTTTCAGTTATTTCTTATTGAAGATCTCATCTACTTCATCTATATTATCAGCTTTCTTTGCTTCTCATTCTATTTACTCGTCTTTCATTTATTTGTTTTGTGATTCAGTCCTCATTCATTTTCTTTATGATCAAATCATCTTGCTGTACTATTTCTATCCAAGTCACTCTTTCTGTATGAGTCCACATTCATTCAGTATCTATTCATACTTGATCTTATCTCCCTTTGTTTTACCACAAAGATTTATTAAACATCCAATTCCCATTGCCTTCAGCTTACTTTTATGTTTGTCCTGGCATATTTAACTCTGTTTCATAAAACAAAATGGGGAGAAACATAGACTTTTTCAAGTCTTTTGACAAACATTCACTCCTTGCAGTAGACAACTGACTACCATTCCACCAACATTTACGTGTTTTGAAATGTTTCAATTTTCCTATCTTTAATAAAAATGTATCTTGTTACATAAATGCATCTACTATCTTTAATTTTTCATCAAGTATGTATGTATACTTTGCAACTATTCATTCCATTCTCCCTGTCACACAATTGAGTCCTACCCCTCATTGTATCATATATTCATATATATCACATATTCTATCCAATGTTTGCTGTAAATCCTCTGGGCTTTAGCAAATCCAGTAATATTAGCATATAAGCACATTCACATTCCATCCAAATAACTCTAACGTTACCAGAATTCATTATAATTTATAAATAAACAAAGAGACATCATTTTCTTATTCTCTGCTTAGTATTGAACCAATCCCTAAGCATTCCATTTATTCTCATACATATTTCACTTATCTCACATACTGCTCTTAGTACATTCAATGTTCAGCCTTCCATTTGTGCAAACCTTTTCATAATTCAAGCCTACTTATATTATCATACATTTTTCTCTAAATTAACAGCTGTCCAGCTTATTTGTCATGATCATATATTGTTATTGACTGGCAAAAAAATAAAAGCCTGCTTTACAGACTCTTAATGGACCATTTCCTAAACGTTGTTCATTGTCATATCTTTTCAATCAAAAGTCAATCACATAACTTCTTAGGCACACTTAACAAATTAATCCTCCAGTTTTTACATTCACTTATGTTAACTTTCCTTTTATAGGAAAAGTAGCAATTTTTCAACCATCACACATATAATCTTCAAAAACTAATTTTAGAAATCACACAACCAGTACCATAAGTAGATTACACCAGATTTGAATATTAGTCTATTTACATCTGCAGGTTGGTAACCCTCTTATGTGTGTAAAGGGAGTTACCAATTTCATATAGCTGTGGGCTCAAAAATTCCTGACATTGATCCAGTTATAAAGGTAGACTTCTGAACTCACAGAAAAACCAACTGAATCCAGTAAAACTGAGCTCCAACATTTCCAGTGCTGAATTCTGCTTTGAGAGAAAATTTGCAGCATTATTAAACCATGTTCATATGAGTTTTAGTACTAATTTCTACTAAATTGGTATCCCAATTTCTAGCCTGGTCCCTTAATCACTTAGACCAAACTGGCCCTTCAGTTTGATTTAATAATTCAGTGATCGAATTCATTTAATGATTTAATTCAAATTCAAATTAATTCAAATTCAATGATTAAATGGTCAAATTCATCCACTGTTCATAGCAATATTTCTTAACATATGTTTGTTTTAACATTAATTTTTGAAATACCATTATCTCATCCCTGCCCCTTCTCTCCATTCTTATTTTTAGTTAAAGATATAAATTTTAAAAAATTGAGCCACATTTCTATGTGGGACTAGTCTGCATCTGACAACCCAAAAATATGTAAACTGAAATGTTTTGATCTTCAAATACATTTTCTCATTACAACTTACAGGCAAAGACAGATCAAAATTCTACTTCATGAACTCTAGAATAGTCATTTGCAATAATGCAACCATGTTTACTGAAGGAATCAGCTGATTTCGAAGCTGGCTACTATCTGCAAACGTATCACCAGCAAAATTCAGAGCTAGACTTTGAGTGCATGACTTCAAGTTCCCAAGCTTTGTGACAACTATTTTCCATCCAAAATATATACAGAAAGTCTCATTATTTCTTTTCACAATAAGCCCTTAATTAAAGGAGACTAGTGCATCTTCTTGTAAAGTTTTCCACCTGTTATATTTTCCCTCATTTAGAGATTTAGATCTCCACAGTAATTTTACCCAGCTTAAAGTAAAAAAGGAAAGTGATTAGGTTTTCAGTGTCTCTGACCTGTCAGTTATCTAGTGCAAGATTTTAGAGCATCTAAACTAAATTGTCCCAATTAAAACTAATAGAGGCCAATTAATGCTGCTGAAGCTTCTAATGAGGATATGCTTCTGAACTAAATGAAAGGAAACAGTAGTTTATGAAAACAAACCTTGGTAAATTGTTAGAATAGTATTCCAAAGAAGTAATTAATATTGCTACATGTTCATTATTTCTTCATATTTGGAAGCAAAGCTACAGGAATTAGCTTCATTTGAACAAAAGACTATTGGAAACCTATGGCATACATATTTGCACAAGGCAGGCAGAACATTTGATAAACAAACAGGCTTCTTAAATAATCCTTAATCTTGTGGTAAATTTCAAAGCAGAGACAGTGTAATAAAAATATTCTGAAATAAATAAATGCTTGCATAAATGATCAAAATGTTCATAAATTCACATCCTGCATGCACTTTTTTTGGGGGGGGGTCAACACATTGAATGTACTCCCAATTTGGTGGAATGTAGACAAAATTAAATTAGCTGGCAAGGTAGTGTCTAGATCGGAGATCCAGTCTTGAATGAAATAATATGAACATGATTGGGATAAAACTAGGATTGAGTTGCCCTTATGACATACTGATGAAAATATGCCAAAGTTGATGATCAAAAAAATTCTGCATTTGGAAGAAGTAGAATTAAAGATGGAACTTTACTTTAACTTGTATTTTATAATTGAAAAGAGGTATTGTACATCTTGATTGACCAAAGCTATTAAGGGGCTTGTCTAGTGATGGTCATAGCATATGAAAGAATGTGACTCAGACTGTAAGAAAAATAAAGGATATATTTAATAAACTGATGAAATGAAAGAAAAAAAGATATGTTGTTTATCTGTGAAACTTGGAGAAAGAGGAAGGGTATCATCGATCTGAATAAAGGTAGCCTGATTATGTGGACGTGATGAATACATGCTGAGAAGTCAGAGGATAGATTTAATTATGAATAAAAGCTTTAACACATGTGACAGAAAATATAAATTGCTGTTTTCTAGGTTGCCCTGGGGGTTTATTAAAATAGGTATGTTCACTGCCTTATTTTTAAAAATAATAAAAGAAGAATTAGCATATAGAAGTGATAATATGTTCTAAATGTAGGACAGACTATTATTTGGTAGTATCAAAAATGGATCTTGAAAAAATGGATGCAGAAAGAAAAAGTTTAAGTCTGGCATAAAAAGAAAATAATTTCTCAATATAATTTTATTTACTTATTTATATCTCCTGTTTCTTAACCGTCCATCTTATTCAGAGAGGGAAAATAAATAGAAAATATATGCAATGGAAAAGGATGTGAAAAGTACTTGAAACAAGTTAAAAAACCACAATCTTATATTAAAGAGGGGCACAGAAGTATGTGTATAGGATGCTTGGGGGAATAATTGAGAAAATCTGGAATGAGGAAAATATGAATACACGATCATGGGTCCATTGAGGACAAAGAGTGGAGCAGAATGGTAGAAGTATCATAGTGATGATGATAATTATGTTATCCATTCAATCATGTCCAATCTTGGTGACTCTATGGGCCAGATCTCTTCAAATCTTCTGATCTTGCACTACTTCTTTGTGTTGTTCTATGCTCTGGCTGGTGTCCACTTTGATGGTGTCCAGCCATCATGTACTTTGGTGGTCTGGTTTCTTTTTACTGCTAACTCTTCCAAACATAATTGCTTTCTTCAGTGAATTCCCCCACATGACATGGCCAAAATAAGTGAGATCCAGTTTTGTGACTTTTCCTTCCAGTGGCATGTCTGGTGCTATGAACTTCAATATTTGCTTGTTAATCACCTTTTCTGTCCAAGGAATATGTGGGAGCCTTCTCCAGCGCCACAGCTCAAATGAGTCGATTGTCTTCCTATCTTGCATTTTTAAAGTCCAACTTTCACAGCCATAGGTAGCTATGGGGAACACAATAGAACAGACTAACTTACTGTACATTTGGTTGCCAGGCTAACATCCTTGCTTTTCCATATTCAGCTCATGTTCATCATTGTTATGCAACCCACTGCAATCTGACATTTTATTTCTGGGCTGCGTTCACTGCTTTGAGCATTCTGTGATCCTTAAAAAGTGAATTACCACAGTGGTATTGTGATGCAAAAAAATTGCACAATTTCTTTGGTGTTGTTATATATAATTTTATCCCTTTTTATTAACTTATTTTTCTTAATTTATTTTTGTTAACATCTTAGTCTTTTGCTTATTAATCTTAAAGCATGCTAGTACCCAAAATTCTTTTGATTTACTCACGAAAGGTTTGGTCCCCTTGAAAGTGTCTGCCAAAATCAAAATCAAGTCTTCTGCCAAAGCTCTTAATTGTATAACTCTTTCTTATTGTTTACACACTTAATCCTGCCACTTTGTCTTATATCTCTATTTAATATTTCAAAAACTAAAATAAATAACAAAAGAGACCATGGGTGTTGTCCTTGCAGTATTCTCATATCGTTTAATTAAATCTCCATTAACAATTGGACTTTCACCCATTTTATAAAATTCTCCCCAAAATTCCAATTTTCCAAAACTTTAAATTAAAAAATCAGTAGAGATTGCCAAAAACCTTCTCTGCATCTAAAAACATCAATGCAGCTTGTTTTTCAGTATGTTATTCCATATATCCAACACAGTTCTAAATTATCTTTCAACTATATTTCTCTTTACCTCATAGATACATTGACAAGAGGTAATTTTGATTCAAAAAGGATTCTCACTATAGCAGGGGTTAAAATAGCTTTTGTTAATGTTTATGGACCTAATCTAGATTCTGTTTGATTAATGTTTTCAGCACTTGAATGAGTGTATTCATGACAAAATGGTGATTGGAATTAAGTGACCCAAACCTAATAGATATAGCAGATCTGGCATGAAAAAAAAATATTTTTTAATATCTTCAACTTTATATCATCAAATTCAAGATTGTAATATAAATTTCTTATGTACCAGATAATATTGTAATTATATTGAAATGATATAATTTCTGAAACTGATTAAGGTATTGAGAAATTGGTATTCAATATTTCCCTATTGAATTGTAAAGAATTTGTTATACAAATGTGGGCAGAGATCTTACGTTTTGATTTCAACTCAGAACCATTAAGTGCCTAAATTTTTGAATGGGAAGCATATAAAACATATTTTTGAAGTTGAATTATTGCATGTGCATCATATAAAAATAAGATTAATAATAAAAGGGAAATAATTTAAAAGATGAACTGAAATATTTATGGGCACAGTTGGTTAGATGCTCATCTACTAATTTGTATGGAGAAATATAGAAAAATAAATATGAATTAAAGACATTATTACAACAGAGAGAATTCACAGCAGAGAGAACAAGTTTATAATAGAGATACTTGGAGGATGGTTAAACACCAGGCAAGATTTTGGCTAATTGCAAAAATAAAAAATAGGGCAATGATTCCAATATTAGAGGTGAAAGAGACAAAATATGTAAAACTTCCATGGATATAAATTGTAATTTTTTAAAAAATCTACTTAGAATTATATAGTAAACTAGAGAATGTACTGAATGAAGATATAGAGGCTTTTTAAAATAATTAACTTACTATATTCAGATGATACTCAAACACAACTTTTATTTGTTCCACTATCAGAAATATAGATTAAATAAATTATTTTTAAAATGACAAGTGGTAAAACATTAGGATGAGATGGATTTACATTTGAGTGGTATAAAACATTTATATATCTTTTGGTGTCAAAACTTTGTCAATTGTATGATGAGATATTTGATCAGGGAATTTTATTACCAGTATTTCATCAGCCTTACTTTACAGTTATACCAAAATCAAGTAAAGATAACATCCAGAGTGCTAATTATCATTTAATCTCAGTGATTAATGTTCACACAAAGATTTTAACAGCAGTGTTAGCAAATAGATTACAGCAAGTGATATTGTTTGCTGTTAAAAAACAATCAAGCAGGGTTTACAAAAACTAGGCAAGGAGCAGGTTAAGGTGTATATTTTATAGACTTGAATAAAAATAAAGTTAAATTTATAATTTTAGCATTTGATCCTGAAAATTTTTTTGATAAAATATGTAAACAGTTCATGTTTGCTGTACTAATTAGGTTCAGATTTCCTTTGAAATTCACAAAATGGATGAAGATATTATATGAGTCACCTACATCTAAAGTAAAAGTTAATGACATGTTTTCTCTTATTTTTTTTCACTATTTAAAAGAATGTGGACATCCACTTTCATCCTTGATTTTTAATATCTGTGTGGAACTCTTGGGTTATGCTATTAGACAACATATATGAAGATCTAGGGAGTAATATATAATTCAGTTGAACATAAATATGTTTTATTTGCAGAAAACCTAATTTTGTCTATTTCTAATTCTCATATTACTCTAGTGTTGGTGCAAATGATAGGTCCCTTTAGTAAAACAGTAAAAGCATGATACTCTATTAACTGCTCTAAATAGTTGATGTCAATAGGTGAAAATTTGGTTACTCAATCATTTAAAGAGTATCAATTATTTATTTGCATTGAATCCATTAAATATTTAGGTATGTATATACCATAATATATAACTCAGTTACTAACAGGCAATATGAATAAAATATATAGAGAGATTTCTTCAAATATCAGTAGCTGAGTCATTAAATTTGAGGAAAGGTGAATGCTCTCAAAATTAATATTATTCCCAGATTAATTCATATTCTGAGAGGAATTCTAGTCCATATAACTGGAAAATATTTTCAGAAGATAAATTCTTTGTTTAGAAAAAAAAATATGGAGTTCTTTGATTCCAAGAATATTTTTAGAGAAAACGCAATTACCAATTAATGAGGAATGATTCAGCTTTCTGAATCTGGAGCTGTATCATGGGCCATCATAGAAAAAAGCTAATTAAATGCAGTACAAATATGTGTTTCTAAACATTGCATTCTTTAAAGAATTGAATCTTAAATATACAGATTTAGAGGGTAGAAACATTTATTCAATTTAACCTTTGATACATACATCTTTTGAAATAAACAAACAAACAAACAAACAAACAAACAAATAAATAAATAAATAAATAAAGTTTATTGTAGGTAAAGTTTATTGAAGAACATAAAATGATTTTGTGAGAGCCCAGTTCATCTAGAATTCTTTATCAATGAACTCCTTGCAAATGTTTTAAATATAATTTACCCTATTACCCCCAAAATAAGACATTCTCTGATAATAAACCCAATTGGGCTTTTGAGCGCATGGCAATAAGGCCAAGTGCTTATTTCAGGGTTCAAAAAATTATTAGACAGGGTCTTATTTTCGGGAAAACACGATAGTAATGTACTGACATTTTTAAATTTTAAACTTTATTTTCTTGCAATAATCTGGTTCACTATAGCAAGAATTCTATAGTGCCTGAGTGGCGTAGCAGGCTAATGCCTCCTACTAAAGGCAGCATTTAACATCCAGCTGCCTGCAATTACTGCGAGTTCTAATCTCACCAAGGCTCAAGGTTGACTCAACCTTCCATCCTTTCTAAGGTGGGTAAATTGAGGACCCGGTTTGTGGGGGCAATAAGCTGACTTTGTATAAATATACAAAAGTATGAAGGCTATTGCTTAACGCAATATAAGCCGCCCTGAATCTCCGGAGAAGGGCAGCATATAAATATAAATTTAAAAAAAATAAAATTAAAAATTCTAATACCAGTACAAGCTATTAGGGACATTGCAAACGTATATACACTCATGCACCCTTCAAATTGATTACATCAGAGGAAAATTGACAGCCAAACTTTTGTAAAGTATCAATTAAGGAGTCCAATAAGGAGAAAAAAACAATTTGGCTGGATAATTTCAAGATCACAGAAAATATATTTAGCATTTCTTAACACTTAAAATCATTATTTTTTTTAAAAAAACAGAAACTTTAATAGGAGAACAATTCTCACTTCAAAAGAACTGTAGATTGAAATATAACCCAAGGAGCAACTGTGTAATGAAGAACAGAAACAAAAATATATTCTTGTTAAATAAAATTGGGTTATCTCCTGGTATAAGGTAAATTAATTTCCTGAATATAAATATGGACAGTACTCCAAGTCAGTGAATGAGGTGGGGAGGGAGGTTGTAAATTTTATTTTTCCAAGA
Organism: Ptyas mucosa; assembly: GCA_012654045.1. Taxonomy (NCBI): domain Eukaryota; kingdom Metazoa; phylum Chordata; class Lepidosauria; order Squamata; family Colubridae; genus Ptyas; species Ptyas mucosa. Next base: position 2,476,264 of record WNWU01000057.1, read on the forward strand.
AAAATTTAGAGCATTTCAGTTGTATCAAAAACTCAGTTATGATTCCAAAACATTATTATGCAATGTACATATAAATGAAAACGATTTGCAGAACAGTTATGTTAAATTTCACATTTGTCATAAACATTAATTAGAGCCATTTCGCTATCACCATTGCTAACAATCAAAATTAAATAATAATTATCAATAATTATTATTGATATGTCCAGCTATAAAATTTGAAGGTTTCTTAAGTATAGCATTTTCTGACCATTTTCCATTTCCATTAATAAGTATGTCAGCACTTCAGATTTTTGTAAGTTAAGGTTTTCTATCAGGGAGAATGTGAGATTCTTAAATACAAACCTGGTATGTTCAAAGTGCAAAGACTGATACAAATTATTTTAAAGACTAAAATTCAACTGAATTTTTTATTGGGATTAATGAATAGACAACTAGATGAAAAAAATATGCAAAAATTAGTTCTGAAATAGCCATAATGGAGGAATAGTTGGTGAAGATGACAGAACTAGCAGGTCAACTAACAGGTCCAGTTTTTAGTGACTATGAACATTTTGTTGAAAAAAAAATGGAATGATGATTTATGGATTTGATGATTAGAAAGAATAGATTATGAAAAGAAAACTTTGGTGTAATTTTTAGAAAGAGTGAGTAAAATACAAATATATTTATAACTGCTATTAAGAAGATTGTAAACTGTATTTCTTTATTATTCTTTCTTAGATTCTTTTTTCCTTTTTTATGTCTTTTTAAATTTCTTTTTCACTTTTCTATTACTTTTTATTTCTCTTATCTTTAACTGAAAAGTTGTATTGTTTTTACTCTCCAGAAAACATCTTTAATAAAAGTTACACACACACACACATTCAAACTGGGAAAAAAATGTTCTCCTGTTAAATATACCTTTCAGTCCTTTGGCATTCCACTAATTGTAATGGCATTCCTAGTGGAGATATGCCTAATCACAATTCACTTCAGAGCAGGAGTGTCTGCAGGGTATGACCAAAAATATCAATATGTTGTGGTCTGCCAGCAGCCCGTGGAGCTAGCAGCGGAGTCGGACAGTGAGGAGGATAGGGAGGACCTCAGTGAGGCAGAGATGGGGCCAGGGCCATCTGGGAGTGATGCACGGACTCCAGAGCCTCCAAAGTCGGACAGCAGAGAGGCAGAAGAACAGGAGGCGCTTGTTCCTAGTGCACACATGCGCAGAACTGCCAGAAGGCAAGAGCAGCTAAAGCAAAAAGGATGGCTCGGGAGTAAGGCCAGGAGATGATTGGCTCCTCCCATAAGGCTTAAAAGAGCAACAAAGGCTCTTGGGCTCTTTGTAGGAAAGCAACATTGCTAAATCTGTTTCCAGTCGGCATCTCTTGTTTCTGAACTTCATGGGGCTTTGCCAAGAAAGGCCTTTGGCAGGTTGCCAAAGAAGATAAAGGTTTGTGAGAAGCCGAAGGACTTTTTCTGAAGGATTTGTTTTGGAATTAATTTGGACTAAACTGAGAATGAAGTAATTCTCAACTGTTATAATAAAACAGTTTTGTTTGGGACCAATTGTGTCTTGTAATGACTAAGTGAGCCTGGAGCACAACACAATAGTACAATTGCAACTCTATCAATTTTTAATATGTCACATATAATATACATAAAAGACAAGATGAGCGTCAACTGCGGTATTGTGGCTCTTATCTTAACTTTTTTGACCGTATCCTGTGGACACCCATGTTTCAGGGTTAATTTTCTTTTTAAAATCTTCTGCTTTATGATTTCATAAATCTAAAGGATAAATGGAAATCATCCTCCTACAGATGCATTTTAGAGTGAAGATTGCTGCACTGTTTCAGCAACAATCTGACTACTTTTAGATAATAAACAGTAGTTTCAGATTCATAATATTTGTTCATACCATTACTCAAGGACAATCACACAATATAACTGCAAGGAAGAGGAAGAAAGCCTTTATCCCTAGTTGTTTTGTAAGCAGCATGGTCAAATACTTGGTACTTTTTAGGCACTCCTAGGAGTAAAATCAAGAAAAATAACTACTTTTTTTCTGGGATCCTCCAAGGTAGTTGCTTATCTAAGATTGTCTGCCGGTCTGTCTGTCTGTCTGTCTGCCTGCCTGCCTGCCTGCCTGCCTGCCTGCCTGCCTGCCTGCCTGCCTGCCTATCTATCTATCTATCTATCTATCTATCTATCTATCTATCTATCTATCTATCTATCCATCCATCCATCCATCCATCCATCCATCCATCCATCCATCCATCCATCCATCCATCCATCCATCCATCTATCTATCTATCTATCTATCTATCTATCTATCTATCTATCTATCTGAAACAACTACAACCAGATTCAGCCTATATGATTTAAAACTGGATTGAACTAAATAAGTAGCATCCAGGGAAAAAATAATTCACTTTTCTTTGTTGGATTCCAGCATTAGTCTTCTAAAGTCTTTTGAATCTTTCTGCATTGTATGAAATTTTATTACAAGCATTTCAATGTCTAATGTATATTTTATAAACCTTCAATTTACTGATTACATCATGAGAAGCAGCTTAAAATTAGCAACTTGACTTCTAGCCAAGAAGGCAACATGCTGTGTCACAGCTTGTTTTTCCCTCTCTCTATAAGTGGGTGAAAACTATCTAGGCTGCTTGTTAAAAAGGATTGGTAAGCAGAAATGTTAATTAAATTGTTTAATTTAAGTTTGCTATTTTGGAGAGACACTGTGCCTCACGAGAATAGGAAACAAAGCATTTCCATTGTATTTCATCCACTCAGCATCTACTTTTACAAATACAGAAAAAATTCTTACCAGTTGCTGATCCAACTGTGCCAGTATCTGAGTGTTTGGTTTCTGAGGCTGTAATTGCCTTGGCTGATAGCTTCATCATTTATAACTTGGGAAACGTCCAGAGAGAAATTTTAACTCCAAATTATAATCTGGAACTGAGCCAGGAGAAATTCTAATATATAAGTGTTTATTTGCAAAGATGAGTGTACATCCAGATTGATTGCTTGTGAAAGGAAGGGATATTATTTAATATTTGCTGATAGGTTTATTTATTTGTTTGCCCTAGGCTTTCCTTTATATTGGAATGCAGCTTCTGAAATATAAATGTTAACATATGCAAATATGCATGCATAAGTATGTCACATACATATATTTTTCTGGTATCTCCAGGACTGATTCTGTTGAAATTGGAAGTTCTGTGTTAACAAGTTTAGGAAACTGAGTAATGCATAGGATTTTTTTGGGGTGGGGGGGGTGTTTCAGAATTATTTTTCTGCCTACTCTTCCTTTGGCTGGTCATCTTAAATTTAAGGCTATGTTCATTTCAGTTAAACATAGTAATTGTATTTTTTTCATGAATCTATAGGTGTATAAAAACAAACAGATTTACACAAAAGTATTGCATCCATCCATTCAGGATGTCTTCCAGTCTTCCATATCATTTTCTATAACATTTGATTCTTGGGGGGGGGGGGGTTTGTTTGTTTGTTTGTTTGTTTTTCCTTTCCTTTATTCCTACTTTCCTTCCTCAAATGCAGGCAACATTCTATGAGTAATGAAAACATTTAGATTTGATGAAGTTGTTTTGAAGAATGCTCCTTCCAATACAATATTTGAAAGTGATTTGTATTCTGGAACGTCTTGTAGTTTATTCAGATCTCTTCTGTATAAATAGTGTGTCTCTCCTTCATATACAATGGCCAAAAGGAGCTGTCTGTTAGAGTTCCGACCAATGCCCTAATAAAATCAGGAGCCTCAAGCCATTTTGCAAGAAAAATGCAGTTGTTTATTAGGAACGCCATGTTGGCATGACCTAAGTGAAGCCAACTGTGACTTCACCAGTTCGCGCCTTGCCTATGACCCTGTTGCTCCCTCCCCCTCCCCCCAAGGTGTGTCACTAGTCACATTCCCCAATGAAGCAATTTTGTGGGTCGTAGAAGTCACTCCCTCCAGCTGTTGTAGGTCTCCATGGAGATAGCCTCAACTTCGGCCAGCTAGAATGTGTTTTGTTTTAACTGAGGGGTGAATTTCTCGGTGCAGCTGCAAGGCGCAATTTCCCATCCCCCTGTCTATGGCAACTCAGGAGCAAGTCAGGAAAGTTTCACAAGTTGACACTGTCTTCATTTTTATGTTGCAGTAGTTTCAACCAAAGGAGGCTATAGTGAATGAGCAAACCTTCTTCCCCCATACTCAAACAATCAGGATCTATGCCTAAAATCACAGGAGTCCAGGAAGGAGATTACCCAGAGCCCTTCCCTTTGTCTACAGATAAAACAAGAAGTTCTCAGCTTTCTAACACTTGGTGAAGTGTTATGCAACATGTAATAATCTTCAGAATTCCTAAATTAGATTCCTAAATACTAGTGTAGATAATACTAAATTATTTGAAGTACATATATTTTAAATGGGTATTTTTAATGGAGGAAACTAATCATATGGGTTTTTTTAATGATTTAATTTTCCTGGCAAATTGCAGAAATGTACCTTGTCTCACGTATAGAATTAATCCAAGTTACTTCAATAGTTTTAAGTTGAAGGGTTCCCATTGCAGATGCTATTGTACTTATGGATCTTATTATTTTAAAAGAATATTTGAGTGGGGAGTAGGGAGGCAATCAGAAACTTCTCATAGCTATTGAAACCTTTTTTTCTGAAGCTACTGTACAGCTCACAGAGGTTAAGTATAATTCAGCCAACGCCTCTTCGTTCCATCTTCAGAAATGCTATTCACAGAATGAATACAGCAAAATGGATATCTTTATATCATTTTAATGGAATAGGATTTAACAAGTTGCTCTGCATGAAATAGAATAAGATATAGAATTATTTTGACTGCCAGCCTAAGAGCCTTTGAACTGCATTTAGATACCATGGGATGTATTTGAACTTGTCTTCATCCAAGTTTAAAAATGACTGTGATCCTGGTTAAAGGGTATACAATTAATACCATTTGCTAATATTAAACAGAGAATACAGTCACATCAGCATTACAACAAGCAACTGCTCACAACCTTTTAGAGTAGATGAGATTACATCTAAACCTTGTCCAGATTGTTGTGACAGGACTAGAGAGAGAAATTTTGTGTTTCTCTAAATTCCAAAATCACTTACCATATCTTGGGACTTCAGTTTTTGCAGGAGGCTGAATGTTTTAGCTATTTGAGTCTACAGTGCTTTCCATTCCTAGCTTTATCATATGGGAAATATATAAATAAGACAAGATGTGAAAAGAAAAAAAAAGCAAGAATAAAATCATTTAATTTGGAAACCATGAGTTAATGGAAGAGATATTTGAATGTTCTACTCCAACATCAGCAAAAGCAATATCACTACTATAAAAGGAAGGCTGTTTTTCAAATTAAGGGACAAGAAACTAGTACAGTATATAAAAATCTTAGTGATTGATAACAGAAAAAAGTATCCCATCCAAATCTATTTAAGATTTTCAAGCCTGTCATACTGAGGAAACCTTTTAGAGCACTCCAGAGAATGGATGTTCATTTCTAATGGTTTATTTGCCACTCGGTTTCATCTTAAGGTGGGATTTTAAGACAAATTTAGGTATCTCTGTTTAGATCAAACATCTTTGTCTTTTATTAATACACTGTGAGCAGCATTTTCTAATCTACCAGTACTGTAACTGTGACAATTAAAATTATTTGACCCTTCCATGCCTGATCGCTCAGCATCTTGCTTAATCAGGTAATACATTAAATAGTCAATTAACATAAATGCAACAATATTTGACTTCACAGCAGATTTACAGAGCCAGGCAAGTTTGATGTGACTTGACGTGATTAAAGCAAACCCAGATAGTATATCTGGAGGGATACAAGGAGTAAGCCATAACGTATATTTAATATCCTATTAATGTTAATTAGGCTTGCTTCACTTGTCTCATTTCCTATTGCATCCTTGTCCTGTAACTTGTCTTGTCCTTGATGAATGTTGGTGCTCAGAAATTAGAATCTCCCTATAGCTAGCACTTCTACTTTGATAAGGGAAAGAAAAATCCCTCTATTTATAATCCCTTCTGAATCTGTTTTGCAGTCTATAGTCTAGACAATAAGTATTTGGCTATTATTTGTAAGGGATCAATTTAGACATTTGTGCAGATTACCAATGATTAAAAAGAAAAAAAAGAAAAAGAAAAGAAAAGCAGGCTTCATCCTTCCTTCCAGTTAAATGACCTTTCTGCCAATTATATCAGGCTCAAGACTTGCTTCCAGAAAGCAAATAGTTTAGGAAAGGTTCTAAACATTTTCAGAATAAACAATAGGACCCAGCTTTAACAGGGAGGAAAAATGACCATACTCTGATGGGAGATTAGTGATTGCTATACAGGTACTCCTCAATTAAAGACCAGAATTGGGACCAGAATTTCAATTGATAAGTAAGGCAGTTGTTATATGAATTATGCCTGATTTTATGATCTTTTTTTTGCCACAGTCGTTAAGCAAATTACTGTTGTTGTTAAGTGAATTGTGCTGCTGTTAAGCAAATCCAGCATCCCCCATTGACTTGTCAGAAAGGTTCTAGGAAGGTTTCAAATGCTGATTACATAAACCCAGGATCCTGCAACCATTATAAGTACATGCTGATTGCCAAGTGCCTGAATCTTGATCACATGACTATGGGAATGCTAGAATGGCCATAAGTGCAAAGACTAATAAGTCACTTTTTTTGGTGTTATAACTTTGAACAGTCATTAAATGAATGGTTGTAAATCGAGGACCACCTCTACCAAATTTGGAGGTTTCATGGCTTCTCCAGAAAGCCCCTAATGCCAAAATACTACAACTAAGAACTAAGGCTTGCACCGAACTTATCATACAGTATCTTTCCTCCTATGCAAAATCCAGTTATGCACATCTGTGCAGAGAAATTAATGGACGGACATGTCAATTGCCATTTGGTCAGATAATCAGAGCCAAGACATCCCGAAATTCTTTTCCTTTCCCCCCCCCCCCCTTTTTTTTTTGCAGATCAGTTCAAATCCATGTAATCATGTTAACATGTATTTTACTTTAGGCCACATACTTACTAAAAAGGAAAACATTTGGAAGAAAATTGGGGCGGGGGGTTTGTCAACCGTACAAAACATTTTCACTTTTGCCCTAGGTTTATAGCAAGCAGAACAAAGGAAACACAGTTGCAAGAAGAATGAATGGGTTCAAATTATTTGGAAGCAGGAGCAAAAGATTTTATGAAATACAAAGCTTTGCCAGCACAGATGGTCTGGCTTGATCGTGGCAGAGACTGGACCTTTTGACAGCTTCTGCAGTAAGGGAGCTTTCCAGTATGTGCAAAGGATTGCATATAACTTTGCCTCTTGAAAGATTTGAAATAACATATACAGTTTCTTACACAACGTTGAAAACAGAGAGGCCTTTTAAAACTATTCATTTCTAATGTAGTTGCTTAACCCATTTTGTAATTCCTGCATAAAGACAATTATTCTACTCAGCGACTGTTTATATGTCTTTGGGAGTTGTTGGAGGGAAAGTAAATTAAGAAAGGAATGTAAGAATTGGTCAGATGCCAAAACTTGTTTAAGAATAGGGCAAATCATTGGTGAAATCCAAATTTTGTTACTACCGGTTCTGTGGGCGTGGCTTGATGGGTGTGGCAGGGGAAGGATATTGCAAAATCTCCATTCCCACCCCACTCTAGAGCCATCCAGAGGTGGCATTTGCCGGTTCTCCGAACTACTCAAAATTTCTGCTCCAGAACCTGTCAGAACCTGCTGGATTTCACCCCAGGGCAAATGTACAAAATACTTTATAAATTCAGAAACTTTTTGGTTGGTTTTGTGTATTTCATACTTTAAGAATATTTTTTTTTACAGTCCATTAACATTATGCAATCTGGACAAGTTACTTCTAGTCTAAAACACTTGGCTGGAAATGGTGTCCCTTCACTGATCAAATGGTATCCAAAGTCAGCCAAAATTTTGGAATATGAAATGGTCACAAATTTTACATCACATTCCTGGCAGTAAGTATACAATGATAACCCTGAATGAAGGGTTAAGCGAAAAGGTGGGATGAAATTTAGAAGGGATCCTTTTTCCTGCTTTGAATTTCAATTTGATGCAGAGAAGAATTTGGGATCCATATAATTTGCTGTTTCTTTCAAATATGTGTTCTCAGTTCCAAAGTTTGCACGAGAGAGATGGGGGAAGGAGGGAGAGAGAGAGAGAGAGAGAGAGAGAGAGAGAGAGAGAGAGAGAGAGAATACAGTGCCATAGGAAAGCAGCAAATTCTTACCCAAAAGGGGACTTAACTAAATTGTTCAGCTCTTCTTTTCTTACATTAATGAGAGAGCACCCTCTGGTGGCAGCCTACTTGCTTAATTTGACCTGGGTTATACATAATTCATGACAATAAAGAAGTGCCCCAAATGGTTGCCTTAGATGAATGGGTTAACTGTAGCAGCAGGGAGAATGGGGAGTCTTATTTCTGATCATTGTTTAATTTTCTTTCATGTTTCTGAAAACTTGTGAAGGAAAAATTAAAAAGTGATTTAATCTGTGGTTATAATTTTAAAACATGAAGAAACGACGTGCATTTTTAAAGCCGGTCTCTTACTGAGATGGTGAACCTGTGCTGGAATTGTGTCACTTCAGAAGGCAGGCAAATGGATTTTTAAAAAATGAAATGCCTCTCCAAAGGTAGACAAAATCAGTATAAAAAGTAGCATTTCAAGGTGCAACTCTTTGTCCTGTCATTTCATTTCTATGCGTGAAAGGTTGTTCTTTTTTTTTATGCTTTTGTCTTCTGAAGCACTCAGTCATACGTTTAGAAATGATACAATCTAGTCTTAGGAATGCAAAAACTGCAAGCTGTAGCCTGTGTGTAGCCTGCTAGAATGCCCTTTGCAACGTTAAAAATCATGAGGCCAAAAAATGTCTCTGTGTTTGTTGTTTTATTTTTCAGAGGTTTAAGGCATGAAAACCTAACACCTACCAGAATCACAGCTACTTTTAAGTCCTGAGGTAAATAATTTTGATATATGGTACTTAGTGCTCTAGCAACCTGCTCTGCTGCACCCCTGGTGAGAACAGAAGATGAGCATTACTGGACTAAATCTACTTTTGCCCTTCAAACAAAGGAACTGAAATTCTTTGAAGACTGGAGAAAGTGGATCTAAGGCAGCACTTGCGTTATTCAACCTAAAGTAAGATGTCTAGACATTGTAAAATCCATTGGCGGGCAAGACCAAAGTGAAAAATGGGTGGACCAGAAACCATATTTCTTCCAAATCATTCAGTACATCTATACATGTATGCCTATGCATCCGATTCACAATATTGTGCATCCACACAACCACACAGATGGTTGTATTCATCTTTATCCCCCTCTTTTTCTTTCAGTTTATCTCTTTCTTGGCTCTTCTCTCCCTCTCTCTCTCTCTCTCTCTCTCTCTCTCTCTCTCTCTC
>WNWU01000057.1:2485728-2503578 GCA_012654045.1 Ptyas mucosa
CACACACACACACACACACACACACACTTTTTCGCCTTCCTTTCTTTCTCTCATCTATCATTCCTAGCAACCTGTTGCAAAATATAAAGTGTTCACCTTCCACTACAATAAATCCACTAAAGAAAAAAAAACATATCCATACTGATGAAATCTTTTTCTCAAGCGAATGACCACCCTTGGAGTGTCATTACCCAGGAAGGGTGATGTTAGATAGATCAAATGCAATCTGGGTTGCATTGGTCACATGCTCAAAATTGCCTTCCTACATAATGTACATAAAAAACAATAAAACAAATCCCTGTCTACTGGCTTGAAATATAAATGTGTAAGGAGAATGGAAAGGAAGGCAAATTATTAATTTTCATATTAGCATAATAGACTAACTAAGACTAAAAGTTCAGTATCTGATAGATTAGTATTCTAAATATTAGTATACTAATATACTATTAGTATTAGTATTCTAAGTTTTCTAATTTCATAGTGCATAGTAGAAATATGAACTGTGCTGATGGATCTTAAATGCACCATGATACCCAAGAAGGAATTCCAAAGAAATTTATTTTTTGCCCCTTTTTTACTCTCTCTCTCCATAGACTGTATAGTGAAATCAACTCTGGTAAACAATAGGTGACAAATGTTACAACTTCACATCCTAGGTGGAATAGCTGAACTATTTTCATTACTAGTTGTGCGCGGCTGTATGCCACTTTGTAGTTTAAAGTGACTGAAGTTAATTAAAGATAGCTTAAAACAATTATTTCAATTGTTTCAAAACTGTCAGAACATAAAAGTGAGGATGGATGGATAGAAGGAAGGAAGGAAAGGAAGGAAGGAAGGAAGGAAGGAAGGAAGGAAGGAAGGAAGGAAGAAAGGAAGGAAGGAAGGAAGGTAATGTATAGATTTCAAATATGTTCTAATATATATCAAAGAAAGATACAAGGAGTGTTTACTATATTATAGATATATACCAGTGTTCTTTTAGTTCAGTCAATTTTTTTATTTGTCCTCTAAAATTCTCATTAAAGTATTGTGAATTCAGCTCAATAAATCTGCAGAATTGTCCAGATTATCTGTTGGAAAGTTAATTTTGCTAATCTAAATGTCTTGGTAAATGAACAAGAGGTATTCTGGTACCCCAAACATCTTTGTGACGTCTGTTTCTAGAAGACCATTTCCTCTGAGTTTACTCTGACAGTCCAGGTCACACATCTTTTGGAATTGATACTATTATATTAATTTCTTTCCCCATCTCCATTTTGCAAGTAATTTAAATGCAATTTTGGTGCCAGTCAGCAAGTTTCTTCCTCTTAATAGTTCAGTAACAGTTAAATAACAATATTTTGCTATTCTGATCAGAGATATTTAAACCTTAGATATCTTAACAGATGGAGAGTTGTATGAGAGAAGTTATTGAATGTGAAGTAGCACCAGCTACCTTATTAGGATATAAAATTCTAAGCTTATTGAGAGGTGTAATTGCTACATTGAATTAGGCAACGTCCTTCTGGGCCAGTGCTCTGTTTCTAATAGCAACTACCATTTTCATTTCTACTTTACAGAGACAGTGGGAATCACATTGGCCAAGGCATATCTGTATCTATTCCCTTAAACTCAGATCTAATCTGCAAATTTTCAAAGGCTTTTCTGCAACCCAAGGAATCTTGTCTTAAAATGTACAACAGGAGATCAGGATTCATCCCTCATTCCTAATTTCAGTGAAAACTGAGGTAAAAATATGTAATAACAGTACAAAATTTCCAGGAGGATTTCCCCCTATTCTTACAGGAATTACTAGATTCAGATGATAATCTAGTCTAATTAAAATTCATTAAATTACACTGTCATTGCAACTCCATGTTGGAACAGTGCAAATGCCACAGACCTAAGAGACCTAAGAGCCTTGGATAGTACAGTGGTCTAAACCTGTTATTAACATCAGCTGCCTGCAATTATTGCAGGTTCGAATCTCACCAAGGCTCAAGGTTGACTCAGCCTTCCATCCTTTCTAAGGTAGGTAAATTGAGGACCCAGTTTGTGGGGGCAATAAGCTGACTTTGTATAAATATACAAAAGTATGAAGGCTATTGCTTAGCGCATTGTAAGCCGCCCTGAGTCTCCGGAGAAGGGCGGCATATAAATCAAATTAAAAAAAAGAGAGAGAGAGAGAGAAGATGAGAATAGAATTGTGTAGGGAATATTTCCAATGTTTTGCCTTCTAGGAGTGGAAGTAGAAAATCTAAAGGCTGGTTCTCAAGCAGCAGCCATAATCTAGTAAAAAATTTCATTTAAAAGATAGTATTAGCTACTTAAATCCCTTTCAGTTGCACTTTTTTTCTTGAAATGTAATTTAGAAGTTTAGAAAAGATACATTATTGTATGCAAACATACACTCTCTTGCCAGTCACTTTCTCTCAGCCCTAGGTGGAAGACAAGGTTAAAGTGCCAGCACAAGAACTTGACAGGCTGCAAAGAGAGTAGAGGAAAAGAGTTCTGTGAGACAACCGGCACAGGAGGAACCCCACCCTACTAAACAAGCAACACTGGGATTGCTTCTATTAAAATGGAACAGCAAGCACAAGCTCTCTGATAACCACCAATTAATTCTCATTCCATGTGCTTTGATTTATGAATCTTGCAACTGTGAATTTGGAATTTGTTGAGGATTCTACTACAGGCTCTGACCTTGGGATTCGATCTGATTACTCTCCTGCATGCTGCTTTGATTTGGAATTCTTGTAAGCCAAACTTGCTGACTTTGGGGAAGGGGGACAATATATCTCTATACTTCAAGTGTGTGTGTTTGCAAGCCTCATTTAGTAAAGAGACAGAGAAAAATCTCTATTTGTGTATGTGCTTGACCTGGGAGAGAACATAATGAAATATCAGATTGGTCGTTGACTCCCAAATATTTATTACGTGAAAATCATTTAATAAATACTCCTTTAGCTAATGGTACAATGAATAATATAGGTCAGCAGATATGCAGCTTTAATTGCACAATCAAGGCAAAATCTCCAATTTAAGTTTAATCAGAAATGTTTCTACCAACCCTTCAATGGAGAGACTGAAGTGAAGCAGTCAACACCTGACAAAGAAAAAACAATGCTGTTCTGGGTGTAGCTATGGGACAACCCAAACAAATACAAATAGAACACAGTTTGGATAAAAGAAGTGGACAAGAAGAAAAAAGGAGCTGAAATGAAATAACTTCTAATAACAGCAGTGTTAGGGAATGGCTATTGCCTAACTGGTTGGGTTGGCAATATATATAAACCATCAATGCATGTTTGCAGTCAAAATGTAATGTATAGCTTTAAGACTGTAATGCTGTATTGCATCATACTATATTCTGATTGGCTAGCTCTGCAGACAATGTACTTAAGAGGAAGGTTGAATCATGGCTTATTTTTTCTTATTACATTATTATTGCTACCTCTGCTCCTCTCTGCCTGTTCTCTCTGCATGATCACTGATTGATCATTGCTACTTGTTGTTTTTCTACTGTTTTACTGATTGTTTTACTGCTATACTTGTTTCTGTTTGCAACTCCAAAAAGAACTGTTTTATTGCATATGACTACAACAACTGGTAAAAAGACTTTGTTCTTGGAATATCCCTGGATTGACAATTTAACTATCTTTATCGGTGTATGACCTGGATTGTTTATTGGACTTTGCTTTACTTTTTCCTAAAAGTAAAAGAATATCACAACTCAGTGTGTCTGTGTATTTTTTTTTATTAAAAAGTTTTACAAACAACATTTCCAAACATTTTCTCCCCCCACCCCCAATCCCCCCTTCCAACCCCCCTCCCTCTTCATATTTTTAATAAACTGTGTATTGACAGTGCTTAGTCACAATCACTCTCAGCCATTTTCTCATGTGCACAACCTTGCTACTCAAGGGTTACTCCACGCATATTCCTTAACATTAACAATAGTAGAGAAAAGGGCAAGGAAGATCAAGAAATGGGTAACACTAGATAATGATGAGCTTTATAAGGTTTGGTTGAAATGTCTGACGGGTCTATACTAACTTATCACCAAGCAGTTTGCTCCAAGGAGATGAAATTGAAGATTGGTTAACATCTGGCCAAACCTACCTCATAATGAAAGATTCAACAAAAGGGGCAACACCAGGCAACTACAAGTGAATTACATGCTTAGCAACAAAACTTTCAAATTGCTAATTGGTGTGATAGTTGATGCAGTCCAACAGCATCTAGTTGAAAACAAATTCTTTCCACCTGTGCATAAAGGAAACTGTCCAAACAGCAATGAACAAAACAAAAACAAAAAAACAGCTACTAATTGACAAGATGATTTTGGAAAACTGTAAGAGAAGGAAGACTGACTTGAACATAGCCTGGATTGATTAAAAGACATTCAATTTCTTGCCACATTGCTGGATAATCAAGTGCCTAAAATTAATAGGAGTTAGTGGAAACAGCCCTACACGCAGCCAAGATATTGCAATGGAGTTTCTGACAAATGTGCCACTCACACCATCAATAGGGGAAAATAGTGAAAACTACAAGATGTCCTATGGAAATAACATCAAGACTCTTGTCAAACAATGACAAAGAATCATATCCTTCATCCACACAGCAATGTTGACAGACTCTACTTACCAAGGAGCATAGTTGGGTGTGGAATGTTGCAGGCCTATCAGACAGTTTAAGAAGAAGAAAAAAGCATTGGAAGAATATCTGAAGAACAGTGAAAGAGATGCACTGAAGTTATTTCACTATGAAGGCTTATTGAGTAGCAGAGAGACTAAAGTGGCCTACAGAAAAGATGATATCTGTAACACCTTCAGATAATATCATCTGCCTATTCCAGCTCTTTAAGAAAGACTTGATAAATGGATAAACATGCCAAATCCAATCTAAACATCTGGCTGACTATACAATGAACTATAAAACAATGATAATAGCATTGACCTCTTGAATAGTCCTAATCACACTTGGAAATCAATGCTGATCACATTGGAGAACCTGGTGTAGAGAATTAGAGGAGAAATTGATCCAATTCCTTTATAATTCACTCTTTAAAATCCACTGAATATAATAACAGAGAAGTTTTAATTCATATCACAAATAGCCTCATCAGAAAATATTGTTCCATATGCCACCAAAATGTGAAAGTGGCTAACACTGTGCAAATATTTCCATATATGTTATTAATTTAGTATTAGGTAGTTCCATGCAGTTACTTTACTATTTCAAGTTCAAAAGCTGCAAAATCAGTATATGATAATAGAAGATATGTATATTGGGTCTGCTTTCCCACTATTTATTTAATCTCAAAACACTGTTTTTATAGCTATAAATATAAGCAGGTTCTGAAATGTTTGGCTATTGTCTGCTGCATCTCAGGAAATCTAAAATCCAATAAATTCTCCACTTCAGTTCAATCAATCTTTATTCTCTCTGTACTCTCGTTTATCAATACAGTCTGCAGATTTGGCATTTCTTTCAGCTTGCCTTTCATTGCTTTGCTTCTCCGAGCTTCTCTTGATTATGATTAGACACTAATTAGTTCATCAAGTGTTGCTATATTATGTATGTGTTTTCCTTGTAATGGGCTATCGCAACACTGCACTAAGAAAAAGACGCAGAGCAGAATGCATGTTTGAATGGATGCCAGCTTGCCACTGTGCGAAATAATGCTGGGTGATTCAATTCCCATTCAAAACTAAGATTGCTCCTGCCAACAGCAATTTTCTTAAATGCTGATTATTTGGGTATACATGGGTATGTCTTAGATCTGAAGGTAGATGATTTTAGGTAATCTTTTGTAACAGATTTCCCTAATGGGTGACTCACATATAATTTTTCCCCTATTGTGTTTACTATAAATGTTTACCATAATGGCTCAAGCAAAAAGCAAGTAATTTTGGCTCCAAGACACTGCTCAGACATCTGTTGCTGCCTATAACTTATTCCAGCTAAAAGTTTACAAATGATTTAATTAGTTAAAAAGCTGTTTGTGTGCCACTTGAGTATTTTACACACATGCACATTTTCTCAGGCTAAATGCTGACCTGTGCATGTTCAGGTGGGAAATGTGGAGATGTTTACCTCAACTTCTTGCTTCCCCATCAGTTGGCTAATGTTCTGAAAATTCTCCAGTTACTAGATACTTCTCTCACACAATTATACTAGGACCAGAGATGCTCACATCTTATTTGAATAGCAAGCCAGTTGGTTTTAAGAGGGATTGGTACCTACACACCTAGAAGATAATTTTCAGAGAAGAAAAGAAAAATGCCACAGCAAAAATTCTTGAATGAGACCATTTTTAAAAAGCCTTAAATTTGTTTATGCTGTTGTGATTCTGGCCTGTAAAAGTTCAAATACAAATAGCAAACAGGTTTTTAAAATGGTCCAATGTAAACTGGAAAATCACATGATGAAGTGACATGCTACAAAATGCCATACTGAAATTCTAGACATTGGGCACCAGAACAGCCCATTCAGAAATATAAATCATTGTACTTACAAGCTATTCAAAACAATGAATTAGAGATTCATCCATTCAGGCAGATGGTTTTAGTTGTTCAGCATACAAAGGTTTAGGCTTTTACCTTTGTATTTATATTCGACTTTGTTTGCGGTACTGAATTTGGATGCCACCTAATTTTTAACCAAATCTTCATTTTCATCAACATTTATTGCAAGATATATAAAATATGTGATGCCCATGTGGTGTAGTGGCTTATGGTGTTGGGTTAGGATTGTAGACCCAACTTCAAGTTCAGTTTCAAATCCAGCTTCTGCTATAGAAGCTTAGGTGACTATAGCCAAATTACTCGCTCTTCGCCCAAAATACTTCAGAGGGTTGTTCTTATGAAGAAAATAGGAAGCCTGAGTACCTGAACAACAGATGGAATATAAATCTACCAAATAAATAATGGCAGGAATAGCTTAGATCTATTGGAATTGCTAACACAGATGGGGGAAAAAATTATTCAGTTTTCTGGGTAAAAAAAATTCAAATTTTTCCCTTTCATCTGAAGTGAAATTGAAAGAATTTGAGAATTGTTTCAATTCTTTAATGTTATTTTTTAAATGTGAGAAAAAGAAATATCTGCTAATGTTTGTTGGTTCCTAAAGGCTTCATGTTAGGGGATAATCATTTGGAATATTCATTTTTTGAACCATTAGTAGCCTTTGTTTTTAATCTGGAATACAGAGAAGGCAGTCTTTCTCTCCATGGAACCATGCACATCTAAGTATACCTTCTGAGTCTCAATAGCCCCGAGAATACATAATTACATAGAGCTCTCTCTAACTTTTTTCAACTGACTAGAAGAAGAATAGAGTCACAATTGAAGCAGGTTGGACTTACAACTATGCTTCAGAAGTTAGGTTACATTTACTATGGCACCAAGCCATCTCCAAACTTTTCAAAACTAAGTGACCTACAAACTTCAGTTTTAGATAAACTGTGGACTATCACTCCTGTGCTTCTCTCCTAGCCTTCTTTTTCAGTATTCCATTCAAAGAAACAAATGAATGCTCTCTTTGCCAAATATGGCATCACATTAAGGAACCCAGGCTGCTGATTAGAATGGATGCCAGCATTTATCTCCTGTTGACAGCCCAGACAAAGGGGACATAACTGAAGCTTTTGAAATTGTAAGGAAACCTTTCGGCATTAACAATTTTGACAGCTATCCTTTTCCCTCCATAGGCTACACTTGCCATCGTGATAATTAGATTTTGCTAGCCTATTGTCACTTCCCCTATTTACAGTGTAGTCTTCCTGCCGTATTTGTAGATTTCATCTGGTTGAGTCAAGATAACATTAACTACCTACTTGACAAAATGTCAGCAAACAGTGGCACATACCATTTGCAGGCAGCCTTTCTTTCTTTCATATTTATAGTGGCTTGGATTTTGGCAAGCTGAAATAATAGCATGGCTTTGTTACTTCAAAGACGCAGCCTTGCTTCTGGCCTTTTGGGGATCCAGCTTGGGTGAAGCAACCAAATGAAATAACAGAAGGAAGGGAACACGGTAACCCAAAGCCAAAGTATTATTTTGAATGTGAAAAATAAAACTGCATGTATAATATCCAAATCTCAAAGCTACCTCATACAACTGACAATTTCAGAACTGTTTCTTAAGCTCAAGTGAGCCTTTCAAACAAGAAGGTGAGCATGTAGCTTGTGAGGAAATAGCTTAATGAATCAAGAAATGTTCTAGAAAAGACTTGTTGAATGACAGCAGAAAGGGAAGCGATTAACAAATGATAAGATCTTCCCATGAAGAATGTAAAATGTAAGTTTATAGACTTGCCTGATATGGGATTCCAATTTAAATTAGCTTAATAGTTATCTTCTCTTCCCAAGAAATGTAATCATGGAAGGAGAGTTCATATAGGATATTTATTGTTGTCACAAAATTTTCTACCTCTGGAATTTTATGAGCTGAAAAAGACTGCTGATATATCAGACCAAAGGCAACAATAGCTCAGTATTTTGTTCCCTAGCAGGCATGGGAGTCCCTCTGGAAAATTCATAAGTGACAATACACCTTAACACAAATGCTCCCCATCAACTGGTATTCAAAGGCACAATACCTCTAATACATGATCAGTAGTTATTGATAGCTGAATTTATCTACCCTCTTTTAAAAGGCATGCTTATCAAGATTTTTGGCAATGAACTCCATAGTTTAAATGCAGAATATTTGAAATAGTATTATCTGTAGTCTATTTTAAATCTCAAATTATGAATGGCCCTTGAACTTCATGCACAATTGCATATACATCTCTCACAACTCACTCTCCCCTCCACATAAGCTAAACAGATACTAACATTGTAGCCTTTGCTCACAAAAAACCTCCTCTAGCACTTTAATATTTTGGTTGGGTAGCTGTACAAATTTGATAAAATAAACAATGAAATCATCTTGAGATACACAGACCAGTTCAGGAGAAGCAATATACTCATCAGAGGCTACAACTCCATGAGACTTAGTTGATATTACAGCGAAAGGTAGAAAGTGATTGTTCCTGGTCACCTTCTGAGCTGAGACAATCTTTTCCTTCTGTAAAATGAGACAGGGTTGATCAATCCCCATATTCTACAGGGAAAAAGGAATCCCTCAGGACTCAAAGAAGGGAATTTTCTGAGCACTGAGCTGCTTATCTGAGCAGTGAGCGGCTGATTGAAGATAAGCAGCTCAGTACTTAGAAACACTTTCTCTCTCCGAAGGAAGAGAAGCATTTCCCTTCATCATTCTGAAAGTGAATGTTTCTTGTCCCAATCACCTGCTGCTGGAAGGGTGGGGGGGAAAAAGGATCTGACATATTGAATCATTTTTCCACCTAGCCTATATATGCTCTGAAACTATACAGGCAGGATTTTCCCTAGCTTTACCTGAGATGCTTGGGATTGAATCTATGACAGTCTCTATGCAAAATCTCTGTTCTTCAGAAATAAGGCCTGGGAAAATGAAGATGAGCCCACCCAATGCTTAATTTATAGTACAACAATAAGCCTGAGCAAACAGGCAAAATCCAATTTCAGCTGAAAAAGCCAATCCAATTTGATTCAACAATTCAAACCGGTTAGGAAAATCAATTTTATTTGATTTAGACTTCTGATTTTAGTTACCAGATTGGGCTGATCTGCATACAATTTCTGGATCAATTGGGGGGAAAAACAGAAAAACCGTGCGGCTAACTGCAAAAATAAAAATGAATGATATAAGGATTGAAATAAAAAGCATATAAATGAGGTCATAAATGACCAGCTTCTCCGTGAGGAATGGAGCCTGGTCCTTTTGGAATATTCATGGCAGTTCATTTCCTAATAGTTTCTTTCATTCTGTTTCTCTGCCCCAACCTTTCCCCTCCCCAGTTCCAATAGTTAATCTGTTCATGGCATCATTAATCATCTCACTTCAGAAGTAGGCAATTCTGTGAAAAGTTGAAAATCTCTCCCTGCACTATCTGTGATTGTTAGTTTTTCTGACAGCTCTGAAATATAACCCTCCTGTTGTGAGTAAAGACAAGAAATTTGATTATATTTGGAAATACTGCAATATGTAGTTCATGTTTGCTGCTTGCCATTTCAGTTCACATTTCCTCATTCACCTCTTTCTGAACTGTAGATATTTGCCTTGGGTATTTCTGTTTCCTTGTTTTTTACTCTTGTGACTTTTGTTAACCATTTTGTAAAAGAGGAAGGAATATAATAGTCTTTTGGAAGTTTTGAAACATCACTTATGACTTCTGTTATCATCCAAGTAATGACAGTGTAACCCTAGATATATATCACTGACAAAAATGGAAGAGAAATGCTTCCTTCTCGCTGGGAAAAGATACAAATTGTCATCCAATAAAAATTTCCCACTGCTGGAACCAGGAATGAACGATTCCTCTTCTACCTTGCATCCTGTCAGATGCCTTCAAATATTTTTGGGAATATCCCCTACCCTCCCATGACGTTGGTGTTCTCTTTACCACCCTTCCCCAAAAAAACAGAAAACAAAAATCTCTTATTTCTCAGGGTATAACCTTTGCCTTCATTTGAAAAACACAAAGTGGAAAATATGGATGACCACCTAATGTCTCACATGGTTAATCCAAAGCAACCCAAAGCAATTGGTCCAACTTTTTAAAGTGCCACTAAAGTATGGTAAAATACAGTAATGCAGGTGGCTTTATCTTGTACTGTGCTTACTGTCATTTGGCTCCTCGTTCTGTTGCTAGGGAGTAAGAACCGCCCTTGCTGTGGTCGCAGAATCTCAGTTCCATTTCCCCCATTTCTTTATTTAAGGCAACAGGTGAAACATATGTGTCCGAAATTTAAACTATTATCTACTGCAAATAGTGACAATGGTTGATCCAAAGGCATTAGCGCAATATTTTACATACGTTTTACATATGTTTTTACAGTGATTTCCTTTCCCTTAAGGAAAAAAAATGTTTGAGTCTTTTGAAAAGGGAAGTGACCTGCTAAACCTGAGCTATCTTCCATCACATTACATTTCAGTTGCATGTTGTATGTTATTTTCAGTATTGCAATCTGTACACTGCAGTTGTGTAAATCCAGGAATGAGAAGGTCTCACTTCACTTTAGCAAAGGTTTGAGCCAGTGGTGAAATCCAATTATTTTACTACCAGTTCTGTGGGCATGGCTTGGTGGGCATGGTGTGGCTTGGTGGGCATGGCTTGGTGGCATGGCAGGGGAAGGATACTGCAAAATCTCCATTCCCACCCCACTGTGGGGCCAGCCATAGGTGGTATTTGCCAGTTCTCTGAACTACTCAAAATTTCAGCTACCGGTTCCCCAAACTACCCAAAATTTCTGCTACCAGTTCTCCAGAACCTGTCAGAACCTGCTGGATTTCACCCCTGGTTTGAGCAAATTCTCCTCTCAACCAAGAAGCATTTTGGGAAGTAACATGCCTCAAAAAGTCTCCATGTCTTTCTTCTGCCTTATGATATGGTGACCACACATCCTTTATTTCAGAAAGCTGTCCTTTAAATTTATTTAATTGTTTATTTTTTTTCCATTGTAAAGCAAAGTTATCAACAAACAAGTTTTTATCCTTATGAATCTCTTTCAGATTTGCCCGTTTTTCAGGTTTGTCCTTTATTTTCTTCAAGAAAATGTGGTCATTGTCTCTCACAGATACTTTCTGTCACTGTCTGCCATACTTTGCAATATTTGGAACAGACATCTACATGGGCACTTTCTGAAATGATAGAGAAATCTACATGAAGGAAGAAAGAGGCGATAATCAGTTTGCGAGGTGATGTGAATTGCTTCCGCAAGCTGACCCTATCATTATTATTATTTTTGCCTCCTCAAAGAGAATCCTATCATCTCCCAATTGGAGAATTCTTCAGAAACTCTGAGTCATTCACAAAGCCACCTAATGAATATGTCAACATTGTTGCAGCAAGATACAGTGATGACTGTAGTTATGGTTATAAATATGGAATTAAAAAAGGAAAAACTTCATCATTTAAACACTTTTAACAATACCTCAGATTTGGGTTTGTTAGTACTTAAAGAAGAGAGAGAATAGAAATCTAAATATGAAGCCGGAAAGGCGTGGCAAAAAAAAGGAAGGCAGAAAGGTACCGTTTAGATCAATTGATTAAGAGATGATAAATGTGGAGATGGTATTATTAGCCCTCACTTTTATAATTCATACCTTGGAGGGGAGGCACACCAACTTCTTCAATTCAGATATCTAAGCAATGCTGGATGAGCAACTGTTCAGTTGATCATCTACATTAGATCCATAGAAGGGACTATTCCAGATTGTGGAATAAATAGTGTCACTTTATTAATTTTTTCCTTCTAAAACAGCAATAATGATATGAGAAAATAAGCAGCAGTATTTATAGGAAGATGTGGCAATAGCTTACACTGCTAAATGTCTATGTATCAAGTTTATGTTTATGTTTATGTTTATTATATTTATATACCGCCCTTCTCCTGAGGGACTCAGGGCAGTGAACAGCCATAGTAAAAACCATATACAACAAAAATTAAAAACTTATTAAAATAATTCAATCATTTGACCGAATTTAAAACATCCAACTAAAATCATTTTAAAACCCCTATCAAAACCCAATTTAAAAACCTTTATCCTGTCAGACCAGCTTGCTGGAATAATAGGGTCTTCAGAGCGTGATGGGGATCCTTCGAATGTCCAGGAGCAATTCATTCCATAGGGCCGGGGCCCCCACAGAGAAGGCTCTCCCCCTGGGGGTCGCCAGCCTACATTGTTTGGCCGATGGCACTCTGAGGAGGCCCTCTCTGTGGGAGCGTATTGGTCAGTGGGAGGCAATCGGTGGCAGAATGCGGTCCTGTAGGTAAACGTGTAGTTTAAAGACACAAAATGGAAGATCAGTAACATTTTTTTTTAAATTTGATTTATATGCCGCCCTTCTCCAGAGACTCAGGGCGGCTTACAATGAGCTAAGCAATAGCCTTCATACTTTTGTATATTTATACAAAGTCAGCTTATTGCCCCCACAAACTGGGTCCTCAATTTACCTACCTTAGAAAGGATGGAAGGCTGAGTCAACCTTGAGCCTTGGTGAGATTCGAACCTGCAATAATTGCAGGCAGCTGATGTTAATAACAGGGTGCTTTAGACCACTGTACTATCCAAGGCTCTAATGTGCAGATCCCATCTAAGGATTAAGATTTGAATACTGGGGGGAAAAATTAAACACAATGCCCTCAATGGTGATCCTTACATGGAAAGCCATAACTATCAAAATAAATCATAGGAGACATAGAACCAAAGGAAAACATTCAGATAATAAACAACAAAATATTTGCATCATGATTGTAATGTCAATTTTTATCTCTGCAGTTGATGAAACTGAAATAACATGAGGTTTTGAATTTTATACCTAATATGCACTAGGCTTAGTTCTCTATTACACTTTGAATATATATTATATTATATTCTTTACTTTCAAGGAACAGAGAAGAACTAAGTTATACAAACTCACCATGCACCAATAAAAGGCAGTGATGAAAGGAAAGAAAGTAGTAATTTATGGCACAAAAAACAGACTTCTTCAATCTGACAGGATTGAAGGAACTGAGACTATGGAGTGCAAATTCTCCAATCCACATGGTTTTAATGCTGAGTGAGAGTTCCACCAGTCGTAGTTCCAAGACATCTGGACAACACCAGATTTTGAACCTTTTTTCCATTTCACTCAATGTGTGTTACTTATAAATTAAGCTTCTGTGTAATTTTGTTTCTCATGCTCCTCTGCAAATGGGAATAACACTGAAGCTGAGATCAATACTGGGTTAAATTCTAATAAGATATATGGGTTTGGGATTTTTAAGAAACATTACAGATTCATTATTCTGACAATTTCTTGCACAGCTCATCTTAAATGACATACTAAATCTGAAACAGACAAGTAAAGACTTAGCCTTATTAGATGTAAACTCTGTTTTACTTGTGAATTCTAAATCTTCTGCTAATTCATTTTATGTTGTTCCATATTATCTAAAAAGCTAAGACACGTGCATGTTTGGCTGTGAATTTAGGGCTGGGCATTGCCTTTTCCTTACTTATTTGTGCTATTTCATAATTAATTATGAAAATTAATTATATTAATGCTGTTGAAACATTGTCATAAAGTGTTCTGGTGAATTTTTTTAGAGGGCAGTTCACCACTGCTTTCGCTAACCCTCCCTATTTATCCAGAATTGGGAGCTGCATATAGTTGCTGAATCAACCATATGGCTGGGTTGGAGAGCACTTGCCTATAAAGTTGCCAAGCGTTGGACATGACTGAATGGTTAAACCAACATATGAATACTACCAGGTCTCAGCTGCAAAAATCTGATAATCACCCTATTCTTCTTTAGCATAATATTCTCTCTGCATTCTTCATCTGTAGGCTTTCCTTCTCCCCTCCCTTGCTGCTCTTTATAGTAGATATCTGAGGTTAATTCTCTCTCTCTCTCTCTCTCACACACACACACACACACACACACACACACCTTATTGAACTGGCTTAAAATAATACCAAAATCATGTTCTAATCAAGATTTTGTACACAGCCAAAACTGAAGGCTAAAATAGGCTTTTTGTGTGAAATGAAACCAAACAAATTTCTCAAAATATAATTGGTGTTTTCATTAGCAGCTCCAGATGCACTTTTGATGGCCAAAACGGTGAAGTAACAGAAAGAATAGAGAATGGGCCAGGGTAGTTTATTCCAGGCATATTTTCTCCCATCCATGATGCTCTTTTCTTGAATCACCTGGGGGATCTTCCAGATTGGACATTTGACAAGAGTCAAGAACAGACAGGAGACCCATCATATGCTTTAGTCTTAATCCATGATATACATGGATCATCAAGGAACTCACTGTCAGGAATATGTGTTTCTTCAATGCAGTTCCTTGAGCGGCTGCTTCTCTGATGAAGTTTTGAGTTTTGGCTTAAGAACAAAGGGAAGAAGCTACATAGCTGCACTTTAGAGTCCTGAATTAGTGTTCTTCAACCATTGCAACTGAGCAGCATCTTCTGGTCTTTCCAAATGTTGGAAAATTCTAGGAAGAGGCTCTGCAGGCTCTTCCTTTTAGACTTATCTACCATTGGTTACAAGCTAGAACAGGCTTCACCTTGTGAAATTGCCAGTGGATATTAAAAGGAGGTTCTAACCAGGAGCGGGTTCTACTTACCTTTACTACCAGTTCACATCCTGCCCGTGTGCACAGATCACTTATGATGATGTCCGGGTCAGTGGGCGGAGCCTCCCGCTGGGTTTACTACCAGTTCTTGCGAACCAGTCCGAACCGGGGGCAACCCACCACTGGTTCTACCTCTTACAATTCTCTCTCTTGCAAAAGCTAGAAGAGGTTTCTGCTTCTGCACAGCACCTGCAGCTTGGGGAAGCCTGTTCTTGCTTTTGCAGGTGAGAAAGAAGGCAAGAGATAACAGGGAGGCAAACTACTGCCCCCATTTCAAAGACAACAGTTATGTCACTTCGGTGGTGCAGAGTTTTTTCAGTATTATAAATTTAAGTTGCAGAGACCTACGCCCTAAGCAGTTAATACACTTACACGTAAATTAGGGCATAGCCTTCAGTTGCAACTTATGACAGGAATTGTGAGTGATGAGAAATAGCACACCATCCTGGGGAGACGAAGGTTCACTATATGCAGTAAATTGTAGATATGCCCCACAACTTCCTTTTAGACTGGGCAAGCCTTCAAAGGACTCCTTCATTCTCCAAGGGTTTGGGTGAAACACTTCTTTGAAATTGCTTTCCCTTTGAAAAGGGAAATGGCTGTCTTGCTTTATGCTTGGCAGATGTAAAAGCTCCTTGCAGCTTTTGGAAGTGCCAGTCAAAGTTACAAGGTGACACAGTGTGCACTAATGAAGTAAATCATATTACCTCCACGGTTGATGGAGGCACATAATGATGAATTGTGGCTGCTTCATATCCCTTATTTTATTTATTCTTCTATATAACAAGGAGAAGTGGGGGAGGGGAAAATCACTGAAATACTGGCCTGATGTCAATTAATTTCTGGTGAGGGTATGGTGGCATTATAATGTTCAGTTGTTACACTGTGTAACTTCATTTGTGGTGTCAGCCTAAACGTCACACTACATTTGCATTTCACTGCAAAAGGACTCTTTCAAAAAGGGTGAATGTTCAATTTGTGAAGGATCTATCATATATATACAATCATATATAAATCTGATGCTTTTAGATACGCCCATAAGAAATGTGATTTGATCATTAATGTCATTAAAATCAATATCTTGCTCAACAAGATAGGCCACGATATTTTTTTTAAAAAAAATCACTGAAAATTGCAGTCATGTTAAAGACCGAAGAGGACAGGGCTGAGTTTTCTTAAAAAAAAAAAAAAAAAAAAATCTAATGGGAGAGTTGTTAAAAAGTTGTTGGGTACACAGAAACCAGTTATCGATGTGAAATGGTAGTGTGATTTTCCTCTATCAATACAGTGATTGTTCAGAGGTTTGCCACTATATTTTGTTGGGTTGGTTATGGAAGGTTCTCAGACATGCAGAAACGTTGAAAATCACAGCTTGCCTATAGTCCATTGGGCACTTGAGAAAGCTGGCATAGTGCACAATGGTTAGAAAACTCAAGGTTGACTCAACCTTCAATCCTTCCAAAGTCAGTAAAATGAAGACCCAGATTGTTGGGGGCAATATGCTGACTCTGTAAACCACTTAGAGAGGGCTATAAAGCATTGTGAGTGCTATTGCTATTGCTATAATGATAATTGTTTCCCTAATATGACTTTGTGACTTTGGCTAAGCTAACAAGAGGCCATGCATGGTAGATGAGTAAATACTTCCGCTCTAGTGAAACAAATGAGGATTTCCTGTTTATTATGCTTTGGAATACTCCTTGTACATGATGAAACCAATGCCCCTTTAATGTATCCAGGAGATTGCTATATATAGTCATTAAGAAATTGCTTAGACTAGATAGACTAAGTGCAAATTTTGCTCAACCACAGAGCTCCCTGGGTCTCTCAGTCTGTGTTTCTGTCTGTCTGTCTGTCTGTCTGTCTGTCTGTCTGCCTGCCTGCCTCTCCCTTCCTCCCTTCCTCCCTCCCTCCCTCCGTCTGTCTTTTTGTCTTTCTCTGTCAAACCTATCACACAAAATAGTTTTCATGGGAATAAAATTAGGATTCCTCCTCCCTCGTATATTCCACTTCGATTTTTTTTAGAGAAAAGGCAAGACTGGCATAAAAGTAAATAAATAATATGGACAGTCAGTTCTGAATGCCCAGAGCATTTTGGGATTTTCCATTCAGCATTAATCACTCCCACATCCGTTATCTATTGGGAATCCATCCCAATGTTTTTACTCTCTTTGCTTCCCCAGAACATTTTTTTTTACCACAGACAATCTAACTTTAGTTTTCCAAAACTGCAACTGCTCCTGGACTCTCAGATTAAGTCTGTTTTAGTGTTAAGAAGGCAGCTTCTCTGTCCAACTATCTTTTACATCTCACTGCAGCTGGGAAATTTGCCAACCTCTAAAGTAGAGTTTTTGGAATGAATAGAGAAACATTGCTGGTGTTTTGGGAAGAAGAGAGCCAAGGCTTTGGCGGCTTAAGTCAAATAGTATTTTATTAAAGATAATAATAGGAAAAATCACGGTCAAATTACTTACTGCTATCCTAGAATGGAGGAGTGAAGTGGAGTGGCAATAGGCCAAAGATGGCCCATAGTTTCACATGGATTGGTGAGAGATGGAAAAATGACTTATGAGAAGAATATACAATATGTGACACTATCTATCTATCTATCTATCTATCTATCTATCTATCTATCTATCTA
>WNWU01000057.1:2503588-2554869 GCA_012654045.1 Ptyas mucosa
CTATCTATCTATCTATCTATCTATCTATCTATCTATCTATCTATCTATCTATCTACCTATCTATATATCTTTATCTTTCATTCATGAATTCAAGGCAGTATTCCCAGCACTCCTTTCTATTCATCCCTACAACAATATCCCTATGAGTAAGGTTGGACTAAGACAAAGAGAGTGTCTAACCCAAATTTATTCAATGAGCTTTGGTAGCTGAAGGGGAGCAGATCCTTGGTTTCCCTACCTCAAGTCTTACAAAGTTTGGCTTTAGGGAAAAGTGTGAGGAGTAAAACGTTTTGATGTATCCCCAAACTGCTGAGCTACACAAAGGAAAGGAGAAGGCATCCTCAGCAGCACTTTATTTATTAACAATCTGTGATCCACTGGGTCATCCTTTCATAGATATTTCTTTACCTAACAGAAAAACAGAATGACCCCTTCTGTTGTTGGATTGCTGTTGTTGGTTGTTCTGTATGATTTTTGTTTTCTCTGTTCAATGCAAAATCAGTCCTTTTCATGATATATTTGATGGATTTGATAGCTGAGTATATTTCTATATTGAGATAACAATTGAACATCTCCAATTGTACATTACAGGGAACTACCCATTGAGAAGTTATAGTTGACTCTGACATCCTATCTGATGTCTTTCAAATCCCGTCATTTCTGAAGACTATCTCCTGTAGATAGGATATTAAATATCGTCACACCTTGCATGTTCATTGAATATCTCTGGATACCTCTTATTGCATATACCATTGTTCCTATATGCTGAGTTTCTGCTGCAATATGAACCATGAATCCTGTGCTTCAGTACCAATACCAATACCAATTTATGCAGCTCTGAATCTTCATTTGGGACTGGTATTTCAGCTTGTATCATAATTGGCTTGGATGATTTACTGTGCAGATGAGACAGACTCTGTTTTTGGTATTCCACATATAACTACCAAAGAAAACATGTGTTTCTCTAGGGTACTTTAAAATAACTTTCTCTTTAAGTTGAATACTCTTGAAGTGAAATATGACTGATCATTAAACACTTGATTCAAAAACAGATGATGTCATATTTCTGGCCAGTTTGGATTGCATGACATAATCATCAGGGTATTCTGACATTATTCCATCATATATCTTGGTCCATCAACAAATGTTGAAGAAAGAATGATGCACCTTCTAATGTTTCTAAAATTATCATCATTCAATGTATCAGTCAAACCTCTTTATAATGTTGAGTTCAACATTGCTTGAATCATTTGGATGCAATTCAGCCTATCAACTCCAATTTTACAGCCATGTCAACCATGTATTGTTGGAATAGACATCTTTCTCGTGATTCATTATTTGATATGCATGGTAACATGCTGCTAGTCTCTTGATGTTCATCATTTGGAGCTCATAATGCTAGCCATCATCTCCAAGGGGAAAGAAAAATATGCATTGAAAACCATCAGAGGAGCAATGAGATTCTTAGATTATTTGCAAACGGCTTCCTTGTGCTTTCAACACAATGTGTCATAATGTTAGTTCTGTTACAGTGTTGCTTGATACAATGATGGTGACTTTGACTGAAATTTATGAATTACATCTACTGTCATGTTCACATTCTGATTTCCAGTCAGTATTAATGAAAAAGTAAGCTTCCAGCATTACTCAAATTTGTTCTTTTGCAAGTCAAAGGGACACAACCTCCAGGTTTCATTGTAGTAATTTCTCCATCATTGTGGAGTATACCCTTACTTAATTCTGTGCTGCCTTGAGAATCCATGAAGTAATGAATACATTTGGCTTTCTGGTTGAGGTCTGGCATTAAATGTCCAATGTAATGATAGATTTGCCCTTTAATAATCACAGAAGGATTCCATCTGTCCCTCATTGGAAGGACTTATTTGGCACTAAAATATGTTATTTGGAAGAGGCAATTGTATTGTCTAATCTCCTTCTGAACTCATTTGCAATATGTTGGTGATTGCTGTATAAATTGTGGGCTTCATTAGGTAGAAGTTGCAAATTGCCTATCCTGATGTATCCCTTCATTTGGCAGAAATTGTGGTTTCTCAAGGGATTAGGAATGCATGATAGTGAGGGAAGACTTTAGCCATGACACCATCAACAGAAATATTATGTTGTGCAAGTTGTGCATTTTGTCTCACTTTTCTCTGTTGAAATCTTGTTGTTGAAGACTGATACTGTCATGTTGAGGAATAATTACTGTTTGCCATATATTCTTGATTTTCCCTTTCCTCCTCCATCATTTCTTGTCTCATTCTATATCTTCTTGTGATTCTGTAGACATGCAGCCCTTTCATCCTTCTTTTTTTCATCTCTTTCCACATCCTGATAACATTTGGTACCATCTCTTAATCATGATGTTTCCAGACTCTTTCCATGTGGCATAATTATGCTGATGATATTTTATTTTATTTTATTTTTATTTTACCTCAATGTTGTATGCTTCAGAACAGTTCAGAATCCCTGATGGCTTGTCCATTGAGTTGTAGGAAGCTGTTATAGATCATTTAAAAATAGAATCACATGATCACCTGAGGATTGATGTACCTGATCTCTGGCAGCCAATGGAGGGACCGGCCCACACATAGTTTCAGAGTAGGAAGCAGTTGGAACCTGTAACAGGATGAGCAAGGACTAAGGTATAGTGGCTACTGAATTTGACTGATACTAGAGGAATCCAGTTTCTAATCCATCTACAGCCACAACAACTCAATTGATGATTATTCAGTCCAACCTACCTCCTATGTTGTAAAGAAATATAGGAGGATGGAGCACTATGAGTGTACCTCTAGTTCCTGAACAACAATGGGGTATAAATATATGTACGTGTTTGCACGCCAGAGGAGGAGTACATAAAGCAATAAAAAATATCCAGGATTGAATTTCTTGTTGCTGGGTAGAGGAGGAAATGAGGGATTGTGAGAATGGCTGGGAAATTGTCACAAAACATTGAAAATGAAGATACACAACCACAGTAGCAGCCCAGCAGCAGCCAATAGCACTGAATCAGGCACAACTTTCCCAAATTTAATTCTTTCAGAAGTCATGGGTACCAGATTTTAGATGCATTCTGCAGGTTAGCCCATGTGCAGTACCTTGGTTCAAAAGCTGTTACCCTATGATGCACCATTTCATCCAGGTAAAGTTCATGAAAAGAGTTGTAGTAGTACATAGCTTTATTTATTTATTACAAATGCTCTTATAGGCCTTGAGTCATTTTTACTTTAAATAGCCCACAGCATAAAGACACAATAAAATTATCATTCAAATTATCGAATAGGCCAGTTTGGTATGGGGGTTAAAGGCACCAGTTTGGAAACTGAGAGACTATGTTCTGCCTTAGGCATGAAACCAGTTGGAGCCAACCACTTTCTCTCCATTCTTGTAAGAAGACAGCGGCAAAGCACTTCTGAAAATATTGCCAAGAAAGCTGAGTGGACTTGTCCAGGCATTGCCAGAAGTCAGGATGACTTGGAGATGCATAGTTCCTCTCCCTCCCCAAAAAAATTAAATATGAAGATGTAATGTTTTATTTAATGGCAAGATATTCTACAGGAGAGGAATTGCAGATAATCATCTTGGAATCTCCTGTTACACGTTATGAGGGATGGTGATTCCAATAAGCATTCTTTACAGCCATATCTTGGATGGACAGATTCTATTTTGAATAGCTCTTAATGGATCTAGCCAAGCTCAAGCCAGTATGACTAGTTAGAAAAGGTTAAGTGTTGCAATTCCATAAATATGAAGGACAATAGTTGGAGAAAGCTGCCATAGAATATGTTTCTGTTTGATTTTGCTATTTTTATGGAAATTAGTTTTTTCTAACAAGTGACCTTGATAATAATCACAGAGATATAACTGAAATGATGAAATGCATTAATAATTATTGCAATCACAGATTGTAAATGGAATTAACATTAATATAGAGGAGAAGAAGTGCAGGGCATTAGAGGACATGGACTAGGTCAGGGAGAACTAATCAAATAATTGTGTACACCAGTGTTTCTCAACCTCAGCAACTTCAAGATAAATGGACTTTAAGTCCCAGAATTCCCCAGCCAGCCAGGAGCTGAAATCAACATGCCACAAAGACATTCCACGCAGTAATTCAGGAACAACAATAGTATGTCATGTGTAAATATTAAGTGTACACATGGACCACACACAACCATAAGAAATTGAGGGCCTCCAACTTTCAATGGAGTACTGAATGTCATTATTTTAGCACATTCAGAGGGGCTCTATCTTACAATAACTTATATTTTTGTTTGTTTACATAATAGTGCTTATAACTCACCCCAATCCCAAAAGTCTCTGGTTAATGTACAACAACAAATGCAAACAAAAGTAAAAGTAAACTACACCCACAGTAAAACTTCCAAATGAAAAAAAAAATAACGAATTCAGGTGTCATGCAATCAGTTAATTGGAACCAAAGGGTTTCCAAAACATAAACAAATTGAGGCTATTTTGACAATTGGGACAAGGAGATTCCATAAATTGGGATTACCACCAGATTTATTATTATTAATAATAAGTATTGACAATAATTAATTATTAATAATATAGTATTAATAATTGTTAATTATTATTGCTAATTTTTATTGTTAATAAGCCATAATGGCGCACTGGTTAGAATGCAGTATTGCAGGCTAATTCTGCTGACTGCCAGCAGTTCAATTCTCACCAGGTCAAAATTGACTCAATCTTCCATCCTGCCAAGGTTAGTTGGGGGCAATATGTTGAGTCTGTAAACCACTTAGAGAAGGCTGTAAAGCACTGTGAAGTGGTATATAAGTCTAAATGCCATTGCTATTGCTAGTAATATCATAACAAAGAAAAGATTATCTGATGTCATGTATTTTTGAAGTGGCACTCAAAAATAATTATAAACATCAAAGTTTTTTTTATCATTTTTAAAATATATTATTATTGAATTTGAGAAGTCCAGAGATAGTAATGTTATATAGATGTCTCATTGTGGCCCACTGCATTAGGTACTTCGTCTGGATTATGTGGATTTTTTGGAACAATAAGTACTGTACTATAGAGTAAAAATATTACACACAAAGCAAACATTTCTGTCTCAATAGTCTCAGGAAGTAATCAGATGAAATTGACAGTATGAATCTTGCCATCATCAAGTGTCTTCTTCTAAAGCTTAGTAATTGACAGAGGAAAATTATAAATTAGAAAGATTCAGAAACAGTATCCAAACCACTGGGTTAGGTGCATTCATTTATTAGTTTTAGGCCTGGGACTATCCACCCCATTATTACATGGGCGAAAAGTGATTTGTCTTATCTAATCAAGCAAGGTATCAAGACTTCAAAAGGACGTATGCTGGTATGGAACAAGATATGTGTATCTCATCATAGAGCCTTGGTGGCACAGCAGACTAAAGTGCTGTTAAGTAGCACAAGCTGCCTGCAATTACTGCAAGTTCAAATGTCACCAGACTCAAGGTTGCCTCAGTCTTCCATCCTTCCGAGGTAGGTAAAATGAGGACCTGGATTGTGGGGGCAATAAGCTGACTTTGTATAAAAAAGAACACCGCTTGGGGGGGGGGGCAAAAGTCCTACTAAGCAGGTATATACAAAAGTATGAAGGCCATTGCTTAACGCATTATAAGCCGCCCTGAGTCTCTGGAGAAGGGTGGCATATAAATCGAACCAATAAATAAATAAATAAATCATTTTTTGATTGTTCACAGCAGATTATGAAAAGTATTGACACAAAAGATTTAGACACTAAAGAACATTTTATTTAAGGCAATGTTAAGAAAGTTTAGTGGAAATATCCGTTCAATGTACTGTTTCTTGATGGTTCTGCATGAGTTCTGTGATTATTAGCACTTTTTATAGTGTTTGGCTTCGGGCAACAATAAACAGAGCAGCAGCCATTTGATCAAGAACCAAGATATATCAGTTAGGTAACTTCACAGGAGGAGATAAAAATACAAATTGCACCCTGGAAAGTTCAACTGAATAACTATTCTGAAAATCACCAGGCCAAATTTCAACTATTTTCTTTAAGTTAGAGTTAAGAAAAAAGAAAAGAAGGAATTCAGTTAAAGAGAGTCCAAGGGATCAACTGTTTTTCATTATACCATGTACTAACAGTGAAAAAGACATGGTGAAGAGAATTTCTTGGTACCATAGCTGTTTTTTTTTTCTTTTCTGCATCATTATTTTCTTTAGTATAGTTTGTTACTGCTTTTAATTGTTGCTCAGGATCTTTCAGAGTCAGGTGGTTCTGAACATTGGATTAATAAATAAATTTATTTGGCAAAATTTTGTAATTATTTAGAAATGAGAGATGGATAAGACAAAGACATGTCCTTGATATCACATGGTACTAATTAAGATCATCTGAAAGAAGAGAGGATAGGATGGCATGGTGCAATAATGTCTTTGGCTTCTTGCTATGCTAATATAACAGGTGCAAGCAAGGTGGTAGAGGTAGATTATATTTTACCACAGAGATTCATCAAAAATGAACCTCTGGATCTGAATCTGGATCCTGGGAAGGTGTTAGATCAGTGGTGAGATTCAAATTTTTTAAACAACCAGTTCTCTGCCCTAATGACTGGCTGGCTGGGCGGTCATGTGATTGAGTGGGCGTGGCCAACTTGACTTCACTCATGGCAAGGTAGGATGGTGCAGGTGGGCCGATGCTGCAGAGACAGGGAGATTTCCTATGTACCATTCTGAGCCCCTTATTCCTTCCTCTTGGGCTGACAAAATAAAAGTCCATCTAAAGATTGTGACTGCCTGCCAAGCGCATGCTGGCAAAAGGAGAGTAGGGAGAAAAAAGAGAAGGGTTGATGGAAACGCCCCATTTTCCACCTCCATTCGGCTGTCTGCGCCACACTGGATTGTGATGGGGAGGGGGGGGAAAACAGCAAAAAGCCCACTCAGTCCATACAGCACAATGGGAAATCTCTCTTCCAGCTCACCAGTTTGGGCATTGGGAGTTTGAGGGGTAGATTGTGTGCCCTGAAGTCCGTCTGCTGTTCTTCCAAGCACAGCTCTAGTGGCAGCTGACCATTGGCCAATTTTCTTCAAGCACTCATGCAAGGAACACTGGAGCTTAGTGGCAGCATATTGCATGCTTTTCACTCCAAGCAGCTGGTCTGGAAAACACATGGCTGAGGCAGAGCTCCTTAACAAGCTCCAAATGAACCATTGCTGCTGCTCCAAGTCTGGGTCCCCCGCATAAGTGCTGGAAGTCTGGTACCCCTTCCCTGCCTAGTCAGCCCACGCTCCCCTCTCACTCCAGGCACCAATTCCCCCAGCGCCCCATGCACACAACCCCGCCCAAAATTTTTAAGGATTAGAGCTGCAGGGAGGAAAGGTGCACTGAGGCCACCAGCGGGCTTGTTAAGACATGCAATACGCTGCCAATTGTGAGGGCAGGCTTTTTCAAGGCCGATCCTAGAGGGAGACAGAGATCAGATAGATCGCTGAAGAAACGGGCAGCAAAAATGGAGGAGAAAGGTAGAGCATGCTGGAGAAAAACCTGTGGAGATTGGGGAAGGCACGGGCAGCAAAAATGAAATAGAAAAGTAGGGCATGCTGGGGGGGGGACTTCTGGAGATCGGGGAAGGCATGGGTGGCAGAAATGGAAGAGAAAGATAGGGCACATGGGGGGGGGACCTGAAGAGATTGGGGAAGGCACGGGCAGGTAGTTCAGGCAGCAGAAAGGTAGGCCAGGACACAGGGGAGGCATCTGGATGAGGAGTGGAGATTGGAGAAGGCAGATACCTGAGGCAAAAAGATAGGCCATGTGTGGGGCTGTGTGGTCGAGGCAAGTGAGCAAGAGAAGCAGCAGCTATGCTGTGGGCGTGACTCTAGGCATCAGCCAAGGTGGGTGAAGTGAGATAAAGAGTGGGTGGGATGGGGATCCTTTGTTTTGATTGTGTTGTAATTGTGAACTATATTAATCTCAAGCATAACTCTAGGTGCAATATTTTGATTTACTAAATCAGAGTGTCACATATGTATGTGAGAATCCTGATGGCTGGTTCATCAAAGCAACTATTATAATTGCT
The DNA here is from genome assembly GCA_012654045.1 of Ptyas mucosa. Classification (NCBI taxonomy): domain Eukaryota; kingdom Metazoa; phylum Chordata; class Lepidosauria; order Squamata; family Colubridae; genus Ptyas; species Ptyas mucosa. The sequence continues at coordinate 2,511,651 of WNWU01000057.1, forward strand.
GATGGTACTCTTCCTTTTTTTTTTTAAAAAAATGGAGTTTTGGGGGAGAGGAGTCATTCCATATATTAATGTTTACCTAGTCATTTGCATTGCATTCTTTTCACATTCTCAGTTGATCTCACTTGTTCTCTATGATGTCATTATGTAATGCAAATAACACTGGTGTGTGATATTCTAGTTTTATCTTCTTCACTGCATGATCCTTAATTGGGTGGCATTGCCCATATGTCTAATATAGGAAGCAGTGCTTTCATACCTTCATTTGCTCTAAGGGGTCAAATGATTTAGTCAATTCTGATTGCCAATGCAATGTGTCATTCCAATATTATAATTTACATATTGATTGGCTGATTCACTCTTGTAAGTAATCTGGAAAAAAGTAGCAATCACCGCATGATGTGAATAGCACCGGTTGGAATTGAAAAGAGGTGAATATTTGCACCCTGTTTTCAGAACAAAGATAACATACAATCTGAAAACCTAAATTGTGGCACTGTAATTTAGATAAAATTTGTAAAAGGGTAGTATCAATAGCGTTCCAATACCAATAGTATTGGTAAAATGCCAGTAAGATTGTAGCAATTGTTTTCAAAGACAATTTTGGCACATACTTTTTTCATGGCAGAGAAATTACTGCAAATCTATGATATTATCTTTTAAACATGTAAATGCTATATAGCTCAGGGTGGAATAGAGAGCACAAATATTCTAAATGGCACTATGTGTGCAAACACACACACACAGACACACAAAGACACACAGAGTGAAAAAGAGAGAGAGAGATTTAATTAAGCAGTTATCAGACGTTCACATCAGACTACATAATGTTGACATTCACTCTTACATCATTAAAAAATACCAGTAATAATTACTGTACAAAGAACTGGGAATTTTAAAAAATACTGTTAAAAGAAAATTGACTTCTGTGCTAATTCTGCAGGGAAAAATAGCAGAGCATGAAGATAATAGAGCAACAAAAGAAATGAAAAATGGATTATATTCCAAACTTCTAGCCATAGATTTGTAGACATAGGCTGTGAAATTTCAATAGACAAGAGATGAGTTTTGATTTTGAGAGAAGCTTTTAAATACTCATTTAAATGAAATGAACAGCTAAAATGAAGAAGTCTCTCTGATGTGCCAGAATCCCAGGTTTTGAAAATAATCTTAATAAAGGTACAATCAAGAATGGTTTGGGATATAAACAGAATTTTTAATGAAAATTTGTTTTATACAATATAATAGTGAACTTAAAAACAAAGAGGTAAGGGGGGGAAGCTCTTTTGGGTGAAATAAAAGGAAGAGCAATTAAAGAACTTTCCAGAGCAGATAAATATTTCTCAACAAACTAAGCTTCTGTGCTGACAATTATTTACGTTAACTCTAAGAGAAATAGAAATAAAAATGAATTATGCAAAATGAAAGCATTTTGAGTTTGCAAATAAACCAGGGAAGTGGTTGGCATATAAATTATAAAAGGAAATAGGGAAAAATGATACTGAAATTACAAGAAGATGATACTGTAATAAAAGATAATGTGATTATACAAAAAGTATTTCATCAATATTATTCCAGTTTATATAAAGATGAATATTTAAAGGAACAAATACAGAAATGTCTTATGAACAGCAGTAAGGAAAGTTTTTGGAGCTACAAAAAGTAAAACAGGAAACGGGCCTGGAGCAAATGGGTTATTGGCTTCTTACTATAAATTCTTTGATGATGAACTTGACAATCTTTATAAAACATGGTGAATTCTGTTTTACAGATGAGAAAGATTTTGGAAAGCTGGAAAGAGGTTAATATAGCATTAATACTTCAACAAGAAACTATCGCCCAATGTCATTACTGAAAAAGTTCATCACAATAATTTTGAATAAGAGGTTTAAAATAATTTTACAAAAAATTATTTATGATCAATGTGGGTTTTTACCTAACAGATATATAAAGGATAATATATGGTAGACAATTTGGACTATTTGGAGCACCATAATGAAAGAAACAAGATGCATTGATTTTCTTAGATGCAAAAAAGGCCCTTGACAATTGATATTGGGCCTTCATTTTTAAAATTTTGGAAGATATGCATTTTGGAAAGAATTTCATAAATTCTTGTGATTTACACATCACAAAAAAGTAAAAATAATCATCAACAAAGAACTAACAAAACTTTGTGAGATACAAAAAGAAAGAAGACAGGATGCAATTCTCTCTAACAATTCTCAGTTATTTCCAAGAGATACAGTATAAAATAAGAGGAGAGGATTGGAGATTAAATATTAAAAAAAGAAACTTGTAAATTAAGGTCATTTACTGATGATTTGGTATTGGTCCTGGAGGATCTGCTAAATAGAATAGAGACATTAATGGGAAAAATTAAAAGAATTTGGTAAACTAGCAGGTTTTAACATTAATAATCAGATGAAGATGTTAATAAAAATATGAAAATAGAGATCAAAAAGAATTGAATAACTGGGTTTTAAGACAGAAAAAAGTTATTAAATGATAAAACAGATGATAAAAGCGCATGTGGTGCATAAGGAGCCTTGGTGGTGCAGCAGACTAAAGTGCTGTTAAGTAGCACTTAGCTGCCAGCTGCCTGCAATTACTGGGAGTTCAAATCTCACCAGGCTCAAGGTTAACTCAGCCTTCCATTCTTCCGAGGTAGGTAAAATGAGGACCCGGATTGTGGGGGCAATAAGCTGACTTTGTATAAAAAAGAACACCGCTTGGGTGGGGGGGCAAAAGCCCTACTAAGCAGGTATATACAAAAGTTGAAGGCCATTGCTTAACGCATTGTAAGCCACCCTGAGTCTCTGGAGAAGGGCGGCATATAAACCGAATAAATAAATAAATAAATAAATAAATAAATAAATAAATAAATAAATAAATAAATGTGTGAATCAAATAAGGGTGGCTGAATCTGTCAGTTACAATTTTCCTATTGCAATTATTTTTCCAAATATTTTCATGAATATCACCCCATTTACATTGTTCATCTCACATAGAATGATTTTTTTTTTACTTCAAGATAATAACATGAGATTGGAGAGTTTCTCGATGCAACTTGCGGTAAATATCAGAAAAGTGAGATGGGTGGCATATAAATTTAATAAGTAAATAAACTATGTGATACAGAGAATATGAATTATAATTATAACAACATTTTAACATATGGCATAAAAAGTTTTAGATAATTACTTTGAACAATTGTAGTCCATAAAGCCTTAGAGCTGGTAACAGTGGTATCTATGGCTTTGTACTGCTTTTATCAGATGGATGAATAGAGTATTTCAGTGCTGTGCTGCAAACTCCTTCTGTTAGCGGTGTGCATGCAAAATTATAAGGCATATAGGAAAGATATGGACTTGTATAACCACTCTGTAATACTGCTTCTGACACCTTCCTCCCCTTACCTGCATCAAATTTATTCTGAAATAATATCCATAGGACTGCAGATTTATTCTTTAAACTTCCTTCATTACTTTTAAGCACAAAGTTGATTGTATATATTTTCCTAACAGCAATATTTCTAAATCACTCAGAATAGCTTACGCTGTTCTTCGAGTGATCTAGAGAGCTTGCTCCATTTGTCATCAATAATAATGACTAGATGCCTAAAATAGTTGTACAGTTGGGTACTGAATAATTATGGCTGGTTCACACAGCATTTGGTTTACCTTGATTTAATAGGCATCAACTTCTTGACGTTAAAAAAGAAATTATCTGAGTGGTATCTCAGGCACAAAACCTGAACTTCCTTTATATATTACTAAATCACTGCAGTTGCCTTAAGGGAGGTAAAATACTTTCTTTCTGGAGTCAACTTTCATTAGGACCAACCCCAAGAGACCATGTACAATGTTAACTTTCAATTTTAACACTGAGTTTAAAACTTATTTCCAAACTTAGTTTTGCCTCCCTCCCCACCAGTTCCAAATAGTTTTAAATGCAAGACTGCTAAGTTGCTTTGGGTGTACAAACAGAAGTACAGGTTGTAGATTCTCTCTAGGTCTCTCAAGTTCAGCCAGTAACAAAAACAATTTTAAATTTTCACATATTTTAATTTTAGCTATGCCTCTGAAGACAAAAACAAATGGTGAATTAAATACTTTCAAAGCAAGACAGCAATTTGCATAGCAACAGTAACCATGGGGATGCATTTTAATGACATCACAATAGTGTTATAGCAGCAGAAATGGATACAAGTAGGAATGAGTTAAGAACAGTTATATTATAATAGTCAAGAGTCTATGTTTCTAGAAAGAAAAATACCTATTTCCAGTCATTTTTTTGCCCCAAACTGGTTAGATTGAGAATGTCTAAGAAAATTAAGCACATTGCTACAAAATAGTTTGGTAATAAGGTAATATTTCACCTATGTACTTAACAGTCATCTGATCACCATAGCTAATTAGGAATTGTATGCAGATGAACATGAAGACTGACAGAAGAAGGAGAAATCTAACCTAAGATTAGGTTATATGTTAGCAATACTATAGATTAAAAATGCATGTTCTGATAAACAGCATTGAAATGGAGAAGTTAGCAGAGAAGGAGTAGATCATTCTATTCTTCCCTCACATTTATACCACCATAGCTATCTTCGCCTCAGGTCCTAGATCATACTTGCTCTTTTACCTAGAAAGATTACTCATGAGTGGCTGGGCATAAAACAATTTACAGTTGTCATGCAACTAGTCAACCCTCAGTCATGGAAACTCACAGGATGAATTTAGGTAAGTGACATTTTCTAACCCAACCTTCACATGCCATCTTGAACTCCTGAATGAAAGAAGGGATAAAAACCCAATAAATAAATGAATCCCATCTTCTATCCATTAACATTATTGGCACTTTACACTCAATATTTTTCATGCATTCCTCCTAACAGGGAAATTCATTTTTGTAATCTACATCTGTGAGTCCAGAGATGTAGAATTAGTAGCTCATGTTCTTTTATGCAATCCATTCTGCATATTTATTTGATTGCGTCTCTGCTACAAGTTTGCCAGGAAAGAACCCTGATTTTTATATATGTCATTAATTACCAGACCATGCGGCCATAAGCATTTCTATCTGGTTCTGCACCACCACTTGCTCCACACCTCGATTGCTGGCAAAGACACACTAATATGCGTTAGTCTAATTATGGATTGATTTTTAGCATATTAAGTTTAAGGCCTGGATATTGAGGAAAGTATTTATGAAAAACGTCTTAGTACAAAACTATGCCGACCTCTGTTACTATAATACTTATATATATTCTCTATTTATTAATGTCAGCCATTTTTGTTTAGGTTAGGAGATCTAAATTTATGTTAATTTAATCAGCTAACTTTAAACAACAGTATTGTTTTCACTGACAGTTCTGTGAATTGTAACCATAACTGTTCCCATAAACAACAACATTTTCAAATATGTGGGCAGAGGAGAGTTTAGCTCCCATATATTCCATCATTTCCTACTTGGAAGATTTTGGCATTCCTTGAAAAGCATTCATTTGTTTAAGTAAAATGGATTTATTTATACTTAATAATACCATCATTGTTTGAAAGTTATTGCTTAAATAGCATGATGATGCTCCAGACAAGTCTTGATTGGTAGTTTCTCACATTTCTAGTAGGAAGGAAAGAAGCTAATAATAAACAGGGCAAAACCTGCACTTGGCAAAAAATGCTTTCTTTGTTTCTTATTAAAAGGCAGAAGGAACGGAGAAGTGCGCTAACCTATTGGGCAATTGAGATTACTGTGGGGTTCAGCAGCAATACGTGGCTATCTAAATCATGGAGATGCTTCAACACATAGAATCAACCTCCTTGGAAGGATCAAAACTAGATTTTATGTCCTAACTCTCTGTTTTCCCCAAGTTTTTTCTGCCTATCCTGGGCCTAGTGGCCAAAGATGCTTTCCTACTTAATATACCCCACAAAACAGCTGAGAGATGACTCAGGACTACATTCATAATATGCATGAAAATGAAAAATAACCCACTCAGTTTCATTTATTGACTAGCATCATATAGCCAGATCCATATACAGGTCTGTGCATTTTCTTTCCTTAAGTATCTTTAAAAAGTATAGCCATTTGTTATTTTTTACACCTTTCCTTTGTTAAGAAAGAATCCTTTCAATGATGAATATTTCAACAGTGTCCAGAGTCCAAAATTTTAAAGAAGAAATATTCACTCCCTTTAAAAAATATTTTCAGTTAAAAAAAAAAAAGACACACAGAGAAACACACAAAGCTATATTTTCAATACATGCTTGGTCTTATGTTTTTCCTTCCCACACAATATAAAGGGGAAGCATCAACAACATGACTCTGAAGGACATGAACTCAGTTAGATTGAAGTCCATCTGATCACAGAAACTAACAGGAGAGCAGTTGCATTGATCTAACATACGTGACTTCCCAACTGACCTATAAGGCTTTATGTGGAAGCAATGGCTTTTGTGATGTCCTGCTGAGAACACTGATGCTGCTATTGTTCTCTACATCTTTTTGGAGGAGTTGGAACTGAACAAATACTTCCTACAACTCTACCCTTAGTGCATGCTGTTAACCTCTTTGTCTTCTACTTTTTCATTTCACACTAGGGCTGCAAATATATACTCTTTTTCCAGTCCCAAGTGCTACATCTGCGGAAAATGGAAAGGGTGGCTTTTTAATCAAAGAATATGAATGCACACTGCTGACTCTATAAAAAAAATAGGATGGAAACATAATCCTAAGGAAACTTAGAAACAATTAGTTTTTCATCCCCCCCAATATGCATTCTGTTTATAATGTGGAAGACCCATAAATGTTAACATTTATTGGTACAGTAAAAAGTCATAGACATCTAGGAACCAATATAGGTAATAGATTCCCAGCAGAAGTATATTTAATTAATAATATTAATAATGCTTTTTCCACTTTTATTAATATTCAGGTTGGAGAAAACTGCATGTAAAGCCTTCTTCAATGAAAGAAACAAGATCAGAGAGAGAAAAATATACACAGCTGAAACATACTGTATGCATTTGATAGTATTCTAACACATAATTCAAATTTGCTGAGCCTTGATCCAACTGAAGTTAGAAGTCTTTTACATAAAGACCCACTCTCAATGTGGGATGAGACAAGTCTCTGTTCATTCCATGATGTCATGAGAAGGAACTTGTAATTTTGATACCTGACTATACCATTAACATTGCATCTATGAATGGGGCAATGCTATTTCAAGGCAGTAAATACTGCTTTACAATGTATTTGTCTTATATTCTAATTGAATGTACCGGTAATTCTTGGCTTACTCTACCCTGGCAGTATGCAAGCTTGATTAGTAAAGGAGCTCAGTGTAGGGTAAGACATTTGTAAACCAAACAATGTTTTCCACCATTGCAAACAAAGAGACATGGGAAATGTTACTAATTTGGTGAGAGAGAGGGGGGGGAGGGAGGGAGGGAGGGAGAGAGAGAGAGAGAGAGAGAGATAGAACAGACAGACAGACAGACAGACTTCTTTATTGCCAAATAGACACACAAGGGATTTGTCTCTGGTGCATAAGCTCTCAGTGTACATACGAGCAACAAATGATAAATCATGATCATAATTATAAAATACAATCATCATAAATCATAGAAACAAACTAAGTGATAGTCATAGGATACTAAATAAGCAAACAACATGAATCATGAGATACTAACAACAAAGTTATAGTCATAAGAGACTAAGGAAATAGGAAAGTATTTAGGAAATTGAGACAGCCGTTATTTCATATTTCATATTTATATTTCAAACCTTTATTGTCAATGCACAACATGTGTACAATGAGATTGAATGAGCCTCCCTTGGTGCAGCCCCCCCAAAACACAGAATATGTCACAATAACTCAATAAATAAAAGAACAGCTAATGAACACTGATTGGCTAAGTGGTTAATAGATTTCTATGTTCAGCTATTGACCAGAGGAGCCAGCTCGAGACTCACAATCATATAAACATATGTATATTTTACTGTCAAAATAGATAATTTAAAACAGCTTGACTTGGTCTCAAGTATATTTTAAACTGAGTTTGGAAGAGTTGGGAGATTAAAGAGTTGTAACTTTTGCTGAAACTAGTAGAGCAAAATATTTATGATTAATTTATTTCCCATTATTTTAATTAGGGTTTAGATAGAAATACTTGATACAAAGCTTGATTAAATGATTCAGACAGAAATGCTTTTAGATAGAAAGTTTGATTAAGACTACTCTTTGTACATATAATTTTCCTCTAACGTGCACTCAGAGAGTGAGATTTTATTAAGTTTTTTACTGACACAATTGCTTACATCAAAACTAGATGAAGATGATTTCCCCACCACCATTACCCAATTTGTAATTCCTACCGACCAGATCTGGATCAGGACAGAGAGGCTATGTGGTAGGCAGGAAAAGAAATCTCACTGGAACAAGTTTAACATCTAATTTCATCTATACATTCAAAAGTTGCAACCTCATGCCTGGTTATGGGGTTTAAATTATATTAGCAAAAGAATTAAGACAAAACCAGTTAGATGAAGAATGTAACCAACATATATTGTGGACATACGTAGCAAGATTTAAGCATAGTGCTTTGAAATTTACCTTCCTTTATTGATATTTATTAAGTCTGAAACAGATTTAGACTTTTTATTTATTTTTATCACACCATCATAGCATGTAAAATTATCACACATGAGATAAAATTTATGAGATAAAATATTAATAACATAATGTAGATTACAAGGATAAAATTACAGAGGATACTTACCTGTGAAATTCTGTATTTTTCAGTGTATAAGACAGACTTTTCCACCCCCAAAAGTGGGTGGAAATGTCTGTGCGTCTTATACAGTGAATGTTGCCGAAGTCCCGACCTCCTGCTGGACCCCACCCTTTGGCCTCTGCCTCCCAGCAATTTGCCTCCTTGCAGCAAACAGCCTGGTCAGCTTCAGCACAGCCTGATTTAGCACGAGCAGCTGATTGGTGGTTGGATCTGCCTCCCAGAATACTGCCTATCAGCTCTTCCAGCCACTGCCACCTATCCCTGCCGCCTGGAACAGGCCAAAAATGGGGTGCACAGAGGCGGTGATACCTGGCAGCCACGATGCACAGTGACAGTGGCAATGGGTGGTAGCGATCCCCACAGCCTGGAACAGCTGATAGGTGGTATTCCAGGAGACTGATCCAACCGCCAATCAACTGCTCGTGCTAAATCAGGCTTTGCTGAAGCTGATCAGGCTGTTTGCTGTTTGCTGCAAGGAGGCAAATTGCTGGGGGCAGAGGCAGATTTTTTTTTTCTTGTTTTCCTCCCCAAAAGCTAGGTCCATCTTATAGTCTGGAGAGTCTTATAGTCTGAAAAATATGGTACCTATTAGAGTACATCTATAAACTCAAGATGGTAAATTGGTAAATGTTATAAAAATATAAAAGGCTACATTAATACAGAGTCTATAACTAAGGTAAAAGTGAAACTAAAATCAATGGAGTATTGATGGATCCAATTATGATTATGATTATTATTAATATTATATACATTTCATTTTTCAAGTTGTGAAGAAAGAAGGCAAGAAGATAAGATTTATCCAGTCCAAAGTAGGGGAGCTTTGGTATGTTGTGTCCCACATATTGTCCCAAAGATTTTTTTTCAAGAGGGAACTGAACTTTCTGGTTTTTCTTTGAAGGTGTTTCACTCAGTGGTGAGTTGCTACCGGTTCGCACCAGATTGGGAAAACTGGTAGTGGCGGCGGTGGGAGGCTCTGCCCACCCGCCCAGACGCTTCTGCGCATGTAATGAACCAGTAGCAACAAGATTTTGTACTCAGGTGACCTTGACAACACAGATAAACCTCCAGGTGGCCTCAGTGACCCTCTTAAAAAATACAAATGACCAGCTGTCTGCAAGGAGTATAAATCCTCCCATTCCCTGCCATCCAGCCAGAGCTGAAGAAGCTTCTTGGATGAGAAGCAAAATGTCTTCAAAGAAAAACCAGAAAGTCCAGTTGCCTGTTGTTCTATTCGCAGAACAAAGGCTAAGGAGGAGGCGAGGCAGGATAAACGTTTCAAACATTTATTGACTAACAATAACAGCTAACAGTGACTCGCTCTCTGCTTAGCTAACTACCTTGGAGAGCGAGCGTCATCTGAGGCATTGACAGTTCTTTTATAACCGGCTGTCAGAAGCTGGGCCAATCAGGAGCCTCCAATCTCCCGCCGGCTGCTTGCCGGCATACGGACCAATCAGATGCTCTATTGGCCGCTCGTGCTTGCCGTCCGTACGTAACACCCCTTTCTTCCCGGATGGCACAAGCATAATCTGTGAGGTAAGCCGGGCGCCTCCTGTTCCTTTCTGACCTGCGCAGCCTGCCCGAGTCAGCTGGAGTGGGATGACCACTTAGCGCTTCAGTAACTCCTGGAGACTGCGTTTCAACCTCGGATGGCAACTCGTGCGGCAGCATGGGTACGGGAACAACGGGTGAGTCTGTGGGTCCTTCGTCGTCGGGTAGAGGCTCAGGAAATGACTTGTTCTCTGCAGCCGGGGTTCCAGCAGACCCCGGTGAGACCAACCCAGGTAGGGCTTCACTAGCGATCATCTCTTGTGGGGGCAGACGGCGGCGGCGCAGTTGGTCCACATGCCTCCGCCAGGTCCAGCCATCCCCCAACTGAACTCTGTATGACCGAGGCCCCGTAACCTCAATTATTTGCCCTGGCAACCAGCGAGGATCCCCCCCATAATTTTGGGCGTATACCCACTCTCCCTCTCGGAATGCACGGGCTCCGCCACTTGAGTCCAGGGGTTTTTCCGGACAATAATCAGGGTGTAAACGATCCAAATCTGTTCTTAACCGGCGGCCCATCAATAACTCAGCTGGACTGCGGTTTGTCGTAGGGCAGGGGGTCACGTGCTGCGTTAATAAGTAGGTAGTCATTCTAGTGTGCCAATCCCCAGGCCCTAATTTGACAAGAGCCTCCTTGGCCGATCGCACGGCCCTTTCAGCCAGGCCATTTCCGGCCGGATGGAACGGGGCCACTGTGACATGCCTAATGCCATGACGTGCTAAATAAGTTTGGAACGTGGCTGACATCAGTTGTGGCCCATTGTCAGTTACAATCACATCGGGAAGGCCGTGGGTTGCGAATACTTTTCTTAGTGCCCGGACTACTGCCTCTGCTGTGGTAGAAACCATTGCCACCAACTCAACCCACTTAGAATAGGCGTCTACAATGACCATAAAGGTATGGCCGTGGAAGGGGCCCGCAAAATCCAAATGAACCCGGGACCAGGGGGCCTTTGGTAACTCCCACTCCCTAACCGGAGCCTTAGGAGGGGCTGAGCTGGTGCGCTGGCACTGCTGGCACTCTGCGACCCAGTGCGAGATTGCTTCATCTAACTTAGGCCACCATAGATAACTGCGGCCTAAAGCCTTCATCCGGGCCATGCCCGGATGGCCATTATGCAAAGTCTCCAGGACCTGCCGCCTTAGTTCTACGGGAATGACTACCCTGGTGCCCCACAACAGGCAACCTCGCAAGGTGGATAGTTCCTGCTGTCGGATTTTGTATGGAAGGAACTCAGAATCTAATCGCCCTGGCGGCCACCCCCTTCTCACCCAGTCTAGGACCTGGTGTAAGATCTTGTCTTTGGCGGTGTACCACGCGACGTCAGCAGCAGAAACCGGACTCTGTCGGTCGTCAATCTGAAGAATTGAGGAGGCAGGAGCAGGGTCGACGACAGGAACAGGAAGGGGGCATCTGCTGAGTGCGTCAGCATTCCCCAAGTCCTTACCAGGGCGGTGGGCAAGATGATAGTTATAGGCCGCCAGGAACACGATCCACCGGGTCATACGTGGGGACAGGATCTGCGGGGACTGGCGATCGCCGGCCAGAATGCCCAACAGCGGCTTGTGATCTGTGAAAATGCGAAAAAAACGTCCATATAAATAATCATGAAAACGTTTAACGCCGGCCACGATGGCCAATGCCTCCTTGTCGATGTGCCCGTAATTGCGTTCAGCGGCAGAGAGAGTTCGGGAGTAAAATGCGATGGGGGCCTCAGTCCCGTTAGGTAGCTGGTGGCTCAGAACGGCCCCCACCCCGTAAGGAGATGCGTCGCATGTCAGAGTCAATGGGAGTTCGCTGTCATACTGCACCAAAACGGAGTCAGATGTGAGTAGTTTTTTTACAGCCCGGAAAGCATCGGCCTCCTTGCGTCCCCAGGTCCAAGGTGTTGCTTTATCCAGAAGGCGGTGAAGTGGCTCGGCGACCGTTGCCTTGTGATGTAAGAATATATTATAAAAGTTCAGGAGGCCTAGGAAGGCTTGTAGTTCAGCTCGGCCGGAGGGAGGTGGTGCACTTTGGATGGCTTGCACCTTTGCAGGTGTTGGGTGCAGGCCGGCAGCATCAATGAGGTAGCCCAAGAACTCCACCTGCGGCACCCCCAATTTGCACTTGTTGGGCTTGAGTTTGAGTCCTGCTTGACGGAAACGGGATAACACGGCACGGAGGCGGGTGACGAGGTCAGCTTCTGTTGTGGCGGAGACGAAAACGTCGTCAAAATAAGGAATGACGCCTGGCAATCCGTGCAGCAGCCGTTCCATTAAGCATTGGAAAATGCCTGGGGCGACGCAGACCCCAAATTGCAATCGTCGACAACGGAATGCCCCCCGGTGGGTTACAATTGTCTGGGCATCAGCGGTGGCGGAGTCCACCTCCAATTGTTGATATGCTTGCGCCATATCCAACTTAGCGAAAATTGAGCCACGGCCCAACGAGTGGAGGAGGTGGTGCACTACTGGAACAGGGTAGGGGTGAGCCTGTAAAGCCCTATTTATGGTCGCCCGATAGTCCGCGCAGATGCGGACAGAGCCATCAGATTTTATAGGGGTGACAATTGGTGTCTCCCACCTTGCGTGATCCACCTGTTCTAGAATCCCTTGCTCTAAAAGTCTATCAATTTCCTTATCGACTTGAGCGCGGAGTGCCAAAGGCACCCTACGTGGCTTAAGTCGTATTGGGGTGACCTTGGGATCCAAATTGAAGGAGATGGGAGTACCTGTATATCTGCCAAGACCCTCACTAAATACGTCTGAGAATTCTGTGAGCAAGTCAGAGAATACATCAGAGGAAGTTGCATGGATACCGGTAATAGATAACCCTAAAGCGTCAAACCATTCTAATCCCAATAAACTGGGAAGCACGCCATTAACAACTATTAAATTAAGGCGGCCACTGAACCCCTTGTATTTAACCCTAAAACATCCTGACCCTAAAACTGGAATGTAATTACCTTGGTAGTCGCGAAGCCGGAATGTACAAGAGGCTAAACGCCTCTTTGACATCGTGGGCACCAGTCGTTTAAGAGTGCTCCAAGAAATAATCGACACTGACGACCCAGAGTCCAATTCCATTTTGCATGGCTGACCCTCTATTAGGACTGTGAGGAAAATTTTCTTCCTCAACCCTGACTCTGCCTGACCTATAATTGTTTCCGGGTGGCAATCACCCCGGTAAACAGTAAAACATTCTTCCTCACTCTTACTCTGCCTATTCCGGGGTTGATAATTCCTGTTAGATCTAAGAAAACTATTATTAGGGTTATTATTGTTATTATTATTAGTCGGCTGGCTGGATTTACAAACCCTAGCAAGGTGGCCTTTTTTACCACATCGCCTGCAGTCAGCATTTCTGAACCTACATGCAGAACGGGAATGATTTCCTCCGCACCCTGCACAGGGGGCTTGAGTTCTATTTCCTTCAGAACTCCCTCCTTTCTTACGAATTGCTTGGAGACGACTTACGTCTTCCTCGCCCTCTGACAGCTGGTCAGACACGACTTCAGCCTCCTCGTGGTGAACCGTGGCAGGGTTTTGGGACACCAGCGGGCTGAGATTTTTCCTTATTTCGGTGGCTGACAGAACAGACAATTCAGAGGCTCTAGCCTCATCTATAGCCGTTTGCAACGTAATATCCGTCTTAGCCAAAAGGCGACGTTGCAATCGGATATCCCTGACCCCGCATATTAACTGGTCCAAAAGGATATCCTCCAAGTAATCTCTAAAATCACAATACAATGCGGCCGCCCTTAACGCTGCCACATATTGGCTAATAGTTTCCCCCTCTGCCTGAATGCGGTGCCGAAACGCAAAACGTCTGGCCACTCGTGAGGGGAGAGGAGCATAATGGCTCTTCAAAATAGCTAACAAAGTCTCCCAGGGTACATCGTGGACAGTCCGAGGCGCCAGTAGCGCCCTGGCTGTCTCGAACATCTCATGGCCACAAACACTGAGGAAAACAGCTAACTTCCTATCCCCTGGCAGGCTTTCATAATCATTTGCGGTGAGGAAACAGTTAAATCGATCTAAGAAGGAATCCCAGGTCTCCACTGCCTGGTTGAAAGGCGCGAATGTAGATAGGGTGGACATCTTCTGGAAGACAGCGTCAGGCTTTAGAATGGGCGACGTCTCGTCGCAGTGACTCAGCTCCGTGCTTCAGCTCTAAAAGTGGCTTCGCTCGACCTGCCGCCTCAGGGTAATCCACAACCCTCGTCGCCAGTTGTTCTATTCGCAGAACAAAGGCTAAGGAGGAGGCGAGGCAGGATAAACGTTTCAAACATTTATTGACTAACAATAACAGCTAACAGTGACTCGCTCTCTGCTTAGCTAACTACCTTGGAGAGCGAGCGTCATCTGAGGCATTGACAGTTCTTTTATAACCGGCTGTCAGAAGCTGGGCCAATCAGGAGCCTCCAATCTCCCGCCGGCTGCTTGCCGGCATACGGACCAATCAGATGCTCTATTGGCCGCTCGTGCTTGCCGTCCGTACGTAACACCTCTTGAAAAAGCACCTTTGGGACAACCATGACCTGGATGACTGAGAATCTCCATAGACATGTCCCACCTATTCCAGCCTTTTTCTTTTCCAAAGCAGCTTTAGTGCACTATGTTCACATAGCCACAATATAATAAAGTAAAATACATAAGCCAGCAGGCAGATTTCAGAGAAGGTGCCATTAAACCTGCATTGTCCTTTGGGTCTCAAAAATAATAGCACTTCTTTGACACAGCAAGCAAGAAAAGTTTGAAAATGAAAATGACTATGTTTTGATGTTAAAAATACATCCATTTTGATTCTTGCTGCTTTTCCAGTTACTTGGTTATATTTGCTTAACATTCATTCAACTCTCTTCTCAGAGAACTTCATCATACTTGGAAGTGCAAGGTCAGCAAGCTAGTTCTGTTAATTATAATTAAAGGAAAAACCTGCTGAGTTGGTTTTCTCCTACAGAACTTCTGTAGTCAAAAGAAATAATATCTAGTTTATAAGTGTAGTACATCTTTTTAAAGGAAGGAGAGAGGCATCCTTTCCATACTTTGGTTCATTTTTCATCCATTGCATGGAAATGATTTTCTAAAAATTGCACATATTCCAATTTTGATGCCATAAGACTAATCAGAATGATTAATTCAGCATCTCCTATATGACCTGCCAGGGTACACTAATGTGCTGAAATACAATATAAAGATCTTGGAAATAAAATAATGAAACCTTGAAAACCCAAGGATATCTTTCCTGATGCAATATGCAGGCATATTAAGGTTCTTGATGCTTCAAAATGCTTTAACTTTCACATAAATATTTTTACATGACCTCTATGCAATAACAGATGAAGAACGAAGACAGTCCACAAATTAGGTGAATATCAATGCCATTAACTCTGTGGTTTAATTTCAGTCTTAAAATAGAATTATATACTGATTAGTTAGTGGTGATGGGTAATAATGTCAGGTTTCATCTAGCATTCAGAAACAAAAAATGATGGCTTGTCCCCACCTTGGGATTTATCAGAATGTTATCATGAGGTTTTCTGGACCACTACTTTATTAGTTCCCAATAATTTACAAAGTCTACTCAAATGAATTCAGGAATTTTTGAAGACAGTCTTGTTTTAGTACTAGTTTAAATATTTTTGTTGATATTAATGGTGCTATAATCATATATATGTCTATGTCTATATTTTATGAGTCCAGAATTTCAGAGAATTTTAATCAATTTGTGTTAGCGCTAACTGCCTCCAATTCCAATCAAAAATTGACCAACAACTGTGTGTCTTTTGAACTCAGTCTACAGGCCTTGCCTCAGTATATTGGGTTATAAATTAATTTCATCCTCATTCTGCAGAAAACAAGCCACAAATAAAAAGAGTTCACGTCAGAAAAACCTGTTTGCATACCCCTTGCATGATCCATGCATAATTGTTTGGTAAACCTGTAAACAAATAATAAAAAAAATCCATTCAGAGAGGCTAGTAGGTGGTGTGAGGAAAGGTTAATTGCAAATAATGTGAATGAATGCTCCTGAATATGGTAACTTCATAGTGATATAACAATAACCTGTATTCGAAACTCTTTTTGAGTGAATGAATTAGATAGAGTTGAAATCAACTGAGAATAGGCATATACAGCATCACAACATCAAACATTCAGTGAACAAGACCCTGAACCGCTAAGGGGTGCTGGCAGTGGACATTGATTGGAGTCTTGTTTTCAGAAGGAAGTGAAATGTTCAAGGCGAGAACAGGCAACAGAAGGCAAGAGGGTAGTGAGAAAAATAGCTTTTCTTTGTCATCTTGAAAAAGTACTAAAGAAACATCAGTTTTGAGATGAGACAGCTTGACAATGTCAAAACACTTATTAGATGTAGAGTTCCGTTATACATACTATATGTCTCCAACTGGTTTGAACAGAAGCATTATTTTATGCACATGGACAAGCAGTACATGGTCAGTCCCATTTCTTTCAGCAGGACTGAACTTTGCACCATCACATTCTAGACAGTGTATATAATTGTATTTCTGTTTCCTAGCATCAAGATACCTTGTTAAAAGCCATTTTATATATCATTCCTATTCTGCTTTCTCAAATCAAACATCAATTTTAGATTGCTTATAGACATTTCAGATTGAACTTTTTCATTCCCCCAAATATTGGATTGCTACCGGTCTTCCTTATATTTTTCAAAAGGAATACGAACAATTCAAAAACTTGTGATATAGGCTAAATGTTGTCCCTTCACAGATTGCTTGCCTTTGAAGAATAACTTCAAAGATTAAAATAACAAATAGTGGAATGAAGAATCATTTGTCCAATACTGTTACTTTTGGATTTATTGTCAGAGTACTTCCTGATGCTTTTGATTCCAATTTAAAACATGTCCAAGCTTGATATGAATTTTGGCTGACCATTTTCAGGTCTATTCAGACATCAGGGTTCCAAGGAGAATAGTTATAGTACTTACTTCTTTTGTTATCTGAAGATGAATGAGGAAGCTTCTAACAAAAATGGCTTAAATCATCCCAGTAACTATGCCATAGAAAATGGAGGGACAGTGTCTTCTTAACAATCTTTTCCTGCCTACTATTTGTTTGAAGTTTGATTAAAGCCAGAATATTGAATTTCATGCTACCTTAGCCACCTCAGATTGCCCTTTGAGGTGCAAAGAATGAGCAGTAGCTTTTTTATTGTAACTTGGCCCACTTTGAAGACTTCATATCAAACCCACCAGCATATTTCATTTACTTATTCCATTATAAATGAAGCCTTTCTTTTCATGATCATCACTCTTGTTGATCTTACAAATTAACATATAGAAAGGATTTCACAAACAAATCCTAGCATTGTGATAAGATAAAATAATTATAATGTACTCTTTCATAATTTAGTTTCAAAGTTAAATGTCAGTAATATGAATTAAGCTCACATTCTAAACTATAGTAATTAGTATTCTTTATCAGCAAATTTATTTCTCATCCATTCCAAACTGATGAGGAGTCACCTGTTGTGATCACACTGGGGAAAAAATCTTGAGATTAATGGTGAGTATTACTTTAAAGGAATTGATAGAGAACTGGGCCAAAGATCATCAGTGAAAATCCTACTTAGGACAAGTAAGCAAATGGGATATGGGTCAATAATGTTTATACTTATCTCCAGCCAACCACTCCAATCTCATCTCTTCCAGAATAGGGTGCTTATTAGCTTTTATTATCCTTTAATACTTGTACTTCTAGGCAACAGAGATACTTCCTCATGCTATTGCATGTCCTTTTCTATCCAGTGCATTGAATTTTTATTATTATTACATTTTAGTCAAATGATTAATATTTTTTTTTCTTCTTCATTAGGGTTCCTATTTCATTCTAATTTTAGCATAGATTCACCTGACACCATCATTAAACTGACATATTCCAGAAAGAATTGCTATGGCTCTCATCTTTTTTGTACCGTCTTCATTCAAAGACTTTAGTGTGCTGTTACATGGGAGTTTAAATTGCTATAGCATTACCTATGATTATAAATAGATTTTAGTTAATTCTTCTCCGATAACATTGAGCCACCAAGTGTCTCAACTGCTTCTCTCTCCCAAATGTGCCACTTTGCAATTCTGCGTAATGCAAAAGACAAATCAAAAACTCTGCCAAGGTTTCTTCAATTATATCCTTTTTTTAATATTTGCTTATTTAGCATCCTGCATTGGGAAGAACTATTATTTAAAAGCTTGCACAACAGATTTTGGATATTCTATAAAGGTATTGCGATGTATAAAGGTAAAATTTTATAAATATTAAGCAGAAAATCATCATAATACCTCCTCCTCCTCCTCTTCCTCCATCATTTGTAAAGTGTTTTCAAAAGTACAAAGCACTTCGTGTGCATTATCCTGTTATAATCAAATATTATACTCTAATAACTATTCTTGTTTTGAATTCTTCAAACAACATTTTTAATGAATCATACATATACCATGATAACCAAGTTTATATAAACATTTTACTCAATTTTGTAATTGAAGTAGCCTCGGAGCATCATTTTAAGAAGAATTAACATGAGTTTAACCATTCTGTAGCATACAGTATTCCATCTAGAACAAGCATAATTCCAGAAGGGTTCCATTAAAGTAAAAGAAAAAGGGCAGGCCGGAAATAACAAATAGCAATCACATCTTCTATTATTATGGCATGATCGATTCTTTATAGTCCTATTAAAGCTCATAAACATATAACTTCAGTAACTTTATGATAAGCAGGATTGAAAATCAGAATAAAACAGAAACTACAACCTTATATAAATTTCTCTTGGAGTAAATCTTGCTAGATATATCATTTATTTCGGGGCACATGGGTGTGGAATCAACCCTACAAGATGCTTGCCAACTCTCACTGTTTCTAATATCACAAGTCAGAGACTGCTTAGATGAATATGAAAATTTGCTGCTCGCATGTTGCAAGATATGTGATGTTCCAGTATAAAATGAAGATATAATATGGGGATTTTCTGAGTGCTCTCAAGGGCCAGTTTTCTAGAATTAGTCACATGCTTTTAACAAGAGAGAAAGAATGGAACAGGGAAGAAATGCATATGCTGAACATGGCCAGCAAGTGACTGGAGAATTAGCTTGTCATATCCATGTCCAGATGGAAAATCAATCCATAATTCTTGTCATATGTCTCTATGACAGTTAATATATAACTCAGACTTGACTCAGACTTCCATCATTCCAAGGTCAATAAAATGAGGACCCAGATTGTTGGGGACAAGATGCTGACATTGTAAACTACTCAGAGAGTGCTGTAAAGCATTATGAAGAGGTATATAAGTCTAAGTGCTATTGCTATTCCTTATTCACATTTATTTGAACTCTTCAAGGAATGTGCAATCTACTTTGAGAATTACTAGCTTGGGAATTCTGGGAGATGAAATCCATACATCTTAAAATTGCTAACATGGAGAAACACTGATTTAGCTATAGTTCTTCTTGACTTGCTCCTGATTCTTGACTATTGTTCAGGAAACATGGAATTTGTTTTTCTATTATCTAAAATTGGGAAGGTTAACTATGTAGCCACAACTTTTTTCATTTTTCAAGAATACAAATCAGTGTAAGGCTTTTTAACTTCAAAATCTATTCTTATTTTAAAGCACTCAACATGTTGAGTCAGAGTTAAGTGAGATTTATGAAGAAATGGATCCTATAATGAGGAATATTTATGGTAAACTTCAAGCAGACACATAGTGTTTTTTTTAAATAAAAAACAAAGTAAATAATTTCCCTCTTTCTCTTAATCTTTATAAAAGTTTAATTGCTTTTAAATAAGGGTTAAAGAACTTTTTAATTGATTAGTGGTTAGTGCAGGGTCAGCTCTGACTCATCTCAACAATTCTTAGATTATTACCCATTTTATTTTAATTATGGATGTATATGTGCTTGTTTATACCCCCAACTGTTATTTTAAATATATAGTTGTTACACTTGATTTGTTTTAGCATTTATATTTGTTTACTTTGTTTGTTCAGTTTTGGAATTAATTTTATTGGGCACAATGTTGTAATTTCTGTAATTTCCTGATGTGTACCATACCTTAGTAACAGTTATAATAAATTATATTAGTATTATTGCTATTATTATTATGGTAAGAAATAAAGATGCTTCCAGATAAATAAATTGGGGTTAATCATTGAGATAGAGGGTAGTGAGAAAATATTAAATAATTCATGTTTTCCATAGCATATAACATAGCCTTGAGCCAATCAAACAAATTCAGTCAGCCTTAATTGACCCATATAACATCTAAAGATGGGGGAAGAAAAGTAATGAATTAAGCAATTTAATACCTCATTCAGCCAGTCCCAGATACCATGATTGGAGATGAGGGAGCGGCCTCTAATGGTCAATTTAATTTAATTTGAGGGCATACAGGTTGATTATTTTATTTTATATATCTTTCCTTTCTCTTCCTATCAAGGTACCATTAAAAAAAACTTTTGCTCTAATTAGGATAGATTGTCTTCGTTTCTGTCCAATATACTGTGTTTGTGAACTATATCCTAAGGTTGAAGCTTACTGGAGGATTTTGAATGAGGGACGGTACAAATTAGATATCTTCATCCTGCTCCAATGGAGTTAAAGGAAGACACCCAACTGTCCCATTCCATTCTGGTACTGAATGCAGATTAGGACACAGCTCTCATTTACATTTTTATTTTCTTTTGACCATCTCTGACTTGCGCAGTGTTTGTTTGCACCAGGCCAAAATACTATTCTGGTAATACACATTTCTCTGCATACTTTTAGTGATGTAACAAAACATTATCTGTTGCCATGGTAATACCCAGCAGCAGGAGCCAAAATAATTAATACAGGTGTGGATAGCTCTGCTCAGTATGCTTTCATTTCGTTTCCAGCCAGTTCAAGTATAATCCTTTATTTTTTTTAATATAGAAAAAGAATTCTCGTTAATACATTCAGACAACTATGTGAAATGCTAAAGAAACCATACTCCCTGGAGAGTCCCTTGAATATTCTTTGGATGTGGATGTGGTGAAGTATAAAAAAAACCTTTAGAAAGCATTGTTTCTGAGGCATTGATGCAAGGAAGAGGAGCCGAAAAGCTAACTGTGAATTTGAAACCATATTTTGGATTCGTTTTATGAGGAGGAAGAGATAAAACTGAAACAATATTCTATTCCTTGACATATTGCTAAAATGTAGAACTGCTTATGCCCATTATTATTTTATTATTTATTATTTAATTTATTATTATAAATTATTATTATTATTATTATTATTAAGAGCAAAGTTTAGAACTATGTATTAAATTTGATCAAACTCTGGATTCTTAGGCAGAACAAACTAAAAGTGTGCTCTCCCCACTTCTCTTCTCTTTGTATACCAATGACTGCATCTCTAACGATCCATCTGTTAAACTACTGAAGTTCGCAGAAGACACAACAGTGATAGGTCTCATTCGAGACAATGATGAATCCACATACAGGCAGGAGGAACTAGCCTCGTGGTGCGACCGGAATAATCTGGAACTGAACACACTCAAAACCGTAGAAATGGTGGTAGACTTTAGGAGAAATCCTTCCATACTTCCACCTCTTACAATACTAGACAACACAGTATCAACAGTAGAGACCTTCAAATTCTAGGTTCTACCATATCTCAAGACCTAAAATGGACACCTAACACCAAAAATGTCATCAAAAAAGCAACAACAAAGAATGTTCTTTCTGCACCAACTCAGAAAGCTCAAACTGCCCATGGAGCTGCTGATACAGTTCTACGGGAGGAATTATTGAGTCTGTCATCTGCATCTCTATAACTGTCTGGTTTGGTTCTGCAACCCAACAAGTCAGACACAGACTTCAGAGGATAATTAGAACTGCAGAAAAAACAATTGCCACCAACTTGCCTTTCATTGAGGACCTGTATACTGCACAAGTCAAAAAGAGGGCTGTGAAAATATTTACAGACCCCTCACATCCTGGACATAAACTGTTTCAACTCTTACCCTCAAAATAATGCTATAGAGCACTGCACACCAGAACAACTAGACACAAGAACAAGTTTTCCCCCGATCGCCATCACTCTGCTAAACAAATAATTCCCTCAACACTCAAACTATTTACTAAATCTGCACTACTATTAATCTTCTCATCATTCCCATCACCCATCTCCTTCCATTTATGACTGTATGACTGTAACTTTGTTGCTTGTATCCTTACGATTTATACTGATATTGTTTCCTGAATGCTTATTTGTACCCTATGACTACCATTAAGTGTTGTACCTTATGATTCTTGATGAGCGCATCTTTTATTTTATGTACACTGAGAGCATATGTACCAAGACAAATTCCTTGTGTGTCCAATCACACTTGGCCAATAAAAAATTCTATTCTGTTCTGTTCTGTTCTGTTCTGTTCTGTTCTGTTCTGTTCTATTCTAATTCAGACCAACATTTTCTCTGGGAAAAACTTTGAGCAATTGCTCCAACGTATTTCTTTGTAGGTTCTGGATCCACAAAGGATGGTAGTCAGCCCACACAGGATTTTAATAATGCATAATTCATGAAACGCTACCATAGTACAGGGTGAAAAATGAATGAATATTAGATTTCAGTGGCCAGCATCTTTGTTCTCACCTAAGAATCAACCCAACATTGGTCACTCAAATCTGAACCTTATAGATTGGGAGAAAGGAAACGAATTATTAGCTTTACCATCTGATCCCAAGGTCCCTGCTTCACCATTGCTAA
Source organism: Ptyas mucosa (assembly GCA_012654045.1). Lineage (NCBI taxonomy): Eukaryota > Metazoa > Chordata > Lepidosauria > Squamata > Colubridae > Ptyas > Ptyas mucosa. Next base: position 2,534,754 of record WNWU01000057.1, read on the forward strand.
TCTACTATCTTAAATGGCACTGTAAGGGCTAATCATTTTATGTGGCTGGTCAAATCATTTATTTTGTCTGTAGTCTAATTTAAAAGTACTATCCCAATTTCACAGCACTATTGTGTGTACAATTAAATGGAAAAGAACCAACAAATTGTTACACTTCCTTAATCTCAATAATCAGTTCTGTTGTATTATTGTAAGAGGCATCATTGTTTCTCATGAACTGTTCTTCCCTTTGTAATAATAATAATAATAATAATAATAATAATAATAATAATAATTATTATTATTATTATTATTATTATTATTATTATTATTTTATTTCTATACCGCCCTTCTCCCGAAGGACTCAGGGTGGTGTACAGCCTATTAAAAGCACAAAACAGACATCAATTTAAAATAATTTAAAATCAATTAGGTAATTTGACTAAATTTAAAACCCCAAGTTTAAAACATCCAATTTAAAATTTTTACGTTGATAATCCAGCCTGGCGGAACAACAAGGTCTTGAGGGCACAGCGAAATACCCAGAGGTCAGAGATCTTATGCATTTTGGGGGCAGTTCATTCCACAGGGCTGGGGCTCCCACAGAGAAGGCCCTTCCCCTGGGTGTTGCCAGTCGATATAACTTGGCCGATGGCACCCTGAGGAGACCCTCTCTGTGGGAGCGAACTGGCTGGTGGGAGGCTATTGGTGGCAGAAGTCGGTCTCGAAGGTACCCAGGTCCTATGCCATGGAGCGCTTTAAAGGTGGTGACCAACACCTTGAATCGCACCCGGAAGACCACTGGGAGCCAGTGCAGCTCGCGCAGGAGGGGTGTCACGTGGGCACAACAGGTTGCACCCATAACTACCTGCGTGGCTGCATTCTGGACCAGTTGGAGCCTCCGAGTGCTCTTCAAGGGGAGCCCCATGTAGAGAGCATTACAATAGTCCAGCCAGGAGGTGACAAGGGCATGAGTGACCGTGCGCAAGGCATCCCGATCCAGAAAGGGCTGCAACTGGTGAATCAGGCAAACCTAATAAAAGGCCCCCCTGGCCACAGCCGTCATATGCTCTTCTAAAGACAGCCGTGAGTTCAGGAGGACACCCAGATTGCGAGCCCTCTCTGTGGGGGGCAAAGATTCACCCCCAATAGTCAGCGATGGCACCAGCTGACTATATCGGGGCGCCGGAAGCCACAGCCACTCGGTCTTGGAGGGGTTGAGCCTGAGCCTGTTCCTTCCCATCCAGACCCGCACGGCCTCCAGGCAGCGAGACATCACATCAAGGGCATCATTGGGGTGGTCTGGGGTGGAGATGTACAGCTGAGTATCGGCAGAGTACAGATGACACTTCACCCCAAAACCACGGATGATCTCACCCAGCGGCTTCACATAAATGTTGAACAGAAGGGGCGAGAGGACTGACCCTTGCGGCACTCCCCATGTGAGGCGCCTCGAGGTCGACCTCTGCCCCCCTGCCAACACAAACTGCGAGCAGTCGAAGAGGAAGGACGAGAACCACTGCAAAACAGTGCCCCCTATTCCTAACCTCCTCAACCGCTGCAGCATGATACCATGGTCGATGATATCAAAAGCCGCTGAGAGATCTAATAGGACTAGGACAGAGGAGCAACCCCTGTCCCGAGCCCTCCAGATATCATCCACCAACGCGGCCAATGCCGTTTCCGTGCTGTACCCCTGCCTGAAGCCCGACTGGTATGGGTCTAGATAGATAGCTTCATCCAGGTGCCGGGGAAGCAGTCGTGCCACCACACTCTCAACAATCTTCGCTACAAAATGAAGGTTGGAGACTAGATGGTAGTTAGCTAATTCAGCTGGATCCATGGAGGGCTTCTTGAGGAGGGGCCTCACCACCGCCTCTTTCAAGGTGGCGGGAAAGGCACCCTCACTCAGAGAAGCGCTTATAATTCCCTGGAGCCAGCCTCATGTAACCTCCCAGGAGGCCAGTACCAACCAGGAGGGACACAGGTCCAATAAACACGTTGCAGCACTAATCTTACCCAGAACCCTGTCCACATCCTTGGGAGCCACAGGATCAAACTCCTCCCAGGTAACATTCTCAAGGCCTACCCTCGTCGCCTCCCCTGGACTCATCCAATCGGAGTCCAAGCCTTCCCGAATCCGAGCGACTTTATCATGCAGGAATTGCACAAAATCCTCAGCACGACCCTGCAAGGGATCTTCCCGCACTCCCCCCTGAAGAAGGGAGTGGCTCACCCTAAACAGGGCGACTGGGCGGTTCTCTGCAGATGCGATGGTTAGATTTGGTTAGATTTCGCCGCTTTTATCGCTACTAGGTAGGTCTTGATGTAAGACCTCACCTGTGTCTGGTCGGAATTGGATTGACTAGTCCTCCAAATGCTCTTTAGGCGTCTTTTCCGACGCTTCATCTCTCTCAGCTCCTCAGAGAACCAAGGAGCCAATTGAGATCGGCATCGGGTCAGAGGCCGCAAAGGCACGACGCGGTCCAAAGCTCCGGCGGCCGCACTCTGCCAGGCGGCCACCAGCTCTTCAGTCGAGTCATGTGCCAGAGTCTCGGGAAATGGCCCAAGCTCTGTCAGGGTCCCCTTAAAATTTTCATTAAAAATTTGGATAAAAAGCCCCTCAACCCCCTCTTCGACGCATGCCATATCTCTTGTATGTAGATTTCTCTACTATTTTAGAATAATAATGATAAAAATGTTATGCTATCAACAATAGCACGTTAAGATCACAGACCTGCTCTCAGTGTATTTGTTTGAAATTTTGCATAGAAGTTCCTTAAGTCCTTAAATGACTTGGTCAGCTGTTGTGCTTTATTAGCCCCAAAAGGCTACAATTGTGTGACGATTGCTACCATATCTGATGAAAAATAAATAAATAACAGCCAGTATGTTTTTCCCAAATATAAGAGTTGCCTTTGAAAAGATGGGTGACATAAAAGTTTAATAAATACATAAGTGAAAAGAGCTGTTTTCCAACACTTGTTCACAATCTGAACTGAATATGATCAGCTATTATATTAAGCTGGGACATGTCCAAAGCTCTGAAACAGATTTACTTTCCTCCTATACTAGGAACTTCATGAAAGTTTATTTACTCTGTCAAATTTAAATATTTTTTTTCTCTTTCAGAAAGAGGGAAGGGGGGGAAACACTTATTTGAATTAGATGTAAGAAAAGATACTCATGTACCTAGAAACCCTTTTACTCAGCTCTTATTTATTACTTTGAGACTGTGGCTGTTGTTTTTTCATTCAAACAGAATAAATCCCAAAGTTTATAGATATGTAAAATAACCTTAATCATGATTCTTATTCTTTAGTGAGGTAGTATAAATGGGCATTGTATTGGTTATTGTTAACTAAATCATTGCATTCCATGCACCCAATCTAATTTGGTGGTTGTTTCTGTAAGTTTTTTTGATAGTAAGGTTTAAAAGAAAACAAATAAGCCACTGAATATATTCAGGGGATTAAAGAACAGGATTTATACTCAAAGTTCTTCCAACTCGATATCGTTAGTCAGAAGCAGAGGTGGGTTTCAGCAGGCTCTAACCAGTTTTGGAGAACTGGTAGTGGAAATTTTGAGTAGTTCGGAGAACCAGTAGTAAAAATTCTGACTGGCCCCACCCCCATCTATTCTCTGCCTCCCAAGTCCCAGCTGATCGGGAGGAAATGGGGATTTTGCAGTAACCTTCCCCTGGAGTGGGGAGGAAATGGAGATTTTACAGTATCCTTCCCCTGCCATGCCCACCAAGCCACACCCACAGAACCAGTAGTAAAAAAATTTGAAACCCACCACTGGTCAGAAGGCTCATGACTAGACCAAGACTAGACTATCAGTTTGAACTATTGCCCAATAACTCATTTTTCCAGCTGTAACTCTGTTACATTATATCTATTTTGTTTAGTTTTAGTTTTGCATTTATAGGCATATATTTTACACTTTTTGCCCTTTTTAATGCACACTTCTATTGTATACATTTTAAGAAGTAATTTTTTAAAATATATTTTGCATGTTATTTTTCATTAATATGCACAGATTTATGAATATTTCCCCAAAGTATTCATTTTATGGACATTTTATGATTTAAAAACTCCTTTGAAAAATTCAAGAAAGGATAATTGCATTTTGATTTACATGCTGATTCATGCTGTGTGAATTAGGTAAGATTAGTTTCAAAAGTCAAGTCTACCAGTTTCCATACCATTTTTGGGTTTTTTTTAAAAAAATTAATTCAGTTCAATAATGCCTACCTTATAGTCATCTAATTATTGTAATTGATACACGATAGATGAATTTATTATTATTTTCTATATACCTTTTTAAAAAACAATTTACATTTGCTGCTGCCATCACATCTCAAAACTAATTCCATGTCTTCATTAATTTTTTTTTAATCCAGATGGTTGCAGTCTGATCTCAAGACTTTGTACCTGCCTGGACACATGCTGATCATATAAAGCATTTGTGACAACCCCAAAGTGGCAGGAGTAATGTCCACTGAAGTGAACATCCTTTTATTTAAGAGAGAATATGAGTTTTCAATTGATTTTTTTCCCACTTTGTCATCCATCCAAACCAATGACTGAAACTTATTTCCTTTCCAAGCTTCTCTAGAACTGAACTGTTTAGGGATTATGAATGAAGTTGGCAGAAATAAAGAACAAAATGAAACATGCATATTGACTATTCTGTTAGAAAACCTACCTATTATTTGTGTTTTGTTTTAGCTTCAGTTAAATTCAGTTTTGCACCCCAACCTAAGAACAATGCATAAAAACAATGTGTTAAATTAGAAAAAGAATGTTGCCAAAACTTTCCACAATTTATTTTTGGAGCTTTGGTATGAATTCATATAATTTCCATTCTTGTCCAGAAGATTAACATAACAGCAAGAATTGATTGATATCCGCCCTCTGAGTAGCTCCTGTGCCAGCAAGTTGCAATGACTCTGACAGAATATTCCTTTTTGTCTATTTTAGTCATAGCCATGTCTAATTTAATTACTGCCTTTCATCACTGATTCCCCCATCAACATCATACAAATATATGATATATAGGGGGGGAAACAGTAGATGCCCTTGTGAATTTCTCATAGCTGTTGCAATATGGTGGTGTACAGGACAATTCAGTATTGCTGACTTTGGCTCTATGTTGATATATACAGTACTTAAGTAAGCATCACTTCCTCTGTAAAATGTTAATTGTTTCTGATTCACTATAGCCTGAAGCACATGGATATAACTTGCATTTCTGTAATTCACATCTCTCAGTTTAAATTGAGTTTTGGTCATAAAGACAGAAGAAACTCAGGGTACACACACACAGTCCTCTCACGGCAAATTTTCCCGTCTAACTGATTATACCTTTTGTTGTCCACTGGATAGGAAATAATAGATTATTTACCCAACCTAGTCATTTTTCTAATTATCCTTTCTCTCTTTGAGAAACGTGCCCTTTTCCTATCAAAACAGAAGCTGAGAGAAAACAAAAATATTGATAGTTGGAATAGGCATGAAGCCCATTTAGCCTTGACATAACTGGGTGTTTAGAAATATCAATGGATTTGACTGAAAAGAAACCATAATTAATATATTCATAAATTTAGTACTGAATGGCTGGACAGATTTTGTACAAATGTTGTGCATATTTTCTGTGTCCATTCAGTTGCCACAGATTTTTTCCTTTAATACAGATTTTTTTTAAAAAAAAATATTTATATGCCGCCCTTCTCCGGAGACTCAGGGCAGCTTACAATGCGTTAAGCAATAGCCTTCATACTTTTGTATATTTTATACAAAGTCAGCTTATTGCCCCCATAATCTGGGTCCTCATTGTACCCACCTTAGAAAGGGTGGAAGGCTGAGTCAACCTTGAGCCTGGTGGGATTTGAACTTGCAGTAATTGCAGGCAGCTGGATGTTAAATGCTGCCTTAGTAGCCTTAGTATTTCATAGGGGATCAAAAGTCTTTTTTAATAGCAGAGTCACTGTTGTGAGATGGGTACATAATATAAACAAACATCATGCCAGCTAGATTTCACAATAGCTCTTCCTTTGTCTGTTTTTTTATTTGAGGATCACTCTTCTCTCACATATAATCAGGTACAAGTACTGAATATTGTCTTAATGTTGGCACCAATGAAGGGATTATTGTCTCTGAAACTAACAATGCTGCTTCAGCTGTTAATTCCAAGCAAATATTTTCACCTCTGATAAATAAAGTTAGCTTACAGAATCAAACTTTAATATGTTCATTTGGCTTGTTAATGTTATTTAGCTAAGAAAATCAAGAACTCATGCTAAATTCTAAAGGAAGTAACATGATTTGAAACGAATCTCCTTGGAAGATTGCACTAGTATAAAATCTCTTTGAAGGTTTAATTTCCAAGATTTTGTTTGGTTCAGTTCACATACAATGTGTTTTACTTTTGTAACAGAAACAAGTGGAGAATATTCTTAAAGCAACACTTTAAACCTATTATATCACAACTTTCAACTTTTGCTATTATTCCCTCATTAGAACAAAAGAAATAATATTTCATAGGGGATCAAAAGTCGTTTTTAATAGCAGAGTCACTGTTGTGAGATGGGTACATAATATAAACAAACATCATGCCAGCTAGAACTCTGCAAAAGCTATTATAAAACATAATTTTCTGAATTTATTAGAGGTAGTCCTTAATTAGCCATCACTCAGTGACTGTTCAAAGTTACAACAGCACCAAATAAGGAAATTTATGGCCAGTCCTCAGAGTTCTGACCATCAAGATGTCCCTATGATCACATGATTGTGATCTGGGCTCTTGGCAACAAACATGGGGTTATAACAGTCCCGGCATATCACAGGAACTGTCATAATTGTCATTTGTGATCTTCATTTGCTAGTTTCTGACAAGCAAAGTCCATGGGGAAGCTGGCAGGAAGTCACAAGTCACGGTCATATAATGTTATGCTTAATTGCACACAATTTGTTTAACAACTAACTATAACCAGAATTACCAGTACTGCTGTTGTGAGTTGGTGCAGCTGTGCTTTTTTTTCACTTTATAACAATGTCACTTAGTAACAGAGTTATCTGTCTCAGTTATTGTTATTACCCAAGGACTACCTGAATCTAGTATGCAGAGGTATATTTCTTCCAAATTTTAGAGATTTACTACTATGAATAACTAGACTATGTATCACCCTTTGGGTCATGTTTTCAGAAATATTTCCTTACCAGATTCCTCAATGCCTTCAACAATGACAGAGCTTCTAATGGGCTACTTTCATTGGAAAAGTTCAGGGAGATATTCAGAGAGGTATCTGCATTGAAACTAAGTTATTTTGGATTGTAATAGCACAGTCAAATGTCAGGAGTTGAGCATAGGAAATATTTTATGACATTTTGTTTGATATCATGCAATGTTTTCTGATATTTTTAATGTCATAAAATGTTTTTTTAAAATTTGTCAAATTTTAATTCCACATGAATCATAGGTAGCAGATTTTGGATGCATTCTGAAACTTAGCCCATTTAAGGTACCTTGGTTAAAAATGGTTGCCTTACACTACCTTGTTTCATAACTCAAAAGTTAGTGTGTGTGTGCGTGTGTGTGTACATACACATACATACACACAGAGAGAAAGAGAGAGTTATATTCTTCATCCCAAGAGATATGTTGCATGGATACTGAGTTCAAATGGAACAATTCACATGTAAAAATGCTTCTAATGGAAGTAAAACAGCAAATTTACAGCCAATATTGGAGAACATTGGTATATAATGCTGTATTAGATGTAATTACCTCAGTATTCATTGTCAAAATAGACAATTCATTATCTTAAAATCACTGGAAATGTAATACTTGTATGGATTTTTTCCTCCATATTTGGTACTAATATTGTAAAGCCCAGCAATTAAATATAAAAACAATGTATAATAGAAAGTAATACTTTTGAAAGGTAGATTTTTTTTCTTTTCAGTATGTTACAAATATGTCTAAACCTTATATTCTACACTGAACTAGCTTTGTATATAGTAAAAGCTGCTAAGGTTCTATATATTTCTTGCTGGACATTACTTTTGTGAAAAACAGCAAGCTAAATTATGGGAGTATGTCTTGATGTCAAAATTAACTTCATATGTGAAAAACATGAATATAGAATATAACAATGTGGAACTCATTTTGGATATTAATATTAAAAAATGGGTGCATAGTAGATGCAACGTTTTTATATTACAAAACATAACATTATAATTTTTACTGGCTTGTTCAATTTGCTAAGTTTCTTATATCAAGTAGAAATTATTATAGCTTGAAATGAAGAATAACATAATTTCAGTTTTATTGGTTCTAGTTGATGATTATAACATAATAACCTGATGTTAATATTGACTTATTTTAGCAGTCACATAAAAGTTGAAATACTAAAATATTAGTATCAATCCTAATTTTAGTATTGACGTAAAACTTCAAATTCCTCCATGCGTGTATACAGAGAGCATCAGGAGACAGTTTTCTCTTTACATTCAGTGTACACTAAAATGAAAGGAGAGGAGCGGGTTTTTTTTGATCTGCAAAAAGCTGTATTAGCCAGCACTATTGCAGGATGATAATATATGGAAAAGATCCAGTGCTAACTTTCTGCACTGCAAAGCAACAGTGGAGGTTATTATAATCCAAGCATACAATGACAGCACTAGACCTTGTCCATAATAAAACAACTTTCTATTCAGCACTTTCGCATTTTCTTAAAGCTGGTTTAGGAACCCACTTTTCAAAATATAAAAGTAGCAGCGTTTTAGCTTCTTTCCCCTCTGTTACCACACATTGGCATTGGATGGTTTTACCTCATAAATCATTTTCCTATCATCACTGATGCTTTGGTGACTACTTAATTCTATTGATGGGATAAATTGGCTCCACATAATTTTTTATTTTGTTTATGTTGTGATCAATATTTCTGAGCCACTTTTTAATTCAGTAACTGCCTCAAAGTTAGCCTAAATGTTAAAATTAAGAAACAATGTTCAACTATAATATATTGTTGGCAAGTATCTGGGTTTTTACTTTCAGAGAGATTTCTGTCATATAACCATGATAGTGCAAAGTCCTCATTTTTCTTTTCAGATACCTTCACACATAATAATAATTGCATTGGTTTGCTTCATATGGTTAGAACTCAGATAATGCAGAGAAGATTATTCACAAGAGACTTAAATGATGGATTAGTAAGGGATGTGAGCTAACTCTGATAAAAACAAGAAATATTGGCAAAGAAATACAAAATCCATCAAGCTAATTTTGCTGACTTAAAATAGCTGTACTTAAGCTGTCCACCACCCTTGACTTCCATGCATTGACCCAACCTTTCACATAGTGAAAGGATACACAATATTTTCCTAGCCAGATATCTCAGAAACTAAACTTCAAAAAATGGATACAGATAGAATAAAAATGAGTTTTACTCATTCAAGAACAGCTGATTCAGATTTTCAGATGGGGAAAATGGTGAACTAGACATATCTGAAAAAGTAAAGGCAACAATGCAGTGATGACCAACAGAGCAGTGGCAAGCTCAGTCCAACAGAACCTCTTCAGACAAGGAAAGGATGAGAGATTGCTCACTTGTGCTCTGGATGGCTCCGCCTCATGAGGAGACTAGAAGCCCCGTAGTAGGTTTGAGACTTGGGAAACAAGGAGAGTCATCAAGCTCTCAACTATGATGGAGCTCTTAAGGACATTGGGTTTGTTCACTCACTTTCTAATCATATTGGAATTTACAATTATTTTACAGTTAAAAGAAGTCTTCCAAGCAACATTTGGAAAAGTACCAAATAGTGGGTAAAACTTCATTCCAAAATAGAAGAAAAACTAAAAACAGTTTAAAGAATTTAAAAAATATAAAACAAATGGGAAAAAGTTTAAAAATAATTTAATCTAAGAAAGATTTAAATGGATTAAGAGATCAGATGATTTTAGAATATTTAGATTTTTTAAAAGACTTAAAAACTGAGAAAACAAACATTTTCATGGGAACATAAATTTTGTTTTGTTTATTAGGTTGAAAGTTGAGAATAAAACAAAGAAACGTGAGACTTTATCGGTATAGAAATGGGACATTAGAGGTTACTAAAATTCCAGGCAGGAAAATGAAAAGTAAAATTTACAAAATGACAGATAAAGGTATGGGGCTTGAGATATTTTAAAGAATTTTTGAAGAATTGGGAGAGAAACCTATAACTAAACTGACAGCAATAATTTGTGCATTTTTAAATGTATTTTTTGAAGAAGTTTGTAAAGTAAAAATGAAAGCTGTGACAGGCAACAATATGGAAGAATTTTGGGCAGAAAGGATGAAGGGATGAAAATTCTAGGCAATTTAGAAATGGTGGAAAATAAAGTAGTAAGACAGAAATGACAGAGTGAAAATACAAAGAATAAACCAAGAGATGAAAAAGAACCTGGGGGAAGGACTTATCTTTGGACTGGTAAAAATAAAATAAAAAACACAACGTTTTTTAAGCCTTGAAGAAATATTTGACATTGGAGAAAGGTTGAATCTCCATTATAGTAGCTTCAAAAAGATAGCAGCCATTTCTTGATGGCGCAATATGTCTCATTTACTTAACATGCTTTTCTGCTACCCTGTTTCCCCCAAAATAAGACATCCCCTGATAATAAGCCCAATCGGACTTTTCAGTGCATGGCAATAAGGCCAAGTTATTTCAGGGTTCAAAAAAAAAATATAAGACAGGGTCTTATTTTCAGGAAAACACAGTACATGCTATACATATGAGAAACCCCCTCTGAAACTTTTCTATATCTTCCATGGCTTTTTTTTTTTTAGCTGTTGTTGATGTGTGTACAATATTTTCTGGGGTAGAACTTTAAAAATATTCAGTTCAAAAATATTCAAATGAAAGATTTCACCAAACTAGTAGGTCATTATAAATAAATAAAGAAATACTCGAAACTTCTGGTGGGACTGCGACATTGCCGGACGCTTCTTTTTGAAGCGCCAGCCCAGGGCTCCGTAGAACTGCAAGAACAGCGACTATCGGCTGTCTTGCGGTTTGAAAACTTTCCCCTTGGTATGAGGGGGGAAAGTGAGTAGACGGGTGGGGTAGAGCTCCCTGAGAGTGCCAGATTTTACCCATAATCTGGCGCTCGAAGATAAGAGCTCCCCGTTAAGCCTGTCAGTACTCCGGACCCTGGATGCCTCTGCTTTGCAGAGCTAGATGTCGTTACCATCCCAGCAACCAACTTTAAACAAATATTCTTTGAATCAAGCTGGCGGAGCACAAGCAGTATGAATGAAACAGCAAGTATTTTTTTTTCTTTTAACTCCAAAGATTTACTTTCTTTAAAAGATTCTTCCTAAGCTGAAAGTGAAAGCAAGATGGCGTTTGAGTTTCAACGGGGCGTGAAGAAGTGAAAGCTAAAAGTAATTATTGACAAGCCCCTGTTTGAAACGTAAAACTCCTTTTTGAAAAGTGGATGAAACAAGAAAGGATGTAATAATAATAATTGAAGCAGCAATACAAATTACAAATTGTAAAGGGTCTTTTTTTTTCTTTTTGATATTCTTTTTTTTCTTTTTTTTCCTGTCCTTCTGGAAGGGAAGGAAGAAGGGGGGCAAGATGGCTGGTCTTTCTGAAAGCAAAGAAAGCAAAGAAGGGTTAACTAACCCTCAGCTATGGTCTGATTTTGAGGAAGCTTGGAATTCAATTACCTCTGCTTTATTGGAAAGAATTGATACTATATTTCAAGCTTCTCAAGCTGGAAACAATGAAATACATGGAAATACTGAGTTGCAATCTAGCAGTGGGGGATTGAATGAAGAGTTGGGAGACGGAAAAGAACAAAAACAGACTATAGCAGTTTTTACTGAGGAGAGAAAGATGAATGCTGTGCAGAATAAGGAGCAAGAAATTTTGGAAGTTGATGAGATTTTGGTTACACGAATTTTTTTTTATAAAACCCAATCTGCATTTAAAGAGCTGTTTCCAGAAGAAGTTACATTTCTGCAAAAATTTTATAAAATGCAATCCCAAAAACTGCAAAATTTTACTGGAGTTAAAAAAGGCAGAGGGATCAAAGTTAAGAAGAAAGTTCGTAAAAAGGAAAAGAAGAAAGACTGGAAAAATGGAAAATAACCCTGCTTGATGAGATGATGGTCCTTAAAAAGTATTGTTTAACTGTTTAAAGATTTTGAACTTTTGGAGAAAAAAAAAAAACAGACAGCAGTTTAATGCCAGTTAACTAAGCGATGAGCGACGATGAGGAGGCAACCTATAGCTGTACTGGAATATTTTGAGAAGAATAAACAGATCACAGCAATGCTGGTGTGTTGGGCTGTGAAATATGCCCTGACTTGAATGATTTGGAATATTTTATTAAGGACTGTAATACATTTGGACTTAATTGCAATCGCAGAAGTTTTATTGAATATAGCAAACTGGAGTTTCCTGTTTGATGGTAATAAATATAAGGCAAAAGGACTATGGACCTAGGGCAATTGCAGCTGATCTGGTGGTTTCCCTAATACGTCTGATGAATTTATTAATCTAATTTTTGACTGGATTTGATGGATACCATTTCAAATATAATTATAAAGTCACTCGGGGGTTTTTTTTATATATAAAGAAGCAATTTTTATTTAGGTGGGTAGACGCAAATGAAGATATCTTATATGCTGTTGGAAGATGTGAAGACAAGAAGATTAGCAACTGGTTTAATCTAGTATGAAGAATTTAAATGATTGATATAGTTCTTAAATGATGTTCTTAGTTGATTTGTTAATATGTATTGATAAATTAATAAGAGGTTTGATTATTAATTAAAAAATTATTATTATTATTATTTTTTATTAAGTGTTTTAATTATAATTGGACCTTGATGGTTTAAAAGTGGAGGACGGAAGAGTTTATATAGTATTTTATTTTAAATCTGGGGTTTTTGAATGAGGGTTTCCTTTTTTTTTTTTGTTGTTGTTGTTTTTGTTTTAAATGAAAGAAGTTATAAAATATTTTGTTAAATTGTATAGACCTAATAATTTGTTAAGTAACAATTAGCTAAATTGAGTAGTGATAGGTTTGATTAGGTAATACTTAATTGTTTTATTAACTGCTGTAATTATAAATGGATATTAATTTTGTTGAATAAGATGGAATAAGGAGAAAGAAGACTTGCTTTCCTTTTATCTATTTGTTTAATGATTATGATTATGATAAGTGTGAAATGGAGTTTAATTTAGAGAATTTGAGCTGTATTTTATTTTGTATTTGCTCTGGGAAGTCGGGGGGGGTTGGGGAGGGGGGAGAAAATGTATGTAAAACTTTTAAAACTTTTTCAATAAAAAAAAAGAAATACTCTTTCACTATATATGCTTTTTGCCTTGCTATTTTGATACAAGCAAACTATGTTCTCATAATATTTATGTTGAATAGTTTTGCAGCTCAGAATGTGGAAAGCTCAGGTTCTAAAAACTTATATGGGTTGGCCCTACATGTTGATCAAATATGTACTGAGCAAGTAGAGTTCTAATATAAAAAACATGCTTAACAATGAACATTCTAAATCAGGGGTCACCAACCTTTCGGACCTTAGGGACCACTAAATTCATAATTTTAAATCCCGTGGACCACTAATACATTTTTTTAAAAAAAAGATAAATAGTATGTAGTGCAATATAAAAAATGCAAATAATTTTTCTGCGGCCCACCAAAATTTTCTCATGGACCACCAGTGGTCCCCGGACCACCAGTTGGTGACCACTGTTCTAAATTGTGTATAAAATTGTCAGCCTTGCAAGTTCACATGGGAGGCATGATCAGATGGACTAATTCTACTATGTTGTGAAGTTAAATTAAGAGAATTTTGCAAGTCTCAAAGTACATTTCTCCCGTCACCTTTACAACTCAGGAAACCAGGGGTGCCATGCTCACATTCCTTTTGTGGGTTAAACTATCTGTTGTTTAATAATTTCCCTGGCTGTGCTCTTCCCCCTGTCTCCTAAAGTCATTCCCACCTACCATTACAAGAACTCTAAGCTGGCAATGAAACAGCAGGGTGTTTCTACTAAATGTTATTCTACAATGTTTAATGCATGTACACACTTAACCTTAATTTTCACTCCTGACAGACCCATGGTGACATAAACATTAACTACTAGTAAAGTCCAGCTAGCATTTTAACCAGCTCTCTTAAATCACCATGGAGATTTTGGGGAAGGGGAACTGTAGTACCTTGAATGATGTCACTATAAATGATAGCAGGGCTCACAACACAATTGAGTTTTTGTACTGTATTATTATAGAAGAGGTAAATTATAAAATGCTCTTCACTGCTCTGAACCAACAAGACATATGAAATATTAAAAAGGGGGAGCGGGAATAAAACACTCCTTGCAGGTATCCTCATGCTTAGGTACTTTTTATCTTTATTATACTACCAAGTTAATTGTCCTCTGGATTTTTAGAATTAAAAATATATAAAACTGCTTTGAAATATTAGCAAAGTAAACTCCAACTCATTCACCTACACTTCTACAGCAGGTTTTTCAGTTGTTTGTGTGAAGAAAAACTGCTCTAAAGCTATTACTCTAAGTAAACGGTCCTGTAAGATTCTGAGAATACTGTCACAAACATATCATTTTATTCCCACACAATACTGCATATAGCTTTTTTAGTTTAGTTTTTAGCATGTGATATGGTATTTGGTACAGAAGAGGTACATGGAAAATATTTTTCCCTGCCATTAATATAATAGCAAAACATAGGATGAATAGAACTGAATGGGGAGCAATTTGAAACAGACAAAAAGCTCATTGCTTATTTAAACAATGAACCCACTATCACAAGCTGTGGAGATGATGTCACCAGTTTTGAATAGTTTAAAACAGGGGTGTCAAATTCACGGCGTCATATTGTCATCACATGATGCATCGCTACTTTTTTCCCTTTTGCTAAATTAGCGGCAGGCATGGCCAGTGCATGATGCATCAGGGCCGCGGGCCGTGAGTTTGACACCCCTGGTTTAAAATAGACTAATATATAGCTGATATGGCTATCAGTGGCTGCTAGCATAACCCTGATATTAATGATATCACTGAATGTAGCATCTGTGGAGTCCTGAGCAACATGAGCCAGAGACATTAATTCCCTTGTGCCCAAGTTATTAATTTACCAGGAGGATCACCGCTGCAGTAGATAATATGCTGAATGAGACAAGTCTTGATTTTGAGCGCTCTTTCAAGATTGTATATTAGGAATTCAGAGCATGAATTCTGTCTCTTCAGGTATCTTTAGGTATCATCTATCTGATTCACACATAGAAAGTTCAAGAAATCTGAATTAGTCTGAAAATATAAACCAGTGGCAAGATGTGCAGTAGAACTTTTAAACATCTCTCATTAAGTGCAGCAGGTTATTTTCCCAACAGTTCAGCTTCTGATTTCAAAGCATAAGTAGAGCAATCATATCAATAAATGCACACTTCAGATTGCAATGCACATTTATGAATCAACTAACTTCATTCTTTAATAAACCATATTCTCTTACACTAAGGCAATGGAGTATCATTTGAAGGGCACTTTACATTGCCCGTAATGGTACTCAGGAATGAAGCTATAAGGCTAACATTGACTTTTGTAGATGTGAACTATTTAGCTGACTAGCTAAAAAGAAATGCAATAGACATCGTACTCAACAGAGGAGACAAGTGTAGTAAACAGCCTCTAAATATAATGTCTGCTTTGTGGAGGCTTTTTTTTGACAGGCTTATTGAAGGTTCATTAGACAGAACCCTAAATCCAAGTCCCATGAGCTGCAGAAGATTTGCCAGCTTATACAGCTCTGCTAAGAATTTACTAAATGGCAGTTTGATATACCATAGAGAAGACAGCAAAGTGCCAGAAGCACCTTTAAGAAATATAAAGCCAGATGGGGTAAAAGGCACCAGGAAAAAGTGAAAATTGCTTGATAGAAAAGGTAATCTAATCTGAAGGAAAATTCAGTCACACTGCCAAGTACAAGAAGCAGTGAGTTTTTCCTGAGAGGGAAAAGTGATTCTCTACACATTTCACAGTGAGATTCCACAGGCTAGACTTTCTTACATTTGGATAGGTAGGCTTGTGAATTGTGCGTGAGCTGCTCTTTTGACCAGCACACAAATCTTTGCTTAGTCAAAATGGCATCTTCCTGTCTTCTTCACAGGGCTGCACACTAATTGTTTGCTTTGAGGGAGAGTAGTGATAAGGAACTTTGTCCCAATTAGGTAATTATTTCCCACTTTTGCCTTAATTAAGCACCTATAGACACTAGACAATGTAGTTAAACCTCACTAATATATAGCCATTCCTTAAAAATGCCAAAATTGTGCATCAATTTTCTGGTTTATTTTCCCAAAAGCTATCTAAGAATCCCAGGGCAGGGCAGGAGGGGAGAGAGATTTAAGAGCCCAATAAAGGCAGACCATTGTGGATAGATTCATCATGGCTGACCTCTCATGAGGCTTGCATCCACTGCAGCTAATAGGGAAAAGACTGATTCTCTATGAGTATAATAGCCAATCGAAAAACTTTTGCTAATTGTATTCTGTCGTGCATTCCTTTTTCATAATTTGAACCATTGCAGCCTCAGCTAGTAGAAGTTTGCAAGCCGTTAAAAAAAACACCTCACAATCTCCTGCTTTCTAGCTGGTGCCTTAACCACTGGACCAAACTGGCTATGATAAAACTATGTTTGGTTCAAAGTAATAGATGTGATGTTGGGTTTTCCACAGAGCATTTTTAGGACTGAGCTTCATTGCTGCAAACTGGGTGGAGTATTTTTTTTCTAATTGACTGATGATTACATATATCAAAATCATTACATTAAGCCATCAATTATTTTGAATAGAATATTACATTGCTTCATTCCTTTTTGAGGCCAAACTTCTTCCTTGCATTTTTGCATGTATAATTTTTAATGTGTGGGATTTTCAGACATGATATCTAGAAACTAGATAATACTTAGAAACCTATACTTAGAACACAGGAAACTATTCCAATCCATACCAGCAACAATCTTATTCCAAATATTTTAGTATTACAGTATAGTTTAATTCTGTTCAGGATTCCAGCCAAGCCATCACAGAATAATTACTCAGATACTTTACTATTCTTGCCATGTATTCCGTCAAAAAAAACCATAAACAAGCTAGCTTTTCATTACCCTGTGTGAAAAGAGAATCTTTGATCCTACCCCACCCCACCAATATTTTTTGTACATTTGCCAGCTTTGATTTCTCTCAGCATGCTTATAAAGATGGTGCCATTTTGGCTGTAGAAGCATTGAGACAGAACAAGTCACTATTGATGCACTCCCGACAAGTACCATGAACCCTGAGTGATAACATTACCATTGTTGTTAACTTACAATAATAGAATCTTGCAAATCGGAAAATATATCTTTCTTCTCTACCTTTATAGTCCAAGAAACTAGATGGTCCCTTCTTAGATGTTTGCCATGCCCACATTCCTTCCATGAGCTAAACTGCCTCTTATTTGATCATTGTGGCTCCTCCTCTCCCTTCTCTTGTCTCTCAAGAACATTCTCACATATCATTACATTGTTAATATACTGTATGTCAGCTTTCTTCCACCTAAATTTCCAAAATTGCCCAATATGACCATGTTGATTGGGAATTGTGGAGTATTTTATATATAACAGAGCGGAAAGGCTCCAGGCTGGAGAAAGCTGGCACCAGGGGTGAAATGCTCCCAGTTCGGACCAATTCGGCCGATCCGGTAGCAATCGTGGCGGGTGGTTTGGAGAACCGGTAGCAATGGTGGCACGAGGCTCCGCCCACCCGCTTGGTTGTCATTACTTCCTGGTTTTAACCAGGAAGTAATATGTTTTTTACCCTCTGTGCATGCGCAGAGGGTCCATGTGCGCATGTGACGCACACAAGTGAAGTTAACACATGCTTGGGGCTCATGCACTTCCAAACCAATAAGGAAGGTAAGTAGATTTCACCGCTGGCTGGCACAGAAGATTTCTACATTTACCACAGTTTCCTTTCCATGCAGACTTTTAGCATGAAACTCAATTTGTCATGTCACTTCTAACATGTTCATTTTGTGGAACAATTCACCTTTCTTGTTAATGGAATTGTTCTTAATTACAGTTTCCTGATAACCATGGTGTGATTTAAGATCACACACAGCAATCTTTTCAGGTGAAGCAATTAAAGCAGCATATTTATGGCTCTTAATGGCATTTGTCTATTAGGCCCCCTTGGCACCATTGATAGTTACAAGTGAATTTCCCAAAAAAAATGTAGTGATGGGATTTCTTGAGGCAACCAAATCAGTGGTATCCAAATACTGCCTTACATTAATATAAATATTTTAGAATTCAGTAGTATAAGTAATACATGATATTTTTTGTTCCAATCATTCTGCTTTCAAAGCTTTCATTTTATAGCATTTTTTCATTATTAGATAAAAAGCAACCGTCTGCTGAAATTTTATCTATTATTTAGGGCAAGAGAGAATCATCATATTCAACTTTTCTAGACCAGATTATTTTCACAATTAATATTAATTTATTGTCAATCCAAAGTACACACAACTGAAATCCCTAAGCAGCCTAAGTGCATAGGGGATTGTAATGCTTGAGGATTATAATGCTTTGAAACAGATTTGAACTAGGGATATAAAATATATTCCATGTTTCCAAAATTGTCATGCTTTGGCTACACTAACATTTTGCATATGGTAATCCATCACTTCAAATTTGTTCAGGAAAATAAAATTTATGTTGAAAGAATTCATCCTTTTCCACATTATACAAACAAAACAAAAAAACCAGACGAGCACAAATCAATGTATAATAAAACAAGTCTGTAAAGAATGTGTATGTGCACTAATTCAAGTATGTGGGCCATCTTTACCATCATTTCAAGTCAATTGTTTTTACAGAGAAATGAATTTCATGACATAATAGTTTCATTTTACATGAACCTCCTGTTGAGAGATTATGCCAGTTAGCTGTTCAGATAGATAAATATATAACACCACAACAAATAACACCATTAAAAAGTACAAAAGTAATAAAGCATCTTAAGCTTAAACTTTCTTTGAACATTAGTCCTATATGTCTTCTTCCAAAGCCCAGAGGCCGTTGCCATTTTGCTGAGCATTCAAGCTGTTCTGTTTTCTTTCCAAATTTTGTATTTTGGGGGGGGGGGGGGGGGGTTGCACATAAAAATATGTTGTCAATATGGTCAGAACTCCTATGTGGAAAATAGCCAGATGTCAAGTACCTTTAGAAAGCAAAAAATCAAGAGCTTGTTTCTGCAAATCTGATTCTTGCTCAAAATCTTGTTGTTATTCCTTTACGACTCAGGATCTTTCACTGCATGTATTTCTTTGTGTCTGGAAGACATAATAAATTTTAAAAATTATGTATTCCTATCTATCAGCACTCATAATGCTAACATAATATATTCTTTGTCCAGATGTTATTAATATACATGATTAATAAATTAATATCATTAATTTCTAAGAAGAAATCATGCTTAAATGTCCCCAAAATATTACATTCTAATTTTCCAAGCAAAGTATGGTAGCTCCAGAGAAACTAATAACTGAACAGCCCCCATCTTCTTTCCATTTGTATCCTGAGTCCATTTGAATGCATAACCAAAAACTGGGAGACTTTATTTGCTTATTATTTTTGTCTATCCTGTTTCTATTCCATCCATTTCCATATACAATAGACAGGCCATGTAACTTAACAATTAAAAGACCCAAACAACATCAGTAAAACAACTGAAATGTTGTGATACACATCATCCATAAACATTCCCTATATTTTTTGTGAAAGGTTTGAGTGTAAAAGAAACATATTTGGATAAAAAAAAAGTAGATCACAGTAAGATCTTCTGGTGGGGTTAGTTTCATAAAAACTGAAGTTATCACCAAAAACAACTTAATCTAATCATCTCAAAATGGACCTTTCCAGATGAAAAAACAAAACAAATCCTAAACAAAGCTCTGAGTTCATAATATAAGAGAAAAGCTGTTCCTTTTCATAGGCAGGAGCCAACCCTTGTAGACTAGACTAGACTAGACTAGACTAGACTAGACTAGACTAGACTA
>WNWU01000057.1:2554879-2611401 GCA_012654045.1 Ptyas mucosa
GACTAGACTAGACTAGACTAGACTAGACTAGACTAGACTAGACTAGAATAGAATAGAATAGAATAGAATAGAATTCTTTATTGGCCAAGTGTGATTGGACACACAAGGAATTTGTCTTGGTGCATATGCTCTCAGTGTACATAAAATAAAAGATACGTTCATCAAGAATCATAAGGTACAACACTTCATGATGGTCATAGGTTACAAATAAGCAATCAAGAAACAATATCAATATAAATCATAAGGATACCAGCAACAAGGTTACAGTCATACAGTCATAAGTGGGAGGAGATGAGAAGATGAAAAGATTAATAGTGGTGCAGAGACTTATGTCAGTGCAAACACCTTGAATTTGATCCAGAAATCTACCAGAAACCAGTGCAGCATTGCCAGAATTGGAGTCATATGCTTTATGAAGCAATGCCCAGGAGAAGCCTAGTCTTCTCAATTTAACAATGGTTTTTGAGTTTCTGACAGAGCACTGCTACAACAATAGCATGTTACACCTGTGTAATTAGGAGGTAACCACTATGTATATAATAATGGCCAGATCATACCTTTAAAGAAGGAAGAGAGGCAATTGATTTGTTTCCAGCTGGACATTGTGCTTTTTTACACTGAAGGATAGTAAGGATAGTAAGTCTCATAGAACAGCCTCGCTCCCAATCAGATGTGTCCACAGGATCCAATGATTTCATCAAAAGTGATACATCGGTAGTCCTCAATTAATGACAGTTCAAAGTTACAATGGTTCTGAATGAATGGTACTTATGACCAATCCTCAAACATCTGCCCCCCCCCAAGTACCCCCATGGTTATGTGATCCTGATATGAATGTTTGGCAACCAGCTCACACTTACAACATTTACAAAATCCCATAATTGGTGATTGACAGGTGTGATCTTCCCTGCCAGCTTCCCAGAAGCAAAGTCAATGGGGAAGTTGGCAGGGAAGGTTACAAGTCACTCTGATAAGCCTCCCACACCCAACAGTAGCAACCCTAAACCCAACTGCACTCACACAGTGCCACACTTGCCCCTCACACATCCCTGGCACCCCTCCCTTCATACCCAACAACTTACCTGCCTGCCAGCCTGATTCTCCACTGATTTTGGTTGTTGAAAGCTGTCAGGAAGTTGTGAGGAGGTCCTTGGTTAATAGGCTGAACTAAGTAATCTCATTTTATAGAGGTACTTTTCAAACAAGGTTAAATTAAGGAATCAACTACCGTAATTGAACTCCAGATCAGGGCCCATCTCTATGTTATTGCATGTTCTAGATGTTTGTTACTTGCTCACCTTAATGGTAGAGTTCCTGTATCAATCCCTTTGCTTTCTCACACAAAAAGGAACAGGTTCCAAATCAAAATAAAGCACTACAAGTAATATCACCTTCTCCACCCAGTAGATATCATAGAGAATATATCTCTTTCCTTCTTCGTGGAGAAGATAATATAGTGCTGATCTTCCATTCTGAAGAAATGAATAGTCTCACATCCTTAACGTATTTTCTGCTTGAGAGATATAGGTCATAATTATACTGAAGAAGTAGGAGAGAGTCAGGAAAAACATTGCCCTGATGGTGGAGAAGGAGAATGACTTGCAGAAGGGATTTAAACTTTCCATCCTGCTCTCCTTGCCTAGAGACACATAAGAAGCCTTAAATTGGTCAATAATAAACAGCATAAAATGAGTGCTTTGTGCCAACTGTTGTCACAGCAAGTGGATTTACAAGAGCTTCTGTGCTTAGTGACCTGAATATCTCCATTTGTTGACACTGCATATCACATTGTGATGAATAGCATTAATGTTGTATAGCCTAAAGTAAACTTCTAATGATTTGCTTTGCATGTTTCTACTTCTTGTGAGCTGTTTACATAAATAGTAAAGATTCAGTATCACTACATGGTGCATCTAGAAAGTCTCTGAAAGCTATGGTAACATAGAGAAGATTTAATTCAAATATATGGCAAGGCTATTAAAAATTCTGGCTCAGAGGTCTTTTGCTGTTTTATCCATTAGCCAAACAATAAATGCGAGAGAAGAAATTCATCATGTCCAAGCACTCCCTGATTTTAAACAAGCTGGGGAAAACATGCAGAGAATGGCTTTGGCATTCTTTCAAATTTCTTTCCTAAGTTGTGGCCATAGGAAGCCTCTGTATGTGTGAAGGAGACAAAGACAAAAGGAGGGGAGAGTCTGCAAGGCAGGTACAGATGTGCTACATGTGTTTCTGCTCAACCCTCACATTGCATGTGATGATGTGGGCACTGGAAAGCACAGGGCGGCTGCATAAACACTATTCTACATTATATGACCAAGAGGGAAGGAGCTTAGAATACAAGAGGACCCCTTCAATAACAAATTTGGTCCAGTCCTTTATAGTTTTCAGAATGTTATCCTGGTGATGGACAAATGGACAGAATTTCACTAACATGATAAACAGGCATGCCCATTTTATGGTTATCCTATTATCTGAATGCCTGTGTGTATTCATTTGTTTTTTTAAGGAACTATAGAAATACAGCTTTCAAACTGAAATGTGATAGAATTAGACTTTGGGTGGTTTATGGTGAATGGCTTTATACCCTAATTTGTGTCTGTGTGGCATGTCTTCAGATCAGATCTGATTCCTGGTGACTGCCCGGTCTAGTCCATGTAGTTTTCTTGGCAAGATTTTTCAGAAGTGGTTTGCCATTGTTTCCTTCCTAGTGCTCAGAAAGAATGACTGGCCCAAGATTACCCAGGTGGCCTTAGGTGGGACAAGAACTCCCAGTACTGATTTCTAGCTTGATGCCTTAACCACTACACAAAACTGGCTCAAATTTGTGGTAACCTGGTATACTGAGTGTTCCAAATTGACTGATAATTTCAGGTACCTTGTGGCATCTGCATTGTTGTGACATATTTAACAGCACAGTAGAAATAGCCTTCCCTTCACAGCCTAACTGATATTAAAGTTTGAGAGCTTTCAACTTTCAGAATTTCCCAGCCACCACATTCATTGCTATGAATTCTGGAAATTCTGGAGGGTACCAAAGTGGAAATGGCTGATCTAATTGAACCACTCTCTAAGCATCACATTTCAATCATGTAGACCACAAATTAATTGTCATAGGAAGGTTACTTCTTTTGTAGGGGTAGCTGTGGTAGCTATAGCATATATGCAACTTAAAATCATTCCTGTATGAGTTCCCATGCCTTTGCAAACAGAATGTGAAAATAATTTTCCTCTTCCATTGTTATTCTCCATTAATTGATCCTGAAAGGAATACTGGTTCCAAAACCTATTAAACCTCAAAACATGACATATAAATTGCCCAGTTATATAAACTGAAACTTAGTTAAATTTCATGA
Source organism: Ptyas mucosa (assembly GCA_012654045.1). Classification (NCBI taxonomy): domain Eukaryota; kingdom Metazoa; phylum Chordata; class Lepidosauria; order Squamata; family Colubridae; genus Ptyas; species Ptyas mucosa. Next base: position 2,558,236 of record WNWU01000057.1, read on the forward strand.
ATTGTATATTTCCATATGTCTTGATATATGTTCTCCATTAATAAATGGTAACTTTTATATTTAGAGATGGCATGCACAGGAAAAATGTTTGTGAAAATAGTACTAGAAAGTATTTTCATTTTTTATGAACTTGTAACTGCAGTACATTGAGCAAAACAATGAATATAATAACATATCACAATAACTATAGCATCATATAAAACAAGGAACCTCTAAACTACATGATCCATAAAGTAGAATAGTATTAACTTGTATGTATTCAAAGGAGGTATGAAATTAATTTATTTTAAAGAAACTTCACCAAGGTTTGGGGGGGGGGAGTATTAATTGTGTTTTTTACTTTAAGAACTCCAATTCCAAGCATAAAATTGATGGGAGACTAAAGTAAGTAGAACCATGTGAGAAGAAAAGCTCTAAAGTGTGATACTTTATGAGGGTTAAATTAATAGTAATCTGTCTGTGTTTATTTTTAATAGGGATAGTTTAATAAGTGAAACAGGAAAATAGTCCTTGAAATTAGCTCTTTCTCCCACATCGCCATATAATCACCATTTGCTACAAATGTTTGCCAATAATAGACCAGCTTCAATATATTGTGTCTTCCCCTAGATCAGGGGTGTCAGACTCAAGGCCCATGGGGTGCTTAATCTGGCTATGGGGCGACCCTGGAAACAGCCTGGCCCATGGTGCCTCTGCCAGTGAAAATGGAGCGCTCCTCTGAGCTCTATTTCCCTGGCAGAGTGCTAGAAAAACACACTATTAGCAAAAGTGGATTTCCCCCAGCCCCACCCAGGCCACCACAGGTGCCTCCAACACGAGTGATGTTGACACGCCCACCCTGAACACATCCACCTGGACATGCCTCACTGTGCCCCCCAAAGTCTTTGTAGTACAGTGGTCTAAAGCACCCTGTTATTAACACCAGCTACCTGCAATTATTGCAGGTTCGAATCCCACCAGGCTCAAGGTTGACTCAGCCTTCCATCCTTTCTAAGGTAGGTAGATTGAGGACCCAGTTTGTGGGGGCAATAAGCTGACTTTGTATAAATATACAAAAGTATGAAGGCTACTGCTTAGCGCATTGTAAGCCGCCCTGAGTCTCCGGAGAAGGGCGGCATATAAATCAATTTTTTTTAAAAAAAAAAGTCAAACACAACCCTGATGCGACCCTCAATGAAATCGAGTTTGACACCCCTGCCCTAGATCCTAACAATTATTTCCACTTCAAACAGATGTCTACAAAGATATTCCTTCAATTTTTGGGAAAAGTAATCATTCTATGGCACCAACTCTGGACTGTATGAGGATGGGGTAAAATTGGGAAGATCCAATTTTGCAATTGTCTTTGGTAGCTTGTGAGATTGACATGTTGCAGTAAAATTTCTTTCCTGTGCTTCTGAACACTGCTTAATCATTGTGTCAAATTTTGAGTGTTGCAATACGGCACTGTAAGCTGATGGTGACACCATGTTTAAGGAAATCTATGTGAATAACCATATGCCTCTCCATAAATTGTAATCAAGAATTTTCCTGCTTATGCCTGAGTTTGAAAATCTCCCTCTCCCCACATGCAAAGGTTATTGATGATATTCCATGGACTGATATTTTATTTCTGAATAATAGGGACAAGTTTATTTATAATAGGGTTATAATAGGGATGAATCCATGTTTCTTCAGCTGTAAATATGCTGTAAAGAAATTCCTCACTTATATGCTCAGAGGGTGAAAAACAATTGCTGGCAATTTTCAGTTCTTGAAAGTTTCTGCTCTGCCATCAGCATGCAAGGAGTCATCTTCCACAAGTCTTCCATTATTTAAGAATAACAATCTGACCCATATGCTGCTGTGAAATGCTCAGCTTGACAGCAAGTTTCTTTTAGGTGATCTGTCAATTGGCCATTTATCAGTTCATTAACATTTTTCATGTGAAACTTGTTAATTGTTGTCACAAGCCATTTACTTCCTTCTTGATCATACCCACCGGTTCTTCCCAGTCCATCTTTACATTTTTTTCAGTCCAGCAATGCACAGTATTCATGTCTACACAGTTATCAATCTGCATGTGTCAATAAATTTCAAAAAAGGGAACTCCTTTGGCAGTCAAAAATTCAACCATGGGGCATTGCTTAAAGTGCACTAATGATTCACTGCAGGTTCCCATTTCATGGACAATAGAAATTTAATCTTTTTTTACAACAACCACCCAAGGTAAAGAACATGCTAGGGAACACATCAGAACTATTAGCACATCAGTATCTTTTGGCATTTTATAACATTGAAGGACTTCATTTCATTCATCCTCACAGTGAACAATAGAATCAAATAACCTTGGCCTGAATATCAGGCCAAGCACATGGGAAAGTGAGCCATCAGGATATCTTTCAGAAATCTGGGTTTGCCATATGGGGATATAATGTGTCAATTCCATCTACCTATATTGGCTTCTAAATAAATAAATTCTGAGTAAGTCTAGAATAACACCAACAGCAATATATGTTCCACAAATCAAAGGGCTGAGTGAGGTCTCATGTAACCTGACCAATAGGCCCCTACAGTAATCCAAGCACAACATATCCAGGCACGAATCAAGAGTTTGGCTATAGAGTAGTGAGAATCAATGGATTCTGCAATATTTGCTAAATAGAAGTAGCAGATTTTAACAGGGGTATTTTTTGTATCTGAAATTTATTTTTATTCCACTATGACTTCTAAGTTCTTTACAAGTGGGGAGATCAATCACTAGCAATCTGAAAACTTTAATGTGATAAACTGGAAAAAAGGGAAGAGATGAACAGGATGAAACACAATAATTTTTGTTTTATTCCCATTTAATTTTGAGATGGTGGAAGCACATCTAATCTGAAATTCTGTCTAGCCCACCCTGAGGCCACAGATAAACCTTCAAGTGGACTCAATGACTCTCTAAAAGAATGCAAATGACCAGCTGTCTGCAAGGAATATAAATCCTTCCATTCCCCACCATTCAGTCAGAGCTGAAGAAGCTTCTTGGATGAGAAGCGAAATGTCTTCAAAGAAAAACCAGAAAGTCCAGTTGCCTCTTGAAAAAAATCCCTTTGGGCTGCCCATAAAAAATACTTTATTACAAAAAATGCTTACAAAATTTCATACATATAAAAATAATAATTTATGTATAGCAGACAAAATTTACTCAAAGATTGTACAGCTATTTAGCAGAAGGTTTTAAAGACTACAGACGTTTAAAGTTCAGAAAATTTGACCAATGTGTAGTTTTGAATCATGTTCAGCTGAACAGGTTGCAAAGAAGGCTGTGCAAAGCATTCAAAGGAGTTGTTTGACAATGGATTTTAGGACTCTTGAGGCCTCTCTCTTTGAACGCTTCAAGCAATCATAACCTTCACAGGGCTTACTTAGCTACTATGAAAGCTGACCCTGGTTATCTGTACATTCATGTTCATCCATAAACAACACTTTTACTGAAACTACAGCCAATCAAAAGTGATTGTGTACAGATATACACACACAGGACTAGCCAGCAAAAGCTATTGAGGTACATATGCACACTTTTAAAAGAATGCAGGTACTTTCATGTTTTGAATGCAGGTTCAATTCTCAGTAATAAGGGTTGCTAAACATTCTTTCAAAAAATTGCACAGACCTATTGAAAACCCCTTCAGTTCATCATTAAATAACCCAGATTTCTAAGACTAGCGAGGCGTATCAAAACATTTGTCACTGATTCCATCACCCACCATTCCTTTTCTCAAGTAAATCTTTCATTTCTTACTGCTAAACAGCTGCCTTGGAGGCTACAGATAGTTGTCTATTAGGCAAAATGAAAAGAGAAGCAATTTCTTATGAGATTACAGGGGTTTTGACCATGAGCATTTTTATCCACCTATCAAGTCCTTCCCAAGGACCTGAATGGACAGATGTTGTTGTTTGATGGTAAACATATCATCACAGGAAATAAACTGTTCCAAATATAGCTGCCTATTGCAAGTGATTTTGTCAATGTCACATCAACCTATTTTCCTTGGTAATTAGCGTCCGTCAACATTGCTGTGTAGATCAAGGGCATGACTCATTGTCATTTTTCTGGTCATCCTGCCCAGGACTTTCAGTTCTGCAGTAGTTCAGTCCACTATCCAGCTATGTAGCTAATGATCAGAATTGCCCAGGTATTCCTTGTCTTGATGGCATTTCCTCTCCATTGAGTTTGGACTTTAAGATTTTCTTTACTCTCAAGATGTATTTGCTTCCAACCTTCTTCTTGACTTGGTTAGCCATTTCAAAGTTGTGGTAAGCCAATAATTGACTTCTAGTTGTCTAGTGGTAACTTTTTTGCTGGATCTTTCATTATCAGGTAGATTTTGCCAGCTGTTAACTAATCTTCAATTTCAACTAATCGTACCCTATGTTGTTAAACTGCTTGGCAATGAGTGGATGTAGACCAATCAGATGTTTCAACCAAAAACCAAAATCATCTTCACCTGGTGCTGACTAATTTTTGATCTTCCTTCAGGGGTGGGTTCTACTTACCTTTACTACCGGTTCGCAACGGGAGGGTGTGCACTTCTGCGCATTCACAGATAATTAATTATGACATCTGGGTGAGTGGGCGGAGCCTCCCGCTGCTTTTACTACCAATTCTAAAGAACCAGACAGAACTGGGAGCAACCCACCACTGTCTTCCTTGCCATCCTTTCTCCATCATTTCTGCTAAGTTGTTTCATTTCAGCTTCTTTTCATTCTTATCCACCTTCTTTATCCAAGTTAGATTCTTGTTGTATTTCTTTCACTTGTCCCAAATCTGCACCCAAACTGCACTGTTTTTTTTTTCTTTGTCAGGTGTTGATTCATTGGTTCACTGAAGTCTCTCCATTGATGGATTGGTAGAAAAATTGATTCATCTGAAAATGGAGATTCTACCTTTCGTGCACAATTCAAGCTTCATTTCTCTTAATCTTCTTGGCTATAACTATTATTTGTTGCTTTAGTGTTTCCAGTGCTTCCTTAGTCTTCTTTGTTTCTAGGTCACATTTCTTGATCAGGTACTCTTTGGTTTCCTTGTTCTTCAATTTCTTTTCTTTCATCTGTTCTAGCTTGCTTGGATCTGATTTTAATACCCTGTTTCCCCCCAAATAAGACATCCCCGGATAATAAATCAAATTGGGCTTTTGAGCTCATGGTAATAAGGCCAAGCGCTTATTTCAGGGTTCAAAAATAAATAAATAAGACAGGGTCTTATTTTTGGGGAAATACAGTATGTTGATTGTATTTTCTAGCCTAATCTTCTAGTTTGGTCTGCACTGTTTGGCTTTTTTCTTCTTTGTTGATTTTGTAACTCAATTATTCAGCCATGATGTACACTAGTTGGTTTATTTTTTGCAGTGAGGTGTTTATATTTGAAATTACTAATTATTGGCATCTTTTTAATAATTCTGCTAGGGTTTTTTGCCTCAAGCTTTAATGAAAACAACATTTATTCTGTTGTTTTTGTGCTGTTCTAGATGCTCAATTATTCTCTTTCAATTTTTCTTTTTTAGTTAAAAGGCTTTGTTCTTTCTGAGTAAAAGGAAGAGAAGAGGGTGCCTGGTTTGAGAATGAAAATGATTCAATAGCTCTGCTCTTCCTCTACTGCTGACTCCCCCTGGTTTGCCTCTATAATCTGATCTACTTCTAGCAAGTGTTTGTTTTTTTTTCTTTGCCCTGGATAGACCTTTGCAATTCTTCCCATTCTGTTTCTATGAATACTTTATTTTGTATTGTAAATTGATGTTGATCTGCTAGCCTCCGTTCTATTATTTCTGATTCTGGGTGGTGGTGTTCTCAAAATTGGTGCATTCTTTTCAGATTCCTTTTTTTGTTGGAGTGGATTTGTAAGCACCTTTCCTTTCAGTAGTACTGCAGTTGATATCCCCTGGATGCTCAAGCAACCATCCTAAGTCCTGTAAGCTCATTTACCACCAGATGACCAGGAATTCTAATACAGTGAGGTTCTTCTTGACTCAGATGATGATTAATCCAAAATGGGTTTCTGTAAATTACATCTCACAATATTATTTATGGAAGAGACACTCTTCATCTGGCAGCTCTGGTGAGACATGTCCAGTATGTTTGAACCACTTTTTAGCTTTCATCTTCCTCAAAGTACACATGCTCCACAACCATGTCAAAGTAGTGTCTCACTGGGGGATTATTGTTATTATTTTGGAGCATGTGTTGCTTTCTCATCACACAGTGACTTAGTCTCAGAAAGCTCCTTCAGTAATTGCTCCACTTAACCACTGATCTGAATCCACCATCTGTAATTGTTTTGCATTTTTTGCACTCAGTCTCAATAACATTCTGTGAAATATTTATTCTGCTCACAGCAAAGCTGTTTATTTCCCCTTTGAATGTCACTAAATCAACATTTCCATAGGATGTTGTGACCTATGCAAGCTGAAGTTCAAGATTCCATGGATAGGTTTTTGATAGAATATTTTTGAACAAAAGAAGTACAAAATGAATAGCCATTCCAAAGAATGCCACATTTTGCTTGAAACAAAATAATAAGGACATTTAGAGGTTCATGTCTATGCAAAAGTAGACCTTTCAAAAGAAGTTTAAAAAGCATTAATAAGATTTACACTATATATAGTGTTACCCCTGTGGGTAGTATCTGTCTTCCTCAATCTCAGGTCCTCTACCAGAAGACTGGGACTTCATGGGATTTGCACAGCATCTTAGCTGCTCCTAGCATGCTACACTTCTGGATAGGCAACACTGCTGTTTTTCCTGGGAACTGTTGGAGCAACTGTCCTAGTTAGGTGTCACAGCCCCAAGTGTTTCTTCCACTACTACGATCATTTTGGATTTAATTTTCCACATCCTCTCTAGTTCCTCCTTCAGGCCCTGGTAGTTCTCCAGCTTTTCATACTCTTTCTACTTGATGCGGCTCTCACTTGTTACTGTACATCTGGAGTGGCATGTCATCTGGCCAAGCCATTTACGCTATTGCCTTCCTTCTGAGGAGATCTTTAGAGTGGTATATTGGGACATGATTATGGGGTGTCTGCTTCATAAGGCTCTGAGGTTCCCCTCAGGGAGAACATTTAAATATAGCCAGCTATGTGGAAGCAGGAAAGTGAATTTGTGGCACTACTGCTGCTCATTGGGAGAGGCACTAGGGAAGTGTGTTAAGAGACCCCCTTGGAACACCCCATCATTACTTTCAGTTGAGTTACATTAAAGTAGCAAATAACTGAACCTTTCAATAAAGCAAGCCATTTCCGCCTAGGATATTTGTGACTTCATTCCTCTAAAATGGGTTAGTGGGCTGGCCTCCAACTGAACAGTTGGATAATTGACCTGGCAATCATTAGAAAATCTTTGGCCGTATTTCAGAATCTCATAGATGACATAATATATCAATGCCATTTTGATCTCAAGATATGGCACTAAAATTTGTATTTGCTATTACCATCATTTGTAGTTCACTGGAAAAAAATCAGCATATTTTCTGTTGATCGTTATATTCTTCATTATATGGAATTGTTATTTCACTCTTCTTTCCACATCGATTGTAAGGTTTTTATTTTTTAAAAGGCATGTGACAGAAGTAACATTATAATTATTCATTAAGCACTGTAGTGGAAATTAATATCTAGGCAAGCAAACCACAAGCCACATGTTTCCTTCACATATCAAATTCATCAAATAGACCAGGGGTGTCAAACTCAATTTCATTGAACTTAGGGGGCCGGGGTGGGCATGGCCAGCTCAACATCACTCGTACTGGGGGCACCTGTGGTGGCCTGAGTGCTCTGCCAGCAAAAATGGGCTCCCAAGCTCTGTTTTCAGCTGCAACGGCCTCCTTCAACCCTCTACCAGCAAAAATAGAGCTCGGGAGGGCCACCCGCAGTCCTCTTGAGCTCCATTTTCACTGGCAGAAGTACTGTGGGCCGGTCCTCCGCTATTTCCAGAGTGGTCCTGTGGGCCAGACCTAAGCACCCCATGGGCTGAATCTGGCCCCTAGACCTTGAGTTTGAACCCCTGAAATAGACCTTTTGAAATAAAAGGGCAGCAAACATTTGAGGAAAAAATATGGAAGTTTGAATTTTGAAATGTTTGAAAAATAAAGTTTTCCCTTTGTTTTGAAACTACAGATGATTGAATGGTATAGGTTCAGGATCACAATCCCATCAGTGAAATTCATAATATAATGGCAATGTCTTACTTTCAGCAAAATAACCACCTGCAGTAGAAAACTCAGAAATGCCAAATTAAATTAAAAGGTTTTATAATGTCATTTATTTTAGATGAGAAGTGTCTCTTGCTGCGTGAACTTTTAAAAAAAGTTTGGATTAGTGTATCAGAAGTGGTTTTTCTCAAAGCCACACGTAAATGGCACTTATCTACTCTTTTGGCTACACAGACTGCTGTTCGGTGAAGGAGAAATGAGGCCTGGCTTCAAATATCAATTCCCTTTTAACATTCAGCAAATGGCCTAGGTGCTAAATATCAGTGTAACACTAAGACACCATAAAAAATAGAAATTCTCTTTGATGGATATTTACCTGAGGTGAAGCCGTCATGGCAATATGTAGAAAAGCAAGGAAGGAAGATTAGTGGCTAATATATTCACAGCACGAATGTCTAAAGATGTCCCGAAACATTTGACTTCTGGAAATGAATGAGAGGTGTTACTAAAATTGTGTGGAAATCCACAGTGAAATGCCAATAATCTGTACAAGTTTCTTTTAACTTCCCGCAACATTCAGAGAAATGTTTGAACAGAGTAGGATTTTCCAATTCAAACCATATTTAACTTTAGGGGTAAAAGCCTATCTACATTCACAACTGTGCAGAAGATATTTGGAATGATATGCAAATTTATTTGGGCTTCTGTTGAAATCCTTGCAGTTGATTCTGCTGCAGGCCCAACTAGAAGAAATACAGTTTGCACAATTAGCAACAACACAAATCATTGTTTGTTTTTTTTAAAAAGGCAGCATCTCCATTCCAGAGTAAAACTCTGGCAATGAGTTTGGGAAAGACAGGAGGGTTAACTTTTTGTACTCCTTATTTGGGTTGGCTCCTCCAAACGCTATTTGCACTGGAGGGAAGAGTTTCCATTCTATCTCAATACATGTGTCAGTGTTCCAAGTAATGCATCTGCCAAAAACAGAAGTCTGAGGCAGGTAGATTCCTCAAAGAACATGTTTATTGAATACATCATATCAGCACAGTGAAAACCAACTCTAAAAGTTCCTGAGATTTTTTCCCCTAATTAAAAGAGCAAATATTCCCCCCCCCCCCCCGGAAGTCACCAGTCACATTTTCCAATTAAAGTAGCTAGCAGGCTGCTTGGTCACTCCTCTCCTCCTTCAACTGCCACTGGTTGGGATGGCCTTGGCTCCCACAAGAAAACCTTATTGTTTTAACTGTTAACCAGTCTTATCTACTTCCCCCTCCCTTCCCTCTCTCAGAGTTTGTAGCAACTATGAGGCAGCAAAAGATGACTTCAGCTAGGTTTGTTTCAGAGTTGACAACAGGATTAGTACTAATCCAGGACTGCTACCTCAATACTCTTTTAAGTGAAATAATAATTGTGCTTGTTTGCTCTGATGTCATTCTCCTCCTGGCCACTGCTTCCTTGTCACTGCTAACTTTCTCAGCTGCTGCCTTCTTTTCCCTCTTCACTATAGCTGCAACTCTATCAATTCACTATTATCATGCCTCCTTCCTCCTCCTCCATACCATCACTACCGCCATTGCCAATCCTCCTCACCAGAGCTTGAGAACCAGCCAGATTAGATAAGAAGTGTGTTGGGCAGCTAATTACTTGATTTCCCTGCCTAATAGTAATTCGATCCAATCTGTCACTGCCTTGGGTGTGCACAACCAATGAGAGCATATTAAACTCCTTGGGGAAATTATAAATCCAGAATATGCAAATTACATTAATCATTAGTTGGAAAGTTGAAGTGACTACTTCAAGGGAGCAGATTTATTCTGGTGCTAGGATTTAGTTACAGAAATAGCAGCAACTTGCTGTGCCCTTGGGGTAGGAAGGAGAGAATGGATAACCATTAGGCAAAGGTAAAGGTTCCCCTCGTACATATGTGCTAGTCGTTCCCGACTCTAGGGGGCGGTGCTCATCTCCATTACAAAGCTGAAGAGCCAGCGCTGTCCAAAGACGTTTCTGTGGTCATATGGCTGGCATGACTAAATGCCAAAGGCGCACGGAACGCTGTTACCTTCCCACAAAAGGTGGTCCCTATTTTTCTACTTGCATTTTTTACATGCTTTCGAACTGCTAGGTTGGCAAAAGCTGGGACAAGTAACGGGAGCTCACCCCATTACGTGGCACTAGGGATTCAAACTGTTGAACTGCCGACCTTTCAATCAACAAGGTCAGCATCTTAGCCACTGAGCCACCACGTCCCTTTCTAGATAACCACTAGATGTCTGCAAAAAGTTAGTTTTCTGGATCATTAGTTGCCATCTGGTGGACATCCCAGATAATACAACACTTATTGTCTACTCACCTGCAGCTATTGCTTACAATTCTGCCCTCAACCATACATAGGTTTGTTTGTGGACATGTACTAGACCTCAAGCAGAGTAAGATCAAGTTTGTTTCTTTTATGGTAGAAGGCCTGATCTCCTTGGTTTAATGATGATATTTAATGGTGATATTCTTGTTAACAGATAGATAAGAAATTAAGCAGAGGAAGAAGCCCAGCAAATAGATTAGATCAGGGGTCCCCAAACTCTGGGCTGTGGCTGTTCAGAACCTGGCTGCCCAAAGCAGTGGGTGAGCGTGCACCCATCCCCACTTGCACAAGCAGCATGTGCTCCATTTGTGCAAGCATCATGCCTGCATGCACACCGCTTGCACAAATTAAGCTGCCCGTGCACACTTGCCCACTGCTTGTGCAGAACCATCCCCTCTTCCAGGGATGGGTTCTAAATTTTTTTACTACCGGTTCTGTGGGCATGGGTTATTTTGTGGGCATGGCTTGGTGGGGGGTAATGTGACTGGGTGGGCATGGCCAACTTTTTTTTGTTTACTTTTAAAAGCATTTTTTCTACAACCTTAAGAGGTTGCAGAAAAAAATGCTTTTAGAAGCCTCTGATGATCAGGCAACTCAGCTGGGATCGCCAGAGGCTTTTAAAGGCATGTTTTTCCCTACAACCTCTTTGGCTGAAGAGGTTGTAGAAAAAATGCTTTTAAAAGTAAACAAACAAAAAAAAGCCTCTGATGAGGTGGGCGGGGTAAGCGAGCGGCGACCGGGCTGGGGACCGGTTCGGGGGCATGGCCAGCCAATGTTATTACCGGTTCTCAGAATTACTACAAATTTTTACTACTGGTTCTTGCGAACCGGTGGGAACTGGGAGCAACCCACCACTGCCCTCTTCCCTCCCACTGGTCTGCAAAGCTGGAAAGGTTGGGGAACTGTGGATTAGATCACATTGTATGAAGATAATATGTTCGGTCTGGAAATAAAGCATGAATAGCTAGCTGCCTCTCACCCTGAAATATTAGTTAATCTAAAGTAAACAATGCCAGGATTAACTGGGCAATAATATGATTTAAGATATGATCACTTTCCATGCTCCTAAAATTACTCTAGAAGACCCATGTAAATGGATTTAGCAAAAACCTAAAAAAAATAAATCCAACTATTGCAAAAACATTAGCACTAGTGTGTTTGTGTGTGTGTGTTGAATGTTTTTATAACTATTTATAAAAGGGAAATGCTGTTTATAATAACAGTATACAAAACAAATTAAATGATAAAGAGAAATCAATCCAGCAAATCAATTATGAAATTATAATACAAGCATAGAAAAAAAAATCAGAAGAAATCTATATTAATATAAACCACCTAAATGAATCATAGATTCATTTAATTATTTAATCAGATATACAATTGTGCATAAATAGATTCTATTCTTATAAAACATTATCCATTATCTTCATCTTTCCTGTGAGATACAATCTGTGAGGGCCTGACCAGGAAACAATGAATAGTCAGAAGAACTTCTTACATTTAATCCAGCTTGCCTGCCTTTTGTTAGGATGATTGCTAGCTAAAGGGATTCAGTGCATGCCTAAGGAATGCCTGAAGGCCACAGAAAATAATAATCTTTTCTTCTCCCATTTTAGTTGATATAATCTGGGTCTGTGAAGAAGAAGCAAGCCCAGAAGAGAAGAAGGAGGGAGGGAGGGAGGGAGCTGAGGTTTAACCACTGTGAAAGGATTCCGGTGGAACTAGCTGCCTTCTGGAGAACATTTTAGGAAATAATTTTGCATAACACCCTAATCAACAGATTCTCAGACAGATTCTGTGACTCCCCAGACACTTAAAATTGATGCTAAACCTGTATATTTATGCATATATTCAAATACTATAAAATATCAGAACCCTGCCATCCATAGGAAGCTAAACCCAAGTCATTTCTGAACCCGTTACATGCCCTATTGTTTGTCATATTAAGTAATAATATCCCTAGGTAGGCCAAAAAATAAAAATCACTTAGCTATTGACCTAAGTTTGGGGGAATTTGTGTCTTACTGACTCATAGATTTGCTTAAACAGTCGGTTTTGTTTCTTCCATTGTAAAATGGAATAAAGTTTAATTCACACTGCAATTATAATGAATGCTAATCAAGCTAGACTGTTGGGGTGGGGTGGAATTAGGAAAATGAAAGGTTTGCTGTTGGCAAGATAGTCCTTTAAGCTGGTTTATGATTTTGGAATTCTAATTTTAACACACTTTAATAACCTGAAAAGTGCTTAAGGCTTTAATAAGTTCTGTTCATCGTTCCATAGACTTTGCCCCCATCTTTCATAAATATGCTTGGCTCATTGATATGGTGGCCTCAGAGTCTGACTCTGGAGCTGCTTTACTGCTCTTGAAGAACCCGGTTTTCTGTTTCTGGGATTATTATTTTGATGTTCCAAGACGATAATAATACGTCACATTTATTCAGTTTATTCTATCTTAAAGGTGTTCTCTAAATGGATATGTACAAACAATAAGGCAATCTTCCTAAGAACTTAACCTTCAAACTCTTGGCAATTGTCTATTACACATCACTGTGTCACATAAAGCTAGCCTGGGCTTTTCCCATCTGGCCAATTTGTGAGGAGAGAGGGGGAGGGAGAGGGAGGGGAGGAGAGAGAGAGAGAGAATCAAAGCCCTGCTTACAAATTTCCTTTTTGCTTTGTGCGGGAGAAATAGTGAGGCCCAATTTCCACCATAGAGATGATGCAGCAAAGCTTCCTTGACTAGAGGTCATCTAGTCCAACCCCCTGCTCACGCAGATTGGGGAAGACCAGCACCATGGAGAAAATGGAGAACATTCCAGAAGCTGAGTGGTATGACAAAGCTTTAGTACCTGCCAATGAGAATCAACACACTCTGAAGCTCCAGAGGCAATGCTCAAGTGCTGTTTTCTTCTGAAAAAGAAGCTATTAAGTAGCCACAAGGGATGGCACTGATTTCAGATTGGGATTGCCCTTCTCTGTGAAAGGGACGATGTGTGACAGACATTGCAAAGTTCACAAGAGGAATGTCCCCACCAAAACGTCAGTTTCCTGATCAAACTTTACTATTTCACTTGTGTCTTTTTTCTCCTTTGAAACAATTGAAAAATTCTTCTGCAGTTTTACCAAGAATAACCCAGATTTCCTACACTATCTCATTATCTTTCCTCCATATGAGCTTTCTGGGGCAACTGTTTACCACTAACAAAACTATGATTGTTTTATTGGCATTGATTACATGGATTCTGATTTCTGTTTACATCCTATTCCAGGTCGAGGATTGATTCTCAATGGCCTACTCCCTTTCACCCATATTGCTTGTCTCTTTTTTTTCCTGATTCATTCATCTTTCTCTCCCATCTTGATGAAATGTGGTTTATAGAAACCATGGAAATTCACAATAAGGTTTGGATTTGAAGAAGCCAAATCCAAATTATATTATCTCTGGGTTATATAATTATCTCATTCTCTCTCTCTCTCTCTCTCCATGTGTGTGTGTGTGTGTGTGTGTGTGTGTGTGTGTGTGTGTGTGTATTTCTCAATGGCAGACTATCTTCTGTAGTATCTACAGATGTATGTAATCTATATTCCATAACATTAACTAACTAAATACTGATTAGGGAAAAAAATAACTTAGCACTTCTAACTTTTTGAATTGCAGTTATGAAAAAATAATGCAAATAAGAGATATTTATTGTAATTCTAATAAATATCCTGAATAAAGGTAACTTTGTTTTCAACCAACCTTATATGTAGAGAAGGCATCCAGAAAATAGGCAGGATGAGAATCGTATGTTGGTGCAATGAGCAGTTTCCTATGTCATGTGGAGAGTTGGGTTTATGCAAACATTTAAGTAATTTCATTGACAATGAATGAATGAATGAATGAATGAAAATGAATGAATGCTGTAATTCCTTCCTAGCAATCAGTTCGGAAATAGCAGAGTTGAAGACCTCTCTACTTTCATTTTTTAGGAGACTCATTACAATCTTAATAATGTGTCTTTACTGCAGTCATTCCATTAGTTGACTGAGAATGAGCTGATGAAAATCTAACAGTATAAGAACATGGAAATGGCAGGGGTGGGAGGGTGGATCAGTCCTTTAATTACAGTGGTACTAAAATAGCATCCTAGTAAGCATCAAAGTTGTTTTGTTTTCTTTTCCAGTATGCACTTCATGATAATCATACTGCTTATTGTAAACAATACACTGTGCCTTGCTAGTCAATTAGCCAAAGATTCCATTAATCTTTTCATAGTAACATTACATTCAATTAAAACTGCTCCACTTAAAAATGATAATGAGCACCTTAATCTACAGCCATTTTAAGATCAAGACTTTGTTTTTAAACCAAATCCACTCCCTTCAAATCTACCTGAAGTATAAATAAATGAATGAAATCCATGTGTTCTCTTTATATCTAGGTTTCTTGGCATTTCTTTTTCAGTTACTTGTGCAAGGTAAGCTTTTATTATTGTTGTAACATATACAATAATATAAATCCAAAACTACCACACTAATTATTTCTTATATCACATTACTCAAATCTTCAGTCAATTATGATGATTTCCAGAAAGTCATCAGCACAAAAATTCATTTTGATTGTTTATATTTCTGAGAAACTTTTAAAACAGAATATTTACTCCTGTACAGGTAGTTCTCAACTTACAACCACAATGGAGCCAAAAATTTATATTGTTAAGTGAAAAAATTGTTAAGTGAGTTTTGCTCCCTTTTACAATTTTTCCTGCCACATTTGTTAAGCGAATCACTGCAGTTTTTAAATAAGTAACACGGTTGTCAAGTAAACCTGGTTTCCCCATTGACTTTGCTTGTCAGGAGGTCATAAAGGGGGATCACATGACCTCGGGACAATGCAACTGTCATAAATGCGAGTCAGTTGTCAAGCATCTGAATGTAACTCACATGACCATGGGGATGCTGCAACAGTCATAATTGTGAAAAATGGTCATCACTCACTTTTTTCCCGTGCCATTGTAACTTTGAATCATTACTAAATGAACTGTTGTAAGTTGAGGCCTACCTGTATATCATAAACCTAAGTCTGGAATGCACATTGTGGCTTAAACACACTTGTATTTCAGTTTCTACCTATAGCACAAAATAAAGGTGGAGATTATAGAGACATAGATGAACTGATCCCAATTGAACACACAAGGACTTCCTTTCAACAGGATAAACTTGAATATAACAGCACTACGGTTTCATACATCATTAGGCTAATGTCCTGCTTAAATATGCTTATCCATCATTTCCTGATTAAAGCCTTTTGTGCCTGGTCAAAACTGCTAGCTCATCCTCTGATTATTAATACCTCAAATAGACATAACATCAGAAAGTATATTTACCTTAAGAGTTGTAATGACATTGTTGTTTCTCCAGCATATGGCACCATACACATACATGCAAACACATACAAATACAATATATAGTACTATATATATAATATACCGCCCCCCCCCCCACACACATATATGTATCCAGGAGCCCTCAAGCAGTCGCATTCACGACAAACCATTTTATACCAAATTTATATTGTCTACCCCATATTGGGGTAGGCCAGGTGCTTCAACAGAAAAACAATCTCTCCCCTGGCTCAAGCTGATAAAGGGAGGAGAATTTGTGGCTCAGAGGTTAATACAACTGCCTAATATGCAGGCAGCCCAAGTTTGAATCCGAATAAGGGTATAGCTAGCTGATGAGAGCTAAATAGCTTGAAATACAATGTACATACATACATATACATACATTTAGTATATATAGCCACTCATTTTCAGTGGACTCTGGGTATCAGACAAATCTAAAAAAACCCATTAAAACAAAGACATTAAATCAACAGGTAGCTCAGACAAAAATGCTCTAATAACAAAATCCAGAAAAAAGAGGGGGCATTAAGCAAATAATGAACATCAAACCTAGACCTTGAATGAAAGCTTTCAAACTTTCAAAGCTTTTTGGAACCCTAGGAAAGAGCATGTCATCCAGGGTGGGATGCTGTTCCAGAGATGGAGACTGCAACAGAGTAGGCACACTTCCTAGGTCCCACAAGATGACAATATTTAATGGAGGAGACCTGAAGCAACCCATTCTGCTGGAAAGTACTGGGCAGGCAATAATAGAGATTGGATGGACAATTGTTTAGGAATTGACATGGTATGCCTTCATGACCCAGAGAACACTTCTGGAGAACACTTTTTTTAAAAGAAGGGTTAAGTTAGAATAATTTCTCCTTCTCCTCCTCTTCCTCCTTCTCCTCCTCCTCCTCTTCCACCTCTCCTTTCTTCTCCTCTCCCTTCTTCCTTCTCCTCTTCCAACCCTACTTTCCCCTCCTCCTCTTCTTTCATCTTGCTGTCATTTAAATTCCATGTTCTCTGAATGCAAAGAAGTGTTTTTGTGTAGAAAGCTTGCAATGTTTTATTCTGCTTCAGATCTCCTAGTTGTATAATTCAAACATACCCATTTCAGCTCCAGATTAGAGCACCAGTTTGCTAAGGCTTCATGAGTTTTATGTGAATACTGTTGTATTTGTAATGCATTGGCTGGGTTCTATTTACTTGGCAGAAATAGCTAAGAAAATTCAAAAGAAGCAAGTGAATAGATGTTTAAAGAGAATTTGATTAGCTATGCTTGACTTCTATAGTGCATTATTTTCATTCTTTTTTATCAATTGACTAGTGAATCTAAAGAGATAAGTAGCTTAAACATATCAGATCTTAAATCCATTATATTCTCTGAGGTCATAAAAGGAGAAGCATATTAAACAAACCAATAACTATCAAGTTTTCTAGTTCAATATTGCTTTTTATTTTACCAGCGTTTCCTGGAAAGATATACAGGTTGTTTGGGATTTTGATAGAGTCTTTCATTTATCTACAAGGAGATAACATAAAATGAATGCCTACAGCAGTAATCTTAAAAGTATAGATACCATAAAAGACATCCATGCAAACTCAGTGGAACTCAAATCTTACACAAAAGTTGAAGTTTTTTGTGCTGGTACAATTAGAACAGGGATGTAAATCCAACCAGTTTATAAGTAGATGCAGTTTGCTGGCTTCTTTATCCATATACATTCATACACACACATTTCCATCACCATCATTGCTATTAATAACAGCACCTAGATCTATACACACTGCAGGACTCATTTGACAAGGTTTGGGATTAAAAGAGATCAAAAATGTTTTATAAAGTAGAATAACATAAATGAGGAAAAGTACAGGAATTACAATAGGAAGATATTTTTTAATGAGTGTGGGGAGCAGGAAAGTGGAAAATTTTGGCTAAATTTTAGCAATGAGAAGAGATTAGTTGCTCTGGGTTTTTTAAAGCCCCTTTATATGCAACCAATCTTTCTCAATCTTTAAATTCCATAAATGCTAGGTATATTACTGGAATGTGCTTGAAAAACTGTACTACCACAGAACCTTTCCAAACATACAGCAAACATCTGTAAATCAATGATTACAGTTTGTTGGCTTGTCAATCGTCTTATTGTATCTACATCTTACACTAAATAAATCCTGATTTCCTGTGGCCCATGGTAGGATCTTGGGTTGAATGACACTTAGCATTTAGATGATACCAAGAGAGGAAATATTTGTAGCTCAGGTTTGAACTGTGGGGTCTTTGGTGCTCTCTGAGTTAGGTTGTTTTCTTGCAGACATTTCATTACCAAACTAGGTAACATTACCAGTACCAAAAGTTTGCTCTCATTTTATATACTAGCACTTGCCCAATCAGTGTTGGTGGGAATGGTCTTGGTGATTCCTTGATTGGGTGTTGTTTATTTTACTTTATTTTAGCTTGTTTGCCTGAGTTGGTAGTCCCTTAATTGGTAGTAATGTTTACTTCTTGATTATTTCTCTAGTGTCTCTACTCGGCTGGATGTTGATTGCTAGCAAGGAGGTGTTTTGGCCTTTTTGTTTCCTTTCGGCTTTTTGCTTATCTCTTTTAAATGGTATGTAGATGTTCTTTATCTATATGTATCCATTGATGGCCGATTTGTCTCAATGCCAGGCTCCCAGGAATTCTCCAGAAATTTTGAACTTGACTTGGTATAGGATGCTCACAGTTTCCCACTTGAAACTATGCTTTTATATTTTGTGAAATCAATGAGTTTTCATCATGTCTTCTGCTGACAGAAGGTGTTCATGAATACCCACTCCTAGTCTTTTGCCTGTTCTACATAGTTGCTGTTGCAGTCTTTACACTGTATGTTTAGATGACTCCTGTTTTTATTTCTGGAGCTGCGGGATCTTCTTGTTTACTCAGGATGTTTTGGAGGGCTTGGTTTGTATGTTAAGGTGATCCATGTGGTTGTACTAGTTTGTGGTAGTGTCTGGAATATTTTTAATGTATCCCAGGCTTCAAGCAGTGTTATCCTTTTCACAGCTTGTGTTGTTTGTATTATAGTGGGTTGAGTTGTAAGGCATCCATTTTGTTGGGAGATGTTGTATAGATGTTCTGTTTCCTTTTTCTGGTTTTCAGGGTTGCTACAATGTGCTTGTATTCATCTAAATACTGTTCTTACACAATTTCTCTTTTGGGAGGTTGGATTGTTCCTTTGGTAGTGGAGCACTTGCATCATCTGGTAATGATACAATTGGATGCAGAGTTATGGCTGGCTTGTGTGTTTTTGGACATCCATAAAAGCATGAGAGGACAGATCCACTGCTTTTCATTGATTACTGTTCTTCTTTACTTATTTGACTTTTCTTGGCATGGTCCCAGAGAGTTCTTTTGATCCAGTTGTCTAGTTTTTATATTGAATTGGTGTTCACTAGGATGTAGGTAATTCCTTGTTTTGTTAATATGTTTTTGATATATTTTTTTGATATGTTTATGTTTTTGACCAAAACACTTCCTCACAAGCAATCAACTCTCAGATGAGCAGATATTAACACCAACATTAGCACTAGACCAATAATCAAGAAGTAAACAATACTCCAGTCAAGGAACTACCAACTCAGACAAGCTAACAATAAACAACAACCTAGTCAAGGAACCAAGACTACTCCCACCAATACTCATTGGGCAAGCCTCTAGTATATAAAATGATAAGAAACCCACTCACTTCTAGCACTAATAATGTTCCTAGTTTGGTAATGAAGCTTCTGTAAGAAAATGACCCAGGTCAGAGAGCACTAAGGATCTCACATTTAGATGTTATTTGAGGACTACCATTATTATTTCTGAGAGACCAGCCTAAGGGGGTCACACATCTAGCAATACTCATTTTTTTGTCACTAATTAATTCTATTAGATGATAAAACATGATTTTAATCTGTGGGACCAGAGAATACAATATTTTAAAGCTATTAAGATTTCTGGCTTTCCATATAATAAGACTGAAAATAATATTAAAGACTTCAGCTTTGGCACAGTTTTGTTTTTTTAGATGTAAAGAGAAAGCTATCTTGACTTTACATCTATATTGAGGATTTTATTACATGCATAATAATGGGCCTTGATCAGTGGAATCAATAAAATTATGTAGTGTAACTGCAAATAATTTAAGATATAGATTTCAGTGGGACTCAAAATGCAACCAATATTCTCTGCATTAGATTTCCTATCAAGGGACTTATTTAGAACAGAGGATTCATATTTTTTTTTTAAAAAAAATTAGCTAGTTGAGAGTTCAAAATGGATGAATTTAGAAATATTTTTGTGCTAAGAATACAGGACAGTATGTTTAAAATCTAAATCAAATATTTTTCAAGAGGAACCAATAGTCGGTTTTGATTTAACAATTGATAAATTGTCTGTCAAAAGGTCTGCTGGCTGCCAGAAGAAAAGAAAAGGGAAAAAAAGCCCAAAAACTAGTGAATGAGATTTCACTGAACTAGGGCTGCATAAAATCTTGGTTTACGTAGGTAAAAACCTGGCTAACGAGAAATACACATAAAACCTATGAAAAAGAAAGAAAAACAAATACTGTACCTTTACAGGGAGGATACATGAGATGAGGGTGTGGCTAACTGATGAAGCCTTATAAGGCAGAAATAGAACTATCTTAGTCTCCCAATGGGCAGCAAAAGGTCTGCTGGCTGCCAGAAGAAAAGAAAAGGAAAAAAAGCCCGGAAACTAGTGAATGAGATTTCACTGAACTAGGGCTGCATAAAATCTTGGCTTACGTAGGTAGAACCTGGCTAATGAGAAATACGCATAAAACCTACTAAAAAGAAAGAAAAACAAATATATATATATTGATCGTGTTGTTGGGTAGTCTACTTGAGAATCACATTTGAAAATCATAGTTTGAGTCAATCAAGAGCATTTTCACACACCACTACCCAGCTAAGTCAAACCAGTATTTCCTATAAAGGACCAATTGACTTTTGGGATGTCTGACGACCAGGAGCTGGGAAGAAGAATAAGGAATACATCCCTCCAGGTGGAAATCAAAAACCCTACAAGATCTGCAGAGCTCCAGCAGCCAAGAAATGAAAGATTGCTTTTCTGCACTACAACTAAGATGAAAATACATTGCTTCAGATGCTAAACTCAGTCAAAGTTTTATGATGTCACTTTTGAACAGGTGCAAAGTTCTCAGGTGGAAATATCCAAAGTAATAAATTTCCCCACTTCTATCTCCCTGCAACTTCCCATTTACCTTCAAGGTTTGGTCCTAGAGGAGTTTGAAAAAGATTCTGGAGCCTAAAGAGGGGGGGCGGATACAACCATCCAGTGATATCCTTTTTAACAGAGAGGATACTGTTGCATCCAGTCCAGAAGATTTAATTTTCCCTTAAAATATGGAACTGAGATATACTACATCTACTATTTTGGAAAGTCTTCCATGATTTTTGCATGATATGGTTTGTGAAAACGACAATAGATTTTTGTACTGCAAATCTAGTAATTAACCATACAAATATCTGATATTCATCTATAACAGGGGTAGGGAACCTTAAATACTCAAAGAGCCACAAAGGTCCTAACTGGGAGCCCCCTGTTCAATTCTGGAGGTGACCAGAAGTCCAGTTCCTCACCATAGAGTCTCCTCCTAGCACAGTGTCCCTTTTCCCATGTGGACTGGAAGTCTGGTTCCCCCACCATAGAGTCTCCTCCTAGTGCAACATCCTTTTTCCTCTGCTGACCAGAAGTCCAGTTCCCCCACCATAGAATCTCCTCCTAGCGCGGCATCCTTTTTCCTCTACCTATCCTAACTGAAAGCCTTATCAATTGTGGAGCAGGCCGGCAACAGGGAGCCACAGCAGGGGGATGAAAGAGCCACATGCGGCTCCAGAGCCACAGGTTGCTGACCCCTGATCTATAAACATGGGTCTTATCTAAATTAGACAGCAATTGTTTTTGATAAAAGTTCATCAAAGGAGTTAATAATCAGGACAAACCAGCAAAGGTAAAAACATAGTCACAATACCAGAAAGACAGGAGCTCTTAACTATATGAGCCAATCAATGATGATCCAAAGTTTGAAACAGAAGTGACCCGTAGCTTCAGCTTAAGGTCATAAATTCAGGAATGTATTCTAAATAATACAAATTAACTGAAGTTAGATTGGAAATTTTGAGAAATGCTTTGGTTTTGAAGTGCAAAAATGATGGGAGTATGGGGGAATCCATATAAAAATTTTCCTTTGAGCTGGATGGAATTTCTTGATAGTGAAAGTTTGGGGGGTGGGGGTGGGAAATGGCCCCAGTTGTTTTATTCAAAGAACTAAGACTATAAGGAAAAATAACTAGACTTGAATATGGAAGGGAAAAGCATGAGTGCTTAGAAACAACTTTGAAACTCCCCCTTTTTTAATATTGCTGATGCTTAGTTAAATAATTAGATAATACACTATTTTTAAAGCTTCGATAATTAAAAGTGACACTTCTGCTTAGAATTGGGCTGGTATAATCTAATTCTGTGTCCAGAATCCAGCAGCCTAAATAGTACCTGTACATCTAAATATTGAGGGGTGGGAATCATCCATAAACCACAATTATTATGCACATCAAGTTCTATTAAAAAGGGAACAATAAAAATTAAAGGCTTTGTTTGGTGTTTGAGTATTTTGAATACAATTCCAGCTAAACCAAAAGCTTACTATTTTCCCAGTTTGCCTGGACAAGCTGGCAGCCTGTTTCTCCAGGCAAAACAAGAAGAAAAGCTTTTTGTTCCTATTCACACCTGAATCAACAAGCTGTTGGCTTAATCCAAGAAGAGTCAGAAAAATATAGGTTTGGGACTTTTTATTGTTGCTCCAGTAGCCAGAATGATCAGGATTAGCTTTAGATGCAGGCATAGCCCTGAGACAATTTTACTCACAGTCAACACAGTCAGAACAAACTTTCCTATGTTTTCCCACAGCATTTAAACAACATAGAATTAAATAAATAATATCTCATCAGATACTTCCTCTTCATTTTGACAGCGGCCTTTCATGAGTTTGCCATTTATTTATTTATTTCAACCAGCAGACAACCAGATGGTGAAGTTAATTCTGTACATGTTATAACACCGGGAAATTTTCCTGGCATGTTAATTTGCCTTAGGAATAGACTAAATGAATCTTCCCTTTTCACAGGTTGTCACCACAGCTTTATATCTGATAAGCCACAATGCCGGTCCTTATCCCATTCAGTTGGAAACTCAGAATATGCTGTGTAAAGCCTTAAATTAAATGATACCCTCCAAGAAACAGGATGTCATGTTCTTATTACCCTTGGCATTCAACCTGCTCCCACAAACCTATTACCTTCCTTTCCGGCAGCCAGTTTCACTTAAGATGCAACCACACTCAGATATGTTCAATTACTGTTTAAAGGCGATGACATATCCATTTATGATGTCCTTTCATTCTTTACAATTACTTCTAGCGCAGGTTATTTATTATTCTTTTTAACGCTAAATGTGTATTATTGACAATAGATGGGAAAAGGAAGCATTGATCTGGCAGAAAGTTGTTAATGTAGACAGCTTTCATAACTAAATTGGCTAGCTTGGGAATGAGAAAGCTTATTTTCCTGACAAGAATTTATCTTCTGTTTAAGAAAGTAATTTATAATCAAATCCGGTGCAAGGTTGATACTATTATTTATTAAAAGCTACTTTGGCTTTGGCTTTTTTTTTTTTTTTTGGTAACATTTATTTTTACTTACTTTGCAGAGTCTGATTAAATATATTTGTTATAATTACTAAAACAATTCCTCTTCCTCCTCCTCAACATATCTACATTTACAAAGGAATTTTGCACAGTATGATTTCTCTACAAATTATTCTTCTGGTATTCAGTTCAGTTTATTATAGTCATAGACCAGAGACCATTATGGTATTATATCAGGGGTAAAAGGCTACCAGTTCAGGGAGGTTTCAACCGGTAGTGAAAATGCTACTGGTTCTCCCAAACCAGTAGTAAAAAAATGCTTTAAAAAGTTAAAAAAAAAACGTTCCGATGATCAGCTGTGACAATCAGCTGTGCCGCACGATCCTTGGAACCTTTTTTTTTTCTTTTTAAAGCATTTTTTACTACCTATTGCCCGAACCAGTATTTTTGTGTAAAATGTGATAGTTTGCTTTTGAGCTCTCTGTGACTCTGTGAGGTTCCTGCTTGTTGCAGGGGCCATTTTGTGTGAAGTCCAGCTGCTTTTGCATTGTATGTGAGTCAGTTGTGTAGCTTTTGTTTATTTTTGTGTAAAGTGTGATAGTTGGCTTCCCCGGTCACATGCCCACCAAGCCACACTCAGAGAATCGGTAGGGAAATTTTTTTTAAATTTCACCACTGTATTATATGATGTATATTTTAATTATTATATAGAAGAGTCAAATTCAATTCAAATTATGCTGGATTGCTTCTTACTTATAGTTTTGGTAAAAAAACTGATCACTGGAGAAGCTTGCCTCTAGGAAGCCTAGTGACCCATAGACAAGAATCCATGAAAACATCTCCCTAACCAATTATGAACTCTATGAAGATAGAAGTATTTATTCCAAAAAACAAAGGAGTAAAATCCAGCTAAATAGACTATATGTGGATTTTTTTTTTAACCCATATTCTGGATCACTTCACTCTTGCATAAAAATTAGCAATAGTGGTATTTTCCAAAAGGAACCATTTGGAAGATTTTATTCTCCTTTCTTGAATAGCTGACCAGTTATTGCAGACCTGAAAATCAGTATTGTTCCTGCAAGAATTAGGGACCATCTGAAATACAGAAACAGGAAGATTGTTGTGCACAATGTCATTGTTTTAATTATTTCTGCTGTTGCTACATGAACCATACAACCTGACCTTTGAATTATATAATTTCCAGCTATTAACCCCACCTAGGATGGGGAAAGCTGCCAAACTTAGAAATACATTGTTTCAGAATACTGAATATTTACTTCCATTATATTTTAAATGTCCTACTTGAAGTATTACCTAGCTTATGCACTGCTGATCTCCATTCAACCATCTGCTCCTAAATCCACTTTTCCTTTTTTCTTTTTAAAATGAGAACTCTCAGAAAACTGTATCCTTTTTATAAGTTGTCATGGTATGCAGAGGTCACTATATTTCACTACAGTGCACTCAAGTGTATTTTGTAATTCTAGTTAAATGGAATACTTCTCCTGAACAGAAAGCAGAAAGGAACATATACAAAGAACGCAGAAGCACAGTCAAATAAATAAAAGAGCAAAATAGCTGTAACATAAAGCCTGTTGTAAATCACACAGCTATACATAATCACCAGCAAAAATCAGACTCTGCTAATTCTTTGCACTTTAGTTGGAAGTTAAAAAGAATTTGGGAATCCAACGTTTCCGTTAATGACAATATTCTTATTGTTAGCTCTTCAAGGTAGTCCAGACAAAAAGCATTACAGAAGTGTCAGCATTATCTTTATTACAAGGTTATGTTAAATAGAACCTTGCAAGACTTGCAAGATTTCTGCATTAGTCTCTTTTTATTCTTGGAAGAGTTCCTTCTGAAATGCTTCCCACACTTTCCTCCCACCTGGGGATTGTGCTTAGTGTGGCTTAGGCTGCATGTCTCCCTCCCTCCTGTCTACCAAGATCATTCCCACATAGCATTACACTTATGGGCATTATGCTATAGACTGTCAAGCCAAGTAGATCTAGATATTGTTATTCTGGAACAAATTATAGAATTTCCCAGGAGGAAAGCCATAGTAACAGTGAGAAACTTTACCTGGAATTTAGTTTGAAAACCACCTCTACCCAAAATATGAAGTTCCCCCATTTCCTTGGTGGACTTGCTGATTATTTAATTTTCCAGAAGTCTGAAGGACAAATAAGAGGATTGGGCCTCTAGATCAGGTCCTAACTAATAATCAAAGTTAATAGCAGACATAAAAGCAATCAAAACTTTGAAGGAAAGTGGTCACATCTTTGAATACAAGATATGACAGAGAGAGAAATGTAATTACTGTATAGCTTATGAAATTGAAATGAAGAATGACTTACCAATTTCTGCCAATCCAAATGATCTAGCCATTGCTAATAATCTTCTAACATGACATTAATATACAGTAGTGGCCAAAATTGTGGAAACCTTTTGGGGAAAGTGTATTTTCTAAAACTAGCTAATAACACCACTTTTTTTAGTAGTACCATAAAATTATATATCAATGGAAAGATAATTTAATCAAGAATGTAATGCAATAACTTTTATGAAGGATTTGCTGTTAGAATAGCAGTTACAGTATAAAGAAGAAAAGTGAAATACATAGAAAAGAACGAGATATACAAAAATGATCACCATAGAAAAAACAAGATATACAAAAAATATCACATCAGTTAATACTTAGTTGGGTAACCTTTAGCATGAATTATGCATTACAACATCTTCCCATGGAGTGAACCAAGTCTTTTAGTTCTGCAGCTGTTATAATGTGAAACCAAGATTGAATGATTGCTTCTATTAACTGGGTTTTATTGCTGGGTCGCTTCTGACTAACAGGTTTCTCTCCATAGATTTTCAATTGGGTTAAGCTCCGGGCTATTCCCAGGCCATTCCAGCAGTGGAATATGATTATTTTGAAACTCCAAAAAAAGTGGTGTTATTAGCTATCAAACCTCAAAAATACACTTTTCCCAAAAGGTTTCCACAATTTTGGCCACTACTATAATTGGATATCACCAGATGTCCAATTATATTTATTTATAAATAAAACTGACTGTATCATAGGTATAACAAGGTGCAAGACTGTAGTTATAATAGCATAGAAGTGATCAGGGATTGACTGAGCAATAGATTATGAACAGTTCGTGTGCAAGTTTCTAAATTAAGCTAAAGCAAAAGCAAGCCAATTAGTTTCCACAATATTTTCTTGAATATATACCAATCATTTTAAAGAAAACATCAGGAATTGCTTTGAAATCCTAAACCTCATTGATTAGAAACCAAAAGAATTGTGGAAGGTTCTTAAGCAGCTGTTAAGATAAATGTGAAAAGAGACGGTCAAAGATGAAGAAACAGAAAAAAGCTAACTGACAATAGAACAAACTCTGGAAATTTCCAAGAAGAGAAGCCAAAGCCAAGAAAGAGAAAAATCTCCAAAAGAAACCCAAACCAAATGTTTCAGAGAACTGTTTGAAGAAATGAGAAGCAGTACTGCAACATCTGTAAAGACATCAAAGATGAAAACAGACATGGAAAAACAAGGAAAAGTCTTTCAAAAGGTCTCTGAATTCAGAAGGAATCAAATTGCTATGGCAAATGAATTGAAAGGTACCCAACTGACAGGCAATTACTAATTCAAAAGAGATTCAGTGAAGATGGAAGGGGTATACTGAAATTCTGTACTTTAAAAGTGCATTCCCTACTTGCAAGAACCACTTGATGAAGTTAGATTAGTATCCAGTCATTACCAAGCAAGAAGACTACAGGAACTGATTAAATACCCACCGATATAGAAGAAAAAACTTTAAAGGTTCTAACTAACAGAAGAAAAACCAGTCAAAGTTATAACCAATAGAAGAACCAGTAACAGTTCTAATGAAACCATGACAACAAATCTGGACAATGACAATGGCCAACAGTTTGGAAGATGTAAATCTACATACCATTATAAAAATAAAGGAGACGTAATAGAGTGTGCCAATTATTACATGATATCCTTTATTTGCCATGCTTTAAAAATAATCATTCAATAGAGATGAATGGCTGGAAAAACTGACGGAACTAGCGGAGATGTTTATATGGATTGCTTTAATCAAAGAAAAGAACACATCAAACGTGTTGGAAACTGTTTCTGAATTTTGAGCTTGAAATGGAAAAAAATGAAACTTTTGACTTTGGGTTTTACTGATTAGGTAGATTTGTTGTTATAGAAATAGCTATATATATAAATTATTAGGTAAAAGTAAAAAGTCAAGGCTGTAATGTTATCTTACATTAATGCACTAAAAAGAGCCAATGCTTTTCTTTCTTTTTCCCCTTCTTTTCCCCCTTTCCCCTTACACTTTCTCCTCTTCCCTTTTTTTCCCCTTATTTTCCCATATATTTTCATTAAGTCCTTCATTGGACGAAGTAGTTGATCTTCAAACGTTTTGTAAGATCCACTTGATAAGCCATCAGCGCTTTACCTATCTTAGCTCTTTTAAAAGAGCTGAATGAGCTAAAAGAGCTAAGAACTAAAATCTATTTTTTAAAAAAAAACTATTCAAAAAGTATTTTCTTTTTGCAATCTTCTACTACAGATAGTCCTAGAGTTATGACCCTAATGGAGTCTGCCCGTTAAGGTCAAAGTTTAGGACAATATTAAATGAATTGCCTCAAGTAATGCTCAGCCATCTGTGCTCTTCCCAGTGCATTTGTTAAACGAATGCATGGGTTGTTAAGTGGGGGTGGGGAAAATCCTGGCAGGTCAAATGCAGGCACAAGCCCACATGCCTCAGGCCTCCCCCACTCTAAAATATGTCATGCTTCCCACCCTTTGAGTGCCATGCCAGTCTATGGTACAGCTGATTGTCTTGCCACTAAGAAACAATGGAGAAGGAAAATGTTGGGTGTGCCTGCCTTTTTTAATTCCCAAAATGTTGGGACTTTCTGAGTGGAACAACTGTACACACACACACACACACACACACACACACACACCCCAGATGGCCAGTGGGAGACTGCAAAGCTCTCCTGCCTCTTGCCTGATTTTGAGAAGCTGGCCATTATATAAAAGGAAGCTTCAAGATGAGCTTCCTAAAACCTTTCCCTTGCTTAACCCCCTACTTCCCCACTCCAGAAAGCCTCATTTTTTCCAATAAAGGGGGAGAACTGGGATCCCACCCTCACCCCCACCCCCACCCCAATGCTAAAACTAAACTCACCTCTGCTTTCCAGTCTCTATCCATTTTAAAAAACCTTATTTGACTTGAAGCAGGCAAGAAAATAAAATATTTCTGGAGCTTTTCCTCCTGAGCTTTTTTTAAAAAAATCATCTCTAAAAGTTGAGAGACAAAATAGAGGACACAAATTTAAGCTGTTTGACTGACTGCCTGTAGAGCCACTTAGGACTTAAAGGCTACACTGTAGACTGCCCTCTATAGGCAATCTGACAGACAGCTAAAGCTTGCAGAGACTCAGCATCCTCCATTCTCTTCCACAATTTTCTAGTCAACTTAAGTTTGGGTGATGAAGTTTTTCTTTTCCTCCAGTGCTAAGGAAAAGGCTGCAGAAAGATTTTGGGCTGTCAAAACTCATGAGCTGTCCAAAGTGCAAATGAGTGATCCCATGATTTCTCCTTTCTCTGGAGAGACTACATTAGCCAAAGTTTACCATCTAACCACCAATCTTTGCTGCAATGTTATCCCCACTCCTTCAGAATCATCTAATTTCCCCACAAATTCCTACCAGAAGCTTGTGGATTCCCAAATTGGTAACTAGCTCCTACTCCTAATCTCATTTTGGAGCTTGAGCAGAGCATTCTGGAGGAACTGGATTAAGTAAACCCATATCAGTCAGGTTTCTGACCTAGGCATGGGATGGAAAAACCATTGGTCATTGTTGTCAATTACGTTTGTTGAGACCTGAATGGGGATAGTGCAACTGTCTTGGTATTCTTGCACTTCTCAGCAATCTTCAGTACTACCAACTATAATATTTTTCTGAACCATCGGGGTGGGGTGGGATGGAGGGAGGGAGGGTTAGAGATTGGTGACACTCTTTTGCAGTTGTTCCATTCCTTGTTCAGTAGATGGTTCCAGTCAGTAGTGGCAGGAGAGACTAAAAGTCTCCTTGTTTCAATGTGGAATGCCACAGGATTCAGGCTCCCATTTAATCTCAGCTTGTTATGATCCATCCAAGATCTCACAGCTCCCAAGCAGGTACAGGTTATTTCATATTACATTTCAGAATTAAGTTCAAAAATCTGAGTATCAACAATAACATTTTTACCTACTGGCTTCATCA
The DNA here is from genome assembly GCA_012654045.1 of Ptyas mucosa. NCBI lineage: Eukaryota > Metazoa > Chordata > Lepidosauria > Squamata > Colubridae > Ptyas > Ptyas mucosa. The sequence continues at coordinate 2,588,152 of WNWU01000057.1, forward strand.
CGCTGCTGTCAAAAGTTAGGATTCTATTGTGCATTAATTGCACTAGAATGTGGCTTGACTTGTTTTTACTACGTAGCAATATCTTTTCTGTAGGGGGTCACTAATTTGCACATGCTTAATACTGCCAGAGAAGTAAGTCTTGTCTCTGCTAGGTTTTAAATGCAATTTCTCCATTCCTGCTGATTTATTTTCAGCATCTCTGCATAGTTTGTCACAAAGTGCACATTTGCATCTTCTTTCATTTATAGAGCACTAACAACACTTTCAAAACATTCTGGGAGGCTGTTGAACATTAATCCAATTAAAACTTCTTCAGGTAGTGTCACCCCTTGAACTTCTAGCTGGCCTGTTATCACTAGCATCTAATTAACATTCATAAAGCCTTCTTTCAGCCTCTTATTTCAGTACTCCATAACAAGATGCACTTTAGAGATGATCGAAATTGTCAGCGTTTCTGCATCTTTTTTTCTATTTCCCTTATTCCTTAATTGAACCAAACCTGAATCACTTATATTCAGGCAAATCATTTCAACTCTTTCTTTTTCAAAAGTTTTACCGTACGTTGTTTGTTCATCTTGTGGTTTTCACTCTGAATTTAGAAGATGTTCCTGACTCCTTGACTCCTCCAAAGTATTCCTATTTCAAAGGACCATCACTCAAAATCAAGACCTTCCAGTTTCTCAATTGTTGAGATTTCTGCCTTATCTTCAAGCTGCATACAGCTTGGTTTCTCTTACAACTTTTCAAATGATGTGAATGACTCTCTTGTTGCACCAAACCATAACCTTGCAGGCAAGTGTTGATGAAACCCTGATTTGAATCCTTCCCTTCACTCACTGTGCATAAAATCAAGCCCATAGGGAGTATTTTGCTTAAATTTTAAAATGATTAGTTACATGGTCCAATTTGAAAGTCTGTCTCTTTAAAGTTAGTGTCTGTGCTGTACAACATTCCTATAAAAATGATTAATGATATTGCATCCAGTTTTGGTTGCCACATATAAAAAAGATGTCAAGGCTCTAGAAAGGGTATAGAGAGCAGCAGCAAGGCTGATTGGGGGACTGGAGGTTAAATACATATGAAGAACAGTTGCAGGAATGAAGTGTGTCTACAGTAGTGCCAAAATTGTGGAAACCTTTTGGGAAAAGTGTATTTTTGAGGTTTGATAGCTAATAACACCACTTTTTTTGGAGTTTCAAAATAATCATATTCCACTGCTGGAATGGCCTGGGAATAGCCCGGAGCTTAACCCAATTGAAAATCTATGGAGAGAAACCAGTTAGTCAGAAGCGATCCAGCAATAAAACCCAGTTAATAGAAGCAATCATTCAATCTTGGTTTCACATTATAACAGCTGCAGAACTAAAAGACTTGGTTCACTCCATGGGAAGATGTTGTAATGCATAATTCATGCTAAAGGTTACCCAACTAAGTATTAACTGATGTGATATTTTTTGTATATCTTGTTTTTTCTATGGTGATCATTTCTGTATATCTTGTTTTTTTTCTACATGTTTCACTTTTCTTCTTTATACTGTAACTGCCATTCTAACAACAAATCCTTCATAAAAGTTATTGCATTACATTCTTGATTAAATTATCTTTCCATTGATATATAATTTTATATATAATTTTATGGTACTACTACAAAAAAAAGTGGTGTTATTAGCTAGTTTTAGAAAATACACTTTCCCCAAAAGGTTTCCACAATTTTGACCACTACTGTAAGTTTAATGAAAAGAAGGACTAGAGGTGACATGATAGCAATGTTCCAATATTTGAGGGGCTGCCACAAGGAACAAGGGGTCAATCTATTCTCCAAAGTACCTGAAGGCAAGACAAAAAGCAATGGATGGAAACTAATCCAGGAGAGAACCAACCTAGAACTAAGGAGAAATTTCTTCACAGAACAAGCCATTCAGTGGAATGGCTTGCCTCCAGAAGTTGTGGGTGCTCCAATACTGGAGGTTTTTAAGAAGAGGTTTGTTTGAAATGTAATAGAGATTCCTGCTTGAGCAGGGGGTTGGACTAGAAGACCTCCAAGGTCCCTTCCAACTCTGTTATTCTATTATTCTGTTATTCTGACAGAAAGTTACTAGTCCTTGTTTAGCAACTGTCTCAACTGTCTTGTTTAGCAATTGTTTGCAGTTACAACAGTGAGAAAAAGTAATCTTAAAATCAACCCTCACATTTATGATCTTCCTTTATAAAGTAAACAAAAACTTAAGATCATAAGCCCAGTCACAGTTTCACTTAGCAACCACTTCACTCAACAGTCACATTGACTATCCCAATTGTGGTTGTTTTATTATTGTACCCTTTACAATGAGAACTATCTGTAATTCCATAGAAGACAAAATCCAGACTCAAAATAAATAACTTCATTCTTGTACAGTTATGAAGCTTAAAAGAATGATATCTACTGAATGTTCTTAGTCTTTCCTCTTACTTTTGGCTTTGACCTTCACAGTTGCAAAATTCATAATTCTTAGGAAACTCTTAAGAGTTACTGCTGTTATGAAAATTACTGTATATTTTCCAGTTAAATTGAAGTAGGTAAGGGTCATATTTCAAATACCACAGGTAAAACATTTCAAAGCCAAGCAGGTCAAAACTTCTCATGGTGTAATTCATCCTAGTTTTATTGACATTAAAAGCAAACTGAATGTATCTTTTCTGGTATTATGATTTGTTATCTATTTGCTTCCTTTTGGATTAGTCATACACTCTAGATTTAGCAACATACACACAGTTGTTGGGCTGTTGAACAAGTGATACAATCTCATGAATCTACAGAATTCAATCTGCAAAACCAGCTCCAATCCTTCATTTATTTCCTCATTCATAGATAGGTCTGCAAGAATTTCAGAGGTCTAGGGAGTAGCCATTTCATGCCAATGTATAAAAAAAGAAGGAGTGATACCCCAATAAATTACCACCCAATCACTTTATTGAGCATAATCAGTAAGATAGATATCTAAAGGTATCTAAAAAGGAATTATCTGGCTGGATTTGAAGCAAATTATTCATGAAGGTTAAGCTGACTTTAGAATAGGATCATTTCTTTAAAACAGGGTTCCTAAACTTTCTGCTATTACATCTCCCTTTATTGTAACGTTGATGTACCCACTTCCCTAAAAATCCAAATATCAGAATGAACCCACATAAAAAATGAAAACAATACAATGAAATTTTAGGCAAAGTGGATTTCTTGTAACAATGTACAACTAAAAGGTTCTTCAAACTTCTCTTGGACTCTGACTGCATCTAGGGAGGTGGGAAACCCTATTCTAGATAATGTCTTGATACAACAGTTCACAGTTTGCACAAACTAAATTACATTAAAATAAAATGTTCTCTTAATAACTATTTCACCAAAGCTATTTGTGTTTCACGAGATATTAACACCTTAGCTTCTCAATTGCTCAAGTTTTATATACATTCAAATTATATTATCTACATCATTCTGTCATTCCACCAAAACTTTCAAATAAGCACATACCAATACAACTATATGTTGATGACATAATTATATTGTTGAAGTAGCCATTAGAGTTAAGTCAAGCATTATGCTCCCTAGTGAAATTTTGAGGAGGAAAAACTACTTATAAATTATTCCAAAACTAGTTTTAGTTTTCTCCAAGTGGCCATGAGTTCACAAATGGCAAATAAATAGACAAGACATTAAATAAAAACATTTCCATACTTAAGAATCATTCTTCAAAAATATGGCAACTCCATTGTCCTTAGAGACGTTACCATACAAAATATTTTGAAGTTTCCTGATGCCATAACCATTTTCCATCCAATTAATAGCACTTTATTTATTCATTGAACCATATCTAGACATCAGCAAACTGAGACAGAACAGTATGTAAATTTAGAAAGAAAAATGCCCTAGCATTAAATACCTTGCCAATTGCTGTCCTGGAAGAAAGATTTACAAGTCCCCTAAAATGAATAATTATGTTCTTGCAGATCAAACACAGTGGAATCCTTAAATCATGTTTTATTATATTATCTCTTCTATGTGATATCAGAAATAGGAATGTTATACTTCTTTTAATGGACCTTCCAGGACTCATACAGTGTTTATCCACCCATAGATATGATTAGAATGATTCTACAACCCAGGCAGTGACCAAATTCTGTTGCACTACTTTTAAGATCAGAAGTTAAATTTTGACCCAGCAAGATAAATATTCTGTTCATAGAGAAGACTTTTATCCCTTTTCTTTCTTTCTTTTTCCTTGTCTGGCTTTATAAGCTATGTGTTATTGTAAGGTATATTCTTTCCTTTTCATTCCATGTTGTATCCTTTGGCCTGTCTGTAACATGAATAAAATAAAATAAGCAAACAACTTTCAGTTATAAGAGGAGAGACAACTTGGTGTAAAGAAACTTCACCTCACTAGATTTCATCTTCAGTTTTTCTCATACACAAGAGAGGAATATGTTTCTTATTTCATTTATATATATGAAACTTATTCTTTTTCTGGAACATGAAGAAGATTCTTTTAAATTTTACCTAACATTGTTTTTCAAAATTCAAGCAATGCAAAAACAATGCAGATCAAGTCTTTGTTTAGAAAAAAAGTGAGCAATGTTTGTTTGGAGAAAGAATGGCTGCTTTGACAGACGCTACTCTAGTTTAGCTTGTCAAATTCAAGCATTCATCCAGAAAGAATCAAATTTCAAGGTAGTTTTAATATATGTCTATAAATTATGACAGCTGAGTTATCAGAAGCAGACACATGCAGAATTACCTATTCTATTACTTTGCTTCATTCAAGGCAGCAGAAACCAAGTGATTCATCATGCAACCTTGTATTTTCTCAAAACTAACCATTTCTTCTTTGAAGTTAATTTTAAAATAGGGCTGGAAGTTACAGAATGATACACACAATACAGTATCTGGAATTAATAGCAAAACATTACACATTCAGTCTTTACTAACAGGAACACAAATTATAATTATTGAAAAGGTTGTTTTTTTTTCACTGAGAAGCACATAGTCTTCTGTAACTATATTTACAGTCTTGAAGTGACATTTTATGCATAATATGCCCAGTGGTGGGCTGCTGCCAGTTCGGATCGGTTCAGGTGAACAGGTAGTTCTGTTGATCAGCTGGCTCCGCCCACTCGCCCCTGCTCTATCCTGTCCTATATTTCCTTCTTTCTCTCTCAGCTGAATTGTGCGGCACAGCTGACTTCCATGCCTCCGCTCTTCTACTTACTGGGACTGCCTTAGAAGGTAAGCAGCTAAGCTTCAAACTGCTATATTTTGAACACTGCACACAAGCATGTTAGGGGCACATGAACACAAAGCCTGCACGTGCAAACGCAAAGCCTGCGTGCGTGCACAAAGCGTGCGCTCACAGAAATGGTTGTTAAACTGGTTGCAGCCCACCACTGAGTATGCCAAATATTAAATTAGAAGCAAGAAAATTCTTAATTTTATATTACAATTCAGCAATTTAATGTAATATAATTTAGTTAGAGGAGGGAAAATCCACCAAAATCCTCCAAAAAAATAGTTGACACTACATGGAAAGGCACATTGGCAGCATTGCTTTTCTTCAGGTTGGCAGCATTAGCTTGAAAGTACAAATGATTACTTAATAGTGTCATTGTGAAACCACAATGAATTTTTTTAAAAAATTCATAGTATCACTCCTGCTCTATTGGTCTTTGGGAACACTTTTTAGTCAACTTGGACTTAAAAAATGGTAAGTTTTACTACCTGGAACTCTCATTGGAAAGCCTCTTCTTGTTAGGCCTTGATAACACTGAAAACATATTTTGGAAACTGATTTTCAAATCAATGTAGATTTGATTTCCAATATTGCAGCACATGTATGGTTTTTGTTTATAAATGGATGTGTTTCAGCCTCATGCCTTTCTTCTATCACAATCCGTAGGTTCTGCTAGATCTTCACTCTGGGCAGACTGGATGTATTGTCTTCTGCTATCATTGAGGCAATTCTTTCCCATTTCTCAATGCACATGTTATTGTGGGGATGGTTCAGTAGAGCCCTTTAGCCACATATGTTCTCTCTACAGGGAATCCAATAAAATCTTTATTTTATCTGGAAGGGATTTCATGGCAGGGAGCATGACTTTTATTTGTCCCTTTTCCTATATGATCACTGCTCAGATTTATTCTTCTGAGTTGCTGAATTTTGTGCTTTTGTACATATTCTCTGCTATTTCCTTGGGTTTGGAAAAGTTGCCTTTTCTTCTTTTGAAGGAAATTTATATTTATATAAATAATATTTATAATATTATATTATAAATATTATATTTATATTTATATAAATTTATATAAATTTATAATTATAAATTATATAAATATATACTCTATTTATAAATTATAAATGATATATATTTATATAATTTCATTTTTACTTGTTTTAGTTTAATGGCAATAATAATGGTTTAATTCGTGAAATCTTTCACAGATTAGGAATGGGAATTAAGCCATCAACTGAAAGTTCACACATAAGCATTGTAGGGGAAATGTTTGGTGAAAAAAATACCCTTTTAAAAATCTCAGATTTATATAAATGAGAGAAATCAAATTTAAAAAATAAGAAGTCATAATAAACTGAAAATCCTAATTTGCCCATATTTAATTAATAAGTTATTTTTACAGGAATTGTTTTTAATGCACATTTATACTGAATTCAGATATGCTCACAAAGACATATCCTCTGCAACAAAGCCAAAATATACTCTAGAATAATGAAAGGATGGAGCCAACTTGACAAGAAGGTTTAAGCTATTTCTGACTTGCAAAGATATTATTCTATAACCGTCACCTGTTTTTCCTGTTTTTGCATTCTGTTTTTAGCTACCAAACAATTGTTTAAGCCCAGCTATTTTGTACCTTCCATTCTCTTGACCTAATTCCTAAAAAAATGAAATCAATTTTTTATTACATCCTCAAAATGTTATTTTGGAGCAAAGTCATAATTAGCATGTACTGTAGTTGAGTACACTGTCTTGTTATACAAGACAAGTAGGCTTTGTAATGTACCTTAAGGCTTTTTGAAATGCATCTTTTCTTCAACCTATATCTTGTGGGAGACCTCTTGTCTCCCTTCATCTAAAAAAATCACAATCAGTTTCCTTTAGAATATTTTAAAGATGTGCTAGAAATATTTCTGCCTCAAATAAGCAAGTTCTAGGCTGGAGAAAGCATCACTCTCCGGTTGTACCCTTCTCCATGGCAGTGTCTTTTTTGGTCTTTCCATTCATTCTCCATACTTGATCTCACAGAAGAAATTAAATATAGGCCCAGTAAAGGTTATACAGGTAGTTTAGATAAAAGTGGTAATACATAACAGCATTTTAAATAATAGTACTTCTTCGGCTATTAGCTATCAATCACAGTGATCATTATCTTTCCTTCAACACAATGCTACATGACCCATCTCTTTCCTCTGGGCAAAGAATATCACACCTTTTCTTTGCAAGAAAGTGGTTACAATTACAAATTGCAATTACAATCTTCAGAGAGATTGCATCATCATGAAGTGCCAATGACTAATAGTGATCTCAGTTACAGATCACAATGGCAAGTCTCTTCCTTTCGGGAAATAAGTACCAGAATGAGGTCAGAGAGGGGCATTCACTTCTCCCCAGGCAAACAACATCACTGACACTACATTCAGATGAAGGTCACAGCATTGCATAGTTTTCTTTACTGGAGTATCATCAGTATCTTACATTATGCTGCAATAGCAAAGCAATGTGTGGTTTCACTCATCAGGCACACAGTATCAACAGTCTATCATTACCAGGCAGGGAACTTTAACAAGGAATCATGATATGACAGCCTTTCTTTTGTAGTAGCATCAGCATGCATCATTGTTATCTCCACAGAAAGGTAACACCATGATGAGGTACCAGTGAACAATCTTTATCTTCTTGTTAAAAGCATCATTAAGAACTTACCATTTCTCTCTTTTCAGAAGTAAACTTCAGGATGAAGTCACGACCACGTTCACTACTGTGTAGTAAAAGTTCATTTAAGAATTTCCCCAAATCACTCACTTCTTTAGGTAGACAAGAGCAGCAGGAGGTCCAAGAGACTAATAATTTCTCTTCAAGCACAGCAGCCCAAGAGTTCAATGGCCATGAAGTCACAGTAGTCAGTCATCACCACTATGTCATAATCCAAAGAGACATCACCATGCAAGCTGCCTGGGAGTCCTTAAAGAAAGATAGCTATAGGGTATAAATCTAATAAGTAATATCCAGTTTATCTCCTTGAGACAGAGCTTCTAAACAATATCAGAGTAAGTTAATTACTCTTCTTTGGGCAGGTACCATATTGTGGAAAATATCAATAATCCAGGCACTCTCTCTCTTCAAGGGAGTCTGGAACATGTAGACCAGAAAACCTCTTTCAGAAAGAGATGGTTTAGAAGTTTAAAAGTTGAAAGTCAGCTGGTGTATTTTTTAGTGAAATGCCCAGCAAAGGATTTACAGAAAGTAGAAGCCTACCACATGGGGTATAAAAAGAATCAAACTGGGACTTTGAGTAGCATATCAAGAGATACTTTACAATTAGTAGGTAGCCCAGAATAAAAATAAGGCCAGGGCCAGAACAATCCCTACATTTATGTTTACATTTACATTAAATTAATAGAATTTGGTTAATATTTATTTGTCTATTTATTTCAATCTATATATTTGCCCATCGCAGCCTTGTGACCCTGGGTGACAAATAGCAACTAAAACTCTAAAATAACAATCATATCATAATAAATATAAATTGAGAATACAAGGTATTCTCACCAGCTGTTATTAACACCAGCTGCCTGCAATTATTGCAGGTTCGAATCTCACCAGGCTCAAGGTTGACTCAGCCTTCCATCCTTTCTAAGGTAGGTAAATTGAGGACCCAGTTTGTGGGGGCAATAAGCTGACTTTGTATAAATATACAAAAGTATGAAGGCTATTGTTTAGCGCATTGTAAGCTGCCCTGAGTCTCCGGAGAAGGGCGGCATATAAATCAAATTTTTAAAAAAAGGTAAAAACCATCGCAATCATCAACAAAAGCCAGTTACTCATTTTCCCCTTCTCTAAGAGGCTAATATTTAGGAGAGAATGTGAGTACCGTATTCCAATATAAATGCATGCCTGGCTGCTTTTATATTGGAATATAAAATAGAATAGAATTCTTCACATTTAACTTGAAAAATGCAAATTTATTGTGCATCTGATGAATTGAAACGTATAGGGAAGTTCTTTTATATGTCATCAAATATCTCATTTGTGTAACTGCATACCTAATTTCAGAAAGTGAACTCTCTTTGATCAAAATCAAGTCAACATCCCAGGCTAATTAAGGATTTAAAGGTAGGGATTTACTGTGTATCAGTCATAGTTCTTTAAATACTGTATTTAATAGATGATGAATTATAGAATATAAGCATTTGAGTCTAACAGCACCTATAAGCTAATCACTTGGTAGTTTCATTTGGTAGTTACTTATTAATAATTCTCACTGCCCTGACCTGGGTGAAAGTGCTTCCAAATATGGAGGCCACTACAGGAAAAGCCTATTGTCTTGCCCAGGTCCCATCACCTCCACATAAGTTAAGATCTTTCAGGAGACTCTCACAAAATGTTCATATCTCATGGGCAGATTTGATGTTGGTAATGCTTGATATATGTCAGTGCTGAACCACTCTATTTCTCTTGATTTCAGTTTCACTCCCCTATTTCTAATTTCTTTCACTACTTAACTTTTCCTTCTTCTCCCTAACAGATTGTTTTCCCCCTAGGAAAATTGTATAAACTAGTACAACTGACACTGGAGTTAACTAACTAATAATAATAATCAGGAGCAATCAAGGTTGGGCAACAATCAAGGCTTAAAAACCATAAAGAAACGTCAAGAAATGAAGAAGCAGTCTGAAATTTTTCAGACTCCAATTGGGGCATTCTGCAAGACATTGAGAAGGGCTTATTTTGATATGTATTGTGTTTTTAGTGTGCACTGTGCCTTTAAAACTGTTTGATCTGTGGCTTGTATATATTGTGATAAAGGCAGACTCCTTGTTTACAGCACAGTGTTTTTTGTAGGACAAAAGATGTTTCATTGCATTGAGCTATAGACAGCTGTAAAGTTAGACTTTTTCTAACATCTGTGCAATATTGTTTGGCCATTTCTGAATCTTTATCAGTTGTGCTCTTAATAGTAGGGGGGAAAGTGTTGCTGTCCATAATTGAGATTTTAATTTGTTTTTTGCTTTGCTCCCAGTTGGCAGAGAACTACTGCCAGGTTTGTTCAAAGTGCATTGCAAAAAGGATGAGAAAAATCACTTAGGAATCACAAGGGGATTTTCCTTCTCAAACTCATAGCAGCCTCTGCTTTAAGACAGAGGTTACAAAGGGCTAAGTTAATGTAAAATGCACTGGGGAGGGGGAGGTATATGCAAAGGGAGAAAAACTGTCAAACTGGGTGATGTGACCAGATGATCAAAGCCCTATCCCTTTTTATAGCCATGTGATTCATGTGACACATGTTTAAAAGGGTTGAGATTCAATCATCTAGTCATGTCTGTCATTTTGACACTTTTGACTTTGTCAATGAATCCACTTGGTAAAAAGTAACCCCCAAAGCTAAAATTTAAACACATCTGATGGCCTTATAAGAAATATGGTAAAATAGATGTAGAGAAGTGGCACATCATTACAAATTTAACAGCCAGAAAGAATTACAAAATGAAGGAATTAAAAAGGTATGGAAAAGAATAATAATTTTTAAAAAAATCAAAAGAGAGGAAATAAGGATAATAAAGCAAGAAATGTGAGTATTGCATGCCAGGTTCAGTTATAGTCAGAAATGAAGATACAATATTATGCCAAAATTAAATGGGGAAAATATTTGGAACAATGCAACAGAATAAATCAAACCAAGTAATAAAAGGGAATAGGGAACCAAATAATTTTACTGATCTCTCTCTCTTCCCCCCCCCTTCTCTCTCTCTCTCAGAGGGAGAGAGAGAATTTGATTTGATTGATTTGATTATGTATTGTTAAATCAGTATTTGCTCTTAATGGTTACTCCAGGTATTCTCCAGGAAGATCTGCCCCAGACTAGTCCTTCAAGTCTTCTAATGTGTACCCACATTAGAAGCAAATATCTTGCAGCCTCTCTGTTTTGCCATGTATCATCCAGGCTATGGATTTCTTATCCATCCCTAAGTTATATATGTAGAGAATGAGATGTTCTAGGATTCCCATTTTTCTACACACATTCTGGATCTTATATGAGTGACACAATAATATAATTATTCTTTCTATAATAAATAATTATTCACTTTTTTAAAAAAAATCATGTTTTTAATTTCCAGCATGCACTAGCAGTAATATATTGTGTTCTTCAGTCTCTGCTAAAACCAGCTTTAACATCACATATCTCCTTTTTATGTAGAGCTCTAATGTGCATTGAATAATCCTGTGTTATTTTGTGTGTGAAGATACATGTCTGTGTGTTTGTGTGTGAATATACACACAAATACACGTATACATATGTCTTTCTGTGTGCATACTGTACATAGAGGGGCAAAATATATATTTTAATACATATATATTTAAATTGTTCATCTGATAAATCAAGATCTTTTGAAACAAAAGGTAAGACTTGTTTTAAAAGCTAGAATGTGTGTGAGGGTGTGCACCTAATTTTTAAAAATGCAAATTAATTTGTTTATATCAAACCAATAGTAAATTCAGTATTTATAATCATTATTTAAGGACAAAATACATGTAACTGAACTGCATTGCAAAACCCAGGTGAAAGAGAGATCTTAATCAGAGGGGAAAATAAATTTAGTTATTTATATTCTGTCATTCAAATAATTTCCCAGGGCAACTTACAATACAAATACAAGTCATTATAAAACACAACAGATTAAAAACAGTAGGATCAAAAATCTAAATAGAAAAGTCAAGGAAACCCAGGGGGGTTAAACATTATAGATTAAGTCATGAAATTTTAAGCAGAAATGGTTCAGCTATACCAAAATGGTTTCTTCATATGACCCAGGCAAGACATTTGGAGAAAACAATTTGCAGCACAAGTAGCCTTTTTTTGATAACCTGCCACATCTCAAAACTTTGCACTTTTTTTAAAAAAAATCATGCACAAATCATGCAAAGAAATACAAAGATTATTTCTCTGCCTCCTTGCTGTTTAATCTGATGTGCTATGACAGTACACATGATTTTGATTTCTGGTATCCAAGATATTATTTTATCATCTTGGTATCATCATCAAAATCTTTTTGCATTTCACATTCGGAGGTGTTTTTTTAAAAATCAGAGATGACTAAAGATTCCATTAGCAGTATCCAGCTAGAACTAAGCTTTGTGTCTTGTTAAACCTCACATAGCTGTAACAAGATCAAGGAAACAAGAATTTATACTGATTTCAATAATTTATCTTTAATGCTGGGGTGCAGTAAAGATAGAATGTTGGAAAATTTCCCGCCCTAATTAGTACTCAGTTAATTAAGGCAGATTCTCCTTCAATGATTTGAAATGCTTCAAAGCAATTCATTTCTGCCTAGGCTAAGTAGCCATTTAGTTGATAGATATGCTGTCAACTGACTTACCCATTATCTTTTAAGTGTTTGTGTCCATCCTCTCTTCCATTTCTTTCTGTCAGGCTGATGTCCAGAGAGGAGACAGCGAGATTCAATCAAGCTCAATCCTTTATTTCCTTGTACCCAATAGACAGAATCTTGCCAAACTAAAACTATAATTTTCTAAACTACTAATATATCCTGAGAGATACTAGGGTGTCTCTTCCCCTTCCCTGCTCCTGCCTCCAGCTCAGGACTATGCAGTCTCTTGATCTAAGTCTCCTTCTGGGAAAGTTCTGATTGTCAAAACCTTCTCCCTCTGCTGCTACAAGTGAGCATTCCACTATACTTTTCCAGACTCCCTACAGTCTCTCACAACTGAATCCACTTAATCCAGATGTGCAGTACCTTTTGAATAGTTATTATTGAAAGTTGGGGTTGCTGCTCAGCTGAAGGAACATTCCAAAAGAGCCCACAAGGGGTTTCCTCTAGATATGTGTAGTTTAATTCCCAGAATTCCCCTGTTAATTCCATTAACTGAAACATTAACAGAATCTTGCCAGTCTGACATCCTCTCCCTGCCACCTGTATAGTTCAAGAATAACATAACAGAATAACAGAGTTGGAAGGTACCTTAGAGTTCTTCTAGTCCAACCCTCTGCTGAAGCAGAATACCCTGTACCATTCCAGACCAATCCCTTCTTAACAGCCTCCAGTGATGGAACACCCACAACTTCTGAAGGCAAGCCATTCTGCTGGTTAATTGTTCTCACTGTTAGGAAATGTCTCCTTAGTTGGAGGTTGCTTCTCTCTTTGATTACTTTTCATCCTTTGTTTCTTGAAAGTAGGGAGGGTCCCTCCTGAGACATTTGCCATGCCCTCATTTCTTCTGCAGGATCAGCTGTCACTTGACTGACCATTGGCTAGTAGAATAGAATAGAGCTGGAAGATAGAATAGAGTCTGTGGCTCTTCCCAAGATCATTTCCACATACCATTACCCAAACTTGGTAGATGCTGAGAATTCTGGTTATTGGTCCACATGTATGGAAGATATCAGACTGAAAAAAAATGGGAGTAGAGAACTATCTTGTTCTTTGGAAGCCTTTGAGATAACCATTAAAATATTTTTTTAGAATAGCTCTCTTCTGTCCATAACCTGCTCAGCAAACAAGTATTTTATAGGTAGTTTCTAAACAGAAAAACAGTGTCTAATGTATTCTTAATTGTGAAAGGTATGATCTTGTTTTGTTTCAAATGGAGTTTAAACTTACAGTACCATTTTCATTTTATTTGTCCTTCTTCTCCTCAATATTTTACATTTCTTTATATTTATATAAATATAAATAGTTATATAATTCATATTTCTTTAGATTGACAAACCCTTAGGAATATTAATATTTACAACAAGAATTGAACTCACAAGATTAAATAAATAAATAAATAAATAAATAAATAAGATTGATGTTTCTGAGGGGAAAAAGAAATAGTATTAAAAACCAGCCATAGTTAAAGGAATATTAAATAAGAATAAAAGCTGAAGCTGGAATGGAAAGAAGTAGAGATTGAAAAGTGACAAAACCATTGTCAAAATACAATGTAGGTTCCTGCAACATTCAAGAGTGAGAAATGAGTGCCAAAAAGTCCATTAATAATATGAATGGGAGAAAGAGATGCAAGGTTTAAACCTTGGAACCGACATATACCCATGGCAAAGTGCCTCAATTCTTCACTAGCTGTTCTTCATTGTTATTAAAGCTTATTCCACGTCTGCAATTAAATCAGTTTCTCTGAGCTATTTTTCTTGAATCTTCCACTACTAAGTTCATGTGTTTGTATTTCTAAAGAAAGAGTAATTGCCATTCCCAAGAATATTGAAACACTAAATATGTATATACTCAGACTTCTGATCAAGATTACATGTTCTCGGATGGATTTTGGCATTCTCTGGTATCCCCCATAATATTTTAATCTTGATAACTAATTGCTATTTAAAGTTCACAAAGCAAAACCAAAGTCAGCTAATTACATTGTGTTTTGATTATCAGCAAAGGCTTGTAAATAGAGTATACACTTGTATCTGCATCTGTAGGGATGTGGTGGGTTGGGCATTCTGGCTCCCTCAAACAGGGATCTTAAGTCTTCACCCACAATTGCTAGTGTTGCAACCCCTGTTAATTGGTTTCCACAACCCCTTTCATTCAAAGGAAATGTTTCTTTTTTGCCCTTTATTCTGAAAGTAAAATCTCCCTGTTTTTATTCTGTCTTTTTTTAAATGTCTATAAAATCAAAGTTGCAAAATATGCTAATTTATTCTCACGGAATGTACAAGTACTACTTATTGTTTATTTTTTAAATTTATTCAATGTATATGCTGCCCATATGACTATCCAAAGTAACACTAGGATTATTAGAGAATTTCACTGTTTATTTATGTATTGATAGTTTAAAGGACAAATGGGAAAGGAACAAGGGAATTAGGCTATTTGCCAGTATCAAAGACTTTATGCACATATGCACGGGTGCACATGCATACCAGTGGTGGGTTTCCAAAAATTTCACTACCGGTTCTGTGGGTGTGGCTTGGTGGGCATGGCAGGGGAAGGATACTGCAAAATCCCCATTTCCTTCTGATCAGCTGGGACTCAGGAGGCAGAGAATAGATGGGAGCTGGGACAGTCAGACATGCTATTTACCGGTTCTCCGAATTACACAAAATTTCCGCTACCGGTTCTACAGAACTGGTCAGAACCTTCTAAAACCCACCTCTGATGCACACATAGACACAACTAGAAAATAATGATAACGAGGGCATACAAACAGCTCTGATCACTCCATAAAAACAAAAGTACAAAAATACATTCATCAGTCCTTATTTTAGGATTGGGATGGTTGGCTTGGAAGATTATCAAAACAAATTTTGGAATTTTATTCACAACCCACTAATGTATGTGAAATTGAAATTGCAGGAGAAATTTGAAAAAGTACAGATGATTCTTTTTACGGAAGCTCTAAAATAGGAAGTATTTCTCCTTTATCATACAGTTGGTAAACTTTACTATTCATTATGAACCATAAAACCATAAAAATGTACAGAAAGCTGAGCTCCTCAAGTAACTGAATGGGGAGATGGAAAGTCTCATATTATGCTTTTTCCAGATTACAGTAACAGAGGTCAACAACACAGAAAGATGTTCAACAGGGTGAAAAAAAATGCTTAGAGAAAGAATCTTTGATATATCACCCAGTTTCTAATTGCCTTTGTTTTTAACTTATCAAGTGGAGCTCAGAAATACTTCCATAATCATGTGAATGCTGAAAATTATCCCAACTCTTTTAAGATTCTGTTAAATCAGTGGTTTCCAATTATTTCTTTATCTCTGGTTCTTAACTATGTCTGCTATATTTATAAGTCATTGGCTACATTAAAAAGTTATGAATTACCTTTTTTTTACACTGTATTCCTTCCTTCTTTCCCTACTGTATTTTTATCTAAAACTCACTTTCATTTAAGATTCATATATTTTAATACATTAATCTCCAGAGGACTTTATTTCACTGTCTATTAGTTTATATAGTGTTAATGATAAAAACCATTTGATTTGTTTCTTAAACTGTACAGGAGGTACAGGTTTGTATATTCATAATATTTGACTATTGCCCATTGGGGCTTTTCAATTTTATTTTTAATTTTGCCTCTGTATTTTATCATGCTTTCCTAGCTTGCCTGCAGCTTCAATATAGTCCAGATATGGCATGCGTGTATATCATATCATATGTACCTTTTTTCTTGCTCATTATTTTTAAAAAAATATTAATACTATCTAATGACATTCGCCTTTATAATATTGAATGTGAAAGGGTTATTTGGGATCTCCAGTCAAGCATAAACAAATGCTAAGTTTAAAGTGATGGGAACTGAGACTGTTTTTTTCACCAGAGGCGTATATTTCCTCTAAACAGCTTTTATAGAAAGTTTGGGTAAGGGAGCAAGTAGCAAGTAGATAATTCTAGATATTCAAAAGATGTTACAGTTTTAATTAGTTTTTAAAGCTGATTGTGAGAGAATAAATATCAGTGGAGACAGTAATAGAGATAGAGTCATTTAGAGTTGTACTGCATACAAGTTTAAAACATTTTTTTTATTCTTTGCATCATCAAAGTTATTTATTTATTTATTTATTTATTTATTTAGATTTATATACCGCCCTTCTCTCCAAGGGGACTCAGGGCGGTGAACCAGTTTGGTGATGTCATATCATCACTGCTACCAGCTCAGGAGAACCAGGGTGAACCGGGAGGAACCCGCCACTGACGCGCAGGGCACTTCTGCACATGTCTGGGTGGGTGGGTGGAGCCTCCTGCTGCCACCGCTACCGGTTCGCCCAATCTGGTGCAAACCGGTAGCAACCCCCCACTGCTCAGAACAAATACATAATTAGCAGTATCTACTGTGAGAGAAACTGCTGAAAGTAATACCTATCTTTTGCAGATGAGGTTGTTGAAAAATACCCCAGGTACAACATCTTTGTGTAAAATTTCACCATCCTTGTACCCTGGACTAAAATAAATGGTGCCCAGTTTTTTTCCTTAGGAATAAAAGCACTAGAAAAATGTTTGGACTCTAAAAGACTGAGAACCATTTATTTTTACTGGCATTTAAATGTTGTTTGGGGAGATGGTGAGAGAGTAGGGACTAAAGTTTGGCCATGGAACAAATAATAAATGGCAAGATAACATACTATCAATGGCTGCAATTTTGCCATTGCAGAGAAAAGAGGATAGATTGGGGACCTATTCCATTCCTTTTAGAATGCTGTACCCAGAGGAATCTCACAGATCAGAATCTCAATCTGCTGCTAATATTGAATGCTTGCTATAGCATTTTGATAGCCAAGACAGGTAGCAATACTGTTAACATACTATCCACACCACTGCACTCCAGTTTTTGAAGAAACTATAATGGTATCTGGCTTCAATGGACTCTAGATATTATTTTGCGGGAATTCAAGGTCCATGCTAAAGCTGCATAACTGGGAGTGGCCCAGGGTAGCAATAGCATTTAGTCTTATAGACTGCTTCACAGAGCTTTACAGTCCTCTCTAAGTGATTTTCAGAATCAGCATATTACCCCCAACAATTTGTGTCCTCATTTTACCGACCTCGGAAGGATGGAAGGCTGAGTCAACCCTGAGCTGGTGAGAACTGAACTGTCAAACTACAGAAGTCAGCAGAAGTAGCCTGCAGTACTGCATTCTAACCACTGCGCCATCCCGGATATCCACAGAGCTATTCCAACTGGTTATTTCCACAAATTACAGGGCATACATTGAACATAACATTCTGTTCAGCTGTTGCCGATGATTAGAAAGTGGATGCTTGATGAATTTAGGTGGTTTTCTAAGTATGTTTGGGGAAATTTGCACCTCATCTATTATCAAAATCCCAGGGACCAGAGGCTGGGAAGGGTCTGGATGAATTTAGGCTGAATCCCAGCAAGACAGAGTTATTGGTTGTTGATGAAACACCTTGGTTCATTGATGGTCTTAGTAAACAATTTAAAGGAAGATTCCCTTCCTCCGAAGAAACAGCACTATAACTTCTGACCTCATGGGTTCCTTTGGGAGGCCAAAAGGAAAGAGGGGTGCCATTTAGGTTGTGTGTCAGTTTCAGCCCTAAACAGATATTAAAGCTCTGGCAAAAGTGACTTATACCCTCATTACCACCCATTTGAATTACTGTACACTCTATATGAGGGTATCTTTGAAGATAATCAGGAAACTACATCTGATTTAAACAATAGCTGGTAAGAGGCAATATAAAATCAATTTTGGGACTGTCTAAACCTAATTCAAAACACTGTTTTTCACCAATAAGGCCTTCTGTCGATTGGCTTTGAGATCATCTTTAGGTAGATACTTCCCACCTTCTTAGGGTAGAGTCTTCCTGTGTTCAAGCAAAGAGTAAATGTCTAGAGTCCCGTTCCCCCCAAGCCATCAAAGACACATTGACGTTAAGGGGATCCTTGTCATCGAGAACTGAGCAATGGAAGGTGTGCAAGGCACATTTCTTATCTGCTTTTTACAGATCTGTGAAAATTAGTTTTCTTGTTGATTTGGCATTATGCTACTGTCTGATTTACTGTATCGATGCTGAATTACATATGTATTCTTTTTAGTTTTCACATACAGTCTGGAATCCTAGAAGCTGTATGGAGTATGGTAATGCTAAATAAATAAAAACATCAACATTTATTTGCAAAATATGGAAATAACCAAATGGATCTTGTAGTTCTTAAACCTGCAGCAAAGCTTACTTGGCATTTTGGCCTAGTAAGCAACTAAGAGCAATGAAGTTGATCAGTAAAGAGTTGGATCACAAATGGAAGAAGTGTCACAATGAAAGGGACAATAATCCCATTCCATGGCATTCCATGTATTGAAAAAGGATTAGTTTTCTGCCTCCATTGCTTCCATGTGAACCTGGTCAGCAGTGCTTTTCCATACTGTGTGGCATCTCTTCCACACAGTAAAATGTTAAAGCAAAACAGATGGAAAAGTTGGAGGCTCATTGTGAGCAACTTTGATTCTTCAAAGTCCCAATTTTGCCTTAAAGTGATTACAGTACTAAGATAGGAAATAGGGAGATAATCTTGGCAATTGTTTTCCACGTTCATAAATATATTTTTTTTCCAGCTTCAGAGCTCAGGGGTGTGAACAGGGAAATAAGGTTACAACCAACCTTTTCCCTTTCTTACATTAAAACCATGTTGGGATCACCATTATAGCAGGTGATCAAATACCTCCTTGGGCATAGGTTGAGTTCCTGCATCCTTAAAGAATACAGTAATAAGATTTTACTAAAAAGGACTCCAGTGAACTTGGAAGACTATTCTAAATATAAGTCAGTTCATTCAACATAAGCATTTGTAATTCCGTTTTGTTCAGATGATAATGTTGCTTCTGAAGTTCAACAATAGTTGGAGGTTTTGGAAGAATTAATTATGGATTCCAAGTCATTAACCATTTTTTATCACAAGAAGTTGAAAAAAAAATATGGAATTAAAATTAGGTATTTACATGACCTGGAATAATGAGTTTGAATAGCCTTTCCTGGATATTCAAAGGGAAGAAATGCTTTGAATAATATGAAATTAATTTCCTGTGATCTTAAAATAAGGTTAATAGTAAAGTTAATGCTACAATGTTTATATTACTTGATTGTTTATATGTGTCAGAATTTGAATTAGGGTGCTGCTTTGAATTTATGCTTTGCTTTCCTCTGTTTTATTGAGCAGGGGCAAAGAAGAAAACCTTTCAGTAATTTGTAGATTTGTAAATAAAGTTTTTTTTTAATAAATATAAAAATATTATTTTATAAAATACTTTTTATAAATAATTTTCCATTGTTTTATATTTTCATTATTATTATGATTATTGGTATTGGATTACATTCTATAATTAATGTTTTATACTTTTATATAGATATTCATCAGAAATAAAACATAGTTAAAATGTAAGTATATTCCCAAGGAGTACAGACTGCCGGAATATGAAGAGAAGATTTCAACTATCACAAAAGGTTACAAAAGTAGACAGTTTCAATTAGACCCTAATTATTAACTGGTTTTATTGCACTTCAAATTTAGAGAAAAATATTGGGTTTTCCCTCTTAAATTTGATGATCAACCAATATTATTGAAGTGTTACTTTCACGTTAGTTGATAGTGAGAATGTTCTTTTTCCTTATCCCTTCCTTAACAAAACCAAGATAGACTTCTTAAATTAGCCAGTTACATCTAGTGTTATTGATGCAGAGACTATATTTCAACATAATTGGGGAACAGTGCCCCAGATGACTTTCTCAACATTTCACTAGCTCAATATATGTCTGTTAAAACTGTGTGACAAATACAGTATCAACAGTATATGCAATTAGCAGAGAAACAGATAAATAAACGAACAGAATTTTTATCTCCAACCTAGGAAAGGCTTTGCAGAAAACAGTTAGCTAACACTTTTATTACATTTTACTCTAATCTAAAAAGAAATGCTGATAATTGTTGTGCATTGAAATGGAACAACAGAATATGTAAAATAAAAAGGTAAAGGTTTTAAAAAAAACCTTTTTACCCATTGAATGAAAGAAAATGGAAGAACTGGAGCCAAACAGTTTCTGCTTCAGAATGGATTTGAAAACAACTATGTATTGTGGTAAATACTAAGTATATCCATAGTATTTATTTACCCAATTGAGAGGTCTTGAGGATTCTGTGTGCTGCCTTTTCTTGTTCACATGAGCCAAATGATAGTGAGCTTACTGAAGCTACTCAGTTGTGCAAAGCATTCTGCTCATGTTCATAGTATTAACCTCCCCATAGCTCAAGTCAGAGGACAAGAATTGTGTGGTGGGGGGGGGGAGAGAATCTGGGACATCGTGGATATGATTCTAAAATATATTGGCTCCTTATATCCTGGATTAGCACAATATTCAGTAGGAATTGTAAGTATTTCAACCCAAACAACAAACACTGTTGGAGAAGACTTGGAATTAGCTGATCCAGAACAGCCAATCTTACTGTAGTACCTGCTGTGTGTTAAATGGTTTTTGCACTCCCTTAGGCAATTAATTTTGGACTAAACAAATTGGCTTCCCTCCTTCCACTCCATGTCCATTAACAGACTATTCAATTGCCAGCTTGGAAAAAGAAAGGCTGAGCTGTTTTTGTGCATCAATTCAATGCACCAGCTCTGTCCACACACTTCAAAGAATCAAACCGTTGAAATGGCTACTAAATGCCTCTAATCTTATCTATTTTTATACCGCTGACCCACCTCACAATAATTTAGTAAGAAAATGTGGAGCCCTTCTCCAGACCCAAAGCAAAACAAAAGCAAAAATGCCCTTACTGGGCACAAAATGCTGAAATGAATACTCCAAATTGAAGTTCTTTAGTCATTCAAGTGGAATTAACTGCCAATAGCATTGGAACTTAATGAAACATTTTAAAAGGCTTGCAAGAGAAAACAAGTAAGATACAGACCTGTCAGAAAAAATCTATCCTTGCCCAATGAATGTCTGTGGTAAGGATTTAAAATAATTATGATCTCACAATAAGCCACCAATGGTTCAAAATATGGTTCAAAATGATCCATTTACTTCACATTCTCCTCAGGGGGGAAAAACATAGTTGTAGATTAGGAACTGCACTCTTCAAATGTATAAGGAGAAACTGGATCTCATCTGTAAAGCAAATATACTAACAACGCGTTGGTGTTTGAAAAATAGAAGCTACTTCTCCATTGTCTCTGAAATATTCCAAAAACATGTTGCCTGTGGTGTCTTACCTTCACTAATATAACACATAGAGTTTTAGATCTGACATCTGATTGCTATAAGAGTCACTTTTTTCATCTAACATGTATGGCTACACTGATTTATTTTTTCTAATATACAACTATAATTATAGTTGAAACTATTGTGATAATGATAGTTATCCATAAACAAATACCTAGGTGTTCTTTTAAAAATCAACAGGACAGAGTTAAAAATTGGATTAGGGTTGAGGTATAAAGAAGAATGGATATAAGTCTGACTTCCTTTATTTCTAAAGTTTTGAAGAAGAGCACTCAAAGGAACCTGAAGAGAACTTTATTCAAGAATTATAAGGACTAAGTGATTCATGGGGAAACTTTCTCTGGATTCATATTTTTGTTGTTGTTGAGAATTGCATGTGAAAAATAGAGGAAGTTTGAGGAAGTGCAGAATCTGAAGACTAATCCTTAGAGTTGTATAAAGCTTTGAAGAGGTGCTTTATTTCAATGGTACTTTGAGAAAAACACATCTTCAGAATTGCTTTGCAACCACTACCCTTTAAAAAAAAAAGATGAAAGTAAAGTGTCACTTCAGATTTTAAAATTTCAACATTATTTTTATATGTTTCTCTTTTTTATCATTTGTGAGATTGGCCTACCTCCCGAAAGCAAAGAGTGGAGGCAAGAGATAGGCTGATATCCGTCCCTACAGTACGATATTGCCAGGAAGTGACATACAGAAAATTTCATCATTTCATTTTTATTTTATTTGTTTCTGTTCAGAAAGTCACACGCTTCCCTCATGCACTGGAAGTGAGGCAAGAGAATAGCAATAGTACTTAGACTTATATAATGCTCCATAGTGCTTTACAGTATTCTCTGAGTGGTTTACAGTGTCAGCATGTTGCCCCCAACAATCTAGGTCCTCATTTAACTGACTTCAGAAAGATGGAAGGTTGAGTCAACCTTGAGCTGTTCAGGATTGAACTTCTGGCTGTGTAGCCTGCAAGACTGCATTTTAACCACCATGCCACCATGGCTCCAGGTGAGGTGTCTCTGGAGAATAAGTATGTGAAGTGTTGCTAATGAAGCTGCATTAGAGCAGGAGGAAGAGTCAGGTGGAAAGATCCCAGAGACTTCCATGCTATTCACTACAGATTCATTGTAACTCTTTACCTAGAAAACTTTTTAACCAATAAATTTGAACCTATTCCCAAATTTGACACAAGAAACAATTATGTAAATGAATGGTTTGGTTTGGTTTGGTTTGGTTTGGTTTGGTTTGGTTTGGTTTGGTTTGGTTTGGTTTGGTTTGGTTTGGTTTGGTTTGGTT
>WNWU01000057.1:2611411-2622182 GCA_012654045.1 Ptyas mucosa
TTTGGTTTGGTTTGGTTTGGTTTGGTTTGGTTTGGTTTGGTTTGGTTGTATTTTCACAATAATATTGTTTGGACCAACTTAGTTCTGACAAAGCTGTTTTTAAAGTTCTTGTAAAGGTTGAGATTGATTTACCTAGATTGCAGAAATAGAGATTGATTTACCTAGATTGCTTCTTGGTTGTTTATTATGTGCCTTTTCTTAGGCTGTTTGATCCTGATGCTGTTTATGCTTCTAAAGCAGTATTTTTCAAACTTGGCAACTTTAAGATTGACTTTAAGGTTGACAGTTAAATCTTGAAATTTAAAACTTAAATCTTGATTAAATTGAGACTTTAAGATTTAAAGTTACCTTTAAGATTTAAAGTCGGGAATTCTGGGAGTTGAAGTCCACATACCTTAAAGTTGCCAAGTTTAAAAACACTGCAATTGAGGCTTTTAAGCCAGTGACTTACTTTTCTGAGAAACTAAAGGAAATTTATGAAATTGGTATTCATGCTTTATGCGAACTTTGGAAAAATGAAGTTGAATGACCTGTTTTGTAAACCAATAGAAAAATTCATCAAAGTATGGGAAATGATTTATTTCATAAAGTTGAATTATTAAAAAAGGCAATCCTCTTTCCGTTTTGAACATCCTGGAGAATGTTTCGTAACAGTTGAAAGCTAATACATCACACACAGTACATTACATCTAAATTCAGCTAAAAGTATCCTTTTCATTTCTTCAGTCTGATTTATCAGGCATGCTATGGGTTCCAGTAACTTATTAAAAATTACACATTATCCATCACATTTTAATTACTAGTGAAATCATTAGTATCACATAAGAAAATGAATTAAAGTAAAAATTATAATGAAAAAAATAAATTATGAAATCTAAACTTCTGCATCACTTACACCAAAAAAAATGATTTGTAGCACACCAAAAGCTTTTTCCACTTCCAACAGGTCACACTGCAGATTTATGTGTATCAGTGTACAAGTTTATTATATCAGAAGTCTTATATTACCTGAAGACTGATGACCTTTCCTGAAACTGGATTGTCCAGGCTAACTTATTATGGGTAATAGTTGCTGCAATATCACCAATGTAGCTGTTAACATCTTAGCATCAATATCTAATAGAGATATCAGGAAATAACTTGCGCACTGGGTAGGATCCCTATAAGGCTTTGAAACTGCAGGGATATAAGCTTAACAATATGTGGATGACAGATTTTTATTTTTCAAGAGACACCTGTAATATTTCCAGAAATATAGAAGCTCCTTAGCTCTTGAATGTTTCTACCATTTAAAGGTTATTCTTGGGGCCTTACTGAATTTCATTGTATCAATAGTATAGGGTTGTGGGGTTGTTGTTGTTGTTGTTGTTGTTTTGTTACATCAGAAGTGAGGTTAATTTGTTTTTATTCTTAATTTCTGAAAGATTTGTGTCAATTTAAGAAAATCATCTATCTATTTGTGAGTTATATTTACCAATATGGAATATCAATTTTTATAAAATTAAAAAATAATGATTTCATTATAATTAGTGAAATTTGTTTCAGATAAATCTCATTTCTTGCCAATGAGAAGCTTGTCATAGTTTTTTTTCTCTTCGTGTTCCCATATGTTTGTCTCATTTATTGTGTGTGTGTATGTTCACATAATGGGTCCAATTCCAACTGAATAGATTTAAAAGTATAATATGCTTCTTGAATCTGTTTTGTGGAATAGTTCATGTTTGTTATGTTATGATTCATTCATCTCTTTCTATAAGGAAGGACAGGCTATTATCTTGCCAAGAATAAGATGCTTTAAATATATCCGAGATTATCCACATATTTATTTGAAGAAAAAAGAAATCTGCATCTTTCTTCTCTTGTTCTACAAGCTGTGAATTTTCCAATTAGGTTTTTTTAAGATAACGGCTTCCACTAACAGAGATGTTTTTATCCAAACTCAGTGATAACACTATGACTCCATGATTGAAATTAAACTTGAACCAACTTTGCATTTGTCAATTAAATTAATCACTGAATGCAATATGGAAAAAACAATTCAGTCTTGAATATATACTCCTTGGGGAAATAAAAATATAGTACTCCTTAAACCAATTCCCTGTTTGCTCACTAAATTAAATTCCTGGATGTAAACATAAAGAACACTGTGACTTTGCTGATTATCTACATTATCTCATAATCTCAAAATGTTCTCTCAATAATTATGTAAAACACTAGATTTATTTTTGGTTGGACAATAATAATTTATCTATCCCCCTTGAATTGGACTACTCAAATTATATTGTAGACATCATCTAAACTCTGTTGTTGAATTATACACTTAGTAGTTGTTTTCACTAAAACTGGTACTACTGGCAAAGTTTAAATGTATGTAAGTCTGCTGAATGCATTCATTAGTTAAAAGGCTTTTTTCATTTAGGAGCATGTATTTTACTTGTAAAAACAAACATTCAAATTCATCAATTTCTATTCATTTAAAAAATCCTTCTTTTAGCTATCCCTTTCAGGTCTTTAACCTCCAAATTTGGCTTACAAAAACACAAAACAAAAACACAAAACTACAACAGAAAACCACACTCCCAATGTATTATTTATTGGTGTGGCAATTGTATTAGAGCCCTAAAGTACAAACAATTCAAAATTTACACATTTGGTCTTTAAACCCTACCTAATTCATAAATAACTTTTTTAAAAATACAAAAAAATATATATTTGAAAATCATGAATAAAAAGGAAGTAGAATGTACTTATATGTAGGAAAAATGTAATATTCAAGCCTATTGGGGTTTTTTTTTAGAAATGAAAATAAAATCAGAAGTATTTTTTAAAAATCTGTGGTTGGCAAGACTTTTGTTGCAGATATGCAAATTACTCAGACTTATCTCTTTCCTTGAAGGCTGCAAATAAAAAAATGTGGGGAAAGCCGCAAAAAAGTATTCTGTGTAATTAATAGGGCTTTTGAGTTGCCAAACCAGTAAATCATTTCTGAGTGAACTCATGTGGAACTTTTAATTAGGATGGGTAGCTGTCTGGGTTTTTTAATGTTCAGGGTTTCTTGGGCCCTGGGTAAATCAAATATGGGATACAGAAAGTCTTCATCCTTTTTTGTCTAACTGTGAAGAAGGCTTGCTGGAATTATTTGTGCCACTGTGCCAACCAGAAATGTAAATCTGGAAATTGCATAAGCTTCTTTTCCTCATACTCCAAATTTGTTCTCCTTTGGGTTGATTGTCATATTTTATCTTATGTTTCCCACCTTAAGCCACCCAAAAAACTACCATGACAACTAGTCAGAAAACTAAGAGAGCTGTTAATTAGATTGACTGACAATCTAGGCATCAGTAGATTCAGCAGAATCTACCTGAAACAGGTAGAAACAAAATGTTTAGACAGTTGCTGTTAATGCTGCAAATAATAGAATCAAAGGAGACTATTTTTCCCTGCTTTTTTTGTCCTTGGATGCAATCTAAGACTTGTTGGCAAGCCACCTGCTGTTTAGTTATTGTTGTGGCTCAAGCAGGTGAAGCTGAAATTATTTTTTCATTTGTTGGGGTCTTGACGTCTCGTTGCTTTAACTGCTTCTTTATCTCCTTTCGATCTTGCCAGCCTTATCAGCAAATTCTCAGAATGAGCAGTTTAGTGACTGAAACATGATATGCATCTCAACATGGTTTACTTCTGAGGAGTAATTTCAACCAGAATGTCAGGTATAGATACAGCTTTCAATATATTTCACATCTGAATTGAGGGGTCAACCACAGTTCCCATCCAGCAAAGGGGAGCAAATAATGTGTTCTCTGAAGCCACAGTGTCCAGCTCTGCAACAGACTCTCCAAAAGACAAGTCTGGGTGGGGAATTATGCAAGAAATATTTGTCTCAAAGGAAATGAAAGAGAAGAAGAAGGGGGAGGCTCATTTTAGGTATACAATGTATTATTATCTTCCCCAAATACCAGAGATGACAAAAGCAGTTGATTAATTTCTCATCTTTGAGACTGTGTCTCAAAATACAGTCCACAAATATTATTGGGGAAGAGAGAAACTAACTGTGGCTTAGCACATCACTATTTTCCAGTAACATTTAGACTAATCACATTTTTAAAGTATTACAATTTCCTATCTTTTTTCATAGTTTCTGATACACAGAAACAGCAAATAGTGTGGATTTCTGGATTTTATGAGATAGAAATAATTGCCTACCTGTGTTTTCCATATCACTATGAATGTCAGATATTCTAGCATCGTTCTTTGGTTAAACACTGTCAAACTAGTTATTAAGTCTGCATTACTATTAATCTTCTCATCGTTCCTATCACCTATCTCCTCCCACTTATGACTGTATGACTGTAACCTTGTTGCTCTTATCCTTAAGATTTATATTGACTGTTTCCTAATATGATTTGATTGCTTATTTGTTCCCTATCACTATCATTAAGTGTTGTACCTTTGATTCTTGACGAATATATCTTTTCTTTTATGTACACCGAGAGCGTATGCACCAAGACAAATTCCTTGTGTGTCCAATCATACTTGGCCAATAAAGAATTCTATTCTATTCTATTCTATTCTATTCTATTCTATTCTATTCTATTCTATTCTATTCTATTCTATTCTATTCTATTCTATTCTATTCAAAAGGAGGGGGAAATCAGAATTACTTTTTTCTTACAAAATAGGCAAAGTAGGGGATATTTTGTCTAATATCTCAGTTTCAAGAACTAAGAGTAGCTAAAAGTTAGCTCTTTTTAAAATGATAGTTAGAAATTATGACTCACTAATTGGCCACTCTCGTCAGTGTTGCTGGGGGGACAACTAGGTGTTTAAGATTACACGCTACATACAAGCCGAATATTTATAAGAATGTTTATGGAAGGAAAAGCATTTCTTCCACTAAAATTATTGCTACTACCCCAAAACCCTGTTTTCATAAAATAACAGCTGAAGAGAAATGCCTATATCTGACATGCTTTGCATGTTGAAGGTTCTAGATTCAATCAGGCATATCCAAATAGAAATAGAAAATCTCTAAAGCGTGCTCTTGTAAGGCATCGCTCAATGATTTAAACAATGAATCCTCAATTTTGTATCAAGTGGGCAACAGTTTGGTCACTAAGACATACCATGGTACTCCCCAAGCTAAGCTCTGTACCTTTCCTACTTGGTTTTAATTTACAATAATAAATGGGTAGCCAGGATATTATGAAGCAAAGTATCTGTACTTCAACAATGCCACTGTAGATCTTAGTAAAGTGCTTAGAAAATTCTGTGCTTCTTTTCCTTATGGAATATGTGTGTCTCATTCAGTATAAGATCTTATATTCCTGTAAGAAATAAAGGAGTCACTGAAACTATGAGGTAAGAAATTGTTGTAGGATTAGGAACCAAGGAGAATCAGTTTTCCAAATAGATGTAGAGAGGCCAGAATTGCTATACAGTTATGCCGTTGTGCAAAAGCATGGGATGCAATTGTGCATCCCTTGCTATCATTTGTGTAAACAACCATCACTGAAAGTAACTCTGTTTTCAAAAATTTAGAATTGTCAGTTCTAGATTAACTTAATATCTGTCAGGAATGTAACAATATCCTTTTTCGCAACATGCTTAGAATCAGTTAGTGGACTGTGAAGACCCAGAAAAGAAATCTAAACATCCTGCCACCATAGACTGGACTAAAACTAAATTACTTTTACCTTGTCTGTAATCTTACATCCCCCTACCTAAGCATAAATCACCTTAAATGCAATGCCCCTACTTGCACTTTTTCCTCAGTAGATATATATATAGGATTGCAGCCGGTTAAAGTGAAATCAATAGGATTTGCGTTAATCATGTTGATTTTTAATTTCATTTAAATGGGATTTACTATACTACTGTTAAATATAATTAGTCTGGATCTACTTATCTTGATTTTTCCAGCCATTGGAAAATAGCTGCAATATTAACTAAAGGACTTTATCTTTGAATAATACATTGATCGTAAGACAGGTCACATATGTGAACAGTTTTGTAACATGTATAAACAGCTAAAGCTGTTTTTCCTCTTGGCTTAAATGGAAGGTTCAGAATTATATCTTTTTTTTTCTTTCAAAGTTTCATAGTTTCATAATATTGATGTCCAGTCTTAACAGGTATATATCACATCCTATCAGATTATATATTGCAGCTGGGGAGAAACAGATATGCAAATCTACATTTCTGAAAAAGACTTAGTGATTCAAGGAGAAACAGTTCCCATTTCCTATTTTGTTTCCTTAAAGCATTTTGTTGATTGTTTATTTACAAGTAGGACTCACATTTACCTATTGGACTATTACTTTCCTTATATTTGTATATATTCACTTGCTAGCTTCAGTAACATTAGTTCTCAATTATTTATCAGTTTTCTTCAAAGTTTATGTCTGCCAAAATGTAATAATTTTACTACCAAATTTAAGTAGATTACTATGGGGTGTGTCCATTAGCAGAGTGCTAATGGAATACAGTAGTTCCTGTGGCCTGCAGCCATGGACTGCCTAGCTCTGATTTTAGTCTTGTGTTTTGATTTATAATGTGTTTTGGCTCATAATGAAAATGCACAGTTACTTTTTCAGGTTACCATGCGTATTAAATAAATGAACAATAGCTTATTTTTGCTCTTTGAATGCCTGGTTTGCAATTTAGATGCATTGCCAGTTTCTGCAGAAATATATTTTGCATAAATGAACATGTAAACACTTTAATTAAATATAATTACTGAAGATTCCATTTCAATATATACATTCTGGTACACTCTGATTCCTCCAAATCAATCATGTTTTGAAGTAGAATTTTGTGTCTACAAATATGAATGTAGTTATGTAAGGGTTGTAAGGTCTCTTCTAATATTCATTACAGCAAACAATGTTACCAACATTCCAGCCGGGGAGAATTCTCCATCCTCCATTGATGAACTCTTACTTTAAGAAGTTTCTTTTGGTCATATACTGAAAAAAGTCTAATTATCCATTAAGTTGGTCATTCTGGAAACAAGACATCCAACAGGTCTCCTCATGTTCTTATCATTTTGTCCAAATTTTAGACAGCCAAGAATAAATCTTTTGTTGTTGTGAATGTGACAGCTCTATCTCACAACAAATATCCCCCTTTACACGGGGGGGGGGGGGGGAGAGGGAGGGACAGATTCTTAAAATCTATTTTCTTAGCTTTTTAGCTGTGAGCATACAGGTTGCTTTTCTTTTCTATGATGCTTTCCCAATTTAAAAAACTAGTTTCCAATGCAAAAAAATATATTTTACTTGCCCATAATTTATCACTGCAAATATTACAACGGTTTTTTTTATAGAAAAACTGTATATGTATTCTGGCCCCCAGAATAGTGATGTACATGAATTTGCATAAATATATCCTAATTCTGGACAAATGTATAACATTTTCACAGTTGAGGATTATTTTGAGTTATGTAGCTCTATAAAAATGCAATCTTATTTATATTCTGATTATTAAGAGGAGCTGTAAAACTAAGCACTAGCTGTTACTAATTTTTTCTAAAAGATAAAGATGAATGGAAAAAACAGCTTTTCATCCATGGATTGATTATAGTACAAATTGCTTATTGTTTATGCAGTCTTATTGATAATTTTTTTCTTTATTTCATGCTGACTTTCTTTCTTTTTTAAATGGATCAAAAACATGGCTCAAGGAACAATTAAGTCATATCTTTCTGGATAATCAGAAGCATGCAATGGGATTATAATTAGATGAATGAAACCTACTCCTTGCATGTCTAATGAGATGTATTATCCATAGGTTATTTGAGACACATAATCCATTTTAAAGCCTTAATAACAATTGTAGATTTTTACATAACTGATAAGCCGTGTCTATTCAGAAGTTAGCTCCCAAATAATAACACTCCTAGGTATATAGGTTTAAGATTGAAGCCTAAAATATCTGTCCTGAACAATATGTTGCCTAGAATAACAATTTTATTTTCAACATTGTTATAAATAGTTCTCAGTTCATGCATCTTGCATTCCCTATCAGCACACTGAATAATTATTCTAACTTGAATATATACGCACTTATTACTCTCAGCCTTCAATCTGTTGAATGGGATCTATCAGAATACTGAGGTGACTGAGGTTTCTATCTCAATAAAATAAAGAAAGCTTTCCATTAATTGGCTGCTTAGGGAACTGAATGCTAGCCTAGAAAGGTTAGTGGTTTCAACCAGTCTTGCTTGCCAAATATTCTTAGCTTTCAAAGCTTTGAGTAAGGATAGAACTTTAAACAGTCCTTGCAAAAGATACAAGAGGGGAAGATAGGAGCCAAAAGAAAATTGGATACTGTGGTTTGTCTAAGATGACACATCTTAATCTCTCTCCAACTTTCTGGAACATTATACCCTTCATTTCAAGGGAATGGATGAAAAATTGTAACAAATGTATGAAAACTAAATTGTGAATTTACTGGGTGTGCAAGCATAGAGAGTCCATACTGTTCACTGAAGAGTATTTCAAGTGGAGCTGCCTGCAGAATCTCTGCCTCTGTATCTATAATCAAGCAGATGTTACAAAATCATTAAAAGCCCCTGATATTTTTCCTTTCCTTTTAATGAAACAGACATGTAAAGGAATTAAATATATCAATATCAATTTCTCCCTTTTTCCACATTCCCATTATATAAAGTGTGATTATATTCTCAAAATCTGGAAAGTAGCCAGTACTGCAGGCTACTTCTCCTGACTTCCGGCTGCCTGCAATTTGGCAGTTCAAATCTCACCAAGCTTTCATGGTTAACCCATCCTTCCATCCTTCTGAGGTGAGTAAAATGAGGACCCAAATTGTTGGGGGCAATATGCTGACTCTGTAAACCACTTAGGGCTGTAAAGCACTATAAAGCAGTATATAAGTCTAAGTGCTATTACTATTGCTATAAAAGCATTACATGGTACAGTGGAATTCAGTCAGTAGTCCAACACTATCTTGTCTTGTCTTTTACCTAAACACTCTTTCTTGTTTGGCTCTTCACTGTTGCATTGCAGTAATAAAGATTATGTAAGACATCAAAACAGACCAAGAGCCTTTCACAACAATTTTCATATAAAATGTAGGTTTCCCCTCAAGCTCACGGCCTATGGAGGAATTTGCCTTATTCTGTTTAATAATTGTTTTTTTAAAAAAGAAAAAGGAAACAATACCATTTTTCTGAAGCATATTCACTGCATACATCATTCCCTTTTTTAATTTTATGTTTAATACAGGAACACAGGAACAATAAAGCCAGATCAGAGATGTTAAAACATTATCTTCAATGCACCTGTCTTCAACATTTTATAATGTTGGAATCTTTACTGATCTACTTCTTCAGCTTTAACTGGGAATGTTAGAAGAAATCTATGTAACTACCATTCTCATGGGATGTATTAAAAAAAAGAGTCCAGATGTTCACCAGGTGAATGCCTAGTTTTGTTTCACTGACTTCAACAATACCATGCAAAACAGAGCTACGGGGAACGCGGTTGCTATTTCCTGAACTAATGAGATGTCCCCAGTGAACCAATTTTGAAAGAAATAAAGCATAAATGTGATATTCTCCAAATAACCTCTGCAAATAACAGCCTTGGAATAAAGCTAGCAGAAAACCTTTGGAGCAAGCAGGATACAAAGTAAAAAAAAAAAGTTTTGACCTAGTTATCTTATCTTTGCTTCACTCATTCTGTCTAAATATTTCAGTAAGTAAAACAAATGAATTTAATTAACAAGAAGCTTAGGATATGCTGGAACTGATTTTGTTTCCGTATCAAGGGGGAAAAAATGATGGGATTACTTAAAAGCATACATATTACCTGGTAGTGTAAAGACAAAATTTCTCACAGAGGACTAAACTATATTCTGCTTAAATTGAAAACTAACTAAAAATGCACTGCAAATAGCATTATTTTACTGCATTTCTCTTCCTAATGATGCATGCTATGGTTATGCTGCCACTGAAAGCAGAAAAGAAAAAAGAAAAGAAAATGTAGCACTCTTTTATATAGGTCTTGTGAGCAAAAATTGTTGTTATGAATCCTTTTCTTTCACTGGGGCACTTCTGGAGTGGAGTAATGGTAATGTTTGCTATCTAGGGGATGCGGTGGGAAAGTCATAATCGTGCTATTAATGTTCAAATACTGATAACCTGTTAGAGTTGCAAGAAAACATTCTAATAATTTTAAATAAGGTTACCAAATCATGTGGAATTTAATTGCTCAATTTCAAGAGTTGCACTGCAAGTGGTCTTCCGAGTGCAATTCAAGGTGTTGGGGCTTTAAAGCGCTCCATGGCATAGGACCAGGGTATCTATGGGACCGCCTTCTGCCACCAACAGCCTCCCACTGACCAGTTCGCTCCCACAGAGAGGGACTCCTCAGGGTACCGTCGGCCAAGTTATGTCAGCTGGCAACACCCAGGAAGAGAGCCTTCTCTGTCGGAGCTCCTGCCCTTTGGAATGAATTGCCCCTGGATATTCGTAACATCTCTGACCTCCGGGTCTCCCACTGTGCCCTCAAGACCCTACTGTTCTGACAGGTGGGGCTGTCTAACTGAATGATTTTAAATTGGGTTTTAATTTTGGGTTTTAAAATTCGGCCAAAACTATTTAATGATTTTAATTAATTTTAACTATGATATCTGTATATTTATATTTTAATTCTGGCTGTACACTGCCCCGAGTCCTTCGGGAGGAAGGGCGGTATATAAATAAAATTATTATTATTATTATTATTATTATTATTATTATTATTATTATTAT
>WNWU01000057.1:2629187-2651631 GCA_012654045.1 Ptyas mucosa
GAATAGAATAGAATAGAATAGAATAGAATAGAATAGAATAGAATAGAATAGAATAGAATAGAATAGAATAGAATAGAATAGAATAGAATAGAATAGAATAGAATACTTAATTGGCCAAGTGTGATTGGACACACAAAGAATTTCTCTCTGGTGCATAAGCTCTCAGTGAATATGCAAACAAGTGATAAATTATGATCAGAATCATAAAATACAATCATCATAAATCATAAGATACAACACAGTGACAGTCATAGAATACTAAATAAACAATCAACATAAATCATAATAGGATACTAATAAAAGCAATCAACATAATTCATAAGATACGAAGATATCTGTCTTGTGTATCATTGACAGATGATCTGTTATGTGTATCATTGACAGTCAGCTCATTGACTGAGGTGGCAGTCACTGAGAAATCTTACCAGTGGTTGGAAAGGATTGAACAAAAAGACAGCACTGAGGCACTGATAGTAGCACAAAAGCAGGCATCAAGCACCGGACCCATAGAAGCAGGATTCTATCCCACTAGACAGGACTCAAGAGGTAAAATATGAGAGAGGTCTCAGACAGAAGCCA
This sequence comes from Ptyas mucosa, assembly GCA_012654045.1. Taxonomy (NCBI): domain Eukaryota; kingdom Metazoa; phylum Chordata; class Lepidosauria; order Squamata; family Colubridae; genus Ptyas; species Ptyas mucosa. The sequence goes on from WNWU01000057.1 coordinate 2,629,767, forward strand.
ACACACAGTGGCAGGGTGTAAGATGCAGGCAGGAATAGCACACACTGAACGGCACAACCAGGTAGCTGGCATTTACAGGAGCATCTGCACAGCATATAGGCTCCTAAGTTCATATGGGAGATGCCACAGAAAGTTGTGGAGAATAACAGAGCTAAGATCCTGTGGGACTTCCATGTCCAGAGGTACAGGCAGGTACTGACTGTCAACCAGACATTGTGGTAGTAGACAAGAAGCAGAAAATAGTGGTGGTGCTAGATGTAGCTATGCCAAGTGACAGCAACATCAAGGAGTATGAGAAGCTGGAAAAGTACCAGAGTCTAAAGGAGGAACTAAAGACAATGTGGAAAGTAAAGGCCAAAGTGGTTCAATAGTGGGAGGAGCACTCAGGGCTGTGATTTCTAAAGTGGAAGAGCGATTGTGACCCGAAGAACGATAACAGAACTACCTATATAGAAGAGTGTAGTGTTAAGAACAGTTAAGATGCTATGCAGAACCCTCAGATTCCCAAACCTCTGGTAGAGGAGCTGAAAGTGAGGAGGACAGATACAATCTATAGAGGTGAGAAGAGAATTTTTTATATATAGCAAGCTGTTTTCAGTCAAGTTAAACTAGTTGCCCATCTGGTTTAATATTATCAATTCTGAGTGCCAGTACTGGTAGCTGTCCAAAAGCTCATGTCAACGTTTTCAGCTGTTTCCTGTTATTTTTAACTGAAGGTTCTTCAGATTAAACAAAATATTAACTCCTGCTAAAAGCATAATTCTGTCCATGAGCTGTGCTGTATACTCAATTCTTCTGTTTCAAATCTAGCCTAGTCTTCAAAATTGCACACAGAGCCCTACTGAGTAGCTACTTTCAGTTCCTTCTGCCTTAAAACCTGATGTTCAGTCAAAGATTGGAAAGGATCCACCCATTCAGTAGGGGATAAACCATGTCCAATCACAGCCTCAGTAGAAAGGATCAGCCACGCAATCCAATACTAATTCTCTTTATTCTATAAAGGCAATCAAGATACTCATTATGAAGAAATCAGTAAGCTTATATGCAGTAAGTGTCCAAGAATTTAATTATGTTTAATGTTCTGTAATTTTTGTTCAGCTAATAAAATAGTGTGTTTATTTCTTTAAAAATAATAAGTTGATAATGGCGTGTAGTTAATTAGTTGAAAATTTTAATAGGCTTTTGCTAGTTTCATGAGTGGCCACTTCTTAAAGCTTCATTTGCTTCTATGTAACCAAGCTATTCCTTAGCTAAATCATTAAATATCTCCTGGAAATATTCCAGGCAGTATAAGTATATTGTCCTGCTTATCTAGGAAGATAGATATATAGATAACTCACTATCTGGTCTATTTGCATTCCTCAGTATAAATTGATTGATGCTGTTTTTAAACAAGCATTTTATGCATGTGAGGATATTTTTATGCAGTTTTCTCTTAACTATTTTGTGTCTGTGTGTATATAAAAATAATATGCAGGTTTTGAGATAAGAACTGCATCTGAAAACCTAGGACATTTTCAGATTGCTATCACTAATGAGTCATTACTAAGATCACTATTTTCTCAGCTGTATTGTAATCCAAGAAATGCTAAGGAAAGCAAACAAATTGATTGTATATTAAATTGAACTACACGATTCACATCAATATCCCAGTGACTTCTTTATATGCAGCAGTAAAGCATTTTATATTATTCTGTATTCTGTAGCTTTTCAATACATTTTCATATTATTATCTATTTGCTTAGTTGATTCCCCTGTTTTTTATTTGGTTATATTTCTAGTTAATCCATTTTATCCCCAGTGCTGTGTAAGCACTCCTGACAATACAAGGCTATCTGCTGTTGAATAATCAGACAGGTACACTCCTAAACAGTGATTAACTTGTGCTAGAGCATTTCCATGTCCATCTTTGGAAAGATCTTGAAGGGTAAGGACATCTTGAGGGCAACAAAGTTCAAAGCAGACAGACCTTCTCTTTCAAGTAGTGATGAATAGCTGTGACAATTGGCTACTGAGAAAGAGGAGGAGAATTATGGATTTGGAAGTAGTTCCTAGGAGGGCTATGGGCTACAAGATCTAATCAATCTGCCCAAGTCCAAATGAATGCTGACTCTTCCGTTGAGATGATAAGGAAGCAAGAATTCACATACTTGGAGCATGTGATATACTGTAAGTGGATGGGCTAGGGAAAAAATATTCTTGGTAGAGTTGAAAGAAATGGAAAGAGGGGAGATATCAGAAAAACTGGATTGAGGAGATCAAAGAGATTACAGGAACAACCTCGAAGCAGTATAGGCTAACGCTATATATAGGTTGAGATGTAAGCAATTGTCTATGCAGTCAGTTGAAAATGAGGCTGACTCAACTGAACTTAAGTAATAAGTAATATCTCTGGCATTTTTTCTTTTATCAACCCAACCTTCATTTCTAGGATATATGGACAAATTTATATAATTATACAGAGGGAATTTTCTTACCAGTAAACAACTACTTGAGCTTTACTGTATTCAATTTGAAGTGCCAAAGAATTGAATATTTAATTTTGTGGTATGTAACATATATACACAACCAATAAATTATTACCTCTCTTATAGATTAGTCATTGAGCCAAGGCTGCCTTATTGGAGGAGGTGATATAAAAAAATAAGCACTTAAATAATTACATGAGTTTGATAAAGTTTGAGCTGAGTAGTCTCATTTACTATTGGACAACACTGTCATCTAGTCATAACTGTTAACATCTTTTCTATATGGACCAAAGATTTTGTTAACAGTTTGTTTTTTAAAATATGAGAGCAGAATATATGCTTTTGCCAAAAATAAAAATTCCAAAGAGGCCTCACAAAGGACAGCATTATGTGCGGTCTGGATAACTAGGAAGGGTATCTTCTGAAATGCTTCCCACATCCTTTTGCTTACAAGGGCTATGATACCTTTTACAAGTTGCTTATCCAGTCTGCGGTTCTTCCTTCTGTCTCCCAAGGTCATTCCTCCCGGGAGGTTACACGAGGCTGGCTCCAGGGGATTATAAATGCTTCTCTGAGTGAGGGTGTCTTTCCCACCGCCTTGAAAGAGGCGGTTGTGAAGCCCCTCCTCAAGAAGCCTTCCCTGGACCCGGCTATATTATCAAATTATCGTCCAGACTCCAATCTTCGCTTCGTTGCGAAGGTTGTTGAGAGTGTGGTGGCATGACAACTACCCCAATACCTGGATGAAGCTGTCTATCTGGATCTGTACCAGTCAGGCTTCAGGCCACGATACAGCACAGAAACAGCATTGGTCACATTAGTTGATGATCTCTGGAGGGCTCGGGACAGAGGTTGTTCCTCTGTCCTGGTCCTATTAGATCTCTCAGCGGCTTTTGATACCATTGACCATGGTCTCTTACTGCACCGGCTGGAGAGGTTAGGAATAGGGGGCACCGTGCTTCGGTGGTTCTCCTCCTTCCTCTCTGACCGTTCGCAGTTTGTGTTGGCTGAGGGGCAGAGGTCGACCTCAAGGCACCTTATTTGTGGGGTGCTGCAAGGGTCAGTCCTCTCACCCCTTTTGTTCAACATTTATATAAAACCGCTAGGCGAGATCATCCATGGTTTTGGGGTGAGTGTTCATCAGTATGCTGATGACACACAGCTATACATCTCCACCCTGGACCACCCCAATGATGCCCTTACTGTGATGTCCCGGTGCCTGGAGGCCTTGCGGATCTGGATGGGGAGAAACAAGCTCAGACTCAACCCCTCCAAGACCGAGTGGCTGTGGCTTCCGATGTCCTGGTATAGTCAGCTGGTACCATCACTGACAATTGGGGATGAGACCTTACTTCCCACAGAGAGGGCTCGCAACTTAGGTGTCTTCCTGGATTCACGGCTATCTTTAGAAGAGCACATGACGGCCGTGGCCAGGGGGGCCTTTTATCAGGTTCGCCTGATCCGCCAGTTACATCCCTTTCTGGATCGGGACACCTTGCGCACAGTCACTCATGCCCTAGTCACCTCCCGTATGGACTACTGTAATGCTCTCTACATGGGGCTCCCCTTGAAGAGCACCCGCAGGCTCCAGCTGGTCCAGAATGTAGCTGCGCGGGTGATTATGGATGCAACTCATTACACCCATGTAATACCTCTCCTGCGCAAGCTGCACTGGCTCCCGGTGGTCTTCCGGGTGCAATTCAAGGTGTTAGTCATCACCCTTAAAGCGCTCCATGGCTTAGGACCTGGGTACCTACAAGACCGACTTTTGCCACCAATAGCCTCCCACTGACCAGTTTGTTCTCACAGGGAGGGACTACTCAGAGTACCGTCAGTCAAATCATGCCGACTGGCGACTCCCAGGGGGAGGGCCTTCTCTGTGAGGGCTCCAACCCTTTGGAATGAACTGCCCCCGGAGATACGGAATATCCCTGATCTCCGTGCTTTCCACTGTGCCCTCAAGACCCTGTTGTTCCAACAGGCGGGGCTAAACATATGAACATGTGAATGATCTTTTAAAATGTTATCTAACTCTGGGTTTTATTTAATTGACCAAACTAAGTAATAATTTTAATTAGCAATTTTATGATGTTTGTATGTCTACAGTCTTCTTGGTTGTACACCGCCTTGAGTCCTACAGGAGAAAGGCGGTATAGAAATATAATGAATAAATAATAAATAAATAAAAATTCCCACATACCATTACCATCTGATTAGTGCATAGCCAGATGTATGGCAGAAACAGCCACAGAAGCCAGACTAGCATAGAACTATGGGCCTTAACAAGCAAGAGATCAGGATATAAGCAACTGATCTAGCTAAAGGTGAGGCAGAAAGTACCTGGGAAGTACGTTATATCAGTCAGAATAAAAAATACCCAAAGCATGAAACCTGTTTAGAAGCTATTAAGCATACATTTTCCTCTTTTTTTAAGTGTGTGTTTCTCTGTGTTCTTTCATAGGAGGTTCTCTGCTTTCTTCATATTAAAGATCCAAGATATATTGCAAATAAAGTGTAAATCGTAGGGAATGTGGAGCCAGTTGGATTCCTATTGACGGACGTAGGAAACTAAACTGCACAGCTTCATTCTCCAAATAAAATTTAGTGGAATCAACAACAATGTGAAACTAAACTGTAAGCAAAAGCAGTTTTCTAGACATTTTGCAATCTTATCCCCTGTAATGAAATTTTCATTGTTTGCTGACCAGATCATATAGCCAAGCTGTTTCTTATTTAGTGTTTTATCTGCACTAGGCTGGCAGTTTCTTACAAATATTTTATGTGCTTGCTGTCAGCTCCTACAACTCAGCCAATCTCATACTGTTAGATGTGTTTAGTTTAATGAGGTAATGGGCCATTGCCAATTAACATTAAGTCATGGCAAAAATGAGTAATATCCTGATTTGTTTAAACAGAAAGACAGTTGAAGCCCACTGGGTCTATTGGAACAGACTTTTGTAAACAATCTCTAAGCTGAACCTATTCATACTTGAGATTTATAGCAACAGCCAGTCATCACTGTGGTTATATAAGACCTGTCTACATCCGTGATATACCACCATAGTGGCGGCTGGATGATACTATAAATTGCTAGTGTGGATTGCCTAAAGGCTTAAAACTGAAGTTATTCCAGAAGAAGCAAGTCATAATTTAAGATTTACAAATATATTGTTAATATATGGGTATGATGATTGAAATAAATCTTTTAACAATGCATAAGTCCTTCAGATTTCAAAATTAAGACATTTCATGAATTTCTTAATAAACATGACATCTTCGGCTTTGACAGATCAGTATCCTCCATTGACTGGTTGGTCTAAGTATCATTCTTTAGGAGTCATGAGTAAAGCAAGATATATTGTTAGATCTGTTTAATGATAAGTTATTTTTTTTATAAAGCATAACCTTCTGATGCAGAAGTAGTTAAACAAAATGTAAAAAGTTGTTTGTATTTTAAATCATCTGTAAATGAACATAAATAATGCATTTTAGTTGGAGGAGAAAATCATATACCAGTAAAATGTAATTTATTACTTTGGTTAACTTCTCAATAATGTGTTGTTCATCACCAAACAGCACAAAGAACTCCTCTCCTAGAGCCATCGTACATGTGCTGGCAATTATTTCAATATATAGAAAACTGTTTCAGAAAGTACTCACGATTTGGAAATAGAACAAAAACACCTTAAATATGTAAGTGTGAGCTGATGCTTGATTTTCAAAAAGAGAGTTGTTGGAGTTCAAGGCTTCTTGTAGCCTAAGGCTCCTATTTGCAAATGTATGTGGATTGGTTGCAGTTATTCAGCTGAGAGCAAAATGTAAAAGCAGGCAACATCTACAGGGAAATGATCTCTTCTCTGATATTATTTTCTCTATTCCAGAACTGCGCTCTAGCACTAAAATAGATTGCAAGATTTAATCTTGGTGAACCTTGGCATCAATCAGCTCGATTCAGAGATATTTGCAAATGAAGTGGCTTAAAGATTCTAATCCCAGTTTGATGAAGGCCACCATGGACAACATGTCTCCCAGGTTTGGTTAAAGAATGGTTTACCCTAAAGCACTGCATTGCATTCGGATTTTGGATTCATGAGATCCAAAGCAATACAAGGTCAAATACACAGCCAATAAGTACCCATATTAATTTTTTCCCCTTTTCTGTCTTTCTTAGATTTCTATCCCACACTTTATTCAGCAGCATGAGGCAGTTTACATAGCACTAACTACTCAACTGCTTTCAGTTTCCCCACAACAAGGACCATATCCCCTCTTTTGGTAGTACAGTGTTGGTCCATACTGTTTCTCGTTTAAAACAAGTTTTATTGAACATTTTCAACATTAAAAAACAAAACACAAATTTTCAGTCATTACAGCGTTTTCATATCAATGTCAATATCATCCATAACATTCAAATTTACATAAGTTCTATTTCTATGATTCCCTATCCTCTGTTATACAGTCATTTGAATTATAGTAGTATTTATATAGAGATACAATACATTCTTATTATCATCAATATTATTTAATTCATATACAATAATTTTACTCCTATTCTCTAGCCATATATACCATCTACTCCAAACTTGGTAATACTCCGATTCCTCTCTCTCTTTCAATTCCATCGTCAACCTATCCATCTCTGCACACTCATATATCTTTCTTATTATCATTGCCTCTGAAGGAATATTAGTCTGTTTCCAATTTTGTGCAAAAACGATTCTGGTTGCCATTACTATGTGTAATATTATATATTGAAGTTCCTTTGCCATTTTCCCATCTAAGATGCCCAATAAAAATAGTTTTGGCTTCAACTCAACCTTTTGTTCAGTAATTTCTTCCAACTATTCCCTTATTTTATGCCAATATTTTCTGGCTTTGGGGAAGGTCCACCACATGTGGTAGAAAGTTCCCTGTTTATAACTACATCTCCAGCATTCGGGTGAGCGTTTTGGAAACATTTTGGCCAATCTCGCTGGGGGTAAATGCCAATGATAGAACATCTTATAGAGGTTTTCCTTATAGGCTGATGACATTGTAAATTTATAATTTCTCTCCCATAATTTGTCCCAATGGTCTAATTCAATACTATGCCCAAAATTTCTAGCCCAATTTATCATTGTCTCCTTCACAGTTTCTTCTTCCATTTTGAATCCTAGGAAGAAGTTGTATGCTTTTGTAATCATCTTTCCCCCGTTCCCAGCAATATTTTATCCAATTCCAATTGTTTTCCATAGATACCATACTGTTCCAAATCTTTTTTATACCTTGTCCTAATTTGGAGATAGAGCCACCAATCAATTTTTATTCCTTGATTCCTTAGTTCCTGATCAGGTTTTAATTCTCCTTGTTCATCCAATAATTCTATGTATCTCACCACCTTATTTAAATCTAATATGTTTGAGTAAATATTGCCTCCATTGTTGAGGTCCATACTGTTTCTAATTCAGTTACTCATTAGGCTATAACTGCACAAAGTGCAATCTAAGCATCTAGTATAATGTGTCAGTCTGACCATCAGCCATTGTGTATCCTTGTGCCAGTCATTCTGTCTCAGTGAAAATGCTCTTCAGAACATTGTTGTAAGAATAACATAAGGAAGAACCATCCACACTATTTTAAATTCCCCAGACAAAACATACAACATAAAGGAAAACAAGACAATGAGTATTTGATGACTGCTGCCCTAGCTGCTAACACTATTCCTGAATGGAGAATTTACAATATGTTTTATAAAATGTGCAGCAATGTGACATAAAATTATGAATATGATACAGTACTTTTTTGGGAAAGTAATATTACAAAATCACAAACTGAACTGAACGCATGTGGTTTACATGTAAAAGTGAGGACAATAAAAATGGAAGGAGATCACTTATTATCTCTTTCTATATTGAAGTCACCCCAGTAGGATAATGAAAGAAGAAGCTATGTAAGGCCATCATTAATAGCGAGCAGTTATTTTTGCTTTGCTGGATTACAAATAAGTAGGCCTGTTTTATTGCACTAGTCTCATAAAAGATCTTTTTCTATGTGACAAATATTAAATGGAGGCTTTCCTATTCAGGCTGCAAAAATATGGGGATTACTCTTAGGTTAGTGTCCATTAACCTGACACTGGAGAATGCTGCTTATTTAAAAACTTTCATTTACAGTGTAATATAATTGCCTGCATTTAGATATTTGCATTATTTTGAAGTATAATATATTTCTACAGAATTTGGAACAACTTTAAAAGGGTTTTGTTATGGGATTACTTATATTATTTCACATCCGCTACATGTCAATATAATTGATGCATTATATAGAGCATGATATTATAAGTATAACAGATCTTGTAACCTAATTTTTCACATCCTTGCACAGATTTTAAAAACACATTTTGATAAAAATGTCAGTTTTATCCACTGACATTTCCAAAACAATTCTACACACATAAAATTACCCAACCAATACTGACTATCCTAAATCTTCCTAATGTCTAATTTATTGTACCATTGAAAAGTCATGTGTTTTATCTGTTACGTTTGCAAGCATCATCCATAAAAATCTACCTGCATGTCTACTTAAATATGGGTTAAGGACATTTATATTTTCATAAAAGCTCAGGTGGAATTTAACATTTGCCTTTTAGTTAAGTTGATGATAACATGGACTTCTTTTGTAGATTTGACTTTTGGATATAAAACTGGAAATATGCAGACAACTTTAATGAGACATAATCAATAATTCTACAATAGAAAGACTGATTAGTTTTTAAAAGCCTGAGGAGTTATTCTGGCTTTCCTTTTTTCTTGCTCAGTATGTTGAAAAGCATTATTAGTAGTGTTTCACAGGATTGCTTCAGAGTCTGTTCTTTCCATTGCCTAATGATTGTTATACTAGATTTATCTAAATTATTTTCTATTATTCATTCCAAAATAACAGAATAATAGAGTTGGAAGTGACTTGGAGGACTTCTAGACCAACTGCCTGCTCAAGCAGGAAACATTATACCATTTCACACAAATGGATGTTCAATCTATTCTTAAAAACCTCCAATGTTAGATCACCCACAACTTCTGGAAGCAAGCCATTCCACTGATTAATTGTTCTAACTGTCAGGAAATTTCTCCTTAGTTCTAGGTTGCTTCTCTCCTTGATTAGTTTCCATCCATTGGTTCTTGTCCTGCCTTCAGGTGCTTTAGAGAATAGGTTGACCCCCCCCCCTTTCTTTGAAGCAGCCCCTTAGATATTGCAATACTGCCATTGTGTCATCTTCAGTGCTTTTCATTAAACCAGACATACCCAATTTCTTAATAGGTTTTAGCCTCCAGTCCCCTAATCATCTTTGTTGTTTTTCTCTTCACTCTTTCCTAAATCTCAACACCTTTTTTTATATTGTGGCAACCAAAACTGTATGCAATATTCCTAGTTTGATTTTACTAAGGTATTATAAAGTGTTACTAACATTTCATGTGATCTTGATTCTATCCCTCTGCTAATACAGCCTAGGAGCATGTTTTTTGGCAGCTGCAGCATACCGCTGGCTCATATTTAAGTGATTGTCCACTAGAACGCCTTCTCACAGTTATTACTATTGAGTCAGGTATCACCTCTTCTATACCTGTGCAATTGGTTTTCTTGCCTAAATGTAGAATCTTACTTTTTTCACCGTTGAATTTCATTTTGTTAGATAGGATCCAATGTTCAAGCCTGTGGAGTTCCTTTTGTATTTCTGGCATGTTGGCTGTCATCTGCAAATTTGATGAGTTCCCTTCTATCCGCTCAGATAAATAATTAATAAAGTTATTGAAGAATACAGGGTGTAAGAGAGAGCCTTGAGGTACCCCACTGCATAGTTCCTTCTATGTAGATTCGGTTCCATTAAGGACTACATATTGAGTCTGGTTGGTCAACCAGTTACAAAACCATCTGGTAGTGATGCTGCATAACCCACATTTTTCTATGTTCTATGTTCAAGTAGTAGACTTTGTCTAGTTTATCAAATACCTTAATAAAGTCCAAGTAAATTTTATCTACAGCATTTCGCTGGTCCACTAATTTTATCATATGTCAAAGGATACAATAAGATTTGTCTGGCATGATCTGTTTTTGACAAACCCATGTTGGCTTCTGGTTGACTTTGCTTGTTGTTGTCTGTGGCCTGTTAAGAATCTGGTCGCACAGCTGGAGATGAGTGGCGGGTGAGCAAGTGAAACTGAAACCACTGCCACCACCACCACCCTGATCCATGGAAAAATTGTCTTCCACAAAACTGGTCCTGATGCTAAAAAAGTTGTGGACTTCTGCTCTAGCTTTATATTCCATTCCTTGGCTTCATTCCACCAGGTTTTGGTAATGGAAACAATCTTATATCTGCCCTCATGTGCCATGTTTCCCCGAAAATAAGACCCTGTCTTATATTTTTTTTGAACCCTGAAATAAGCGCTTGGTCTTATTGCCATGTGCTCAAAAGCCCGATTGGGCTTATTATCAAGGGGTGTCTTATTTTGGGGGAAATTAAAATTGGATTTCTAATTCATACTATTTATTCCTCATACATTGTGCATAGGCATTAGTGTATAGGCATTTCAGTTCTTGTTTAGTGACTTTGAGTTTGTTTTCTACATAACTTTCTACCTAACTTTGTTATACCTATATACAGATAAAACCTGTACATAATTTGTTCACCTTCTTTCTCACTACCTGTTTGATTAGTGCATATGGTATGGCACACATCAAAAGCTTAATATTCTTAATCACACAAACATCTATGTTAGAAACATTGACAACCTTATTAGTTTTAGACTGCTGGGGTCTGAAGTGTTCTGTACAAATTAACTCTGTGTCCCCATTATTCAGTTTAAATGCTTCTCCAGAAAACCCCTGAATTTAATACTAAGTAGCTCAGCCCCTTTCTGTGATGGATGCAAACCATCTCTTTTATACAGCTTTTCACAGACCAACTGCGAATATGATGACTAACATAACCAAAGCCTCCTACTTTACACCACTCTTTTAGCTATACTTTGAACTCCACTCTATGCTGGTATTTCTTTTTTGCTCCTTATATACAAGTAAAACCTTTGAAAAAGTAGGACTACAGTCTATCTTGTCCCAAGCATTGGAAAACATCCTACACAGAAAGTTTTTGGATAGATCATTTGTGCCAAGATGCACTACAATGCCAACCCCACAGTTCTTACTAGCAATGCTCCTCTTTTCTCTGCTGGCAATAGTACCAGGCAGACACCTCACCTCTTTCAAAACTGCCACATCCTTCCCTAAATTGACACCTCTTACAATTGGCTCACCAATCAGAAGGTGGTTTCTCTTTTTAGATACCTTGTTCATTTCACATGGCTGATTTGCAGCACCTGATTCATGCCTTCCCTTATCCAGGACAACTTCTTCTTAATGGGCCACAATCCCCTGCTCAATTGAATCATTATATCTGTTATGCAGGGACACCAAAATCTTCACGTTTATGGTCCACAGTTCTCATTGTGCAGATCCAACAGTTGTTCAAGAGTGTCCATCTCTTGCAGACAAGACTCTTTGTCTTTACTCTTTGTGGTAGACCAGGGCAGCTCAATAGAACACACCGGCTGAGTTGGCCACCTAATTTCAGCTTGAAGAGCACAAACTAAAGACTCTAGAGAAGTAATATGCCAATACAAAGAGCAATCTGCTTACAAACAGGACAGTATCCAAACTTAAAAAGAATGCCATGAAAAACAGCAGCAAAACAAATGTTGCACTGAAATAAAGCAGATATTCTAAAATAACATTGCAATCACACGCACATTTCCCAAGGATGAATTAAGTTGTTTTCAAATTACTGATGTTTTTAAGACTACACTTTTGCTCAGATGCCCTCACAATGGTTAGTTTCACAGAGTCAGTACAAATAGATATTCTTTCATAGCCTCTCTGTTTTAGATTCCTAGTGTATGATTTGTGCACCTTTAGGTGCACAGACCACTAGCTTGCTCCACTGGAGGAAATCTCATTGTGAGTTACTCCTCCCAGCAAGCTCTGGTGTTCTGCAATGAAAATATAACCAATGACTCAGTTCCCAGGTGGCTAGTTTGTTCTATATTTTTTTTTCTAAAGAAAAGGAAAGAAACCAGATATACATTCATACATTACACATAGCATACACACACACACACACATGGCTTCTTTGTGGTGTTTTGAAAAATTTAGCTTCTGTAAGAAACTTTTTTTTCCTGTACAACTGTGGTAGAAGAAATAGTAATCTCTATGATCCCAACTTACGTGTCAGCAACTTTTGGAAAGATTCCAGGGTCACATCCAAAGATTTCAGGGATATTCTGTTGTCATGGAGAGTCAGATTGTCCATCCTCCATTCAGATGTTCTATGAGAGTTATTGGCATTATGTATCTGTGATAAAATAGCCACCATTCTCTGAGAATACAAAGAAAGTGTTTTGACCATTAAATAAAACATTCTTGTATCCAAGCAAGGAAAGAAATGTGAAAAAGAATCATACCACTTCAATTACGCTAGCTATAAGATGAGATAGAGAGTTATTTTGTCAGGCTTTCAAGACTTTGCTACAATACCCTACAAGCAATAAAGATATTTCCAGAAATCCAAGTGGTTTTTATTTCCTAAGTTTGCTTGCCTCAAAGGGCTTGACAGTAAAGGAAAATTAAACCTGTATTTACTTAAAGCGATTTGTGCTCAGCCATTTCCTGGAGAACATTCTCTAACCCTTACTCTCTAGAATTATAAGTGTGCTTGAAATCAAGAATATAGCAGCACTTTTTATTAAATCTAGACAACAGTCAAATAAATTTTGCTAGGGTTTACAGAAATTCATAAAGTATAACTCAAGCACAAATATAATAGTTCATTCTGTTTCATTCAATAACTGATGTGGTTGCCACGATGTAAAAAAGATGTGGAGACTCTAGAAAGTGTGCAGAGAAGAGCAACGAAGATGATTAGGGAACTGGAGGCTAAAACATATGAAGAACGGTTGCAGAAAAGAAGGGCTAGGGGAGATAAGATAGTTGTGTTCCAATATCTCAGGGGCTGCCACAAAGAAGAGGGAGTCAAGCTATTCTCCAAAGCACCTGAGGGTAGGACAAGAAGCAATGGGTGGAAACTAATCAAGGAGAAGCAACTTAGAACTAAGGAGAAATTTCCTGACAGTTAGAACAATTAATCAATGGAACAACTTGCCTCCAGAAGTTGTGAATGCTCCAACACTGGAAGTTTTTACGAAGATGTTGGATAACTATTTGTCTGAAGTAGTGTAGGGTTTCTTGTCGAAGCAGGGGTTTGGACTAGAAGACCTCCAAGGTCCCTTCCAACTGTTATTCTCTTCTTTAAACAGGCATAAAATTCTAAAAGCTGTAGTTCCCTGATGTCTAACAATTAGAAGTGTTTTTTTATGTAGACAAAACTGTACCATTGTCTCTACCTGGGTTGTGAAAATTTTGACCCAACAACCCAGTGGTGGGTTCCTCCCGGTTTGGCCCGGTTCTGCCGAGCCGGTAGCGGTGACGATATGACGTTACCAAACTGGTTCTGCCCTCCCACCCACCCCTGCATTATTCTTACCTTTTATTTGGCCCCACCCCCAATCTATTGCTGTCTCCTGAGTCCAGCTGATGGCTAGAAGGAAAAAAAACTGTTTAAACTCTTGCGGCAGGGCTTCAAAGGGCCACCCTACAGCTGATCAGTGTTAAAAGAAAACAAATGAGTAGACCAATGCCTGCAAAAATACATGAGTAGATCAGTGCCTGCAAAAATAAATGGGTAGACCAGTGCCTGCAAAAATACATGAGTAGATCAGTGCCTGCAAAAATACATGAGTAGATCAGTGCCTGCAAAAATAAATGGGTAGACCAGTGCCTGCAAAAAATAAATGGGTAGATCGGTACAGCTCTGCAAGCAGTTAAAAGCCTGGTAGACCAGTACCTCTGCTAAATCCTAAATAATTGTCACATGACCATTAAGCCATGCCAACAAAATAAGCAACCCACACAGAACCGGTAGTAAAAAATTTTAGAACCCACCCCTGCAACAACCACGTGTACCCTAATTTCTTGCAGCTCTCTGCATCATTTGGTCCCCAAGACACTTTAGATCTAAATAATCCCAACCTGCAAAATAATTCATTTGCTGTATGTGTTATGCATGTGCCTAATGCCAAAAAGTTTAGGTGACATAGAGGGGAAAGCATATGTAAATTTGCAGTATTGCAAGTCCTGTCCATTTAAATTCTTTGATTGGCTTTTTCCATGGGTCAATAATCCTTCATTGAATAATATTCTCCCATTCAGGCTATGCACACCTACCTTCAGATAAATTCTAGTAAAATTAATGGCTTATTTTTTAATAGACCTATAAAGGATGTTTCCCATGCAAAGCCGGTAGTAGATATGGAGAATTTAATAAATAGACAATAATATTGAACCATCTGAGAACAGACATAGTTTATATTTGTTCACCATCTGGCATTGCAAAAGTAGTTCTGAAATGCACAATCAATTTATTGGCTGCCTTGAAGTTTTCATTTTGTATAAAAGTGCTGTTGAGTTCAGAATGGGTAACAGATATAATAATGCTATGTTTTCTCTGCAGACATTTTGAGTCCCTTGTTGTTGCACTGGGTAAAACCGCCAATTATTAATCCTCAAGGTTTGGAGAGAGAGATGGGATTGTGTGTGTGAGAGAGAGAGAAGAGTGAGAGAGAGAGTTGGGTAGTTGAAGATGAGACAAAGCTACTTTTATTATTATTATCTTAATAAAAGGATACACAAACTCTAGAAAGCAGTAATCACAACAGGAAATAATGACTATTCCCATACAAAGTTAATATGCTAAATTCTAAGATAAGTGGTTCTAGATAAGTGGCTATGACTCTGCTCCCAGTGGACTTCCAATAATGTAGAATGGAATCACAAGGTTGTTTGTTTTTTTTTAAGAATATCATGCTTCTGCAGGCACAGCAGAAGTACCAAAAAAATCTCATGTCCATTTTGCCTGGCCAGGCTCAGAGTAGAATTGCACAGGCAGAGTAGGGTTAAGACACCTGAATAATGTTATGTATTTTTAGCTATTATTTCACATTTCTGGTCTTTAAAAAAGGAAAAGCTGTGTTGAGGAAAGCTTACCAGTGAAGATATCACTGAAGATAAAACAAAGCCTAAATCAAGAAAGTATGATAAAATCTACATATCTCTTAGTAAGCAGTATGCATATTTATTTTTGCCCAGTCTTAAAGCTAATAGTTTTATACATAAGAAGGTTGTATATATTCATTTGTCATATTAAAAATTATTTCAAAGTCTGAGGATCTCTCTTCTTGAGGATTACAAAATGGATAAAGGAATTCCCTCAATAACTGGCTGCTTGCAATAATTTCCAATCCAATATACTAAATGCACATTTAGATTCAAAATTCGTTATTACAATTATATCCCGTTCTACTTCCAATTTTTAAAAAAATGTAATTTAGCCTTCACTATTCAGTATTTTCTCATTAGGAAACTTTCAGTATTTTTTACCTTGGAGCTATCTGTATCCTGAAACAGAGGCATTCCTAATGACATTTGTGTATAATCTATGTTAGAAAATTTCAGGTGAAATGTTTGAAGATTATAAACTGAATGAAACTGCCTATTAAAATAGGAAGTACCAAATGGCTCAAAAAAGTAAAGAGCTAAAGTGACAAACAAGATATGGGAGAAACTAGTTTCAAATAGTTATTTTATAACTAGTCACGAACAAGAATCTCCCTAGATGACCTTATAACTAGCTTTTGTTTATTTTATTTTAATTTTCCAAGATGAAAAACTACAATGTAGTGTAGCCTGTAGTTCTCCCAGAGAGTTACTCCTTTAACGTGATAATCTCAGCAGCTCCAATGATACTAAGAGTGACACCACCACGACTACATGTAACCATAGGGATTGCAGGAAGCTAAGAATCTATAGTGAGAATGAGAGCATATAGGAAACCAATTTACTTAGGAGAAAGAATTCCAAGATTTTATCAAGAAAAGGGAACTGTCACAATACTTCTATAGTATCAAAAAACAATAAGAAAAACATAGAAATTTCACAAGTAGATCTGGAGGGATGACATGACCACAACAAGCAGTGAAAAAAAATCTATTCATTTTTCATATCACTATTAAATGAAAAGTTTTTCATCTTGCAAAGATGCGTACAATTGAAGCACTGAATGTGAGATGCATGAACAAAATTGTCAAAGCAATATTAATTTACATGTTTGAGAAATAAATTATTTCAGGTAGACCACAATGGGCAATTTTAAATTAGGTGATTGGCAATATTATATAGTATTTAAGACATGACAAGTGAAAGGAAGAAGTGGTAATGACACTGAGGATGTGCTCAGCTATCATCCAAAGAAACATAGAATCATGTCTATTGGGATTGGTGGATATCCAAGGAATATCTGTGTAATAAAAGTTTATCTCCTTGCTATAGATGCACGGAAGAAGGCACTCAAGAATTCCATTGCAAATTTCAAGATGTAATAAATGCAAGATCTAAAAAGACTGTAGTACTATTAATGCTGGGTGGGAATGTCAAAATTGGAGAAACAGGAACTTGGAATTATAGGAAGACTAGGATTGATAACTGCAATAATGCATAGGTCCATGGGATTATGTGAAGACAATTTTTATTTACTACCAATACCCATTTCAAGAAGCATACATGCAGATGCTACTCCTGAACATCATTGCATGGGCATCATTGAAAACTAATCACTCAAACAATAGAAAAGAACAACTAAGAAATGCAGTCAGTCAGGGCTCTACAGATTGTAGAAAAGGCTATGGAATATTAGCCTCAACTATATGGATTAGATTTAAAAAATTAAAGAGAGTGTGACATCCATATTTGGAGAACAAACAGAATATAAGAATATAAAACCCATGTAAGGAACAAATTCAGTACATGTACTTTATGCAAAAGAGAACCCGAGGAACTATGGGGAGAGTTAAAAGACATTTTGAAAAGTGAAGTTGAAAGCATATTCTCCAAATTTAAAAGGAAAGATCCAAGTGGCTTTCAGAACAAGTTATCATGATAGCAAAGTAAAAACAAAAGATGAAAGCAAGGGCAAATAAGGAGGTATGATGATTGAATGCAGATAGTCAATAACAAGAAAAAAACAAAGAAAGCTATTTCAATCAAGATTTCAATGAATAGAGAAAAAGAACAAAAAATAAAAATAAGAAATATTTTAGGAAGATCAGAGGAATCATAACAAGTTTACATCTATGGTAGTGCTCTACAAGAGTAGTCATGAAAGAGAAATAATAGTGACAAATACATTTAAGGAGATAGACTATTCTAAGCCCTGTTATAAACAATATTAAAGAATGATGAAACTTACTGAAAGAAAATGTATACAGGATCTAAGCATATTATTTTGTGATGTCCCATTTACTGCGATTAATATCATCCTCTTTTGTGGCATGTGCTTTTAAAATAGTTTTCATAGGCTTTAATAATGATTGTTAGTATGCATTTATTGGAGTTTTTTAACTGAGCGTTGCATGCCTCCCAGAGTAACTGTCTTGTGAGATGGGCAGCTGTACAAATGTGATAAATAAATAATATATTATAAGAATGGTAAGATTAGAAGTGAAGAAAGATGGAATAAGAATTGAAGATCAAAATATGAACAAATTGATATACCACTTTGTTAGCTGAAAGTAGAAATCTAGAAAAGCTCATTAAGGAAGTGAAAAATGTAAAATTATAATGAGGGTTTCTTTAGGATTCATCTGATCAAAGAGCATACAAGGATTCCTTCCTTCCTTCCTTCCTTCCTTCCTTCCTTAAATCAGTAAATCAGCTAAAAATGAGGCCTTTGCTAAAATTTCAAGGGTAGAAAGATTAGCTTCTCTTTCAACCACCTAAGACTAATTAAACAAGCACCATTCAGCTAAAACATGCAGATTAGTCCCACCCACCTGGCCCTTCTTGTAAGCTCTGACTTCAGAAAAGTATAGAATGTGCAAAAATTAATTCACAGCAAACTGCCTTACCATTTGGAGCTATCTCTTAGCTATTATTAAGTGTGTAATTTATTATCAAATGCCCCAAGAGTTAATCAACGTCTTTAGTTAGAACTTAGTGTATACAAACTCTCTATATACAAACTCTCTATATACTCTTAATATAAAGTATTTAATTTCTACTACAGGAACTACTATAATTCTTAACCTTACATTATTAGTGTTACTTTATGTTTTATAGCATGCTCTGCAAAGATGGGTACATTGGATCACAAGAGCATATCCTGCTACACTGTAATTTTTACTACAGTAAGATCTACAATAAGCTACTAAAACCTTTTCTTAGACCACTGCCAGGTTGGATTAAAAAATTCTATGTGCAAGCTTTTGGCACATCAAGATTATTGATTATTGATACTTTTGACAGATCAATTTTTGTTCTTGACTATAGGCTATGCATGACTACAGCTCTTTTTTATCATGTATATTATCTCCAAGCCAATCAATAGCTTTTGAACACGGCCAAAAAGATGGGGGTGGATCTCACTTCCAGCAGCATGATGTTCTAGAAATCAGGAATATGGCAGAAAAGGCTTTTCTCCTGGACCTTGCCATGCATAGTCCCTTGACCAATGAGGTCCACAGCATGCTCTTTCTGCCAGTTCAAATGGCGTGGACTAATCCTATTTGGTTGAGATAGTTCCTTAGATAGCCTGGCCCCATGCCATCAAGGGCTTTAAATTCTTCAATTGGACCTGGAAACAAACCAACAATCAATTCTTAATACTCAATGTTATATGTTCTAGAGGCCCACAGTTTGCCTACGCTGCTATATTTTGTGCCAGTTACAGCTTCTGAATAGTCTTCAAAGATATCCCCATGTAGAGTATATTTCAGTAGGCCAAAAATAAGATGACCAGGGCATGAGTGACTGAGTGCAGGGCCTCACAATCCAGGAAAGGGTGCAACTAGCACCAAGGCTCTCCTAGCTACAACTGTCACTTGCTCTTTGAGCAGGAGTTGTTGGTTTAGGAGAACCCCAAGGTTGCACATGGGGTCTGTCTGGGGCAGATTAATAGTTAATTGATAGTTAAGAAAAAGGAAAATACTCAAACTGTGGTCACCTTCTGAATGCACTACTATAATATGCTCTGCATGTGACTACCCTTAAAAAGCAACTGGAAGTTTCAACTAATCCAAAATACAGTGGTATGGGCAGTTATGTGTGCCCCAAGAATAGCACACAGTGTAGCTCTACTATTTGAGCTGTATTGGTTTATTTTATTTTATTTTATTAGTCATATTTCTATGCCGCCCACTCTCCGAGGACTCTGGGTGGCTTACACCAAAGACAGTATACTAAATAGTATATTGCCCCCAACAATCTGGGTCCTCATTTTACCCACCTCAGAAGGATGGAAGGCTGAGTCAACCTTGAGCTGGTGAGATTTGATCTGATGATCTGCTGAACTAGCAGTCAGCTGAAGTAACTGCAGTACTGCACTCTAACCACTGTGCCACCTCGGCACAGTGGTTGTCAGTTTGCTTCCAAGTTCAATTCAAGGTGTTGGTTTTGATTTTAAAGCCCTACATGCCATACCAGGTTATTTGGGGGACCATATTTCCCTGGTTACATCCTCCCCAGCAGGAGTGATATGTTATGGGTCCCATCTGCTAAAGAGTTTCATCTGACAGGATCCAGGAGGTGGGCCTTTTTTGCCGTGTCCTCTGTCCTCTGGAACATCATCCCCCACCCTTAAGTGAGATTAGCCCCAACCCAATTGGCCTTATGGAAAACTCTTAAAACATGGTTTTTCTAGCAGTTTTGGGAATATCATAGAAATAGATATTGTAGGATGATTGTATAAGATATTGATCCATTTTCCCAGTGTCTTATTTATATTTATATTTGTTTTTCATGGCTGTTTTAATTTGTTATTAATTGTTTGTTTTATTGTTTACTACCCAGAGTTATGTTTGCAAGATGGGCAGCTATAGACAGGTTTTCTTTCTCTCCCTCCCTCTCTCTCTCTCCCTCCCTCTCCCTCCCTCTTTCTTTTTCTTTCTTGCATATAAACCTCCTTTGTGTTGATCCATTTTTGATGGTCTTGAATAACACTGACACCTTTCTTTTCTGTGGTTTGAAACTGCCTAATCTTACTTTTCTTTGCCAAGCATTTTTACCATCTTCTCCTTTTCTGAGTTTATCAACAACTCTTTTTGCCAGTTCCTTAACTCATATGAACTTCATTTTCCCCTTCATCAAATATTTCTTGTGTATGAAAAAAATACATTTTCTTCCTGTTTTTTTCCTTCCCCAAGTTATCAGCTCCAAGTTTATATGCCTGCAACATAACATGAGAGGACAACAGATAGTAACTAACATCTCCATTCTGCTACAATGAAAACTGTAGGTCCACATTATATAAGAAGTAAGCAACATCTCACAACATGCTAACTAAATTCATTGTTGATGAAAAAGAAGTGAGGTGACAGATTGCTTTGTTTTCTTGTTCTCAAGAATAGATAAAAATGGACAATATGTTGTAGAAATAAAAAGAAGATTAATCTGACATAATTCTCAATAAAAATCGGAATAGTTAAAATAATTGTTTTTCTCAGTGATAGTGTAGAGCTGAGAAATCCATACATTAAAAAAGAATGAGAGAAAGATAAATGCCTTCAAATTAAGGACATGGCTGATTATTTAGAGAACCAGAAACTGTAACAATCACTAATCAGTCCTTGATTAAATAAATGCTGACTATTCCCTGGAAGCAATTATTAATTATTAAAACTTACATATTTGGAGCATATAATGCCAGTGGATAATGGAAAAGCAAGTATGCTTGGCAAGGCTGAGAGAAGTAAAAGAAGAAGAAGACAATGGATGAAATAGCCGGATGGGAATATCATTGGAATGTCTTTGGAAGAGTTTTGAATTGGCACATAGCATAGCTTGAAATGGGCTGTGTTGCTCTATATAGTCACTAGATGTTATGCACAATTTGATAGAATCAAACTGTATTCATTCTTACTAAATCCATGATTGCAAATTATATGGCCTTCAAAACTCTTGAATATTTGCATGATCCAATGCTTTCAACAAAAAAGGAAAAACAATGGTGCATCTCTATGATGAAAGTTTTACCCTTTCTATACAGTATGTGATGTCATGACACACAAACATAAGGATCAATGCTTGCTTGCAAGCTGCTTTCTCACTTGCTCCTCACTGCTGAGGTTTCTGAAAGTAGCATTGTTATTATCATATTGAAATAGTGAGTGAAATAGGGTATGTCTTGTCTAATAGCAATAGTGCTTAGATTTAAATAGAATAGAATAGAATAGAATAGAATAGAATAGAATAGAATAGAA
>WNWU01000057.1:2651641-2724576 GCA_012654045.1 Ptyas mucosa
AATAGAATAGAATAGAATAGAATAGAATAGAATAGAATAGAATAGAATAGAATAGAATAGAATAGAATAGAATAGAATAGAATAGAATAGAATAGAATAGAATTCTTTATTGGCCAAGTGTGATTGACACACAAGGAATTTCTCTTGGTGCATACGCTCTCAGTGTACATAAAAGAAAATATACATTTGTCAAGAATCATAAGGTACAACACTTAATGATAGTCATAGGGAACAAATAAGCAATCAAATCATATTAGGAAACAATCAGTATACATATACAGCTTTACAGTGCTTTACAGCCCACTCTAAGTGATTTACAGAGTCAGTATATTGCCCCAACAATTTGGGTCCTTATTTTACCCACCTCAGAAGAATGGAAGGATGAGTCAACCTTGAAACCTTGGTGAGATTTGAACTGCTAAATTGCAAGCAGCTGGCAGGCAGCAGAAGTAGCCTGCAGTACTGCTCTCTAACCACTGCGCCACCATGGCTGCCAGCTATAGCATTATGTAACAAAAGCAAGATAAAATTCAAGGATTTCTTGATCATCCATTAAATAATACCTGAGTAATTTTTCTTATGTGTCATGCAACCTTAATTGCATTTTGCCTCCACACCCCATCCATAGCTTTAGGAAAATAAAATAATAAAATAAAATTCCAGTATAACAATATACAGCAGATGATTTCATGCATCAGAACAATACATCTCCTTGCATATTCCATATTCTGTATTGTAAAATTATTGTGAATCATATATATCATTATAGATACATATAGATAGCTACTGTGTGTGTGTGTGTGTGCATCTATATCTATTTCTCTATAAAGATATAGATACACACACATACATAACAGACATGCACAGAGAGAGGCGGGGAGAGGGAGAGAGATTTTGTATATGTGTAACATATGGATGCAAAGTTGGAATGAGGACAAAATATTCTTAGTGTCCAACAAAATACATAAGGGTTAATTTGTAATTACTTGGCCTTCATTTTGTAATAGAATAATATCTGAACTTCATCAAATTGTAAAATCAAAACTCTAACAATTCATACTCAAATGTTGCATGAGGATAAAGAAGAGTGGTTTTATTATTAAATAATGTTTTTAGTCCCAAGATTTTATGGTAGTGTTATATTACCAAGGGCTACTGTGTAAGCTATTTTATTGCAATAAATATTTTTACTACAAATGTAAAATACCCAGACCTTTCATATCTGCATTTCTTGGACTTAAGAAACTTCTTTTCTCCAATTACTCTAATAATGACGTGGGGAGAAATTCAATAGAAAACATTCTAAAATCTTAACATTTATTCACTGCTACAAATGTTCTAGCTCTCCCTGGTAACGTAACATTATTACTACAGAAATGGCCGTAGTTTGTTCTGGTTCCCAAATTCTCCACACTGAGGAAAAAGATGGCTCATCACATTTGCGAAATGGCCTGCTAACCCAATTAACTCTCTTCAGAAAATTAAAGCTGTTCGTTCTCAGAGGGTGGCAGTCATTTCTTCATGTTTTCTAGTGCCAACAAATCTAAGACTATGACAGATAAATACTTTAAATGAACAGTGATAAAATAAACATTTCCAGCCTGGTAAAAGCTAAAATAAAAATGTTATTTTTCTGCAATACTGCTGTAAAGGGTGTGACTTTTTTAAAACAAAGAGGTTTTTCATGGAGGGGTATGGATGATTCACTTTGTGCGCTCTCTCTCTCCCTCTCTCTCTCTCTCTCTCTCTCTCTCTCTCTCTTTCTCTCTCTCTCTCTCTCTCTCTCTTGTCACATAAAATCCCAGCTACATTCTCATCATTTTCTTGTCACCTCGTGTGGTTTTAGAGCTTCATTCATTGTTACTTTGACTCCCTGTTTTTCTTTCTCTGCCTTGTCTTCTGTCAAAAAGCAGCCTTCAAAAGGCCTTTCTGCACCATGGATTCTTGGTCTAAGATGAATAAAATCTTTTCTAAGTCTCTGGGTTTTTGTTGTTTCTTTTTCTAAAAAAAACCCTTTTGGCTTAATAAAGAGAGGTTGGTTATGTTAAAGTTCTTTTTCTATTCTTACTATGAGAAGAAAATAGGCATTGTTTTAAAGCCAGAGGAAGGAACATCAATAATCTGTAGTACACTGATAAATGCTTTTCTGATAGCTGAAACTGCAAATGATCTGAAAGCTCTAGTAATGAAAAATAAACAGTGAAAAGAATGAAAATAAATTAAAGGTAAAGATGACCAAACTAATGACAACAGGTGGACAACAGGTTTAGCAATCAGGTTTCAGACAATTACATGGTGGAAAACGTTTGTGATTTAGGAATAATAAAGGAACCAACAGTCAAGAAATATACTGCAGACAAGCTTTTGGTGGAGAAAATTATTATGGTTGGTTACACAGCTAGCCAGATGTTGAGATTGAATTTAGCATTTTTATTGTTGAGGTTGTTCTCAGTCAATATCAACTCAGGACTTTTCATGAACGCCCATACCACAAAACATTCACACAACCCAGAGTTCAGTCCATAAAATAAAACAGACTCTACATCACTAGTTTCACTAACTCCAGCATCCTATCCAAATTACTATCACTCATAAGTGAGGGAGAACCTAGCTTCACTTGACTTCAAAGGAAAAAACTCAAATCCCAAAAGAAAAGGGCAAAATGGAGGCTGCCCTCTCCTCTTTCCACCTGAAAGGGAAAATGATTTCCTCCTGTTTGGGGCCTCCATGGTTGATTCTCCCAGGCTTCTGTTGTCTCTGTCTATTACCTGGATGGACAGATCAGCAGCTCCTTCAGCTGTATTTCTTGAAGTCATATTTCCCACATTCACTAATGTGTCATCCTATATTATTTCCTTAATAGAAAAATCATACATGAACATCAAGTATTTCATAATGTGTTATTTGAAATTCCAGACGTAAGTATTGCAATGACTTGATGGTTTTATGGCTGACAGATAGAATCAATAGAAGAATGTTGGGGATATTATCTGGAATAATATCTGAATAATAGAATAATATCTATAATATATTTTCGGTATATGTGAAACGTTAGAAATAAGATGGAGGGAAAATATTCATATTTCATATATAAACATAATGCATGCACTAAAAAATTAAACTTAATCAGTATCTTGAAGTTTAGCAAGCTGTCTAAGGATCAAAAGAGCAATTATATTATTCTCTTTTTCTGCTTATGTATTTCTGCCACAAAAAAGGTTCTCTGCTTTTCAAATAAATGTTTTCTAGAATTCAAATACAACATAAAAATAAGAACCAGTAACATCTTAATTTAAGACAAAAGTGCATTAAATTCATTGACACATTTTTATATGTATTATCATTGAGACAAGATGACATTTGCTGTACATTTAATAGCACATTAAATAACAGAAGAACTGAAACAGATTCATTAAGCACAGTAATATTTTTCATCTCAAAAGCTTTGAAATAACTGAATTATGTAAGAGCTTGGAATAAAAATTACTTTTCACTTCATCAAATGAGATTAAAACAGTTAATTAAATTAATTATGTGTCCCTCAATGTTGCTGCTAATATTGGACTGGGCTGTTTTCTGCATATAATTCTGTCTTCCTTCAAGCCAAATAAGCAGATGGGAAAAGCTATGATCTTTTTAAAAGTACCCTTAGCAATGATGTGATATAATGTATTCATTAATAAGAAAATATTCAGTTATTGTACTGAAAATATCATTTCTCCTCTTCTTCCACTTCTAATTATTTATGAGTATATAACAATGTTTCACTAATATCCTAACTTTCCAACCTGGTTTTAACCAGATTGAGATACAAGGATTAGGAGCAAAATTGGAGATTCAAAAACAGCTATGCTCAGGGCTGATATGCCATTATCTGGAACTTAATCAAATTATCTGGATCTTAGTCAAATCCTGTCATGGGCATGATTACAAACTCTGATTCTGCATTGCCATTTCTCTTCCTATTTCCTAGGCAATATAAGGAGGTCAGAGGTGGCAATGTTTCAATTGTCATACACATCAAATGTCCCTTTAAAACTTTCACTTTCCAAGTTCCTGTATAGATTATAAAGTAGGACAATTAAGAACTATTCCAATACCAGTACAGTACTCTCATGTTGGACTTGGACTAGGGATCACTGATTAACAAGGCTTATATAATAACCAAAATCAAAACACCCAGATCATGAATTTATAATTTTGGGGAAAAGACCTAGTTTATACTTCCTTGTTCTTTCTGCTTTATATTTGTTTGTTTGTTTAAATAATTCATATAGCCACCCGTCACACAACAGTGGTACTGGGGGATGCACTAAAGATTAACACCCCCACACCAGAACATAATATATAAAATAACTCAATTATTAAATGATCATAGTAATAATAATAAGTAACATATGACAGAATCTTTAAAAATTCCTTTTTCAATCCATAAAGACCACAACAAAGAAATAGGGCTTTTTTAAACTCTCTTGCCAAAAAGCTGAGGAAACATCCATCAATTCATAACAAAAGAAAAATAGACACACTGAAAGATCCCAGTTCATGTAGGCTGCCTGCTATAGACAGTTACATTTTATGTATAAAGACTAGCTCTCAAGGATATCTTGACTACAACCTGGAGAGGGGAAAAGCTGTTTACCAAAACACCTCAGATGTTTAGTTATACCTATGAACAATTGCTTGAATAGGTCTATTGTGCTTTTCTGTTTGTTCACTTTAATCATTATCACACATCAAATTTACAAATTTACAGATACAAATTAAATAGATATAATCTAATAAACTATTCTGCAGGAGAAGATTCAACACAAAAGGGACAGGGACTGTAAACATAGTATTTCTGTAAACTCAGAATATCCATAAAGGAACAATCAGGATGTGGAGGCTGATATAGTATATCTGTCTCTTTTTGATGCTCCTTCATGCATTACCCACGCTCACATTAAGAAAATCTGTAAATAGAGCTGATTACTTTTGCTTCCTAAATATGGAAACTTGCTTTCTTTGATGTATGTTTCTGGACAGTAAATAAGCTCATTTATTGTTAACTTGGAAAAAAAAATCTATCAAGTCTGTGAGATAAAACAAATGCTTTAATATTTTTGAACCATTTATATTATTGGCCTCTAGGAGTTACTTAGCTATACGAAAAACTAGCTGAATACCCGTGCTCTGCTACAAAACTATGTGATTGGGCTTGATAAATCAACACTTAGAGTTTGAAAATTAATGAGTAGTTATGATCAGCCTCTCCTCTCCCCTTCTCTCCAGTGGTGGGTTGCTACTGGTTCTCCCCGATTCTTGCGAACCGTTAGTGGAAATTTTGAGTAGTTCGGAGAACTGGTAAATACCACCTCTGCCTGGCCCCGCTCCCAATTTATTCGGTGCCTCCTGACTCCTAGCTGATCAGCTAGAAAGAAAAAATCAGGGCTCACTTGACAAAGAAGAGAAAAAATAAAACAAGATACCATCGCTTTAAATTGAGAAATCAAGAAGCCTCCCAACTGATCGGCTAGAAGGAAAAAATCAGGACTCCTACTGAGCCAGGGAGAAAAAAAAAAGACACCGTCTCTTTAAATTGACAAGCCAAGAAGCAGCTGCTGGAAGTAGGTTTTTGCTTGCAGAAGCGAAGTGACATTCAGCAGTTCGTTTCTGGGTCAGCTGAACAACAGACTGAATAAGAGGAGGAATTCTTATATGGTTCTATGTTTTTGAAGTTTTGGGGTTTGTGCAACATGGACTTTGTGTTTCTAAAAAGGTTTGATGATTTCCATTGTGAAATATCCTATCTTGAATGAATTTTCTGCCTGCTTGTAAATGGAGCCGAACTTCCGGCTTCCATTTTCTATTATCTCTAAGCACCGGTAGCTGTTTTCTTCTTACAAAGTTTCCTTTATGCAGCTGGCAGGAATGTGGAATGATTATCAGGCAGATTCCTTGTTAGCAGCTTGATTTTTCCTTGCTTTTCTTATGAGTAATATTTTATTTGGGGAAATGAAGAGGGGGGAGTTTGATGATGATGATGATGATGATGATGATTATTATTATTATTATTATTATTATTATTATTTAAATTTATATACCGCCCTACTCCCGAGGGACTCAGAGCGGTGAACAGCCAAAATAAAATACATGTAATACAAATATTAAAAACATTTAAAATATATTAAATATTATGGCCCCAAATGACAAATTAAAACCAGTTTTAAAATCCAATTTAAAATTTAAAACAATTTAAAAGAGGTTGGGTCAGGCCAGCCTGCTGGAAAAAGAACGTGTTAAGGGCACGGCAGAAAGCGCGCAGATCTGGATGTTCTGTATCTCCGGGAAGAGCTCATTCGAAATGGTAGGTGCCCCCACAGAGAAGGCTCTCCCCCTGGGGGCCGCCAGCCAACATTGTTTGGCTGACGGCACTCTGAGAAATCCCTCTCTATGGGAGCGTACTGGTCTGTGAGAGGCTACTGGTGGCAGAAGGCAGTCTCGTAGGTACCCTGGTCCTAAGCCATGGGGCGCTCTAAAGGTGGTAACCAAGACCTTGAAGCGCACCCAGAAGACCACCGGGAGCCAGTGCAGCTTGCGCAGGAGGGATGTCACATGGGAGCGCCACATCGCTCCCATAACCACCTGCGCGGCCACATTCTGGACCAGCTGGAGCCTCCGGATGCTCCTCAAGGGGAGCCCCATGTAAAGAGCATTGCAGTAGTCTAGGCGGGAAGTGACGAGGGCATGAGTGACCATGTTTAACTAGTCCCGATCCAGAAAGGGATGAAACTGGCGAATCAGGCGGACCTGATGAAAGGCCCTCAAGTGCTCTTCTAAAGACAGCTGTGAGTCCAGGAGGACACCCAAGTTGCGAGCCCTCTCTGTGTGGGCCAACGACTCGCCCCCAATAGTCAGTGATGACGCCAATTGACTATATCGGGATGTCAGAAACCACAGCCACTCGGTCTTGGATGGGTTGAGCCTGAGTCTGTTCCTCCCCACCCAGATCCACACAGCCTCCAGGCAACGGGACATCACTTCAAGGGCATCATTGGGGTGATCCGGGGTGATTCCTTCCCAGAGCAGGTTAGTGGGGTGGGGAGGGAATGGGGATTTTGAAGTAACCTTCCCCTGGAGTGGGGAGGGAATGGGGATTTTGCAGTATCCTTTCCCTGTCACCCACGCCACGCCCACTAAGCCACACCCACAGAAGTAAAAAAAATTTGAAACCCACCACTGCATAAGTCCATCTTAATATGCTATTCCTGATATGTGATGTTTTGTATACATACAGAGAAAGAAGCACTCTTGTAATCTTTGACTTTTAGGCTTGCTGTCAAACATCAGCCATAATACTAATGACTGTTTTGAACAATATGCAGGTTGTATTACATGAATGGCTATTTTATATGTGAAATTATGACTGAGATATTTCTGCACCTATATTGGTTCACACTGTCAGGAAGTTTCTCCTTAGTTTTAGGTTGCTTCTCTCTTTGTCCAGTTTCCATTCATTGCTTCTTGTTTTGCCTTCTGGTGCTTTGGAAAATACATTGCTCCCCTTCTTTCTGGCAGCCCCTTAAAAGCCTGTTGCCTATCATACTGTTGGGCAAAGCATGTGAGCCATTTCCTCTTTTCAGTGGTCCATGAAAGTGCATCTATAGTATGTAGATAATAAAGTTGAAAAAAGGTGAACAACATTTTTACAGAACTATAGATATGTTGAGGCTGCGTGTGACAAGGAATGGCTGGGAGGGGAGGGGCCAGGTGAGGCACCCCTTGATGTGAGTGACATTGAGTTGGCCATGCCTACTGTCACATGACCATCAAACCACACCCACAAAATAAGCCATGCCCACAGAACCGGTAGTAAAAACAATTTAGAACCCATCCCTGCTTCTCTCTCTCAGGCTAGCCCCACAGAAGCCTCTCCTCTCCTCTCCCCTTCTCTCCCTCAGGCTTGCCCCACAGAAGCTTCTTCTCTCTAGCCCCTTCTCTCCCTCATGCTGGCCCCATAGATCCTCTCCTATCCCCTTCTCTCCCTCAGACTGGCCCCATAGATCCTCTCCTCTCTATCCCCTTCTCTCCCTCAGGCTGGCCCCATAGATCCTCTCCTCTCTATCCCCTTCTCTCCCTCAGGCTGGCCTCATAAATCCTCTCCTATCCCCTTCTCTCCATCAGCCTTGCCCCACAGAAATGTCTCCTATCCTATCGCCTTCTCTTCCTCAGGCTTTCTAGCCCCTTCTGTCCATGAGGCTTGCCCCACAGAAGCCTGTCCTATGCTATCCCATTCTCTCCAGAGTTATTTTCAACTTGGGAGGGGGAGTAGAACGTCTAACTAATTAGCATTAGAGTGTGTTTTAATAATGTAGGAAATACTAATGCTCTGATGGTCATTTTGAAAAATCCTTTCTTAGTGAGCACCTAGAAGCCAAGAGACTTCTACAGACATATGTGGCAAATTTCAAGTTTGTAGGCTTTACGGTTCTGGAGATTTTGTGATTAAGCATGAGTGGTTATCGCTTTTATATATATAGATATTCAGCATAATCCTGCGTATGCACACTCAGAAATAAACTCCTTTACTTTCAATGTGTTGCAGACTGAAACTTGAAAACAACAATCCTAAAACTGTTATATATATGTATTACATTGTCAAAACAGAATCCATGGCAGCAAAACCAGGTACATAACATACAGAGATTGGTATCATCCATCTTCAAATAGTTCTTGTCTCAAAATAGAATATAAAATGTATACCTCTTAGGGAAGTTATATAAAATGAATATATTAAGGAAAGATGCATAACAGATAAATAGATATTGCATATGTTAAAGAAAAAGTGTATATAAAATGTGCTATTTTTCTGGCTTAAAGAAAGTGCAAATGATATAAAACTTTCAATATAAAAGGAGTATATGATATATTGTGTCTGAGTAAACATTTGCTGCAGGGAAAAAGCCATTCCTCTTTAAAAAAAAACTCTGCATTGATTTCCATGGAATTTGGCACATTTAAAATCTTATAGTGATTTAAAAGCTCTGCAAATGTTGTCCTATTCTCATGAAACATAAGTAGGCACCATTACCTGTATTGTGCTTTTTTTCAAATACAAGATAGATAGGAAATCAGAGTTCTGTTTTTCTCAGTTGATGTTTCAGAATAACAAAAGGTATGCCTGGCTAATTATGACACTGGGGATCAGGGGAAAAAAACAGTCAAAGTGGTCCTTCACATCTTTTCACAGCATTTGCAGTATTACTGGAAATGATGAATGGAAGGAAGGAAGGAAAAGAGGGAGGGAGGTGGTTGTGAAACCAAAAAAAAAAAGTAAGGGTGTCACAGATCTAAATAAAGGTGGTCTGATCTTGTGGAGATACAGAGAAGTAAAGCTGTAGGTATAAGAGCTGAAATATGTGTCAGAAATATGAATTACTATCATCTAAGTTTGTGAAGGCATATATATGGAAGTATAAATGGGCAGGTTGCTTAAAGTTATATGTAATCCCCCCAGTGAGTGAATAAATATTCAACATTAGAAAATCAATCAAGGTTCTAGACTGCTTATACCAGCAAATCTGAAGAATGACACAATGGCCAGAGGATTGGAAGAGGTTAATCTACATTCCAATACCAAAAGAGAGAGAGACTTAATAGAATGTGCAAACTATTGAACAATATACCTAATTTCACATGGTAACAAAATAAAGTTTTGGATCGCCCAATGCAGATTAGTACCCTACATGGAAAAAAAGAATGGGAAAAAACAGACATGGAAGAAAAGGAGATAGAAAATAGAGTGAAAATAGAATGAATGTAGAAGAGAAAGCAGGAACCCTGTATGGAAAAGTAATTAGATTAATTTCCCAAGCCAATGAATGGAAAGAGGCTGTAAGAAAAGAGAATGTGAAAGCTGCTTGGAACAGAGTGAAAAGAATGAATGTTACCGAGTGCCAAAGAGTGTGGACTTGTGCTAACAAAAAGGCGCTTGGTGGAATGATAAAGTGAAATAAGCTGGGAAAGGCATATAAAAGAATGCTTGTTGCCAAACATGAGGATAAGAAAAAGATATCGTGCAATAAAAATAGAGAGAAAAAGACAGTTGCAAAAAAATTGTATTCCAGGCAATCAAGTTCAACTAAGGTTAAAAGAAGCAGAAAAATGCAGACTAATTTTGATGGAAAATATAATGCAACAAAACATTTGTAAAGTGAAGGAAGTAGGCTAAACTCTCTCTCCAGCAGACTGGCTAGAAATAAAAATAATAAAATGTATTTAAAATCAATATATGTTTTAGATATTTATATAGGAATAATGATAATGTGTTGAATAGTGATGAAATGAATTAAATGGAACAATATTTGTTTGTTTGTTTGTCTATTGATTTGTTTGTTTATGTATTTACTTATGTGCTACTCATCTCACCCATCCCAAATTGATTCTGGATAGCTTAGAAACGTTAAAACCAGTAGGCATTAAAGTGATAAAACAAAAATAGCAACAATAAATACAGTTAAAAGATGGGAAGGAGGGGAGCATGAAATGCATGGGAGAGATGGGGTCATTTCTTAATCCAATAGCTACTTCCTGAATGGTGCACCCTAGTTGGCATGCCATGCCCCAACTGGAGAGCCAGGTCTTCCGGTCCTTACAAAAAGGGTAGGTGAGGATCTCACGTCGGGTGGTACAATGTTCCAAAGAGCAGGAACTGGATCTCACCAGCTGATCCCACCAGTATGCCCCTTCTGCAAGAATATATTATATTACTTATATAATACTTACATTAATGCCCAAGAGGAAAAAAAGAAGCCACAAATAATGTGAGTGTTGAAAAATAGTAAAGTAACAGGTGGAACTGGAGAAATGTTGACTATGAGTATCTTTATAACATACTTGGTTGTGATCATACCTGTGATCATACTTACTATTTCTTTTTATTCTGTTCAATTTGCCCAGTTCTCCAAGACTGCCTGGACAAGTCCCTACAGTTTTCTTTGAAAGATTTCAGAAGTGGTTTGCCATTGCCGTCTTCCTAGGGCTTTGTGCCTAAGACAGGACTAGAACTCACATTCTCACAGTCTCTAACCTGTTGTCTTACTGCTACACCAAACTGGCTCTCACTTTGCTATTAAAAGCACCCACGTTCTTACAGGTTATGGTTAATTTAGGAATAGAAGAATTATGTTTAAAAATCTGAAGACCTTATCTGCCAAAGCAAGCAGTACATTGAATTTTTCAATCCATTTGGGAAATAGGCTAAAAAGAGATGCTAATTACAAATATTTTGATTAAAAAGTACAATAAAATAAGACATGAGCCTGTGAGTCAGTACTCCCATCTTTTAAGGGCAAAACTTTTAAGCATAAACAGATTTCCAGAATTTACATCTAGCATTACTAATAGCAAGATAAAGTGAAAATCCAACATATTTTAAGTTGATCAAATTATAATGGTGGTTTACAATAAAATTTACTATGGGCAGCTGTATTTGGGGTAACAGCTTTCTATACTTTGTAATTCTATATTGAGAAACTTTTGTCTGAGAATTTCATAACATGTTCTTTTCTTGGGAACAGCTGAAAATCCCAGGTTTTTTTTAATATAC
Source organism: Ptyas mucosa (assembly GCA_012654045.1). Classification (NCBI taxonomy): domain Eukaryota; kingdom Metazoa; phylum Chordata; class Lepidosauria; order Squamata; family Colubridae; genus Ptyas; species Ptyas mucosa. Next base: position 2,663,232 of record WNWU01000057.1, read on the forward strand.
CTTTTGGGGTTTTTTTAATCGTATACCTTTATCTGTCAAAATAAGTAATGCTGAACCTTTAATATTTAAAAAGAGTTTTAGCCAGTACTTAAAATACATAGAATCATATGCCCACTTCAATATAGGGGGGACACTCCAGATATAGGCAGTGGTGAGATTCAGCCCGTTCACACCACTTCGGGAGAACCGGTTGTTAACTTTCTGAGCAGTTTGGTGAACTGGTTGTTGGAAGAAATCATTAGGACAGAGAACCAGTTGTTAAATTATTTGAATGCCACCACTGGATATAGGGCAATATTAAACACACAATTGACCCCTTGGAATAACTTAGGAAGCTGGTGGAGACTCTTTAAATTATCATAACTGATCCCTTGATTTAATAAAGATCCAAATGGTATCTGACTCAGCATCTTGGCTTCAAAAAATTTCAGTGCAGCTGGTATGTACTGGGCACCTATAGAGAAGATAAAAGAAAGTTGCTGCTACTTGAGCAGCATACTTAAAAGAGGTAACCTATATTTTATCCTCTCGAGAGCCTCAAATCAATTTTAAAGCATAACCTTTATTTTCTTATAATTGATTTGTAGTCAGTTTACAGAACAGAAATGGGTCACAACTCTCCTAGTTTTACTGAAGCCAAGAGGTATTAGTGGCGGAGTCAGCTGATGGCAATAAGGTCAGAATATAAATTTAATAAATAATAATAATTGGATAAAATGGATTTGCTTCTATGACTACAACAAAAATGTTATAAAACTAGGTCAGTTACCACGTGGTTATCATTATTTTTGAGAGGTGACCTGCTGTGGTCCATCTTATCCTCAAGCTGATATTCTTACAGTATGGAGTACATATGTGTATAGTTAAGCAACAGTCCACCAATTTTAGATACTTTAACTTGGATCCAAAGCATTTTGGTAATAAAGAATCAAAGGGCTGCTTAAGATCTACAAATGGGGAAAAACGAATTGATTCAGATGGCTGAGTATTTTTTTAATAAGATAGGTATGTGTCAGTCTCTGATCCTAGGAATATGCTCTAAATCCTCAGTCTTCCTCAGTTAGGAGGTTCTTCCAGCTGGTATAAAAATTTTCAGTGAAGATGACTAGCATCTGGATGATAATAGGATGGAACAATTAGAATAATGCTGTTAATTTTCTTCTAGATAAAGGGAATGTATTTATTGGGAGAAAAAAAATCAAGGGGATTAATTGGGAAGATGTTTGGCTGAATTCTGTTCAAAAAAGTATAATGGTATAAAAGATGATAGCTATGAAAATTTGGGAAGTATATGCAGCTTTATGCCAGGATGGGGAAGTTTTGCTCTGTAGCAGTTCACTGAGAAATATATTAATAAAGAAAACAAAATACTCCATATTTTGTTGGCTTAGAGAAAGTATATGATAGAAAAGGCTTGAATTATGCAATATTTTGCACAATATTAAAGCCGTGATGGCTAAATTTGCTAAAAATATATGTTAGAAGTAAACCATCCATGAAAGTAAATAGAATTGTTAGCAAACAGTTTAACACTGAGCAGTAAATGAAAGAAGGATGCATCATATCTCCTTGGTTATTTAATATATTTCCGAAACAAATGTATAAGGAATGTTTGTAGTGACATTAGATGTGTTTTTGTTGTAGAAGTGAATGTGAGAATACTATTTTATGTAGATAGCATCCTGCTGTGAACTAAGAGTCCCTCTTTGAGAGAGATGGGAAGTTCAGAAATGTGATAAATAATCAAATAATATCTGAATTATTTCCATTAAATAATATATGATGCAATGAAAAATATGAATCTGAAAATTAACATTCAAAAACCAAGGTAGTGTCAGGCTGAAGTAACCAGGAACAGGAGTTGAGTTCAAAGCACCAAAAGTTTATTACATGCAACCTACAGACATGAATCTGATCTACTAATGGTCAAATCAAATTGATGCTAAATAAGGATCAACAGAATTCATGGAGCACTGGACTAGGTCTCTTATGGGAGTGTAGTGTCAGTTTGCCCCACCCCACCCCACCCCACCCCACCCATCCCCACACACATCTATCTTCCTTCCTTCCTTCCTTCCTTCCTTCCTTCCTTCCTTCCTTCCTTCCTTCCTTCCTCTCTTTCTGTTTCTGGATACTCTGTTCCATAATCTCCTGGTTCCTTCCTTGTATGTGTTTTTAAAACTAAATTATAAGCCCCTTTTTAATTTTTGAAGGGCTCTTAGTATACTTCTAGTCCTGATATATACAGTAATAGAAAAGATGAGGAGATATTTCAGTATTTGCATAAAATGCTATCTGAAAAGGGAAATGGGAGAAGGAAAGCAGGATTCCATGGTCAACAGGATTGCCTTGTCAGCCCTTTGAGATAGGCCACATTAGAGAACAAACACTGCAAAAATTGCTGGAACTATTGTTGCAGAAGGCAATAAGATACTCTTATACTATCTAGCAACAAAATGGGGCAATCTTTAACTTCTTCCTCTCTCCATCCTTCTTTTCTCCTAAGCAATGGCTGTTATATACGGTTTTTAGAAAAGTATAGAGATAACCCTGAAGAAGACCCTCAGCTCAGTGACCCTTTCAAATAGACTGCATTTATCACCCAATCATAGCATTTTGAGTAGGTAGCAAATTTATGGGAATAGAGCTCCTCAAGCATTGATTGGAAAATACTATGTGAGAGGAGAGGCTGAAAACATGTAAGACTTGGGCAGTTTGCTGTCTAATTGTGAAGGATTAATTGTGAAGATGGACAATGCTATAGAAATAATGTGATCAAGCAGTTGCTTAGGTCCAAATCCAAGAATTAAATAGCTATTAAATGCCTGTGACAATGCAAACAATTGTAATCGGTTGTGATAATAAATTGATTCTAATTTTAGTCAGTTTCATTTGTACTTCCTTTGCTTTAGTAGCTTCCCAAAGTGCCATATCCATTGACATCTCAGATATTTTTATTGCTTAGAGTTTTATTGAAACAGGCATTTTGTTTTTATGAAATTCTGCCTTGCATTTGTTCAAAGACTGGTCATGCATATAATAATTATGAAAATAACAACAATAACAACAACCGAGTAGCTAAATTAATCCACTGGTCATTATGTAAAAAATATGACTTACCTGTATCCGAAAAGTCATGGGAACATAAAGTGGAAAAAGTTGTCAAAAATGAGAAAGTGAAGCTCTTGTGGGACTTTCAAATACAGATGGATCGTCATTTGGAACACGCCAGCTATCACAGTTGTCAAAAACCGAAGTGTACAATTGATTAATATCACGGTACCATCAGCACCAGTCAATGATATTTGTGATACATTTTTAAATGTTCAGTTGACTGAGTTTCATGTTTAATGAATAAAAGAGATAATCATCATCATCAATCATCATCGTACAATTTATTGATATCGCTGTTCCAGGAGATGTCAGAGTCAAAGAAAAAGAAATGGAAAAAGTCACAAAATATTCTTATCAATTTCCCAGTACTGTATTGGTATGGAAAATTTGAAGTGAGGCTATAACTGAAGCACCCACAGAGATAGTAATTGCATTACAGTAAGTCGTATTTGCTATTTGGTTATTTTTTTAATTTTGTGTCTCTCAATCATAAAGAAGTTCCCTACCTTTTCAACTTTTCTGATACAAAAAAAGCAAATGCATCAAGAGTAAATCAGACTGATATGAATGCAGAATGTATTGACTTCAAGGTTATTTAATTTTTAAGTGTTTACACAGTCATTATATTAAGTCTTTTACAATTGTATTAGAACTTTCTTGGGTACCCATGTAACTACCAAAGAAACCTTTGAGAAGTGAATATTGCCTCCAACCTTTAGTGGATATTTCTGAAACACACCATTCCATAAGGAAAATGGTTTCCTCCCTATTTCCGTCTTTATTATGTAAAGCAATATCTTTGTCTCTCACGATAACCTGCAATTATTCTCCAATACATACACAGATATTTTGGAGACTCGGGTTGAAAATGCATGGCTGTTATTCTGTCAAGGTTATCCTGAACCTTACTATAACTTACACGGCTCTATTTCATAGACTATTGCATAAACTGATCAGGCATATAATGGGTCTCAGCCATACTTCAAAATTACTTTCTTCGTTATGCAAATCATTAAGAGTCCCATAGATTAGATTGTTTAAGGATGGTGTTCTTTCATCTTTTTCATTATACTGAACCATAGCAAGAAAGGATTCAGAGAAATTTTCACCTAATAAAGGCTAATATAGAAAATCTTCAGGACTGAAATAAACTTTGGATAATCCACATTAACTAAAAGGCAAGAATCTTTTTTAATTTAATGCTGAAAACACATATTCTTTTAGCAATATTATGGTATCATTTAGAAAAGCATGATAGATGACTGTATGTGGTATGTTGTATCAGGTTAGTTTTAACCACAGCTATTGCATAAACAGATTAATTTTTTGTGCAGTTTATGAATGAAATTTATTACATATTTATTTTATTTGTTTATTTGCTAGATTTTTCTTCTGCCTTTATTATTTTATAAGTAATTGAAGGCAGTGAATGTACACAGTACTCCTTCCTTCTTCTGTTTTCCCCACAACAACAATCTTATGAGGTGGGTTGGGCTGAGAGAGAGTGACTCGCTCAAGACACCCAACCAGATTTCATGCCTAAAATGGGACTAAAACTTACAATACCACCACCAAACTGGCCCTTTTGTTTCCCCAAGATGGTACCCCAAGTTGACATGTATCTGATATCAAATTTATTTGAATTTGGAAGTTCCCATCAGGGTCATTTTGGGGGAGATGGAATTACTTCATCTCTCATAGCTGGAGCAGAAGCCATCAAAGATATGGTTCAGTATTTAAATTTAGTATCAAGCAGGTTTATATCAAAGAAAAGTTGACCCAGCTTAAAATGAGAGGAGGAATTCACATTTTGAAGTTTTTCCTCAGAAAGATATAGTCACACAGACATAATTAACTGTTTTGCATTTAATATGCTATATTTTGTTTTAATTTATTAGATTTCAGGAGAAAAGTGTCACAAAGTTAAATATATGAATGCTTTCTATGTTATAAAGAATTGTCTTTATTAAAAGTCAAATCAAGATTGAGAGAGAATGACTGTAAGTAACACTGGTAAGTGCATTTATTACATACTAATAAGGTGGAAGATCATACAACAAAAACATCTATTTATATTTTCTATAACATTTTCCACTTAGTGCATAATAATATAATTTATGTCATGCTATTGTGCAATTTCCCCTGGACTGAGAATTCCCTATGCCTTTGAATAGAAAATCAGGGGCTTCACTGAAGCAATGAACCACTGCAAAAACATTTTAAAACTAAAAATCAACATACAGAATATGAATATTTAAGACCATCTCCCTTTAAACCTTCTGCAGTAAGATTAATAGATTAATTAATTGAAATAGAATTAATTCTCCTCCCATTCAGACCCTCTCCTTTTAATTCCTTTCCCATTTCAAGTAGAAATCTCAGTGAAATATGATTACTGAAGTGGTAGATTTAATGAAGTAAAATCAATTTTTAAAACATTATTCTTAATTTCCATAATGGCCTCTCAGATAGTGTACCTCATATATAAAATTAAATATTGGTCTGTCTCTTTCACAAGTACATAATCAAATTAATCAGAATTACAGTCATTGATTGGAGAGAAAGAGAGATCTGATCACCACTAGCTGTCTGTTAACAAAATAAGAAATTGGCATACATGAATGCACATAGCCTTTCTCATTCCAGAAAAACCATGCCCTTTATGAATTTTCAAAAACCAGCTAACATTCCATCATTTCCTCATCGTCTTCTTTATATGAAAAACTATTTTAAAAAGAGTCTATCTATCAGTGAAACAATCAACCCATTACTTTTCCCTGTAATCAGTTTTAAACAGTGTGCAATCAGTATTACAAAAATTTTATTTATCCTAAGAGCAAAAGGTTATTTCATTGTCTGAACACTAACAAAGTAAACCAGGCCAGACTGACTTTTCAGGGCTCAGGAACAGGAAATAAAGAAAAAAGATGAGAGGAAGATCTAACCAACCAATATATGATAGGGAGACAAAGACAGCAGAAGGCAAGGATGGAATTTAAGGATGGAAGACAGCATAGAGAGTCAGAGTAGAAAGAAAGATGAGAAAGAGAATGACTGGAGTTTAAGAATGTGGATGGGTAAATGACAAAGAGTGAGATAGAGAGATATGGGGTTTTTTGTTGACTGGGATGAATGTTGAAAAGAGACAGCTATGGAGATTTGGGGAGAAGAGGGTGAGATAGAATGGGGCAACAAAAGATGGAAAGGCAATGAGGTGTAAATGCAGCAGCATGCATTTATGGATGGGGTTATAATACCTAGCGGTGTAATTGCATACAGAGATAACGGGAGTTGTATGAGAAGACCAGTCAAAGCTGGGAAGTAGAGTTAAGCATGTCATCATGCTGCTGCATTTCCACAAGCACTCCAAATCCAACACCTCCTGAGTTCTGTTGATTTTTATCTGGCACCAGTTTAGTGTTGAGCTTTAGTTGACTAGATTCTTGTATATAGGCTTGAATAAGTCTTCTATGCTTCAGTCTTACAAATGTTCTGATTCTACATCCTTCACAGGAGAAATTTCATGGGCTGCTTTTGCCTACCTTTAGGTATGAGATGGAACTTTAGAGATGGGTGGATGGATGGATGGATGGATGGATGGATGGACGGACAGATAATTTAGAGAGAGAGAGAATCTATCTGAATCTATCTAGTGGAATATGGACTAATCAGGTGAATCCCCTTGAGATAGTAAGGATATATTATCTCAGAAAAATAGACAAAGAGACAAGAAAAGGACAGACACTTTTTATATATAAAAAACACATTTTAACTCAATGGGCATATTGAAAAGAAGTTATGTAAAAGAGCTCAAGTCTCTATCCAGCTGTCTATTTGTCCATTAGGGTGATAACTCACTAAAAGAAGAATGAGGGAGAAAGCTGGTAAAAGAACGATCAAAGTTTAAAATGGACAAGATTCTGAGCTCTAGCCAAATGCTTTGAAGAAAAGGTCCTGAAAAATAATCCCAGAGTCTATAAAAGAGTCAATTAGGCTTGGAAAAGCATTGATGGCTCTGTTCAAATTCTTCAGGGCAAGGCTACTATTAAGAGGTTGCAAATAATTCTAGAAGCACTGTTCTCTGTATGTTGTCCTTGCCTTTCTGTAGGTGCATTTGTTTTGAGTTTGTCTTTTCACCAAGTTTGTCATGCTTGTCTGAGTTACCTCTGCAATGTCATTTGATGGCTGCTAACTGGATTCTTCACTATTTACTGCACAATAAACTCTGTTAATAGAGGCCATTGCCTTCTAAGTAAAAGTCTCTACAAAATATCCTACAAGAAACCAGTAATATAGGAAGACCTGGAAAAGTTATGAAGTTTTAGGAATGTATCTATTATTATTATTCAACAGAGAAAAGGCATCAATCCTTGGCCAGAAGCAGCAGTATAATTAGAAAACCAAAGGAGAATTAATTTGTAGATCTATACACTTGTATTTATGAAAATAGCCTGGAAATCAAAGCTATGATGCCAGCAAAAAATACCCTCCAGGTATGAGTCACAGCTTACACCTTACCAGTTCATCTCCTGTTAGTGCTTCCTGCATGTTATGACATAATGCTTGGGTGCCTATCTCCATGGGAACAGATAAATACAGATGCTTTAAAGTTAAGGCTCAGTGTGAAAGCAGCAGCAGTACAGTACTGATTTCAGCATACAGTGCTTGACTAAGAATTTCCTGATCCAGTCAACTTCGAAAAATATTAGATTGCTCTTACACTGGGGAAGACAGCATCTCAGGTCTCCATGTCAGAAACAGAAGGAAAAGCTGCTGCTTCAATATCACATCAGGCAAAAAGAACAAGGCAAGGGTATAGAGAAAAAGGCTTAGAAACAGAACTGACACCAGAAACAGGTATAGTCTAGATCAGTGATGGCTAACCTTTTTGCCGTCACGTGCCAAAAGCAGGGGGAGAGTGGGGTAGTTGTGCACGTGTGCCCACACCCATAATTCAATGCGCCCTGCCCCCTACACATGCATATGTGACTCCTCCGCACTCCCCCCACTTTTGGCATGCAATGGCATGGTGGGCCCAGTAGGTCTGTTTTTCGCCCTCCCCAGGCTCCAGAGGCTTTCTAGGAGCCTGGGGTGGATGAAAACGGCCTTCCCCACCACCTGGAGGCTGGAAACAGCCCGTTTCCTGATTTCCAGTGGGCCCGGAAGGCCCAAAAATGTGCTGGAGTTGAGCTAGGGCAATGCTCACGTGCCCACAGATATGGCTTTGCGTGCCACCTGTGGCACGCATGCCATAGGTTCGCCATCACGGATCTAGATGAATGATTAATAAAAGTATATCCTTTGTTTTATAAACAAAAAGAACAGACAGCTAATACAATTAAAGAGAAGAATCAGCTATACATGCTAAGTAATGCGCCTCTGAATAATCAGCAGAAGGATCAGTGTATCATGAGAGCTTTCCATGTCCAGGTTCTCTAAGCTGTACATACAATATTGTTTTTATTTTACATCAGATGTTATCTATTTTGAGACTCCTTGATTCTGTAATCTTCTTAAATTTTTTTCATTACTTTTGGATGTAATTTTATATTTTTTTATTTATTTTTTATTTTATTTATATGCCGCCCTTCTCCGGAGACTCAGGGCAGCTTACAATGCATTAAGCAATAGCCTTCATTCTTTTGTATATTTTTATACAAAGTCATCTTATTGCCCCCACAACCGGGTCCTCATTTTACCCACCTTAGAAAGGATGGAAGGCTGAGTCGACTCTGAGCCTGGTGAGAATTGAACTCGCAGTAATTGCAGGCAGCTGGATGTTAAATGCTGCCTTAGTAGGAAGCATTAGCCTCCTACGCTACTCAGGCTCTTATCAGGCTTTATCTTATATTGATAAATAACAAGCTTTTTAAAAAAAAATGTATTCTACCTTTCATCCTTCAATTCATTCTTACAGCCCTGTGAGGGAAGTTGGGCTGAGGGTCAGTGACCAGCCCAAAGTTATTCAATAAGCTTCCATAGCAGAAGGTGGACTTTAAGCTTCCTCTATGGACATGGATAAAGCCGTAAGCATTTTATAGAACCACTGGCTCTCACTGTTCTGTTGAGGAGTTACAACTGAAAAAGACTTTCCACTTTTTATTATGAACATAATAAAGGATAATTTGATCATTTTTCTTCAAGGAATGAGTCTCTCACACTTCTACATCAATTCTTCTCTGTTGATGAAGACCAGCATAGCAGATCCCTTTCTTTTTCCTTCCATCTTCTGAGAAATCAGACTATCAGCAAAAGAAGGCAGGAATTTGTTGGTCCTCTGATGCTTGGCAGAAGTAAATTCCCAGAAGCTACCAGGATAATTTGAAATATAAAATGTTCATTATTCCTTACCTTTTTGAAAGACTGGTCGTTGATGTAGGGCAACATCAGTATCTCTTGTCTGCTCGTTTTTGTATTGTCTCCTTTTATTACTTCCAAAATGGTTTCAGTGGGATTTCTATCCTTTAATTTCTGAATTTCTGTGCAAGTTTATTTTTTTGTTGGATTTTTGATGGATTTTTTTCCCCTTCTGAAACCTTTCAGTGCTATGTGCCAGTCATGAATATTGTCCACCATGTTTAACTGCTGTCAGTCATAATAGGATGGTCTGCCTCAGGAAGATCTGTAGTTTTCCTAAGTCATTTTCTGAGAGCGTTTTAGTGTTGAGAGAGTTGAGATTCTGAAGAGCACCACCTAACTAGCTTCTCTGTTGTAGTTTCCTAAAACTCTGCCCTTCCTGACTTCCAGACTCTGCATTGTGCTTTCTTGTCCTTAATCCTTGGGTGTGTATTGGATTATGGGTTTTTGCTGCCTTTCTTCTTTGTTTTAGTTTAATGTCCACCTGAAGAGATCAATAAAGCACCTGACAAACATTTCCTTCACTGTCTTTGTAAGATATAGCCAGAAATAAAGATAATATAAGCCATGATTGTAAAATACAAATCCTTCTTGGTGATTTGGTACACACTTGTACAATTGTTTCCCAGCATCCAATTTTCTCTTTTTTCACCAAGATGCTCAATTGCAAAAAAAATTATTAAAAACTACGTGTGCTGCTATTCCTTTACCTTACATTTCAAGGCCTCAGATTCTCTGATCATTCTTTAAAGATCCCTCCTGGCTGTCATTCATTCCACCATGAATCAAGAGGAAAGAAAGGTTGCTATGGGTTTGAATAATATTATATAATATAATATTGAATATTATATCCTAGAAAATCATATACCTCCTCAAATATTATCTTGAGCTGCGTGGGTTTGTTGGGTTTGTTTTTAAGAAGGAATCACACACTGCCATAACATGTCTTTTCTACTCAGGAAGACTCAATCCATGGAGGCCAAAGTATCTTCTATAATGATACGTGATATCATTTGCTCAGATGGCTGTTGATCATCATTTAGCAGTGCAGCCTGGAACTGGTTCCTGAGTTTCACTGGCAATGAGTGTGCCTGATTGTTTTGCTTCTATCTGTTTTCCTCTGCCAAAGACAGTTTTTCTATTTTGTGATATTATCTTTATTTCCTTGCCTCTTCTTGAGTAATTTCAACTATCCTGTCCATTAACTTTTTATCTTCATGATGCATTGTGGAATAGAAACTCTCTCCCCAGTTTCCTTCATTTGCTTTTCCAGTTGCATTTGTAACAAATATAGTTTGAGTTAGATTAGGGTGATGCTTCCTCATTGTCTATGCTCACACATAAATCTACTCTGCTTGTTTCCTATGTTTTGAACTCCTATAAGCTGCCTTCTCTGGGTCAGAAGAGACCCAGAAGAAGGGTCAGAAGAAAGAAAAAAGAAGGGGAGAAAGTTTTTTTGCTCAGTGAATAAAGACGAAAGTCTTTTATTGTGAGAGTGAAGTTCCAGTTATAAGCAGATGGGATTGAATATGCACACTTTCACTAGAGATGCTTAAGAATTTCATTAAGTGCCCATTTTTATACAAGCCTGCCAAATTTGCACTTCTCAAAGTTGATGAAACAGTTATTCTTTGATATTCACACTTCCACAAATGCTGATGTAAAAGTTCACAGATTAAAAAAACATCAAGGACATATAAAAATATGTATCATACAATAAATGTATGCAAAAGTTTAGCCCAGCAGAAGTCTATAAAATATTCTCTGTATTCAATGGATTGCTTTTGATATTTTATATTTTAGTAAAAATTTTGAGTCTTAGCTCTTAAATGAAACTATTTATTTTATTGTTAGCTGATTGATAATAATGCCTTCAGCACTAAATAATAAATAATTGTACTGGGTGGGATGCAGTAATGTGATATTTCCAATTGCACACAATTCAGAAATAGGAAAGAACTGTCTTACAAATAAATATATTAAAAATATCCAAAATAAATAAATTCCTCTATTCCTCATTTGTACAAATTTTTGTTCTTGTTCCAAATTTTGTATTTTAGTCAGTTCCTCCTCTATTATTTATCATCCTCTCTTAGTTATATGTGCTATATATTCCATGACATTTTGGAGGTCTCTCAATCTCCAATATTTGGGGTTTGGGATGTATTTGGGAGCTGCATAAAGGAAAAAGAAACAAGAAAATTGCAGCATGTGACGAACGTTCCATTCACACAACTCAGGATCTAGTCTTATGAAATGGAAAATTTATTCCAGAAGCTATTCCACCACTGAATGTCTTGTTTGAAACTACTAGCTGCCAATTCATTTTGGACTTCCTGCAAGAGAAGATTTTTTCTTCTCAAAATCATATTGCAAAAACCAAAATCTGTTGTTACGCTAATGAATTGCCTCTCTTCTCTTCCAACAATATGGGGATCCAGGAAAGAAATAACTGAATGCTGAGAATGAAATGAGTAGCAATTACGATATTAAATGCAGGGTGGGGTGTGAAATGCAACTTTACAAAAGGGCATTCTTACATGGAAATTCATCTTGAAATACTTTGGATTTATGATAAAGGTATTTCTGGGTATTTCATTAAAAGAATTCTACATTCCCATCTACCTGTAAAAATGTTGTAGGTCATTCCTATTTCCAGATGGGTGACTGACACTTAATTACTACTGACTACAATTTAGCAATGACCTTTTTAGAAATAAAATAGTTCTTGAGAATTTTCTGAAAACCTCCCTTAAAGATTAGGGACTGACATCTCTATTTCCATAGAAGTAATTCAGCCCCTGCAAACCAAGAACAATATTACCCTCTAAAATGGGTGGAGATTCCTACTGAACCTTTTGTCTCTCATGGGACATGTTGTCTATAATTATAAAGACAGGCTGTTTCCCAGTATTTGCAATTATTGCTTCAGCATACAATACAGAGTGAAAGTTCATTCCTCTATCCAAGAAATCAAATGCTATTACAACTAGTAAAGGTGGCTTCCAAGAAAACATGCTGGAGCTTGAAGTTTCATAGCTACAGCCTTTGGAATGTAGTCATTCCAAAAGAAACAAATAAAGTTAACTTTCAGGTGCTTTCAGGTGAATAGAAAGTAAGAATATATAGTAAGTATTTCAATGAGTGATTGCTTGTTATCATTGCCACTATTATTTACATTCCTTCTCTTTCAGACAAGATCAAGATCATAATCATAATGTCTCCTTTTCTGGCTTCCCCTTGGTCAATTTTAGCTCAACAACAATCTTGTACAATTGATTTTGTTAAGAAGCAATGACTGGCCCAGCATCACCATGGATAAAATGGATTAGAATCCGGGAACACCTAAAATACCACATTTCTTCCTCCTTACCCATTTCAGAATAAAAATGCCTGTTTGTTTCTCTCCTTAAAACCCCAAATGTACTGCTAATTCAAATTTCTTTTGAAAACAAAAGAATACCAAAGAGTCAAGATAGGGCAGTCTTGAGTCTCACAACAAACTACATGCTATCCACTAAATGTTAGCAGCCATTGTACATCTTAAAAATATCTATCCATTTTTGCTCTATGTTTAGGAAACTTTCTACCAAAGTACACAACTACATCAATGTGCTCTAGTTTTCTGTCATTTCTGTATTAATTGTAATAGTTTACTCCATTTTCCCTATCAAACATAATTACCTTTAAACATTTATTTTCAGATCTATAGTCATTACACTATACAGTCTATTTGATATGTGCTGCAAATCATTTCTCAGCAACATGACATCATCTGAAAATTAATGTACACACATGTTTGGATCATCTAACAACACATCTCTAATGACACAAGCATCCCTTTTAGATTTACTCATAAATACCTTAAACAACCATGTAGATATCACACTTTCATGTCGTAATACTTGTTCAAATGTTGAATAAAGTTTTCTATCATATACCACTCTTACTGCATTCAGTGAAAAACTCCATTGTTCAAGCCTATTAATTTTAACACCTTTCTGTAAATCAACAAACATGGGGAAATATTTTTTACTTTAATACATTACTGAATAGTTTGCTGAAATACAAAATCTGGTCTGCATGATCCATGTCTGGCTTAAAGTCAAACAGCATTTCCTAGATTTTGCTCACGGTCACCTTGTATTTTTTTTCTCAAAATTCTGTAAAACATCATTGACATTACATTTAATAAAATAATCTCCCTGTGGTTTTTGCATTAATTCCTTCAATCTTTTTCTTTGTAGAAAGGAACAATGATGAAGTCTTCACAATTACATTGAACAAATCCCACACCATCACAAAGCTACATTCTACTGCGATATTTCTTTGGTTACATCTATCATGATCTATCATAATATCATTTTTCAAATGTAGTATGCAGTATTTAGCATTTAGTATGTCCATTTTTTTCAACAATTTTATAAAGGATTATATCAAAAAATAAGAATATACCTTTTACAGAAATATATAAAAAAGGGGGGAAGAACATTAACCTCTTATCACTGTCTCTTTTGCATTCCAAGCCTCACCCCATTTTCTATAAACTCAGATTTAAATCTTCAACTCTCATTAATCAGCATATATCCAGGAAGAGTTAACAGAAATAACAAATAGTTATATTTCCATTTCCATTTAAGCAGATTCCCACTAATCCCTCTCTTCAAATAATCAAAATCCCATTTCAATTAACAATTAAACGCTATAAAAAATAACCTTAATTATTAATCCATTACACCCAATTAAGTATCTAAAATAGCTATCATCTAATCCCAGGGTTTTTTTTAAAAAGAAACAATTAGGCATCACCAAAGATAACAAACCATTACTCTAACCATAATCAAATAAACCATTTTTGTGTTTATTTTCTGCCAGCAAACTTTAGGTCCCACAAATAAAATCCCAACATCTGCTTTCTGATTGTCTTTTTGTCTTTTCCCTCAAAGATCTTGTCATCTGCATTAAAGTCCTTTTGCAGTTCAAATACAATAGTTCCAGTAACTCCCTTATAGTTCAATATTAAAAAGTCCATCTCGTGGGGTTTATTACTTGTATATCTTTTTAATTTGTAAATTATAATCCAATTCCACTTGTAAATCCAATATTTCCATCTCTTTCTTATGAGAGGTAGTTTTTAAATCCACCTTTAAAGTCCATTTCATTTCTATTCAGTGAGGCTTTTTCCAATAACACATTTTGCTTTCATTATAAATAGCTGAAGAACTTTTTGGACCTATGTGTCAAACATTTCTTTTAAAATGGCCATCTGGCCTTGTAGTGACCAGACCTCAAGATCTTGCTATCGGCTCATAATGTAAGCAAAGAGATTTTTGCCATGGCAGAGGACCCTTTAACTTCAAGGTCTTTCTTTCATTCAAATTCACCTGAACCCTTAAACTGTTCTTTTTTTAAGTTTTAAAATCAACATAATAAGCCTTTTGCTGTGTATTAAAAAGAAAGAAAGAAAACTCCTACAAAACTATAGCATATAAATTTCTTTCTTTGTAAATGGATAGAAGAAAGGCTTACCCAGCAAACCCCAAACCTCTAGTTCTGAAGCTTTTTTCCCAACACTTAGCACACTTTGTTGATCCAACCAATGGCCAAATCTCTATCTACATCTCACCATATTGTTCATGGGAGAAGCAACCTTCATCTGGCAACATTCTAGTACTGTGGCCATGAAAAACACAATCAAATAAGCCAATTGATCAACTCCATATCAACCTGTGATCTCTGAGTTATCTGAATAACAAAACCATGTCTTCAGAATCTTTTGGAAAACAATATTGCTTTATACAATTTTATCTCTGGGGTATGATTTTCCAGAGGGAACGAGCCACTAAAAAGAAGGCCCTTTTTCTTGGTCCCATCAGATAATCAAATTATAAATACTTTTCTTTGAAGGAAATAGGTTAGCTACACAATTCAAGCCAACACAACCAAGGGCAACATCTACTGCAAATGTGGGAAGGTACAGTCCCACCCATCTAAAGGGCACCAATTGCTCCATACTAAATAAATAAATAAATAAACTTTATTGTCATTGTGTGTGTGTGTGGATAGATAGATAGATAGATAGATAGATAGATAGATAGATAGATAGATGTACACACACACACAGTATACGAAATTTACTTGACACCCAAAGACCAGGTCCCACACACATAATCCCCAAATACACTCCCACCCACCACAATTCCCCACCCCTAAAACCACCCAAACATCCACCCAACAGACCAAGTAATACTGTCCAACAGTTCACTGATGGTGGCCCTTTAGTTCATTGTTGAGTGCAATTATAGCTCTGGGATAAAAACTATTCAGAAAAAGTGTGCTCCGAGTTTTAATTGTTCTGTATCTTCTGCCAGAGGGCAACAGTCCAAAAAGATTGTAAGCAGGATGGGAAGAGCCTCTGAGAATGTTATGCAACTTCCTCAAACAGCAAGATTCGAAGATGCTGTCCAGGGCTGGTAGCTGGAGTCTGATAATATTCTGGGCAGTTTTAATTATTCTCTGCAGAGCCTTTTTGTCCGCTACAGACCTGCTCCCATACCATGCAAGA
This sequence comes from Ptyas mucosa, assembly GCA_012654045.1. Classification (NCBI taxonomy): domain Eukaryota; kingdom Metazoa; phylum Chordata; class Lepidosauria; order Squamata; family Colubridae; genus Ptyas; species Ptyas mucosa. Next base: position 2,679,268 of record WNWU01000057.1, read on the forward strand.
ATGCCGTATGTCAGGACACTCTCAATGATGCTGCGATAGTAGGACAGAAGTAGATGCTAAGATAGATTTATCTTCCTGAGCATTCTCAGGAAGTACAGCCTCTTCTGTGCCTTCTTCACAAGCATGTTAGCATTCATAGTCCATGAGAGGTCCTCCAAGATATAAGTGCCCAGAAATTTAAAACTACCCACCCTCTCCACCTCCTCAGCATTTATGTACAGTGGTAGATGTACATCTCTCTTTCTCCTGAAGTCAATTATAAATTCTTTAGTTTTTGTGGTGTTAAGGGTGAGATTATTTTACTAGTTGCAACATGTAAGATTCCTTCTGTTCCTAGGGTTACAAAACACCATCAAAGTCCCACAGTCACCTAAAAAACACAGCTACCTGATATATAGGTATAGCTATTATCCCTATGTTGAAAAAAATGAGGAACATCCATGACCCATGTGAGATCAACATTTTGTTTTCCTTGAACTAGAAACCTTCAAGTATCAAGTGATATAATGTCAACAGCTGTCTGGCACATTATTTAGGACTGCTGTTTCTACAGTTTTCCTCCCCCCCACCCAAAAAAATTAGGCCATTTTACAGGAGGTGAAATCACTGCCTGCATAAGGAATTTATGCTGTCATTTTATGTGCAGCACAACTAGATGAGAAGTAGTTAGAACAAGAATATGCCTCCAGTAGAAGAAATCAAGAAAATGCATGTCTCATCCCTTATCCTTTTGCCGAGCTAGATATTTTTAATGCTGTGAAATCAACAGGGTTCCTTTAATTGGGCACAGTACAGTGTTATTTGAAATGTCAGGGGACTGACTGAATCAGCTAGTGGTACTAACAGAGTTAAATTGGTTTCAAAATACCAACAGGAGGCAGTTACAGAAAAACACATCAGCCAAAATATTGGCCACTTCTACAGCATCTGAAACTTTTAACAGGGAGGTTTTAGACAGAATTTCTAAAAGAAGATTTTAGAGCAGAGGTGTCAAACTTGATCCCATTGTGGGCTGTATCAGGATTTTGTTTGCCCTTGAGGGGCCAGGGTGGGCCAGGACCGAGGTGGCATGGGCCGGTCCTGAGGTGGTATTCAGCAGGTTCTGATCAGTTCTGGAGAACTGGTAGTGGAAATTTTGAGTAGTTTGGAGAACCGGTAAATACCACCTCTGACTGGCCCTGCCCCCATCTATTCTCTGCCTCCCAAGTCACAGCTGATTGGGAGGAAATGGGGATTTTGCAGTAACCTTCCCCTGGAATGGGGAGGGAATGAAGATTTTAAAGCGCTCCATGGCATAGGACCAGGATATCTACGGGACCGCCTTCTGCCACCACAGCCTCCCACTGACCAGTTATCTCCCACAGAGAGGGACTCCTCAGGGTGCCATCTGCCAAGTTATGTCAGCTGGCAACACCCAGGAGGAGAGCCTTCTCTGTCAGAGCTCCTGCCCTTTGGAATGAATTGCCCCTGGATATTCGTAACATCTCTGACCTCCGGGTTTTTCGCAGTGCCCTCAAGACCCTACTGTTCCGACAGGTGGGGCTGTCTAACCGAATAATTTTAAATTGGGTTTTAATTTGGGGGGGGGTTGTTTTTTTAAAAAAAATTATTTATATGCCGCCCTTCTCCAGAGACTCAGGGCAGCTTACAATGCGTTAAGCAATAGCCTTCATATTTTTGTATATTTTATACAAAGTCAGCTTATTGCCCCCACAAACCGGGGCAATTTTAAAATTTGGCCAAAATTATTTAATGATTTTAATTAATTTTAACTATGATATTGTATATTTATGTTTTAATTCTGGCTGTACACTGCCCCGAGTCCTTCAGAGAGGGCGGTATATAAATAAAATAATAATAATAATAATAATTATTATTATTATTATTATTATTATTTTACAGTATCCTTCCTCTGCAATGCCCACCAAGCCACCCCCACCAAGCCATGCCATGCCCACCAAGCCACGCCCACAGAACCGGTAGTAAAAAAATTTGAATCCCACCACTGGCGCCGGTCCCATGCTGTCTTCAGGACAGCCCCTTGGGACAACACTGGACCTATCATGGGCCAGATTCAGCCTGTGGGCCTTGGGTTTGACACCCCTGTTTTAGAGGATTGCTATGAAAACTGTACAATAAGAGTGGAAAATCAAGGTCAGTATAAACTGTACATATGATGGCTTTATTTACATTTTCTGTAGGCCTTTACAAGAGCAAATTCCACCTTTCACAGCAAAAAGGACTATTGTGCTCTTGCTGTAACACTTTTCAACTCCACAAATGTAATTGCTATTGCATTTAAAAAGCTGTAATACACATACAAATATACATGCACATAGCATTCTATTTTCTGTTATGTAATGGTCTATCAGCAGGTACCATGAGAGTCAGAATTTTAAATTCCTAACCCTGATGTAAGAAAAGATTTTAAGTTATTTTTGTCCTCTCCTACCCCTATGCCTAGTGAATCCAAAAATTAGGCATATGAGTATTTGTATTTCTAATGATAGGAGTGTGTCCAATCAAGCATATCCTTTGCCATATTGGCAAAAATCAAAAACAAAATAAATTTGATTCCAATTTTATGTTGTAAGTGAAAAAAAATCTAATAAACCCTAACCCTAATAAACCCTCAATGCATTGCAATTTTTACAAATTTAATTTACTTTCACATGGTATATAATATCATTTTTCTGAATCACTTTTACTTCTAATCAAGTTAGAATTTAAGTACTTAAATACTAAAACTTCTTTTTCTGAACAAATGCCTTGGATTAATAAATGTATACTTAATTTACAGCGCAACAGGTTCATGAATGATTAAAAGTATTTTAAGATTCAAATAAAATATATTAATATTGGTAGTATATCAGTGAAGGGCTAAATTATGCTCATAGCATTTGGTATAGTCTATATATATTTGTCAAGCATGTATAAAATAACAGATATAAGTATAAACATGATTATGAATACAGGAAATGGATACAAATAAATGGGGACAGTAGGTCAGGGATGGTAGGCACATTGGTGTGCTTATGCACGCCCCTTACAGACCTCTTAGGAATGGGGTGAGGTCAACAGTAAACAGTCTAAGGTATGGGGGTTTGGGGGTTTGGGGATGAAACCACAGAGTCAGATACTGCATTCCAGGCATTGACCACTCTGTTGCTGAAGTCGTATTTTCTGTAATCGAGTTTGGAGCAGTTCACTTTAAGTTTGTATCTATTCTGTGCTCGTGTATTGTTGTGGTTGAAGCTGAAGTAGTCACTGACAGGTAGGACATTATAGCAGATAATTTTGTGTACTACGTTTAGGTCACACCAAGGCGGCGTAGTTCTAAAATGTCTAAGCCCAAAAGTTTAAGCCTGGTGCCATAAGGTATTCTGTTGCGAGCAGAGGAGTGGAGGACTCTTCTTGTGAAATATCTCTGGACTTGCTCAATTGTATTAATATCCTATATACAGTGTGGATTCCAGACAGATGAGCTGTATTCGAGAATTGGTATAGCAAAGGTTTTGTATGCTCTAGTTAGCAGTACAATATTACCAGAGAAGCTACACAAGATTAGGTTAACAACTCTTAGAGCCTTTTTGGCAATGTTGTTACAGTGGGCTCTGGCGCTTAGATCATTAGAGATGGATACTCCAAGGTCCTTGACAGAGTGAGGGTCATCTACGAGGTCATATCTGCCCTGAGTGATGGTCATAACATTAGATTGTATTATAGTAACATCTATAACTAATCCCCATCTTACTTTTGGGAGAGGAGGGGAAAACACACACACTCAGACCATACAGTATATAGCAATGCAGTTGCTTCTGTTTGATGTCTACCAAAATAATATTTTGCTTGATTTCCAATTTAAGGCTTCAGAAGTAGGCTTACTTCAGCTCAGAGCAATTTGCAAGTTTCCTGATTCAAGTTAGGATCTGAATGCTAAAATCTAAGCTTAGAAATTCAGGTATCTATCTTTGTTATATGTTGACATTAGATTCCCAACTTCTCTCTCCTCCCCTCCTCCCTTATCCTACAACCTCAATTCAAAGACTTAGGTGAGAGCTGCAGAAACAATAGGAGAGGTGGAAGGAGCTAAATTTCAGGTAAATAGAAGCAGGAGTGTTTGCAAGAAGCACCTTTATGTTTTGATATCTGCTGTTACACATTTAAAGAGAAAGGCTTTTTGTTTTCTGTTAAATTGGCACTAAATCATTTAGGATAGTGATGAATAATGGACATAGAGCATTATGCATTTGTTGAGGCAGAAAGACAAACACTAAATATGACCAGGCAAATATCCAATGCTGCACACTTCGATCTCACACATTCCCCAGAAGCTCTTTTACCTTCTCTAGGACAGCTGGATGATCTATTGCTTTAGCATCCTCTCACAAATTACTGTAATTAGAAACCCTTGATAATACCTTTAACAATGACCAAAAGCTAGTGCTTCCAATCACAAAGCTACACCTGCTCTCTCCATCTCATGTTTTTTCTTACTGGGAAGAAATACATCAACGTTTGTAGACAACTGTCTGGCCTCATATAAACTGGGATTTTAAAAGTCTGGTTAAACAAGGCAGCATAACATTGAAAATAACATTAAACCAAAGTACACATAACCCCAAAGCAAAAAAAAAAAAGTCACATTGTATTACTTATAAACTAGACAAGTAGACCACCAGTTTGCTTCTCTGGATGGATTCACACATCATGCTAAATTACAACGTAATTTGTTTGTTTGGGCTTAGCAAATGTAGCCTTTATAGCTTTGGGGGCTTTTTTGAGAGGTTCAGCAAACCTATTAAGAGGTAGCAAGTTCAGATCCAGGTCTCCTGCACTTAGTTTATTTCGGGATTCAAGATTGGCTGAATTCATAGCATTACTTTAGCAACTTCCTTTATATATAAATACAGAGTCACTACAGTTCACCAAGCCTGTGGCAATATATATTTGTGCTCCAAAGATGTTTGGATTGCAATAGCTAAATTAAATAGAATAGAATTCTTTATTGGCCAAGTGTGATTGGACACACAAGGAATTTGTCTTGGTGCATATGCTCTTGGTGTACATAAAAAAAAGATACATTAGTCAAGAATCATAGGGTACGGGAGACGACTTCCGGTTCCAGATGGCAGCAGACGTTGTTTGGGTAATTCTTTGCCCCAGCATCTGAATCCCCCCCACTTGGAGGCCCCTCGGGGCCGGGTGCCCTGGTTTTGGGGTATCCGCCATTAAGGGCGGCTCGCCAGGGGTCCCCTGCCTCAATTCCAGGGGCTATGCAGCCAATGCTGGCGCGCCCGAGGCTCCAGCGAGTGTGGACAGCACGCAGCGGCCATTCCCAAGGTCGTTCCATGCTCATGTGCCTGTAGACCCGGTGTATATTGAAAGTAAGGCAGCAGCTAAAGAGGCGATCGGAAGAGGAAGGGATGCAGGCCGGAGAATAACTACAAAAGGAGAGACTTTGATTGGCGAAGCGACGAGGCGTCCTGCGGGTGAGAGGGGGGGCTGAAGTTTCTCCCCCCCCCCTTGTAGCTGGGAAGGGCGCCGTAGTTGAGAAGAAAGAGGGAGAAAAAATAAGGAGACCTCTTACCTCGCTGATTTTCTGTGGAGAATGGTGGAGGCAGAATTTGGGAAGGGAGGCTGGAGCCCTCTGTCCTTCTGGAGAAACATGGCTGGAGCTTGATTTCCTGCTTCTTTGTACATAAATGATGACATCACCCACCTCTGGTTTCCTGTTTGACCTACTCCACAAGCTGGACTCATTGCTCCTGTGAGCGCCCTCTGGTGGATCGTGAGGAAATAGCACTGATTTTTTAAGAGAATCTTCTCTCTCTGGAAGTTTGTGCCTACCTGAGGACCTCTCATTCTTTACTACTGTAAGATGGCTAAAGGACAAAGACCAGCTGCAGGTGACATGGAAAAAAATTTGGAGAAATTGGCAAAATTGGATGAGAAAATTGATAAACTTGATGACTTGCAAAAAGGCCAACTGGAAATAAAATCTGAAATGGTAGTTATGAAAAAAGATTTAATTGCTGTTCAACAGGTGGCTGAGGAGAACAAGAAAAAGGTGGGAGGTTTGGAGGGGGAGGTGCAGGCAATCCAGAAGAGGGAAGAAATGAGAGGAAATGTAATTTTAACTTCGCAGCTGGATAGAATGTCTTATTTTCTCAGGTTTCAAAATGTGGAAGAGGTGGACCAGGAAGATTTGAGAGAAGTGATGGTTAAATTGTTGGGCGAATTTATTGAAAGAGGTTTGGACTTTATGAGATGGGATATGGATCTAGTTTATAGAGTAAACTCACAATATGCAATTTTACATAGTGTCCCAAGAGAGGTCCACATTAAATTTGTGAGAAGGGAAACGAGAGATGAAATACTGAGAACTCAAAGATAGGGGGCGCTGATATACAGGGGCAAGGAGGTCACCATTCTGAAGCAGATCCCTAGACAGGTACGAGAATTAAGAAGAAATTATTATTTTTTATCAAGTAAATTGTACCTTAAGGGAATTGGCTTCAGGTGGTTGATGCCGGAAGGTTTGGTGATTTTCAGGGAGGGCAGTAGGAAGAAAATTAATAGTGTGATGGAGGCTCAGGCTTATCTAGAGCAACATAAGACCCTCCTAGAGGGTGAAGATACAGGAACCGAGGAAGGGGAGGTATTAGATGATCAAGGAATGGGGGCGGGCGAGGCCGTGGCGGTCCGGGAGGAAGGGGGTGCTAAGGCCAGAACCTTGAGATCCAGAACCAAGAAATGACGAAGTGAGAGGAATCTATTACTTTGTGCCTTTTATAATATCTCTTATTTTTGTAAACTTTAATATTACTCTGGATATTGAACTGATATTTTTGTATAAATCCGGTTGTTAAATTTGAAATTTTAATAAGGGAAGATCTGCTGTATGTAAAAAAAAAAGTAATTATATATTATCTTTGTAAAAGGATAATGAAAATTCCACATATTGTAAGCGATAATATTGTTTATTTTTAACCAATAAAAACTTTTATAATAAAAAAAAAAAGAATCATAGGGTACAACACTTAATGATAGTCATAGGGAAACAGTCAGTATAAATCTTAAGGATACCAGCAACAAGGTTACTGTCAGCGCTCTAAATCCTTCTTGCTCCATCGCTGACATGAAGGGGGAAAAAAAGTTTAGTAGTGGCAGTTTGAATTTTAGCAGCTTGGCTTCTCACCCAGTTTCTTTTGGCAGATAACATCACCTAGGTGATGGAGGGAGGGGGGACATTCCTGTGATTTGAAGCAGCCGGGATGGATGACTGATTTGGAAGATGGCCAATGAGACACTGGGAGTTTGAGGAACGGAAAGGGAGGGGTTTGGGATCAAAGAGTCAGTTGCATGTGAGTTCATGACAGATCATTATTTTTTCAATAAATGGAAGATTTCATTAAAGACTTTGCGTTTGGGAATGAAATTTATTTGAGATAACGTCGGAACCTGACAGTTACAGTCATACAGTCATAAGTGGGAGAAGATGGGTGATAGGAACAATGAGAAGATTAATAGTAATGCAGACTTAGTAACTAGTTTGACAGTGTTATTTGTTTAGCAGAGTGATGGCGTTGGGGAAAAAAATGTTCTTGTGTCTAGTTGTTCTGGTGTGCTCTATAGCATCGTTTTGAGGGTAGGAGTTGAAATAGTTTATCTCCAGGATGCGAGGGGTCTGTAAATATTTTTACAGCCTTCTTTTTGACTCGTGCAGTATACAGGTCCTCAATGGAAGGCAGGTTGGTAGTAATTGTTTTTTCTGCAGTTCTAATTATCCTCTGAAGTCTGTGTCTGTCTTGTTGGGTTATGAAACCAAACCAGACAGTTATAGAGGTGCAGATGACAGACTCAATAATTCCTCTGTAGAACTGTATCAGCAGCTCTTTGGGCAGTTTGAGCTTTCTGAGTTGGCGCAGAAAGAACATTCTTTGTTGTGCTTTTTTGATGACGTTTTTGATGTTGGGTGTCCACCTTAGCTCATGAGATATGGTAGAACCTAGAAATTTGAAGGTCTCTATTGTTGATACTGTGCTGTCTAGTATTTTAAGAGGTGGTAGTATGGGCGGGTTTCTCCTAAAGTCCACCACCATTTCTACAGTTTTGAGTGTGTTCAGTTCCAGATTGTTCTGGTTGCACCACGAGGCTAGTTGTTCAACCTCCCATCTGTATCTGGATTCATCATTGTCTCGAATGAGACTGATTACTGTTGTGTCATCTGCGAACTTCAGTAGTTTAACAGATGGATTGTTTGAGATGCAGTCATTGGTATATAGAGAGAATAATCACTCATGAAGCCTAAGGAAAATGATTGTTTTAAGCAGGATAAAGATGAAGCTTCACTAAGTATTTTATGATAGATTTCCAGATCTTCTTTCTTTTTTTTTTAATTTGTAATTTTATGATAACACATATTTGACTTCACATAACATACAACATATAAATATCTTATCATTTTTAAGCATTGTTTCATCATAGTCTTCCTTCTGTTACTTTGTCTTTTTCCCCTTATGTCTTCATTTCATTCCTCTTTTTTTTCCCCAGATCTTCTTTCTTATATTCCCTGTATTTTAGAATTCTTTATTATAGGTTGCTTAGTCAAAAAATGAAAAGAATAGCTGAAAATGTTTCACCTGTTTCAAATTTTCAGTTATTAAGGTTTGAAGGAAGAAATAATCTTGCTCAAGCCTTGACCTGATGGATTTCAAGTGCACAGAAATATAGGAAAAGCAGTAAATAATCAGATAAATGCATGCATTTCTTTTGAGCACATGAAATGTTCCATAAAAAAGTTGTAATGTTCAGCAATTTCTGCACAATTCTATTCCTCATTCCATTTTATTTGACTTTGTTTTACTTTTACCAATCTTCCAAAACTAGAAATAAGCCAATTTTCTTTTATAATTATGGCTCTTCTGAAGTATGGCAAGTAGGGTCAGAGACTGTCTGGCAGCTTTGTTTCTTTTTGCTGGAGGATGAGTTAAATAGAAATTCTAAACTTTTGAAAATAGAATTGTACATTTGGGATGTATTCAAGATGGTCCTATCTATAAGGAGGTAATTTAAATATCATTATGTAATGTTACAAACCGATTTTGTTCTATACAAAATTCATTTATTTCACAGTAAATCCCAAAGAAAATGCACAGGGATTGCACTATTATTCATCAGAGCTTTTTTCCCCATTTCCTAAGAAATTATTCTTCATTTTTCTCCATTTCAAAAGTAAACTTCTTAACTGTTTCCCTGTGACACAAGATATACAAAATTAAAGTTTAACATTAGATGGAAAAATTGCACAAATTGCAAAACAATGACTTTGAATTTCTCTTGTGTTAAAGTCTTTATATGAAATACAGAATTGGTCTATTATCATTGCTTTGTGTTGCTTTGCTCTATAACAGGGATGTCAAACTCGTCATCACGTTGTCATCACGTGATGTAGTATGACTTTTTCCCCTTTGTTAACATAGGGGTGGAGGTGGCCAGCGTGTGCCATGAGTTTGACACCCTTGTCCTATAATGACATTTTCTTTGATATGTTTTATTATTATTGTTCAGTCATATATTTAAACTTGATTTGGCTTTTTTTTTAAAGTATGTTTATGCATATTATTTTATGACTACTGAATGTGTCAATACATTGTATATACAGTGTATCTCCTACTTAGCAAGATATGGAAAATATGGTGACTATCTCTGAACTTGGATTATGAGAGAAAAAATTTGAATGTTGAACAAAGCAGTGGTAAACAGCAGTAATGAAGTAGAAAAAGATCAGAATGAAGGTGATGTTGAGTTGATGATTATGTATAAAAATGAAGATGTAGGTTTAATTATTGTGTACATCAAAAATTATAGATTGGTGTCCTTGAGTCTGTTTAGTTTGTGTATGAAAATAGGCATCCATAGATTGGTGGTAGTTGTATATTATGTTCCACTGAATGTTGATAATGAGTCTGGGGGGAAATTATATAGTGCAGATGAGTGGAGTTTTCCAACAAAAATGTTTTCAAAAATTATTCCAGAAACTGGCCATATTCTTCTTACTGACAAGAACCAAGCATTAGTGCCAGACATTGACTTTTTATGGTATGACTCAGCTATTAAACTTGAACTCAGCTAAAGACTATTAGACTCAAAATATAGCAAAGCTAGAGAAAAAAATTATTGCACACTAGGTAGACACTCTATTATCCCAGTGCCCAAGAAAGCCTCCATCAAGGAGCTGAATGACTAAAGACCAGTTGTTCTGACATCTGTAGTTATTGAAAACCTTTAAAAAGTGAGTTCTAGCCCACCTGAAAATCATCACAGATCCACTGCTTTAGACCCTTGCAATTTGCCTACCATACAAATAGATCAGCAGATAATGCTGTTACATGACACTGCACTTCATTTTATAATCCTTGAATCCAGAGGTGGGTTTCAAAAATTTTTACTACTGGTTCTGTGGGTGTGGCTTGGTGGGTGTGGCTTGGTGGGTGTGGCAGAAGAAGGATACTGTAAAATCTCCATTCCCTCCCCACTCCAGGGGAAGGTTACTGCAAAATCCCCATTCCCTCCCGATCAGCTGGGACTTGGGAGGCAGAGAATAGATAGGGGCAGGGCCAGTCAGAGGTGGTATTTATCAGTTCTCCAAACTACTCAAAATTTCTGCTACCAGTTCTCCAGAACCTGCTGAAACCCACCTCTGCTTAAATCCCCAAGGATCTATGCAAGGGTCCTTTTTTAGACTTCAGCTCGGCATTCAATACCATCATTCCAGTAATTCTTCCCTCCAATTGGGGGAATCAGCTAGCTGTGCCTGACCACACTTGTAGGTAGATGATAGGCTTTCTAACAGATAGAAAGCAGCAGGTGAAGCTAGATAAAATCACATCAAATACCGTTCAATTAGCACAGACACCCCTCAGGACTGTGTGCTCTCTCCATTACTCTTTTCTCAATATACCAGGGGTGCCAAACTGGAGGCCCATGGGCAACCCTAACCCTAACCCTAACCCATGCATCTTGTGCAGACCATGCCCACCCCAGCTCCACAAAGGGGAAAAAAAAACATCGTGAAACATCACATGATGGCAACGTGACGCTATGAGTTTGACACCCGTGCTCTATACCAATGACCGCATCTTGAAGGATCCCTCTGTTAAAGTATTGAAGTTTACAGTACTTGGTCTCATTCAAGATGGTGATAAGTCTACATATAGATGGGAGGTTGAACAACTGGCCCTGTGGTGCAGCTGGTACAATTTAGAGCTGACCACAACTATAGAGATGATGGTTGATTTTAGGAAGAGCCTTCCTATTCTACCATCTCTTACAATTTTAGATAACATAGTACCAACCACAGAGACTTTTAGGTTCTGGGTTCTATAATCTCCCAGGACTTGAAATGGACTCCTAACATAAGAACCATTATTAAAAAGACACAACAAAGAATGTACTTCCCATGTCAACTCAAAAAGCTCAAATGCCCAAGGAGCTGCTAATACAGTTCTACAGAGGAATTATTGAATCTGTCATCTGTACTTCTATAACTGTCTGGTTTGGTACAGCAAACAAGACAGATATAGACTTCAACATATAGTTAGTACTGCAGAAAAAACAATTGCAACCAGCCTGCCTTCCATTGAGGACCTGCATAATATACTGCATGAACCAGAAAGAGGGCTGACAAAATATCTACACAGACCCCTCACATCTTGGACATAAACTGCTTCAACTCCTCCCCTCAGGACGCCACTATAGGGTATTGCATGCCAAAACAACTAGACACAAAATGGACTTTGGGAAAGGCCCACCTATATTTGCTTAGAGGTAGGGTACTAGAGGGCTTGTATGTATCTGTGTAACACTTGGTGACAGAATTCAGGGGCACTCATGATATCATTTTGATGATCAATGACCCTGATTCTTTCTTTTACTATTGATTTAACCTTCTCGAGGTATAATTAGCCTAAATATTTAGGCGAGAACCCAAGACTGCAAAGTTCTGCTGTACAGATATTGTGCCAATGAGATTGGTAGCTGTTTGACAACAGCAGAGGCATCAGGCCTGTTAGAATCAAACATGATTCTAAATCCTGAGATTAGAATCCTAGTCAAGACTTAAGCCTTAATGCTTGGCACATTAAGTTCAAGCCTCAATAATGCATTGGGGTGCATTTTGGAGCACCACACAAGTCCTAAGGAAATTTGATTGAATGGCTTCATGTGCCCTTAAGCTTGTGTATGGGCCAAGTTGTATGCCATACAATAGTTGGGCAACTGTTTTAGCCAAAAACAATTTAACTGCTGCTGTGATATAGTTTGCCCCCTGTTGCCTATGAAATTTAATTATTGCTTGTGTGTGCTCTTTTGAGCAGTAAGAGTGACATAATTTACCTGGGCTGTTAATTTTCTAGAGGCCTGAAATACTATGTTCAAGTATTTAAATCATTTGAGCTGCTCTAATTCATGCGAATCCACTTGCCCACTTGTGCTTTTGTTAGAGAAAACTAGAATTTTAGATTTATCATAATTGATTATTAATTGTCCCTCATTGCAGTTGGATGTCAGGGTTCTTATTGCCCACTTCATGCCTACAGAAGACAAGGAAAGAAGAACTGCATCCTCAGCATAGAATAAATTAGTTATCAGCTAATTTAGGTGCATGGATATCAACTCTCTGAAAAGTTTTAATCAGAGAGTTAATATATACTGTATGTTAAAAAGCAATGGAGCTAGAATAGATCCTTGTTTCACCTTCTTGATAGTGTGAATAAAGTTTGAAAGATCTCCCTGATTACATTTTACTCTAAGGATGGTTTTATTGTAAAATTTATGGATTTAGGAGCAAGAGTCTTTTGTCTATAAAGGATCTGCTCAGAATGTCCCAAAGCCTTACCCTTGAAATTTTATCAAAAACTGCCTTCAAATCAATAAAGGCTGCATATAGATTCAAGTCAGAATGCTCTGTATATTTATCTGTCAAATTGCACTAGGCAATGTCTATAGTAGAGCATCCCAGATGAAACCCTGCTTGCTCTGGGTCAGTTAATCCCTCCTCCCTTGCCCAAGTTTGGAGTTTGATAAACAAGTACCTGGCATATAGTTAGAGCTAATGAGTTCAATAGGCTAATTGGCTTATAATTAACCAGATCATTCCTATCACCCTTTTTATATCAGGGAACGATTATGATTTCCCCGCCAGTCTTCTGGAATTTTGACTATCTGGTTAATGTATGAAAATAAACAAGCCAAGACAGAAGCCCACCTATTTGAATTTGATTTAATTAGCTCCCGGGGGCTTTACCATACTTAAGTTGGTTAATGAAAGTTTTTACTTTCTTGCATTTGACTGAGGATCACTGCTGTAATGAAGATAACGGTATATCCATCTCTTAGGTGCCATCATGCGGATCACCATAAAAGTCTTGGAATTGGTGTACAGAGTTGTATAATGTTGTTATGTGAACAGTTTATAATAGTCTGTGAAAATAAGGAAAGATTTATGAACTCTATGGCTTTGATTAGTTGTGACCATTTTTTCCTCTGAGCTTGATTTTTTTTTTCTGAGCAGGGTCTTATATTGTCTTTTCTGATCCTTTAAAATTGGGTGGAATCTGGTGAGATTGGCCTGAGCAAGTAACATAGGATTTCAATAAAGCTGATTTGACAGCAATGCAAGATTTATCAAAGCAATTCTTTGAACCATCCCCTCCTGGTCAGATTGCTGTTTTATCTTTGTTACAAAAGGTTGACACTTAACTATGAGATAATGGTATACGTCAAGTATTCTACTATCTTGTGGGATGGTTGGGTCTGAGCATTCTCCTAAATTACACAGGGTTGAAAAGAATGCAATTCCTTCCTCGGAGTGAAACCACTGGGCTACCCTATCTTCAAGTGAGTAATTCCATATGACCTGATAAGAGCCACCTTGGCCAGGCAATTTAAATGGTCTTAATTTGGTTCCTAACAAAGCAAAACAAAGTTAAGGGAAGGCGATTGCTTTCAGTCCTGGGGACTATGCCAAAATCCTTAAGGCAAGGGGCCAGATCTTTAGAAATTATTAAATAACCTATAGTGGATAACTGGTAAGATGACCAAAATGTATATCATCATGGGTAATCAATTTGGACAGGGCCATTTAACATTTGTAGGTTAGACTTTTTTATGAGATGTAGCAGCCTAAATCCAGCTAGGTTCTGATTTGTGTCTTTGAAGGATCTAGACATATTCTAAATAGTGGCTCAATTACTTCTTGACAAGGACAGGCATTGAAGTATCCATAGAGTTTCATCATTACAACCTGCTCTTGCATGTAGAGTAGAGTAGAGTAGAGTAGAGCAGAGCAGAGCAGAGTAGAGTAGAGTAGAGTAGAGTAGAATGACAGAGTTGGAAGGACCTTGAAGGTCTTCTAGTCCAACCTCCTGCACAGGCAAGAAACCCTATACCAGTGATGGCTAACCTTTTTGCCGTTGTGTGCCAAAAATAGGGAGAGCACGGGGGAGTTGTGCCCTCGTGTGCCCACACCCATAATTCAATGACCCCCAGTGCCCCCCATGCATGCGTGTGTGACCCCACTGCGCTCCCCTGCTTTTGGCACACGACGGCAAAAAGGTTACCGGTGGGCCCAGTAGGCCTGTTTTTTGCCCTCCTCAGGCTCCAGAGGGTTTCTTGGAGCCTGGGAAGGGCAAAAACGTCCTTCCCCATCCCCTCGGAGGCCCTCCGGAGCCTGGAAACGGCTTGTTTCCCGACTTCCGGTGGGCCCGGAAGGCCCGAAAATCAGGTGGCTGGCACACACATGCATGCTGGAGCTGAAGTAGGGCAATGCTCGCGTGCCCACAGATATGGTTCCGCGTGCCACCTGTGGCACCCGTGCCATAGGTTTGCCATCACAGCCCTATACCTTTTCAGATCAACAGTTATCTAATCTCTTCTTAAAAACTTCCAGCGTTGGAGCATTCACAACTTCCAGAGACAAGTTGTTCCACTGATCAATTGTTCTACTGTCAGGAAATTTCTCCTTAGTTCTAAATTGCTTCTCTCTTTGATTAGTTTCCACCCATTGCTTCTTGTCCAGCCCTCAGGTGCTTTGGAGAATAGCTTGACTCCCTCTTCTTTGTGGCAGCCCTTGAGATATTAGAACACTGCTATCATGTCACCCCTAGTCCTTAATTTTCATTAAACTAGACATACACAATTTCAACAATTGTTCTTAATATGTTTTAGCATCAGTCCCCTAATCATCTTTGTTGCTCTTCTCTGCACTCTTTCTAGAGTCTCAACATCTTTTTTTACACTGTGGTGACCAAAACTGGATGCAGTATTCCAAGTGTAATCTTACCAAGGCATTATAAAGTGGTATTAACACTTCACCTGATCTTGATTCTTTCTCTGCTAATGCAGCCTAGAATTACAATAAGTTGGCTTATAGTAGAATATATGTAGTAGGAAACTCATTCAGACAAAGATTAAGGAAAGTATCAACCTGATTCCAGGTTTGAGTTACCTGTAACTGGAGTTGAGAAGGAAGATAGAAATTAATGCACAATGAGAAAAAGTGGTCAAAGCCTAACAAAGCATTTTCAAACTGAGGTGATTGTTTTACAATTGAAATACGTAAATTGGAGACTATAAACAGATCACCAACACCCCTACTTAAGGTTTGCCATCTCTGATATTGTGAAGGGGGTTACCAGAAAAGTAGTTGGGAACTGAGAATTTCCCCAACATCCATGTTTCCTGTAAGAAATTACATCAAATTTGGACAGGAATGCAAGAAAAGTTGGGTCTGCTTTTTTGTGTGTGGTGGGGGGGGGGGATTTCTACCTTGCTATGTTCCAAGAGTGGATGAGGAAATCATCAACAGAATAGAGTTGGCAATTTTCTCTTGGAGTGCAGTCTTTGAATAATTGTTCAGAAGGAGCAACATATGGGATGAACAAGTTGGTGTCTGAGAGCAGACCTATGGCTTCATGTTAGAGGGTTGATATTCTGAGTTTGGGGTAATTTCATAGGAGATGTTTTATGGGCATAACAAGTAGGCCAGAATGGGATTGGAATCAGGCTGTTAGCAATGTTCAGGGTTTCTATGGAAGGAGTTCACTTGCAAGGAGGAATAGCAGGTTGTAGATGGGGCAGCCATAGGATGAATACATGAATCAGGATCTATGTAGGGGGAAGACGTGGGGCTGTAGTTTGACTAGTTTGTTCTTTGGAGTCCAATTATGAGGGACAATCACTTGTAGAATGAACAATTGGAAGATTATAGAAAGATTGTGTCACTCTAATCAATTTGTCCCAAAGGTGTTTTTTCAGGAGGCAACTGGACTTCCTTATTTTTCTTTTGAAGATGTTTCACTTCTCATCCAAGAAGCTTCTTCAGCTCTGACAGGACAGTGGGGAAGCTTCTTAGATGAGAAGCAAAACGTCTTCAAAAGAAAAACAAAAAAGTCCCGTTGTCTCCTAAAAAAGCACCTTTAGGACAACCATGACCTGGATGAGTGAGAATCTCTAGAGCAGTGGTTCTCAACCTTCCTAATGTGGCAACCCTTTAATACAGTTCTTCATGATGTGGTGACCCTCAACCATAAAATTATTCCTAAAACCATTGAAAATATGTGTTTTCCGATGGTCTTAGGTGACCCCTGTGAAAGGGTCGTTTGACCCCCAAAGGGGTTGCGACCCACAGGTTGAAAACCACTGCTCTACAGACTAATCAGTTTGGTATTTCCTTCATTTGTCTGAATGAGTTTTGGGCTGGAGCACTTTTTTTTTGTTTTTGGAGGTGCTAGGCACTCAGAAAATGAACTTGTCAGCTTTTCAGCAGAAGGACAGCTGGAGGGTAGTAAAATGTTGACTCAGTTGCAGCAGTCATTGATTGGAGCATTGAATTAACTGTTTCAGGATTGTATATAATTGTTAATATGCAGTAGAGAAAGTGCCAAACAACTTCTTCCTCATCTTTCATCAGATCAGCTGCTATCTGTATCTTCTCTTTAATTAAATTAAAGATGTTATGCCTCCTGTGCTTATCTGGACCTGACCTTGGAATTGATGGAGCATTCTTCTGTATAGGTAATTGCTGGATGATATTATGAGCTCTGAGGCTAATGCCATCCTCATGGGCTTGGCTCTCCTCCCAGCAGAAGCCATACCCTGCTATTATGAAAGACACATATAGGTGTAATTTGAAATCCACTTAAGACATGCTTAGGTTTAAAGATCATTGAAGGAGGTGCAAAATGCCTAAAAGTCAATATTATTACTGATTATTATCTAATATTACTGATCAATATTATTATTATTCTTTCAAGATCTTGTCATCTGGGAAGCCAAGAGGTTTCTGTAAACTCTCTGGAATATACTCTGTGATGAAGGAGTCGTGAGAACATGAATGTAGTATTACTTGTCTGGGTCTCCACCTGCCCTCCTTAAGAGAATTAATTGCAGTGTGGGGCAAAATCCTTTGTCCCTGCAAGACTACCAGTAGCCATCCTTAGCAATTTCCATACGGGTGGAGTCTTGTGTAGAATGCGTTTTTTGAGTAAGTTCTGGAGCAACTGGGTGGATGGGTGGCTCCATAATAGGTTTAGTTACATGCTTTTCTCTTCATCTACTTTCTGCTTAACATCTAGCAGCTGATCAAAAATTTCAATAACCATTTTAGCAGTTAAAAGACAAAAACCAAGTCTATAATCCATGTTTAAACAATTCACTGTTTTAAAAGTCTCCTTCCCTCTGTCTCCTACAGAACCCTCATCATTGGAGAAAGGGAAAACATCCATTTCCCAATCAAGTAGGATTTATTGGTGGAGATTGTGAGGAAGTGGAAGGGAAAGGACAAGGAGACTTATACGTTGTCTCTTTGTGCTGGAATAAATCCTTCAGTTTCAACAATGTGGAGGTTATTGCAGCCTTTGAGCGTATGGAATGCTTAGCATTTTCTCTCTGCAACATCTCAGGCTTGTTCTTTCCTTTGGTCGTTTTAAATTCTTTTTTCTTGCCTTGCATCATCGGCAAATGCCCAATGCCGTTAGATTACAGGTTCTACAATGTCAGCTAACTTTAATTATAAACTTCTAAAATTATTAAAATCTAGTAAAGGGAACTAAATTTACTAATTGATATTAATAAAATCACCAAGTAAACTATTTTAAAACAAAATAAAAAGTAACTGAAATAGAAGATTTAGGTGCTCACTAAAATATGATTCTATGACCATATATCTCCTCCCTACCGGGCATGATTAAAATGAAAGCCAAGGGTATCTTGCCTCCCTAAACCTGTGGATAAAAAATGGCACATAATCATAAATGTTTGAATGATCCTCCAGGATATCTAAACACCTTCCTGGTTGAGGTGATTAGTCTGAAATTAAACCTCCTGGGCTGCTCCCTTCCAGAAGTCCTGGTAATGGGCCATGATAGAGCTAAGTTGGCCATTAAACATAGAATCCTTTATATAAACCATCAAGATATTGGGTAGATACCGGTGTTTTTAGCTTCAATATTTAGTACACTGGAGGCTAACTCTCATAATCAGAATTATGGAGCCACAAAAATGGCTCTTTTGCACTGTGAGATGCTGACTACTACTTTCCACTGTCCTGGAGGGCAAGGATAAAAAGTGTTCAGTGGTTGAAAGGCTTTGTCCTTATGACTTGGGAGATGTAGCAACTTGAGAACATGTCATATTCCGTTTTCTGTTCTACAGAGATATTTATTTTTTTTTATTTTTTTTTATTTCCAATTTATATACCGCCCTTCTCCCTGAGGACTCAGGGCGGTGTACAGCCAGACATAAAAAAACATAAAATATAAATATTAAGACATTTAAAATATATATATAATTTGGCTACAAAATTTAAAACTCACAGACCAATTAAAATATTAAAAATATTTAAAATTTCTTCTTAAGCCAGCCCGGCTTGTTGGAAAAAATGTGTTTTTAGGGCACGGCGGAAGGCACTGAGGTCATGAATTCTCCTAATCTCCGGGGGCAACTGGTTCCAGAGGGTGGGTGCCCCCACAGAGAAGGCTCTCCCCCTGGGAGTCACCAGCCTACATTGTTTGGCTGATGGCACCCTGAGGAGGCCCTCTCTGTGGGAGCGCACGGGTCGATGGGAGGTCATCGGTGACAGCAGGCGGTCTCGGAGATAACTAGGCCCTATGCCATGGAGCGCTTTAAAGGTGATCACCAACACCTTGAAGCGCACCCGGAAGACCACCGGAAGCCAGTGCAGCTCGCGCAGGAGCGGTGTTATGTGGGAGCGCCACGCTGCTCCCGTCACTACCCGCGCGGCCGCATTTTGGACCAGTTGGAGCCTCCGGGTGCTCTTCAAGGGGAGCCCCATGTAGAGAGCATTACAGTAGTCTAGGCGGGAAGTGACAAGGGCGTGAGTGACTGTGCACAGGTAATCCCGATCAAGAAAGGGCCGCAACTGGCGAATCAGGCGAACCTGACAAAAGGTCCCCCTGGCTACAGCTGTCAGATGTTCCTCCAAGGACAGCTGCCTATCCAGGAGGACTCCCAGATTGCGAGCCCTTTCTGCAGGGGCTAAGGACTCGCCCCCGATAGTCAGCGATGGAGTCAACTGACTATATCGGGATGCCGGGAACCACAGCCACTCCGTCTTGGACGGGTTGAGCCTGAGTTTGTTTCTCCCCATCCAGATCCGCACGGCTTCCAGGCACTGGGACATCACTTCGAGGGCATCATTGGGGTGGCCTGGGGTGGAGATGTACAGCTGGGTGTCATCAGCGTACTGATGGTATCTCACCCCAAAGCCACGGATGATCTCACCCAGCGGCTTCACATAAATGTTGAACAGAAGGGGCGAGAGGACCGACCCCTGCGGCACTCCACAAACGAGAGGCCTCGAGGTCGACCTCTGCCCCCCTGTCAACACAAACTGCGACCGGTCGGAGAGAAAGGAGGAGAACCACTGTAATACAGTGCCCCCCACCCCCAACTCTTCCAGCCAGTGCAGCATGATACCATGGTCGATGGTATCAAAAGCCGCTGAGAGATCTAATAGGGCTAGGACAGAGGAACATCCCCTGTCCCGAGCCCTCCAGAGATCATCAACCAACGCGACCAATGCCGTCTCTGTGCTGTGCCCAGACCTGAAACCCGACTGGAACGGATCCAGATAAGATGTTTCCTCCAGGAATTGTGGAAACTGTTGCGCAACCACACTCTCAACAACCTTCGCAATAAAGCGAAGGTTGGAGACAGGACGATAGTTAGCTAATACTGCTGGGTCCAGGGAAGGCTTCTTGAGGAGGGGCCTCACCACCGCCTCTTTCAAGGCGGCAGGGAAGTGACCCTCACTCAAGGAGGCGTTGATAATGCCCTGGAGCCAGCCTTGTGTAACCTCCCGGGAGGCCAGTACCAACCAGGAGGGACACGGGTCCAGTAAACATGTGGCCGCACTAAGTCTCCCCAAAATCCTGTCCACATCATCAGGAGTCACAAAGTCAAACTCTTCCCAGATAACATTCTCAAGACTATTCCCTGTCACCCCGCCCAGATCTACCCAGTCGGAGTCCAAATCCCCCCGAATCTGAGCAATTTTGTCATACAGGTATTGTCCGAAATCCTCCGCCCTGCCTTCCAAGGGGTCCTCCCGCACTCTCGCATGAAGCAGAGAGCGGGTCACCCTGAACAGGGCGGCCGGACGATTCCCTGATGACGCAATAAATGTGGAAAAGTAGTTCAACTTTGCCGCCTTTATCGCCACTAGATAGGTCTTAATATGCGACCTTACCAGTGTTCGATCAGATTCAGCGAGACTATAAGAGCTACAGTAGGCTTCTCCTCCTCATTGGTATTCTTATAAACCAGATTCATCCTATGTCCAATTTCACCAACACCCCTATTTAAGGTTTGCCACCTCTGAGATTGTGAAGGGGGTTACCAAAAAAGTAGTTGGGAACTGAGAATTTCCCCAACATCCATGTTTCCTGTAAAAAAATTACATCAAATTTGGACAGGAATGCAAGAAAAGTTGGGTCTGCTTTTTTGTGGGGGGTGGGGATTTCTACCCTGCTATGTTCCAAGAGTGGATGAGGAAATTATCAGCAGGATAGAGATGGCAATTTTCTCTTGGAGTGCAGTCTTTGGATAATTGTTCAGAAGGAGTAACATATGGGATGAACAAGTTGATGTCTGAGAGCAGATCTATGGCTTCATGTTAGGGGGCTGGTATTCTGAGTTTGGGGTGTTTCATAGATGTTTTATGTGCATAACAAGTAGGCCAGAATGGGATTGGAATCAGATTCATCCTATCTCCAATTTCTATTAGAGATTGGTAGTTTTGCAGCAAAGCTAATGTTGAAAGATTCTGTCCAGCTGCTTGCAAAATTACTAAATATAACATCAGTTAAATACATTGATTTTTATACTTCCTTATTTCTTGTGGTACTGTGTAAACTTTTTGCCTCATTGTCTTTTAATTTTGATAGAGCTCACCCAGCTCTTGGTGTTTTTTTTATTGATACTTGTATTTTAGCCCACAGTTGGACATATAGGCTTAGAAATTTTGGTGCATTTTAATTTTGACTTATGGGCAAATGGGATGCCCACTAATATTTTTTTTTAAAAAATGATTTATATGCCGCCCTTCTCCAGAGACTCAGGGAGGCATACAATGCATTAAGCAATAGCCTTCATACTTTTGTATATTTATACAAAGTCAGCTTATTGCCCCCACAATCTGGGTCCTCATTTAACCTACCTTAGAAAGGATGGAAGGCTGAGTCAACCTTGAGCCTGGTGAGATTCGAACTTACAGTAATTGCAGACAGCTGGTGTTGATCACTATGTTTTTAGTCTGCTGAGCTAAACCAGGCTCCTAATATTGCTGTTATTGTCCTATTTCTACCAGTCCAAGACCATAATAAAGATTTATATTTGTAAGTATAGATTGCAAAATGTTCATAACATAGGTCCATGCATGGAACAGCTGCTTTTGTGTGTTACGTTTGGTCCATACAAAAACAAAACAAGGCTCTTTTTATCCAGGTGTGAACAAAAGTGCAATTAGTCTGTAATTAGTACTCTATAAGGAATGGTTAAAGAAGATTGGCAGTGGCATATGAGGGGAGGGAAGGAAAGAAATAAAATAAAAGGTACCATACTGGCAACCTTTTTCATACTGTTAAGATTATCATAGTAAGGAAGAAACAGAGAAATCAGGGTTTTATCAGGATTTTCATTCTGCTGAACTATGTCTTTGTGACATGGGAAAGTAAACCATACAATGGACAGTTAATCACAGAACATCTGGAATGCAACAGTTTGTTGTAGGTTCAAAATAATTTTTTTCTATTACACGTAATTCCCTAGTTTTGAAGACTGTCAGTTTGAGGCAGCAGTTTGGGTCAGATTGCCACTGCCTGGTTTATATTGGGTTATTTTTCCACCTGATCATTTCATTTAGCCCAAACAGTCCATCTTCCTTTCCTTCTGGTCTTCAGTTGTAAATCTACATAAATGACTTTGCAGAAAAATCCACAGTTGAATTTAAAGCAGAGCTTAATGAATAAGAGACTAGCCTTTAATAAGCAAGATGAGATACAGAAATGATGGTCAATTAAAAAAAATTGATACTCAACCAATACAGTTAAGAAGAGCACTCTTTTATGGGAAATGGCTCTAGAGATGAAAGACAATAACCTGCTTTCCTTACTTTGTGGCTTATTGAAAATTAACTTTTATTTTATTTAGTTGAGAGCCAATAAGAAAAGTTTGCTTCTCTCCTTTCAACATTTATACTTCAACCATCCTGCCCTAAATGCCAAATAATGATCACTCAGAAAACTCACTTCAACCACTCCCCTCTTGTCAAAATGTAAGAAATGAACACTTTAGCAACTACAAACAGTATATTCCTATTCTTCATTACAAGCCAAAGTTCCTTTGTTGGACCATTGTGTGAATGAAATGTGACAGAGCCCATCTGTCATAAACTAAGGATACATTTATACAATATGATTAAAATAAATATGGTCTAATTACATCTGGCATCCTAACCCAAGTAATATTCTAAGTGTGATGTGGCCTATGGCAATACAGCTGTCCCAGTTTTGTGCTTAGCAAGTAGGGTAAGCATGCCATATTACCTATCTATTGCATTCCTATGATAAAAGTAAGTTATAATTTCCAAAGTGTCTATAGTAACTGAATACTTAACATAAGACAAACTTTCCTCATCCTTAAAATCTGCTAGACGTTTCTTACAAACTGTAAGAAAATATTTCCCACCAATGCTGAAGTATCCTTTCATCTATTACCAGCAAATTTATGTATACTAAACAGCATTCAGAAGTTCTGATAGTTCGTTATTGATTGATGAGAATTGATCAGATCTCTTGGGCTAAAGTGTTGTTCTGTTCATGATGACAGAGTGCCCTAGGACTTATATAGGCAAATTTCAAAGTTCTGACATTTATTTCACTTTCAACTAACATTATTGGATATCCTCATTAATGTAATTTGAACGCAAGAAAATATCCTGTTGTACAATTTTTAAGACATCTTTAAACAATAGCGGAGATGTACCATGATGAACTTAGTTACTTTTCAACATATGTTTACTAAAGATCAGTAGTATCAGTGGGTTTCAAAAAATTTTACTACTGGTTCTGTGGGTGTGGCTTGGTGGGCATGGCAGGGAAAGGATACTGTAAAATCTCCCTTCCTACCCCACTCCAGGGGAAGGATACTGTAAAATCTCCATTCCCTCACCAATCCAGGGGAAGGTTACTGCAAAATCCCCATTTCCTTCTGATCAGCTGGGACTCGGGAGGCAAAGAATAGATGGGGGTGGGGACAGTCAGAATTTTTACTACCGGTTCTCCAAACTACTCAAAATTTCCACTACCGGCTCTCCAGAACTGGTCAGAACCTGCTGAAACCCACCTCTGTAGTGTATCATCAAAAGATGTCTTAGTGCCTATGATGCTTCTAAAGGGTTTCTTCCGAAATCCCTCAATGAATAGAAATCACTTTTTAAAGATATTGACAAATACTAAAAGATTGGAAATTCTCATGGAATTTTGGTACTCTTCTCAATTTGTTTCATGTTTTCAATTGGAAAAAATGTGACAATCCTAGACCAGGCCAAGTCCAAAAATGCCAGGGAATTTCTAGAAGCCTGGCACTCTGCCAAATCAGCCATCAATAGACACACAGACATTAACAACATCTATAGACTATGCCATGGGTGTCAAACTCGTCATGTCACATTGCCGTCATGTGGTGTTCGCAATGTTTTTCCCATTCGGGGAGCTAGTGTGGACGTGGCCTGCACATGATGCATTCAGCCCACAGGCTGCCAGTTTGACACCCCTGGATTATGCAAAAGAGATAATCAACCAGCCCCAAAGAGAAAAAGACTCCAGCCTTTCTCCATTAGTAATCAGCACTCAGATCAGCATAGATTAACTCCAAGGTTAATCCAAGGAGCCTGGTGGCATGGCAGACTAAACCACTGTAATTAACATTCAGCTGCCTGCAATTACTGCAAGTTCAAATCTCACCAGGCTCGAGGTTGACTCAGCCTTCCATCCTTTCTAAAGTAGGTAAAATGAGGACCCAGATTGTGAGGGCAATAAGCTGACTTTGTATAAATATACAAAAGTATGAAGGCTATTGCTTAACACCTTGTAAACCGCCCTCAGTCTCCGGAGAAGGGCGGCATATAAATCTTTTTTTTTTAAGGTTAACTTTAGACCAACAATCAAGTAAATGACACCCCAATCACGAAACTGCCAAAGAGCCATCAGTAAACAGCCCAACCAAAGAATCTCTAAGACTACCCACACAGACAGACAAGACACCAGAATATAAACTGATAGCAAACAGCATTCCTTACTAGCACTGATGATGTTACCTAGTTAGAGTAATGAAATGTTTGCAAGAAAACAAGTAAGCTCAGAGAGCACCAAAGACCCCTCAATTCAACCCTGAGCTATAAATATTCTCCTTTATTTATTGGTATGATAAAACTATATGTTTTTATTGAACAGTTCATTAGGCACAAAAGAGAAAATATATAAAGAGTTAATATTTGTTTATGATGTGAATTCCAATCTTTATCCAGTCTTCATTCTTCTTCCCTCTAATATTCTATAAGCAACAGCTGCCAATTAGTAAGACTCCCTAATCCCCAAAGTCAGCCTAAGGAAAGTACAACACTCCATTCCAAAACCACAAATTCATTCAGATATAATGTCGCTAAAGAGATCACTATTAAAGTGCTTGCCAACCATAATCAATATTAACACATTAAGAAATGCAGAAATGTTCCTAACATTAAAAGTCAACCATGCTGAGAGTGACCATATGCAGAAAGAAGCAAGACTATCCCCATTATCCTTTGTTAATATGTTCCAGCTGCTACAACAAAATTAGCTATTTTGAATGCCTCCTTATCTCTATTAGTAAGTAGCTATTTATATCTCTCTTTAAATGCAATTTGTGATTCCTGCCTTTGTAAAACCACCTAAAGAGTTTTTCTTCAGCCTCTTCACAAACAGGGCTATAAAACCCAAAAGACTGAGTCCATAATGAACAAGCTGTACCTGTGTTCCACTGGATCAATACTTTAACAACCTTTCATCAAAAAGACTTCACAGCATTTCCTCTTTTTCCCAGAAGGTAAAAACTGGTGAGAGAGATCTACCAAGAGAGAGTAACTGATTCAAACACACCTACCAGTGTTCCGTGGCTGAGAGTAGTGTAGGTAGGTCTTCCTATTCCAAGTTCAACATTTTAACAAAAAAATGATATGGATTTCCACAGAAACAAATTACAAAAATGAAATTGTACTCATTGAAATCCAAAGCAGAATGATCCTGAGTGAGATGAAAAAGAAAGTAGTAGCATTGCTTGCTGTGGACAATTGGAGAAGAAAATATATTGGAGGGTCTTCATAAGACATTTCATCTTAATATACATTTCTAGTCCCAATGCCTGCTGATAGCAATGTTAAGCAAAATAGGAATCCCAGCAGCAGGCTGATATAACTGACAGGCCTGGATTAGCCCAATATGGAGGAAATAGAGGAGGTCTGGATCCAGCAGTTCAAAAGCTATCCTTCCCATGCTGTTCCCATCCAGCTACACTGAGGGACTGAGGAGTTGAACTCTTCTTGATACTGCCTTATTCGCACCAATATCCCCACCTCTCTGCTTTCAGCAATCAATATATGGAATTTCACAATGCATTCTTGGGTTTGATCCAAGGTATAATTGCATCAATTGCATTGCTGCCAAAAATACACTGGAAAATAGTAACAGACATAAATGCTAGAAATAATTTGTTTTTTTTAAAAAAAACCTTCCTAATTAACAGATTGTTGTTAGACCGAGAGACATGCTAGAGATCAGAGCTTTGAGGTAATGCTACGCACCATCTTCAGTAATGACTTAGCTGAAAAAAATTAATAGTACTAACAAATTAAAAGCATCAAACTTTACAGGTGCAAATGCACTAAATAAGCTTAAATTATTGCAGTGAAGGAAATAAATTTTTGTAAATCATGGTTGGTTCCATGAAACATTTCTGCTGCAAGTAACTATCGAAACTTCTGTGGAAACTGACTCTAGTCTAGCAGTAAAAGAAATTTAAGAAACAGAATGATTATCAGTGGCCTGCAAACAGCTTCACTATCTGGGGCAGGCAATTTTATGAAGCCAACAATCAATTTGGAATGCTGTGACCATAATATTTATAACAATAGGGATGCCCAGTAATAAAATTCCTACTTATCAGAAAAAGAGTAATTCTCCCCATCTTCCAGATGTTTCCCACATTCATGTTACAATGTATACAAATATAATAATAAATTAATAATAATAATAATAATAATAATAATAATAATAATAATAATTTATTTATTTATTTATTTATTTATTTATTAAATTTATATATCGCCCTACTCCCGAAGGACTCAGGGCGGTGTACAGTTGAACAAAATATACATGTAATAAAGGAATTGAAAAAAACGATTTAAAATATAATTAAATAGTTAGGTTCGGATATAGTATTGAATTAGATCATTTCAAGTTTCTGGGGCAGATTCAGAATATAAAATTTAAAGTAGTTTTTAGACGAGGTTAGGTCAGGCCGGCCTGCTTGAAAAGAAATGTTTTGAGGGCACGGCGGAATGTACGAAGATCCGAGATTATCCGAATCTCTGAGGGCAGCTCATTCCAGATAGTAGGTGCTCCCACAGAGAAGGCTCTCCCCCTGGGGGCCACCAGCCGACACTGTTTGACCGACGGTATCCTGAGAAGTCCCTCTCTATGGGAGCGTACTGGTCTGTGGAAGGTTATTGGTGACAGAAGGTGGTCTCGTAGGTATCCCGGTCCTAAGACATGGAGCGTTTTAAAGATGGTAACCGAAAGCACACCCGGAAGACCACAGGGAGCCAGTGCAGCTCGCGTAGCAGGGGAGCCACATGGGAATGCCATGTCACTCCCATAACAACCCGCGCGGCCGCATTCTGGACCAACTGAAGCCTCCGGGTGCTCCTCAGGGGGAGCCCCATGTAGAGAGCATTGCAGTAGTCCATGCAGGAAGAGACGAGGGCATGAGTAACTGTCATTAACGAATCCCGATCCAGAAAGGGACGCAGCTGGTGTATCAGGCGAACCTGATAAAAGCTCTCCTGGCCACAACTGTCAGATGTTCTTCTAAGGACAGCTGTGAGTCCAGGAGGACACCTAAGTTGCGAGCCCTCTCTGTTGTTATTATTATTATTAATAATAATAATAATAATAATAATAATAATAATAATAATAATGTTCACTTTATCCTTTTCTGAACAGGTAGATACATTCCCAGATGCATTAAATTGTAGCAATCACCATTTTTATTTTTTAAGTATACCTGTGGGAGGCTATATCAGACCAGATTATGATCTCAAAAACAGGTGTCTTGCTTTACACAGCTTCTTATATATTTTAAGACTAAAAATATGTTTGTAAACATAAAATTAGGTGGGCCAAATGCCTAGCAACTTCAAAAGATATGTCTATAAAAGTTCCTCCCTAACCCTTGTTTACACATGATTTGAAGTATACCATTGATTAAACAAATAATGATCATCACAAAAGGAGCTTTCTTGTATTTTTGTATATTTTCCTAATGATCTCCCACTCAACTTGTTAACAGTTCAGCCATTTCTCTTGTAAAACCTGAGAGAACCAAACTGCCATTATAAAATTGGATTTCCATGGCACCCTTCAGATATGCAGGATTCACTGTTTTCAACCCAGGATCGGTATTCTAAGTATTGCTATTTCAGCAAAACTGGAGGGCAGCAAATTGGGGAAGGATGATTTCAACCTACATAAAGCTTTATGTATTTAAACCTTCCATGAATAGATAAAATTTTGTTCATACAGGTTCCCCTTCATCAATACAGGGCTACCTATTAATTTCTGTAGACTAAAAGGAAAAAAATGTAGAACTTTTGTGCCACTACCTCTAAGATTTTTTTTTTTAGGATTGTAGGCTGAAGTAAACCAGGAGACTCCCATTTTATTTTGTTTTGTGTGTGTAATACAATGCATTAATGCATGATTTTCTTAACTACGTCAATCTTCTATTTGAACTGTCTGAATGTTGCTATGAACTGCTTTGAAAATCTCTAATGGGAGAAAAATAAAATACGTATTTTAAAAAATGGATTTCTGATTCCAACCTTTAATTTTTGTTATTTCTATTTAAGGTTCACAGCAAACAACTCTCTCTGGAGAAGAACAATGTTGCCTGCAACTTTACTTCTCTCTAGATGTTATCAATTCTGCATATGTGTTTGTAAATATCCATATTTGTTTGTGTGTGCATCTAAATGCATATGTGGGCAGATACAGTATATTTGTGTGTAGAGATACATATATCATATGTAGGGAATTATGTGTGTGTGTGGTATTCCATAAGCCAAGCCTCATAGACAATATATAAATTACATTCAATGTACAAAAATTGGTTGCCATTTTCATATAAACACTTCCTATGCATGAGTTGGAGCATAGCAACATTTTCTCTGAAAAAAAATTAATAAAACATATTGTGTTTAGCCTATGGAGCCTGATTTTTGGTACATTGTGTGTGTGTGTAAAACTACTATGCTAATTAATGTATTTTATGACTAATTAAGTAGCCAACTATCATTCCTAATTTCCTTTGATTGTTTTAATTTCTGCAAGTGGGTAATTTTCTCAGCATCAGCTATGCATGAACTCAGAGGTGTAATTGTCATCTCTTTATGGTTATCATCTTCTCCAACCAATATTTTTTTATAAAAATGGTCAAACTTCACAAATTCCATTGGACATCTTGGCAAACCTTGCAAAAAGCAATCTAGTTGAACGGCTTATAATGGATTTAGGATTTTGTTCCAAGATACACATTGAGATTCTGGAAAATAAAATAAAAGCCCAAGTTCATAATCCTGTGTTGAATGATTTTAAGAACCACATGTCAACTCACAAAGCATTCCTGACCTGCTCTCGAGTTGCCATAGGCAGGGGGATGGGAAACCAAATCTCGCAGCTGCAGCAAGGGAATCGCATTTCAGTCAAAACAAAAGCACATTCTAACCATTTCTCTGTCAAGGCCATCTCCACAGATATCCACAGTGGCATGTGGGAGGGACTCTACAACCCGTGAAATTGTTTCGTTGGGGAATGTGACTGATGACACATCTTGGGGGGAGGGGGAAACAGGGTCAGATCCAGGGCATGAATTAGGTGAGGTCAGATTTGGCTTCACTTGGAACATGCCAACAAGAAGTTCCTAATAAATAAATAACTGGATTTCTTTTGAAGCTTGGTTCAAGGCTCTTTTGAAGCTTGGCTCGAGGCTCATGATTTAATTAGGGCATTGGTCAGAACCCTGACACCACACACCATGGTAAACTACTGTAACCATTTTGATAGGGTCTTAGTATGCAAACAATACTTATTATTTTCTTTCCATGTTAACTGCATTCTAATTATATTACACTGTCTATATGTCATAAAGGGATGTGGTGGCTCAGTGGCTAAGACACTGAGGTTGTTGATCGAAAGGTCAGCAGTTCAGCGGTTCAAATCCCTAGTATCACGTAATGGGGTGAAATGCAAGTAGAAAAATAGGGACCACTTTTGGTGGGAAGGTAACAGCATACACCTTTGGTGTTTAGTCATGCTGGCCACATGACCACAGAGACGTCTTCGGACAGTGCTGGCTCTTTGGCTTTGAAATGGAGATGAGCACACACACCCGCTAGAGTCAGGAACGACTAGCACATATGTGTGAGGGGAACCTTTATCTTTATATGTCATAATCTCTATCAATATTTTTCTGGAAGGTTTTTCTATAACCTGATTTACCCATTTTCAAATTCTGTACCAATTTGTTTTTATACCTTATTTCAAACATATTGAGTTAGAAATATTAACAAACTGAGGTAAAGCGGACAAACTGTCAGTTACAAACGCAATGTTTATTTTGCTGGCTTCTCTCTCCACATCACAGTTATCACCCTGATGAACAGGCAAACAGAAAAGCAGAGTCATGACCCTTTGTATATATACATTACGTTGCATTGCAAAGAATAAAAAGAGTTATGGAATGATACAATTACATTAATTCTTTGAAAGTGTGTATGTAGAGATTTCTTTTGTATTTTCAGAAATATCATAGCTATGCAATGTGGCGATGTCAACTTTAAGATAGTTCAAAGACAGTATAGAGGTGTTTTCTTTTTAAGTGGTAGAAAATGACCTAACTATACTAAAGTGAAAAGATTGAAAAGCAGGCAGGATTGTAAGATTTAGGGATACTTCAAGAATTCAGGTAGTTAATGTTGTTTGTTAATTAATATGTGACCTAGAAGTTGCTTATTCAGTGGATTGCTCATGTCTCTAAACAATGAGGGTAAAGCTTTCAGCATTTAAGTATATGTTGAAAAAAACACTTTAAATATTACACCAATATTTAAATACAGAAGACTACGCTGAATATTAGATAAGCCTAGCTGATTCCTCTTTGCTTTATTGCTCCCTATGGGTTCAGAGGAAAGGGGAATCTGTTTTGCAGGTGGTATAATTCAGTCTATGGAAGGAAACAATTGGATATGACCCACGATTTTATATTTTTAAAAACTGAAAATTAATAGAGAAATGTCAGGGAAGTATAAGAAAAAGTATGTTGATGTAGCATGAATCCAAACAAACTTCACCAAACCCTTTTTTTCACTTTTTGTGTGTGTGAGTTTGAGTCAGTCATGTGCCTGAAAATTCCTGTGGTCTTCTTGGCAAGATTTTGGAAGTGGTTTGCCATTGCCTGCTTCCAAGGACTAAGAAAGTTTGATTGATCCAAAGTCATACAGTTAGCTTTGTGCCTAAGGCAGGAGAAGAACTCATGGTCTCCTGCTTTCTTGCCTGATACCTTAATCACTACATCAAACTGGCTCTCTTTTAAATTAATTACTAAAACCTAACTGGAGTAAGACTATGATGTTTACAAGAACACATAACATCAGAGGCTGAGAATGCTGCAATACATGCAAAGTAGGAGCAATTCTCACCTTCTCATTGTCACCATCTCATCTCCCATCATGGTGAGATGGGTATCAAACAAAGTTAATAAATAAATAAATTCAAACATTTCCATGGAAATACTAGAAGGGCTGAACAATATATTTCTGCTAAAAGTGAACCAATATGTTTTCTTCTGTGTTGATATTCTTTAGTTAAACAACAAAGCTTGAGAGCTAATAAATCAATGTTAAATTAAATTAGATGCTTAGAGCATTGTTCAAGGCAGGCCAGAAGTCCAAAAACAAGAAATACTGTATATACTAGATACAAAAATTAAAAGTTGTTGTGGTTCAGTAAAATTAATATACCTAAGAACATAATTCACAGCAAAAGATTCCCAAAGATGAAACATAAGTAAGGATGAAATGAACAGTAAATGAACCTTTGAAAGTGCTTTATAAATATTCCCTCCTTCAGCTGTCTACCCCATTTTCCCAAAATTCATCTTGCAGTCATCATGCCTCTAAGGAGACCTCTTTTTCCATGCTGAGTTTTCCGCCACTCAGTTCTCCGATCCTATACTTAGCAGTTTCTGCACCTCTTTGCCAATATTTACTGGTCAATTGAATTTTTACAGTTCAAAGATGGTCTAGAAAAAGATTACAGCAACAATACACATGAAATCAGGTAGGGCGGCCATGAAGTTAGAAAAAAATACAATGAGCATTTGAATTTGCATATATCAGAAAAGTGCTAGGTTGCCTTATTACTTGTTGAGCTAAAATAGTTTAATATTTCTACTCTGTAAATATGGCCCTTTTTTCTGATATCCATGACACTCTATAGAAGTGAAGAAGAAGAAGAAGAAGCAAACTAGGAAGAGTATTTATGCTTTTAAACTTTAGTATTGGAGAAGGCTTCTGGAAATACCGTGAACAACCAAGAAAACAAATTGATGGGTCATTGAATAGATTGATCCAAAATTCCCACTTGAAGCACAAATGATCAGGATTGAATTAATCCTACTTTGGAAACATTGTACTAAAATCTAATGCTCTGGGCAAGGTTCTAATGCTGGGAAAGATGGAAGTAAAGAGAAGATCAGCAAGGTAGATGGATCAGTGATGAGTGTACCATTGCAAGACATGAAACACTGCATTTGGGATGGATCATCATGGAGAAATTCTACCTACATGGTCATTAAGAGTCAAAAATGATCTAATAGCACTTATCAATCAATCAATCAATCAATCAATCAATTTCTGTGATAACTTAAGGTTTCAGCTGCACTATTTCAGTCATATAGAAGTAGGGTCATATATTGGAATGCAACTCCATAAAACTAAGCATAAAGATCTGCCCGTAAGTATAGATGAACATAGTTATTTTCTAGATGAAGCTATACACCAAAAAGAATATTCATCACATGGAGCTGTGTCTGCAGTTTCTAGTGGTACCTTCTTTTCACATTTAATCTAATTACAAATGTCAGTAATTATTATTCATGTAATTTTTATGTACGGTATAAGCTTCCTCTATATGGAAAGTTGTTTTTATGAACTTTACTTTCCTATCTGTTGCTTTGTCAGGACTTGCCACAAAGGATACCATTCTCTTCACTAAATATATTGTTCATTTACCAGTAAAATACTGCAAGGGGAAACAAGTTTCTAGCTTTGTTTGAAGCTTCCATCTTTGTAGCAACTATTGCTTCCTTCACATTTCACAGTTTGGAGACAACCACGTCTTCCATAATATAGTACTTTTGCCCCCCCCCTTTTTTTTGGTTTTTTACAGTATGAAAGTTTCTTTCCATTGCTTGAATCAATATGTTTTTTTTCTAAGTTAAAATGATACTGTAACCCAGGCTGTTATCATTCAGGTTATATTTTGCTTCTGGACAATTTGGAGTTTCACCATGCGATAAATCTGGGCTTGTTGTGAATCTGCTTGGGATTGCTTATGCCTTATGGTCTTGATGGGGCTAACAAACCTACATAAGAGAAAATGTTTCTGTATGTTTCTAGTTAGTACAAAAGCAAGGCTACAAAATATTAAGGCTACAAAAATTTGAATGGATGATTTGGCTTAAAACGGAATTGGTAGAATCACCTCCTTTGAAATAATTGGGTCAGCTCCAAGGCAACTTGGTGATTCGTTGAGCATTGTAACTTTGTAAAATCTTACCTCTGTGTAGACAAAGCTTATAGAAATTTATTCATATTGACATGAGCAGTTAGCAACTTCTAGGTCACATATTAATTAACAAACAACATTAACTACCTGAATTCTTGAAGTATCCCTAAATCTTACAATCCTGCCTGCTTTTCAATCTTTTCACTTTAGTATAGTTAGGTCATTTTCTACCACTTAAAAAGAAAACACCTCTATACTGTCTTTGAACTATCTTAAAGTTGACATCCCCACATTGCATAGCTATGATATTTCTGAAAATACAAAAGAAATCTCTACATACACACTTTCAAAGAATTAATGTGGGAACATAACATGCAAAAAATATATATCATCTTTTATTTCTGCTACTTGTCACTCTGTTAATCATACTAAATGGAAAGAATTTTCTTTACAAGGATAGATTACTACATATAATACAACTCTTTATTTGTATATTATATATGCAGTAATGATCACTACCCGTATTTCCCTGAAAATAAAACCCTGTCATATTTTTTTGAACCCTGAAATAGGCTCTTGGCCTTATTGCCATGCGCTCAAAAGCCTGATTGGGCTTATTATCAGGGGATGTTTTATTTAGGGGGAAACATGGTATGTAAACTTATCCTTTAAAAAATGCACACCAACACATTACAAATACCCATAGCAGATTAACCTTGTTAATAATCTACACCAGAAACCTTACCTTTTACATTCAGAAAAGCAGGTAGTCATAGAGTGGTGTACAGTTGAGTACAAGATTTTTTAAAAATCTAAAGAGCTTTTTCAAGAGTATTTAGAAGTGTTTGTTTTTAAGTGAGAATAAAGCACACCTGTCCTGATTCATCACCGTCTCTCTTTGTGTGGTTATTGGGAAGCTACTGTACTATACTGTGTATCTTAAGGGCTTGAAGAGAGGAAATATTTGATAACTTAAAAAAACCAACCTCCTTAAAGCTATCTAATAAAACTTTGCAGGATGAATATTTTATGATACTGTGGATCTATTGTTTCCTCTGTTTTACCCTTTTTGTTCCAAAATGAAGTAAGTATTATATATTTTACATTACAGCCTAAAGTCCTTTTTTTTTTTAATTGGATCTTAAATTGGATCAGTCAAATCTTGTTTCTCTGAATCTCATGTGGCAATTTCAAATCAAATTATATTGCCTACGGAACTTTGAATTGAATCAGATCTTGCCTTATTCACATACCTCAGGTTTTGTTTTGTTTTTTTAAAAAAAGCTCATCCAATAAATGATGATTGGCTCGGTTCCTTGACATGTTAATATATTGTAGAAACAGTACTTTGTAACTGAGACTTTAATCTGCCCTGAAATCTTTTTGTAATTATTATTAACAATGTGGTTTTCTTTCACTGTTACTGTGATTGTATTTTTGATTTTAATGTAATGATATTACTACACGTATATATTATTATAGTATATAGTTACAATAACCCTATGTAATACTTTGCTAGAAATGTGGGCTACAATAATGTTAATATATAATATGCAAACAATTTTGCAAAATTTAAATTCAGCATCCACACATATATGATACTGTCAGCACAGAATAATATTAATGTTTCTTAACACTTTGAGAAGAGTTGCAACTATAAAGTGGCAATAGCTTTGTCATCACATAATGCTTCAAATAAACAGGTTTTTAATGTTTATGTTTTAGCCAATTCTCTTATTAGTTGGAGCAACAGAGATATCTCTCATACTATAGATAAGATATCTTATTGGATTCCCATGAATTTTCAAGAATTAGAAATATAGATATGGAAAGCACACCAAACCTCATTCTGTATGCTACTGTCTATAGGATGTCTAGAGTCAGGAGTTGTGGTAGTGCAGTGGTTAGTATGCAGTATTGCAGGCTAATTCAGCTCACTGCCAGGAGTTTGATCCTCAACAGCTCAAGGTTGACTCAGGCTTCCATCGTTCTGAGGTCGCTGGAAAGAGGACCCAGATTGTTAGGGGCAATATGCTGACTCTGTAACTGCTTAGTGCAGGGGTGTCAAACTTGATTTCATTGAGGGTCACATCAGGGTTGTGTTTGACCTCAGGTGGGGGGCATGGCCAGGGTGGGCATGGTCAGCTCAGCATTACTCATGTCAGGAGCACCTGTGGTGGCCAAATGCTAAGGCAGGACTTCCCTCAGACCCTCCCTCCTTCTCATAATCTCCTTCCTTCCTTCCTTCCTTCCTTCCTTCCTTCCTTCCTTCCTTCCTTCCTTCCTTCCTTCCTTCTTTTTTCCTTCCCTCTTCATTCTCCTTTCTTCTTCCTTCCCCTCTTTTCTTCTTTTTCCTTCCTTGCTCTCTTTCCATCTTCCCTTCTTTTTCTTTGTCTTTCCTCTTTCACTTTCTCCTTTCCTGTCCCATCTTGGATGCTTAAATGCAAAAGGGAAACATTTCTCCTTTCATTTTGTTTTGCTTTTAGTTTGTTTTGCTAGCCCTTTGCCAGCAAAACAGATTTTGGCCCATTTTTAGCAGTGACGGCCTCCTACAGCCCTCTGCCGGTGAAAATGAAGCCCAGGGTGGCCACACACAGCCCTCCCAGGTTCTGTTTTTGCTGGCAGAAACACTGCAGGACAGTCCTTTGCTGTTTCCAGGATGGCCCTGCAGGTCAGATCTAAGCACCCCATGCGCCGAATCCAGCCCACGGGCCTTAAGTTTGACACTGCTGGCTTAGTCTAACTGCTATTTCTGGGAGAGACATTGTACATATCTCATCGTGCAGAACATACAAAATACAAAAGATTGTATACTAAAGAATAAAAGAAAAAATATGAGGCCAAGACTGGTATGGAAATAATTTTATGAAAAATGTTCTCCTTTTTCCACTACCTATGGGTAGTGGTGGGTTGCCCCTGGTTCGGACTGGTTTGCAAGAACTGGTAGTAAAACTGGCGGGAGGTCCCGCCCACTGCCCCAGATGTCATCATCGGTGATCTGCGCATGCACAGAAGTTTCTGTGAAGCGAGCGCGTGCGTGCGATCCCATTGCGAACCAGTAGTAAAGGTAAGTAGAACCCAACCCTGCTATGGACTTATTTCTAGGCTCACTGATATTGCTATGGAAAAATGGATACCTTCTTCTTCTTTCAGTATCCATACAGAATGATATATTTGAATTAATAATTATCATTTTTATTTTGAGTTTGAATATATATTGAACTGAAGCTCTGCAGATTTTATTTAAATATTTAAATATTAACCCTTTCCCCATTATTAAAACTCACTTCTATCACTATTTATTACTTAAAATGATGTCCATTGTGACTTTCATCAATATCATTTTTTACCTCCATACATTTTTCTTCATTCCCACCAACAGAACATTGAATATGAATTACATAAAAGGGATCAATCAGTTCATCCCAGTTGGGCAGCTGCTGAGAATGCTGATGACTGCTTCATTCAATGCCTTCCTCTCCTCTCCTGATCACATGTCCCACAGTAGAATGTATGCAACCTACTCAATGCTACCTCGTATACACACATACACACACAGACAGAGACGTATGTTCATGTGTATATGAATATATCACCTTTCTTGGAAAGGCATTGGAAAGTATTTGAGAAGCCACACTTTGCATGCTTTCTCTACCTTAAATAACACATTTTCTATCATATTGTTATAAATTTTGCTACAACTCCATCCAAATTCCTGACAAATATTGGCTCATATTGTTTCCTACCTAGAGTCAGGTATTTGAGATGGGCAGCCATATAAATCTACCAAACAAATAAATACGGAAATTCCATTGCAGTACTAATCAAAACAAAATGTAAGATTGATTCATAGGCTAATAAGGATTCAAGCGATGGTTCTGTACATAAAGAATTGGAAACTCAACCATTTTATTGCAAAGAACCATGCATTACAAAGAAACTACCAATGTCTTAGGAAGTAAATCAGTTCTAACAGCATATAGGAAATATACTGAAATTTTTGCTAGTCTTTCTTTCAGTTCAATAAATCGTCTTAAGAATACTGTGTCATTCATGCCTGAGAAAAGAATTAATTTGTCAATTGCATAATAGCCTGACATTAAGCAACAAAAGTAACCACAAAAACTAGAAAAGTTAGGGAAACATATTGTAAGATATACCAGAATTATAAAAGGGTCTGTGACAATTTGCCACAGCCAACTCGCCACGATCAACTCACCACAGCCAACTTGCTGCAGTCAACTCGCTGTGGTACAATTCTCCATGGTCAACTCGCTGCAGGACAACTCACTGCAAGATAAGAGTTACACTAATATCAAAGAAACGGTGGTATAGAATCATTAAAGAAAGGATGCAAAGAGGGGTACAAAGTGAAATATGAATGACAAACATTAAAATATTTTTTATTTATTTTAAATAATTAAATTGAATTGGTAAATTGTCCTGCAGTGAGTTGTCTCACAGTGAGTTGACCATGGCAAGTTGGCCACAGCAAGTTGGCCATCGTGAGCTGGCACAGCAAGTTGGGTCCAGCGAGTCGTTCCATTCCATTATAAAATATGGCTGAAAATAAATTGTTTTTACATTGCAGATAGAACAAAGCAAATTTTCTGACATCAGAAGAAAGAATACAGTATACATGCAGACTGCTAACAAAGCTTTATGTCTTTCCTCTTTTCATGTTAAGCACTTGCTAAAATTTCAGTTGAAGACTCTCTCCCTCTTATGTGATCACTATACTTGAACAATTCTCAACTCAGGTAAACAAAATTGAATCCTTGTAATTACAGTGAATGTTATGCCAATAAATAAAGTATAACAGGTTTGAAATAATGATCTGATTCACACAGCATGCTAAGATAATAGCCCAACTATCTCAACACATGAATATACAAACAAATGTGCTTCATGGACTCTATTTATATTTATTCACACGTCCCATATTCATGGCCACACACTGTATTGCATAAACCCCAACCTTCATTTTATATATTACAGAATGTGACATTTTTACAATTTGTTTCTGGAACAACAGTAAAGGGCTATAAGATAACTTGGTTGATGCAGCGAGGTATCATAAAAGTTATCATTCTATCTCCAACATACCAAAATTACAGGTAGGTAGCTTTATATTGTACAACTATGGATAGGTTGTAAAAGACAATTTGGCTCTCTATATTTTCTTTTCTGCTGAAAATAGAAAACAAGAACACCTCATTTTATGAGACATCTTCCAGTATAACTTGTTATGTTTTCTAAGAAGAAAGAACCTGTTTTGCTGGGTTATTTTAAAGGTGGAAATCAAATTTAGCTAAGAAAGTAAAAGGTCAAAGAGGCCATCTACATTAAGACTGAACAGCTCTCTCTCAGCAGAGGGTGAGGGATATGACACCACCTACCTCCTGTTTACAACATAGTTCTTTCAACAGTTCCAAGAAAGTTCCACACCCATTTGCACTATTCAGGTGACCCTGAGGACACAAATAAATTTCCAAGTTGCCTCAGAAAGCATGCTAATGACCAGATGACTACAAGGAACATAAATCCTTCCATTCGCCGCTATTTAGTCAGAACTGAAGAAGCTTCTTGGATGAGAAGCAAAATATCTTCAAGAAAAACACTAAAGAAAGTCCAGTTACCTTTTGCACATGCCCTGAATGACTGAGAATCTCCATAGACACAAAAACAGTAAAGGAAACCTATTCTGAAAAATAGGTTTGGAGAACATGTATTTCCCAGATGTTGTTGAACATCAGTTCCCTTCTCCCCTAGATATCATGGTCAGTAATGAAGGTTTGATTGCAGTTTCAGTCAAACACAACTGAAAAGCAGTACTTCAGAGGACAGGCAGTCCTTGATTAGATCATTTGTTCAATGATCATATGAAAATATGACAGTGCTGAACAAGGAGACCTATGGCTAGTCCTTGAGGTTATGACTGTTGAGGTGTCCTTGCAGTCATGTGATGGCATTTCAGATGCTTGGTAACCAGCTTAGAGTTATGACAGTTGCAGTATCCAATAGTCATCTTCATTGCCAGCTTCTCAGCAAAGTGAATGGGAAGGCAGCAGGAGTTTGCAAACTGCAGGCACATGACATCATGTGTTAGCATCTGCACACAATTCAGTTAACAATAACTGCCAGAACTGCTGTCATGAGTTGGCATGGGATTTGCTTAATGACTGCAACTGCCATTGTAAGTCAGCACTGTCATGTGACATTGTGCTTTATGATTACATCACTAAGTGACAGAATTGCTGGTCCTACCTATTGTCATTAACTGAGGACTACCTGTATTATCATTGTATACCTTTTTGCATTAATTAATTATGACAACCATCATGTACTAAATAAAATTCTCTCCACTCCTCTATTTTACCAGCAGTTCCAATTTAGCAATATCCTTTTTTAATCCATTCGTCTGTTTCTATTTCTAAAGGAAATATTTCTGTGTATTTCTCTCTGCAATACAGATGAGATTTTCCAGCATACTTCCACATAGTACTTTCCTTCTTGTTGTTTTACATATGTATTTATTATTCCACAAATGTAAGCAGAAAGTATATTTAAAAAAGAATTTAACCCACAACCACATACACAATACTAAGCTACAGAAACAAACTTTGCAAACTATTTTTATAATGACAATACCAGAAGACTATTCTATTATGTGGTGAACAATATACAGTATTAATACACTACATAAGGAATCAAATTACCTGACTTTATAGTCATAGACTTCTTTTTAATTAAATCCTGTCTAATGAGGTTACTAATATCTACCCAAAATACTAAAAGTGTGGAATTCATTGGTAACCTGTTCATGTTAAATTTGTTTTTTTAGCTGAGATTTTAAAAAAGCAGATCAAATTTAATTTCAAGTATACAATTTTAAATCTCAACAAATACATAAACACAAGGTTTATAAACACAAGTCTGGTGTACCTTCCCCAGTATTTGGTATACAAGGAAAAGCATCTGCTACTACTGCAAGCTTAGTTTATAAAAGACTAGATATGCAAATATTTTCCTGACATCAGCATGCATACATAGGCATACTTTTATTAGGACCATTGTATCTTTTTCTCCAGGAAGATCAAAGTATATGTACAAATATCAGCTCCCACCCCCACAGTTTATTCTTACAAAACTCAATCTCATCTAAAATTCCAACTAATATATCTTTTCACCAAACTGCCTCTCATTTCAGAGAAGAAAAATATATAGAATCCACAGCCTGCTCCTTTCAATTACTTGGAAGGGTTCTACAATTTTTCCCTATTATAAAGTGATGGTATTCAAAGCATATTTTGAGGGACAAAGTTGGCTGAAGAAAGCTAATGTCTTAGCATGGATATTTGAATTTCATTTTGCTCTTCTCATATAGTGATAAGATTTATTGTTGTTGTTGTTGTTATCGTTATCATTATCATTATCATTATCATTATCATTATCATTATCATTATCATTATCATTATCACTCTTAAATGTTAGAATTTGCACCTCTGGTGCTCTATACATCCTGTCCATAATATGATACTGTCTATAGAAATGGATTGCAAATAGCAGGAAAAAATACCACTTCTTGGCCATCCTTGAAAAACTCTTCAAGATTTGGCCAATTTTTTTCCCCTCCTTGTTAGGTCAGACCGCACATTACAATGCACTTCTCTTGTGGAGTAGCATTTCCTTCTTTGGAGACTACCTTCCTTATCCCCCATCCCAATTCATTCTAGACACAATTTCCCCTCTGCAGACACTGACAACAAAAACAGAAAACACGGCTTGAATTTAAAGGGCATTGATAAATATTTGCAAATAAAACAGAAGGTGGCATGGCAGAGCCCGCTGGCATTTAGGAAGTCACCCTCAGTGGAGGTGTTTTACCAAACCAAGGACTTTCAGTTGAGCAGATTGTAGAGCAATGCAATTGCTCGGATTGACAATCAAGGAATTGGGATTTTTGTCTACAGTGATATTTCTAGAACTGTAAACAGACTACAATCTTCTATTGTGGAGAGATGGAGGCATAACATAACTTTGTTGCTGAAAGACTCTGAATAATACGAGAGTCTCACTAATAAATTGTAAGAATTTAGAATTTCCATTTCTGTTATTTTTCATCTTCACTGATACTTTGGCAGTAAGCAAGAGTTATTTTGCCACTATTTATATTTTCCAATTTTATAATGTTTGTATCATAAAATTCTGAAATGTTGCAGATCAGTATTATTTAGATACATTTAGTTTTTTGTGCTCTCAATATAAATAAATCATAACATGCAGGTTATTCATACTGCAAAGATGTACATAACATGTCAATTATAAACAATATATCATTTGCTTAATCTAAAAGAAAATACATACAACTGGTGCAGTTCTCTGGCTCTGGCAATGAACAATCACTTTTTTAAAAAAGCTTTAATTTATTTATTTATTTATTTAATTAATTAATTAAAAAGACTTTAATTAATTAGGGATAGGGCAACAAACACTTCGAAAGAAACCTTAATCATTTTGGATATGGTATCGCTTATTCATGTGAAGTATACCTGTAATTTACTACCTATTACAATAATCTTTAGAAGAATTTTAAAACTCTTATAAAACACCAAAAATGAATATGTATTTTTATAATACATGTTGATAAAAAGATTCAAATCAAATAAGAGTGAGGCAATTCTTCAGCAAGTACAGAGGCAAACAATAATATATATTACTGCAAGCTGTAATGATGGTTACTAATTTGAAAGTCTTTAAAGGGGAATCAGACAGTTTTATGGAGGATAATACTATCATAGGTACTAACCATGATGGCCAAATACCTCCAATATCAGAGACATATTAGCTCTGTTATTAGAAATTAATAATGGGAGAAAGCTATTGCATTAATCATAGTAATAATAACTGGCCAGAATGGGAATAGAGTGTTTGACTCCAGGATGGCTTTTCACTGTTAAGAATAGAATACTTTAATTGCTTAACAATTAATGTTAACCTTTTTTTTAGCATTTGATTAGTTTTATTATTGTATAATTGTACAAAATTAGGACATCAAAGAGAAAGATATAAGATGTAATATATGATGTAATAAAAATACAAAAAAGAAGTATTCAATAGTACATTGTATACCTTACTGTCATTAAAAAAAACTTTTTTGACCATTACTGCTTAGATACTTATACTTGGTTTAAAATGTTTACTGTTAGGGTTAGGGTAAATTCTCCATTGCCGCATATTCTTCAATATTAGTTTCCATTCTTGCATCATTGGCAGAGTTTCTCTTTCCAATTCTGCAAAATTGATTCTTGCCACCAATAGCATGCAGTATATCTTAATAAATTGTGATACTTATACTCTCTGAAATCATTCCTAATAAAACTATATGTGGTTTCACTTCATATTTTTTTCAAAATTCCCCTAATGTTTTGATGAATTTCTTTCTAGCGCTTTGCATTTTTATTTTTTTCATACCATCAAAGATGATAGAATGTTTCTTCCCTGTTATGGTATTTCCAGAATTTATTATTATATGATTTGTCCATCGTCACAATCATCAACACAAATCTATACCACCTATAACACGTTTTACCTGAGTTTTTTTTCTTAAATTATATTTTGAAATAATTTTATTGGGTTTTTTCCTATAACTCTCCTTTTGATCCACTATGATCCAAAATTTCTTTGAAATTTTGCATATATTTTATCACGTAATTCTTTTATTTTTCCTGCCACCATATCGTATTTCTTAATGAATGATCTTGGGTTTATATAAATGCTCTTCCAAATGCTCTTGTATTTCTCAATATCCCTCCTTTTTGAAGATCTTTTTTTAAACTTTGAAGTTGTTTGCAAATACATTAATCATGATGTTGCTTCCTTCATGCAGCAATTCTTGTGGTTTTTTACTACTTTTCTGAATCTGAATATATCATATATGATTAAATTTTCTTATTATAGTTATTATAAAGTATTGGACTGTGATGCTAATGGTGAGGCTGCTGGATTAACAATTGTTTTTAAGATTCCAAATGTTTTAACAAACTTCGTCTTATATTTTGTCCCTTCAGATTCTTTTCTTTTCTTTTTTTCTTTTTTATTTATTTATTCCAGAGTTATCTATAAAGGCCATTAGCTAAGCCTGCTGCTTCTATAATTGACTTGTTGGATCATCCATAAAGATATTACTACAGTATATAAGCTTCCTCAATGCACTCAACAACAATGACATAACTTCTAATGTTGTGATGGATAATTCCTATGGAGGGGGAGGTGATGTGATGGACAACAATGAAACAGTGGTTTCCTGGGAAGTAGGAAGCATGTTGGAAGGAGGGTAATGAGACAAGAATTAATGCTGCCTAGAACTGGATAAGAGACACAGGAAGAACATCCCTAGGATGTTCAAGAGTATATCCATCAGGGCAAGAATAATAAAGGCATAGTCTGGCAAGATTCTATCTAAGCAAATAAAAAATTATACTTTGGTTGAATTGCTCTATGTCATTCTTGGGCAGGGTTTGACAAATATACTGCCTTCACTGGAAAAACTTGGCTACATTCAGAAATTTATCTGCCTTGAAAATAGCCCATGTTGAACTGTACATCAGTCAAACAACAGCACAGGAAATGTTTATGACATTTTATATTATGTCATAAACTGTTTGATAATGTTTATGTCATAAAA
Source organism: Ptyas mucosa (assembly GCA_012654045.1). NCBI lineage: Eukaryota > Metazoa > Chordata > Lepidosauria > Squamata > Colubridae > Ptyas > Ptyas mucosa. The sequence goes on from WNWU01000057.1 coordinate 2,723,638, forward strand.
TGTTTTATAAAATTTTCTAAATTTCATTTCCCCAGAAATCATAGATTCCAGTTTTTGGACACTTTCTGTGAATGTTGAGATACCTTGGTTCAAAATTTTTTCCACCATTTCACCCAGTTAAAATTATAGGAACAAGATTTTTAGTAGTTCAGTATATAGATAAGCTGTTATTTGACATATGACTTGCTCTATAACACAGTTTAAGATTAGGAAAAGCTGATCTAATTTCTTTTGAATCTTGAAATATTTAAAATCTTGTGGGGGGGGTGTTCCTACTTGATGGATTTTATGTAATCAGTAGCACATATTTCAAAAGAACTCTTAAACATTTCTCTGCTGAACAATAATATAACAAGTAAGAGCTATGTTTATGCAACTTCAGAAGGACAATAATTAAATTTGGCACTCAAGTCTTATTATGGGCCAACAGAGGGCACAAAAGAAGCTATTAAATGGAAGAGTAGCTATTACTAGCATCGTATACCTGTAATAAATGTTTGCATACTCCATTCTGCAGAGTAAATGCATTTATTTATCCCATTTGGTATCCCGTATGCATCTTATAAAATATGTTAGACAGAGAGAGAGTTAACAGCTCAAAATTGTTCAGTGTCTTTCATAGATAGGCAGGGAATTAATATCATGGCTTGTACTGTCAAATTGAGCATTAGGTCCATCATGCTAAAGTGCTGGGGTGTAACAAACTATGGGCAACAATGTGGTCACAAATACATTTGTACTCTCCTCTTGCTCTTTAAATTTAGATGTTCTCTATTTATATATGCACATATATATCTAATATATTCATATCTAATATATTCATATCTAATGCATATATATATGTAATATATTCATATCTAATATATTCATATATAATGCATACACACACACATCTATATAAGAAAACATATATATATATATATATATATATATATATAT
>WNWU01000057.1:2724976-2763810 GCA_012654045.1 Ptyas mucosa
TATCTGTATCTGTATCTGTATCTGTATCTGTATCTGTATCTGTATCTGTATCTGTATCTGTATCTGTATCTGTATCTATATCTATATTGGTATGTATTGTATTTGTATATTATTTTTGTTTGTGATTGACATATGGTTGACCCTTAAAGAGACATTATACTACCATCATTTCAATGTTGATGTTATATAGGTTTTGAGCTTAACAATTCACTTAGCAGCCACAGACAAATAATGGTGTGAAATTCCATGTAGATGCCATTGAAGAAGCAGACTAATGGAGGAAGAACAGATTTTGTATTTCCTCCTTTGTCTGAGTGATTTGCTCCCATGATGATCATGAATAATGGAATGCCCTAACTCAATCTCCTCACTTGTTAGATAGGTATTTCTTTTTACTGAACTGCTCACAAGTGAATGACGTATATTTCCATGTTCATCATAGACATGAAAATCTTTCCTCTATCAAAGCTAGTATGGAGATACAGAGTATTAATGTCTTAAGAGGCTAGTCATTTTTGTGAGCTTATTTACCTGGTTGCTTTATTTCAACTTCCCACACAAACTGGCTGTAAACTGGTAGCTCTGTCTTATGCTATTTCCATAAAGGGTTTTGCAAGATTCCAGAATTGCCTCTGAATGCCTATGTTCTCATGTTGCTAACTGTATTCAATAGCTTGTTTAGTAAATAATAAATAAATCCCCACTCCACCCTTTTGGGTTTCAATTGATACACTATTCTACTATAGATTCTCAAAGCAGAGGGATGGGTTGATTTTACAGATTTCCTTTCAAGACAATTGTTCACTCCCCCCCCCCTTTTTTTTTTTTTGGCCTATGATCAGAGAAATGAACACAATCTTGTTGATTTTACTTTAAAGCCCATGCAAGATTGACTGGGCTATTTGATTATTTGCAAATTCTTGAAAATGTTCTTGTAACCCAGGCAAAGGGAACAGGGATGAAACTTATATCCATTTTTCTTTTGGTAAAACATCACATCCATTCAGAAGGTTCTCAAGTGAGTGCCTAGCAGAGAATGGAGGATGCTAAAAATCGCCTTCTTTTTCTTCTTCTCACTTCCCCCACCACTCTTCCTTACTCCGCTTTCAAGAAACTGTGCCTGATGCCTGCCCATAAGGATTATTAAGAACATAGCTCTTTACAACCATAATATATGAAACATAGGTTATACATATTGGAAATAACATTTAGCTGCAAAATTTCTGGTACATACCTTTTCACTTCACTTCTACATGTAACAGAGGGATGGTGGCATGGTAACTGCATTGCTACCCCCTTAATTGCAACTTCTTGCTATATCTATTTTAGAATACCCTGGTTTATCTTCAGATCGTATAAATCTTTCACCTTTTACTCTAGAATGTTCTACGTAGTGACCACAACTTTCTTGTCCCATTCTCATTCCATTAACATATGAATTTGACCTCCAATCTAATTACTCTCTAAATTGAAGTAAATTAGTCCCAAGGCCATTCAGCCAAAGTAATTCAGATAAATATAAGGACTAAGCATTTAAACTGTGTCCTGATTCCTTTCTTTCATCTTGGAATAAAAATTCCTTTCTCAACTGAAACTTTGGATTTTTTTCCAGTGCTGACACAAATGCAAGAAGTTATAGTAGAGTGAACTAAGAAAGGGAGTTTCTTAGTGTCTGTGTCTATGAGTGTATGTGTACTGAAAAATAAGTATTAAATATTTTAATAACTATATGCTCATTCTTTCATAATTTTCAAGCAAATGTATACCATATAAAATAACTATCAGGATTTTTCCTTGAGATGTTTACTATCTAAATTACAGCTATTCATTAGGGGAAAAAAGAAATTTCCACAATTATCATTTAATTTCAATTACAAGTAGAATAGGAAGCCTGGAATTCCGGTTTTATTTGAGTTTATTTTGAGACTTATTATTTGATGCCAAGGAAATCCTGATATTGGAATCATTATTGATATAGAAATCAGTTTTGACATCTGTATTTAATGTCTCAACATATCTATAGAAATACTGGGGGGCGGGGGTGTCTGTCTGTCTGTATGTCTGGTGAAAGCTTATATTATGATATAATTGCAGTTTAAAAATAATACATGAATCTATTTTCTGAGTAATCCAGCCTTTCATAATAATATTATTTTGAATCAAGTGAGTCCCAAGGAAGCTGATTTTAAACGTATTTAAAATTAAGAATCAAATTTAACTTATCTCAATACACTGCTGGGTAGTTATGTCAACTTAAATATGTGTTATTTGGACTATAGGAACTTAAAGGAAAATGAAATTGATTTAATTATTTATACACCTTTGAAACTGGTTATTATAACCCTGGAGCAATAATTATGTGCTAAAAATGCATGTATCCATTTTGACTGTATCCCCAGCATTTGAAATACTTGAAGAATTGGAGACTTTTTAGGCATGGGGCTTAATTAAAAGAATCTTATTTGCCCTATAGATTGTAATTTGCTTTTCCAGCTATTGTTCACCCAGCTCAGCCTGAAATTATATAAGACCATCTAAATTAAGACATTGTTAGACTTTTAACTAGTAGTCTATGGAGATTCTCATTTTTCCAGGTTATGGATGATTTTAACTAGTATTCTTTGCTATAACTCAAAATAGACAGAATTTACTAGTTCTTTTTACTTTGGTTAACTGCCAAAGTTTTCAAAATAGTTCATTGGTGGTTTTTAGAGTTATTAAAGAATACTAGAAGGAGCAGTCTATACTAGATTTTTGGCAATGTATTGCTGATAAGTAGTTTGTCAGCATGTTATTTTTCTGTTGTTTTTTTCAATAAAGGACCAAGAAGAGAACTTTCAAGCCCTGTGGACAAATGTTGAGGAGATATACATATATGCATGCATACATACATACATACATGATGAGTAGAAGATCTGGGGAATAGCCGAGGAATGGGATATTAGTTGCCATTGCCTGTTTCCATGTAAATTGAAAATCATTATCCATTGTTAATGGGGCAAAAGGAAAAAAAAAGTGGGAAAAAATCAATAGTTGAGTATGATCACCTATACCTAGCCTTCACTTTCATGAAGCATTCATATATTTATTTTCAGGGTTTTTGTATACTACCAGTAATCAATATTATTGTATTATCAGTTTTGTTGTAATGCATTCTTGATACCGTTATAAACAGTAAAACTAAAGATACATCCCACAAGAAATTAATTCCTGGTAACTACACAGAAATGTAATTAGATTTAGGAATTGTTATATCATGATTCTTCCAATAGGATGGATGGATGGATGGATGGATGGATGGATGGATGGATGGGCAGACAGATGGACAGATGGACAGAGGGATGGACATAAGAAAAACACAAACAGTGTCTTGGGGAAGATTCAAAATGTTGGGATGGTGAACACAATTGAATGATTAATGCAATCTACAGATATAAAAAAAATATTTGGATGCATCTGCCATCTTGACTTTTTAAAGACTTCTCTCTGACCCTAGATTTCCTTTCCCACTGTTTCATGATAAGGGAATTTTTTCTACTCTTTTTTCATACTGAAATATGCACTATGTTTACCTAATGAACTGGTCTAATGTGCCTTTTTGTTCTCATCTTGTCAGTTTCAGCTCTCACACAATAATACGGACATTATTTATTACAAAAGCCTTGTAAATGCAAATTCAGAAGAACTGAAGATGCCAATCATAAAATTTCCCATTTCATGTTGTCCACCCAGAAAGTCTGAGGAAACATGTTAGTATGATGGTTCTCTGAGATCAGCAAGCATGGTGGAGAATGGCAGTTTTAATAAATGTCTGAATTGCCGATGATGGTTATTTTAACTTTGACTCAAGCTAATGTAAAATGTAGGCTGCATTCTCTAGCAGTAAGTAAAGATTTTTTTTAAATGGCTAAATTATGTTTTTAAAAAAATAGTTTAGTTTACTAAGAAACATGTTAATTATAACTACCTTTGGAAAGCTAAGTGATATTTACATTTGAACAAGTCAAGGACTTTTAGGTACTTAGAAGTCAATTTTTAATAATATGCAGAATTGAAGTAAAATGTAAAAGACATATTCAACCTTATAAAACCTCTAATGCTATAGTATAATTTGCTACCTGCAGAGGCAATAATTTAGTTCCTGCAGTAATAAAATTATTTAAAGCTAATGTTAGGCTTCTCTTCACAACATTGCAATTGGCAGCAGACAGAAGCAGGCATTCAAAGATGTAACACTCTGATAAGCACATTTATAGTTAAATAAAACCATTATGAAATTATTCCAATGACTGCTATATGTCAAATGCAAATCCTATTTATAATGAATCTAATGTTTAAATTTTTGCATCTATTTCTCCCACACAAATAGATGAATTGGAGTGTCTGCATCTCTGTAGGTCAACTAACCAAGCCACAAACACTGCTGCCTCTATTTGCAGAGTTGTTCAGTGATGTAAAGAATGTATGTTCAAGCTTAGAGTCTTAAAGATCAAGCCAATGATGGAATTGGGGCAGGAATAAAGATATCAGATTGCAGGATAGAAATGGGAATGAAGGTCACATGAAACAAAGACTTCAAGCTTCTATGAAAAAGCAACAGTCTCTATATTCTACATGCCAGACATGTTCTTTGAGCTTTCTTGTCTATAGTCATGCAGCACTGGATTAAGTTTCCAAGTGCCTGGAGTGTCCTGTCAAATTAGCTTATCCTGAAATTCATCAGATAGGTTCTCTTTAAAATGGTTGATTGACATCAGGTGATTTCACATCCTGAGCAAGTTGAAACTCAGACACAGTTGATTTCACACAACGTTTACCTTGTCACAGTTGCTAGGTGTAATGGTCGAGTGTTTTTCTGTGATTAAGTGCAGTTGTCAAGCTGGCCAGGAAATTAGTATAATTGTCTAGAAGACTGCTATATTCCAGGAACGAGTTGCCCATTTTGCAGCTCCTGTTTTTAAGAGACAGTTATAAATCTTATTCAGGAACAGTCTCTGGGAATCTCTCCCAGTCTCAAAAAGATGTATAATTCCCAGCAATGATCCTACTGAATCCTAATATCTAGAGCAGGGGTGTCAAACTCACGGCCTACGGCCCAGATGCATCACATGCTGGCCCCGCCCGGTTTAGTGAAGGAGGAAAAAGTCCTGATAAGTCACATGACACCACCATGACGACGCAAGTTTGACATCCCTGATCTAGAGACTTCTACCATGCTTGTCAAGCTAGTATCAAGGTTCATATTAGCATAGTCATAGAAGCATTTGGCAATTAAAGAACTGATTGATTTGTCCAGTTGGTTTGGGTATTCTATCACTTGATTATTTTTTTTTTATCCTATGCCACATGATTCTGTTATTGGAGGAAAGAGTAAGCAATCTGATCATTGGTCATTAGTGCTACAAAGAGGCCAATCACAATGGTTAATTCTATAAGCTTGTTTGTTTGTTTTTCTACCATAAGAGTGGGAGTCATAGTCATTGGAATTTCTATCAGGTTTCCTTCAACAACATTAAAACTGGAAGCAGGCACAAATAGGCATTCAAAAACATAGATAACTAGATTTTTTTTAAAAAGTTAATGAAGAATTATTGTGAAAGAACTTCAGTGACCTATGTCAAAAGCAAGCCCTAATTCTATGGATAGCTTGTTTAAATTCCTATATTTTTTCTCCTTTCTGCATAGTGCAGTGGGGATTAGACATTCTCTAGAGCAGGGCTGTCAAACTCCTGGCCCATGGGCCAGATGCGTCATGCACTGGCTACGCCCACACCTGGTTTAGCGAAGGGGAGAAAAGACCCAATATGTCATGTGATGATGCTGTGATGTGAGTTTGACACCCCTGCTCTGGAGAATGGAAGGGCTAGTTCCCACCTGTTCTTTGTGTTGCTAATAGACCTGTTGTTTTAAACAGCTTCTGACTTGGTGAGAACTGAGTGATACCAGAAAGGTGCAGAGCTCTCTGGGTTTAGATTTGAGGTTTAAGAAGCAACTCAAATTAAATTTGTTATGCTCCATGCTCCTTTTGTATATCAAATACTGTTTTCTGCACCAAGTGAGAATTTACCAATTATACTATTACATAGTTTGTTAAGAGGATTCTTTGGATACCTTAGTTCCTTTTAGTCTATTTGTCTCTTCCTGGGAGAAAGAATGGACTCATTTTACAGCATGTGTTATTGTGGCTTTAGCCTGCTTTGATCCAGTGTACTCAACAGCCAACTCGTGAGGAGAAACCCCCTTTTATTTAGAAAGGCAGGAATACTAGGCATTCACTGACAAAGCTCCAGGTCACACATCTGTAGGTGATCAAAAGCCTTAGCAGTCTCTGTGTTCCCTGCAGGGAGCCTCAATTACCACTTCAATCCCAACACAGAGTCCTGACTGACCTGGTTAGTGGCAAGGAAATCCTGGGAAGGAATCCGCCGGAGGGAACTCTTCTGGAGCATGAACAGATGTCTCCAACAACCACGCCTCCCACAACCCTCCTCCTTATATCCCAGCTAGGGAGGGGCTTGTTAATGTCTTCTTCTTTTCCTGGATAGCTGACCCTCAGTCCTCTGTTGCTCTCCTCTCTGCACTTCTCTGTGCATACGCACATCTGGGACAGGGCCCAGCTGTTCCTCCCCCTCACTCAGCTCAGGCCCTGAAAAAAGCTGTCTATCTGCCTGAGCATGAGTAGATGGGCCCTGCTCTGCATCTGGCTCTAAGACCTCCTGCTCCTCAGAGCCTTCTGCCAGCTCTGATGGTAACCCAAGTACCCCCTCCATCTCCTCTGACTCCTCTGACTTGACTGCCGTCTCTGCTGGCAGTTGATGGACCACAACATAGCCCACTCCTTGTCCCTTTAAGAGCTTTAGAACAGACCTGAGCATTTTTTGGCCCTCAGGCCATATTGAGCCCTTTGGCTGAAACTGTCCAGCCCACTTGAGGTCAGTTGGAAATTAGAAATCAAATATAAAGAAGCATACTGGGGGGGGGGGGGAGAAACCAAGTCAGGTCTGGCTCTGCACAGTTACTATGCACTCCTTCAGCTGATTGGCGGCCGTGGAAGGGTGAGGAGAGAAAGTGCTTTGCTCCATCTGTGCAGTGCTCAAACCTTGCTTGGAGCAGTCTGAGAAGGCAATGGTGGCAGTCATCATGTGAGGGGACCTGGGCTCAACTACCCACCACCACCTTGGTCAAAGCACAATTGGGAGCTATTGGTTTAGCTCTCCACAAGAATCCACTTCCCATGTGGCCCCTTGGTAAAATTAATCAAGCCTACCCCTGGCTTGAGGGAGGGAGGGAGGGAGGGAGAGAGAGAGAGAGAGAGAGAGAGAGAGAGAGAGAGAGGGAGGGAGGGAGGGAGGGAGAGAGAGAGAGAGACTAGTAATAAAGCAGTACATTCTTGAATCTGACCTACAGAGAGGCAGCATCTTATCTCATTTCTATGTAATGGTGGCCTTTGCAGGAAACCTTGTATTCTAACCAGCTACCTCATTAATATATTGTCAGTCCTTCATAGAAGAGTGGCTAGATTTAACGTTATCTATTGTTTTACAAGAGAGGTATGATAATATCTTTCTGTAATATTGCTTGCACTTCTACTTGGAAGGTGTGACTGAGTCATTTTATATTGTACTGCTTTGGCCAAAGTACCAAGTGTGATGTTCTAATTTAATAATACCCTTGTTAGTTAATTTATTGACCTGACTAGATGAGGAAAATATGCTTGTTCTTAACTGCCATATAAAGTGCTTTTCAGGCTAATTATGAAACTGCTAATTTGGAAAATATATCCAATGTTTGGATATTTATTACACCATATTTTACTCATTTTTGATTAATTTTATTTTTTGTTTTATCTTTTATTTGCTCTTTATTGTTCATTGCTGTCTATTGGGCTATTGGGCCTTTGACTAGTAACAGCCTAGGTCTGAATAGTCAAGACTCTTCAATTACAAATAAAAACACTGTGAATAATGTGCAGGTTCATATGATCTATTAAGCCAAGAGTGAGATTATTGTTTTGAATTTATTCATCCATTTGTGTTACACCAGATGGCAAATCATCAATGGTTTGCTAGTCTGTCTCCATTTTAACTATTATCAATTAAATCTTTTTGCCATAACTGATATTTCCTACATTGTTGTGTTTTACCTTTTACATTAAAAAAAAACTGGGAATGAAAGACTGAAAGAATACTGAGCTTCCTATGGTTCCCCCTTGCTCTCTCCCCACAAGGAGCAATGGAAATGCAGTAGATGTAACACCTGCATCTCTAAAACGAAAGGCCTGTTTCTATTACCAGGGGCCAAAAGAGGGAAGTCATCATAGATTTCATAATCTGATCATCATCATAGAGCCAAATTTATCAATCAAATGATTGATTTAGATTATTCAATTTACTAAATATAAATAAAGGAGAATATTTGTAGCCCAGGGTTGAAATGAGGGGTGCTTTCTGAGCTTGCTTGTTTTCTTGCAGATGTTTCATTACTAGGTAACATTATCAGTGCACTCCTTACACACCTTACTAGCACTGATGATGTTATCTAATTAGGGTAATGAAATGACCCTCAGAGAGCACCAAGGACCCCTCACTAAATATAAAGCCTGATGCAAATCTGATATATTTTCTCTGTCCTTAACTAAGACCTGGTGATACTGATATACACACACAACACAACACAACATACACAGATGTATGTGTGTATATGTACAGTATGTGTATGTATATACAGTATATGTGTGTCTACATACTGTACATATTAAAAACATACATACACATACATTCATATGTTTTCAAATTATTATCTTTTATCAGGTTACATCTTAGTTAAGATTGAATATCTTTCAATAGTCGCAAGGAATGCTTTTTTTATTCCACAATTCATATATTTTTACCTTGCTGCTTTGTTTAGAATCCATTGTACTCTTCCTATTCATGTAGTACTTCTCATTCCTGGGTCAGTCTGAATTAATTTTTCATTGTACGACGAATATAAAGATCACGTAATTGAATCTCCTTAGGGTGTTGTGGTTCAGAATAAATGGAAGGCAAGGTGATATGTCAGAACAAATGGTGCAATATATTGATTTTCACAGGGAACTCGGAAGCTGAAATCAGTGGTACTTTATTTCAAAGAATTAGAGAAATGGACTCTTTGATAGACAAGGATCCCAATTCAACTATTATTTCATTGTTGAGAAAGCTACAAAGGATAGACTCAGTGGAGATTTTATACTGTTATTAGCTTATTTTAAAAATAATTTTATTAAAGTTTACAAATACAAAGAAAAAAACTAATTTACAAATGCAAAGATGTAAAAATCTAATACAGATTAGAAGAATATAAAAAGCAAGAAAAAGAAAAAAGTGAAAAACTACGGTGAAGATGTAGCTGAAAGAGAGGCTTTTTAGTAACAGCTGGATCCAGACCCTATGCACACAAGGGTGGGGCTGGAATATTCAATAGCCACTGAGAAGAGGCGTTCAGGTGAGACAACGCTCCTTCTCCAGTGTAGTTGCGGAATAGTCCAGGAATGGGACATACCAAAGCCTGGCTGTCCTAAGGGCTGGAAACCATTGGGTCTGAAGCCCCCAAGGCCAAATGCACCTGTTGCAAAACTGTCCTGCCAAAGGATGCCTCTGCTGATGCAAAGATGTCCAACTTATAACGGCGAATGAAAGGCGAGGGAGTAGTCCAGGTGGCCACCTTACAAATGTCCTCCAGGGAAGCCTGCATCAACCGAGCAGCGATGGTAGCTGCACTTCTAGTCAAGTGTGCAGTTAGCCAGGGCATGGGATGGTCCTGGACAGAGGTTTGGCAGGATAACCTCCTGGGCCCTATGGAACCAGGATTTTACCTTGGGGATGAAGGAGGGATCAAATAGTGTCTCACAAATTGATTTCTTATCAGTGTCTTTTTGCCTACTTCCTGGGAAAACTAGAGCAGTTCCTGTTTCTCTCTTCTCAGAGTTTCCTTGGTTCCATCCGTTGCTTTTGTATATGCAAAGAAAGAAGGCTTTCCAAGTCACACTTCTGATTTATTATTTGTATGTCCCCTCTAATCATTAAAATATTAAGCAGTTCCATTCATAAATCCATTTTGACATCATTTTCCATATCACTCTTATACTCCAGCATTTTTAAATTCATTTCAGAGCCACAATATCATTCTATATTATTTTTATAATCAGCATTTTTTAAAACTCCAAATCCACATTCATATCAGTCTCAGTCTTGTTTAGCCAATAAAATGTGTTGTCCTTCTATATCCTCTACTGTAGTGCTACACAACCTTGTAAGTAACTTCTGACTAAATTGTTTCCAACCAGATTTAATTTCTTCTGTAGTCAAATAGTTTTGCTCCATTGTACTAATGGGTTTGTTCTCCTTTAAAAGTAATTCTTTGTTCTTTCTGTTTCCCTGTAGCCAGCCTTTAAGTCCTCTCTTTTTATCTGTTTATTTTCCAGTCAGTAAAACTTGCCCATAAGAGGACTTCTTACCATTAAAGTCAGAAACTTCATATACTATTTTGTAAATTTTTAAACACCCCACAGGAAATATTCCTTCAAGTCCATCTAGCCCCTTTCCAAAATCAACATTCTAGTCCCACATTTGCTTTTTTCCAAAAATTAAACCTTCTTAAACTTACTCAGAGCTTCTTTTTTACAGGATGTAAAGAAAATCTCCTGGTGTAATACAGCTTCTCTTTCAGAAGGTTCTTAACTCCAAAGAAATCAGTAATAACCAATGTCCTAAAGTAACTAAGCAAATAGGCAAATACAGTATCTCTTAAAAGTTGCTGAGCATGGATTACGCAAGAGGAACATTCCCTTGATCCCACAGACCTCTCAAACTTTTTGGAGAGTGCTGTTTTGTGATCTCTTCACAGGAAGAATCTGTATGGAGCCAAACATGGGTGATCCCTTCACTGACTCCTATTTCAACCACATTCATCAGCTCTGCATAAAGTTGACTTGTGCTCAGTTTGCCATGAAAGTCAAAAAATCTGTTATTAATGTGTTATTAATGTGTGAATGTATCATTGTCTTGTACTATTACTTTCACAATGCTGAGACATTTGTTTCCCAAGGCAAATGTTCTTAAAATAAAATTCATATGACAATCAACCATTTTTAGATGAATCTTGCAGAGTGAAAACAAACTATCTCAGGATAAATTGACCTGTCTATCTTTATTAAGGCTAGATCAGCCCACAAGTTATAATGCTATGAGGCATGTTTTTGAAAGATTCTTGGCACAATGGCTGATTAATTTTTTAAAAGGCCCTGTGCAAAATTAATTGCCAGATTATGCTGGAGCCGAGTACCCCCATTTCTACAATCATGGGATATTTCCTAATGCTTCAAAAATAGACCATTTTAAACTGCTCATATTCTACATTCTAATGTCTTTTAACATCAGGGAATTATGGACTATTAATACAAATTGAGGTTTCAAGACGGATACTTGGATTTTGTGAAGTGTATATCAAAGCTGATAGTAAAATATCAATAACATAGTTCCCATTCTGATTCTTATGTCAAGTAGCATCAGAATCCACTATTTTAGAAGAGAAAATGGTTTCTAAGGTTTGCTACAACTGAACAGTATGCTGTACATATCACAGTCTAAAACAAGTTTTCTGTACTAAGCTTGCTAGCCTTAAATCCTAACCCTATGCATTTGTTTCCAGTGGATGAAAATAAATTCTAAATTTTCTTTTTCCCATGTTATCCCAGAGAAATACACATGCTAACTACTTACAATCCAAGTCATCAGTGGCTAATGGGTGGACCATATGTACCAATAACACTGGGTAACTTAATCCCTCTCTATTAGGCAGGAACTTAACTTACAAGAGAAACCAAAATAATGCTCTCATACAGATGCTGTCAGGATCAATAGTCTGCTGTATTATGGGTTGAGGTCCACTGCATCTGAAGGTTAGTCAGATGAATGAAACATAGATAAGAGGCATTGTACATATATATTAGGAAAAGAAAGCTGAGGAAGTCATTTTCTTAAGATTTCTTGCTCAGTGGTGATAAAACAAAACTACAACTTTCTTTATTTCCAGCAAGCATATAAACTGACTACCATGGCTGAAATAATGAAAAGATATATCTTGAGGGCAACATATTGTGGAAAGTTTTTCTAGAGGAGAATTGGCAAACACTCTTCTGTAAAGGGGCACCCCTCCTTTGGCTCCAGCTATGGGTCTATATGCCAAGGGACATGCAGCCATTGGATGGTACCAGCCCACCAGCAAAGAGGCTTCTGATTGGGTACCCCTTCCCTGAATGCTCTTTCCCCACCTTCCTGCCCACCCCTCACTTTGGGAGCTTAGCTGAGCTCTAACATGGAGATCTACTACTCGTAGGCCATGCAAAAACATGTAGTGGACTGGATTTGGCTACTTTGTGGACCTGCTCTATAGTATCAAACTACAGTGTTTAGCTTCCCATTGGTGTTTTACATTTAAAACAATCTAAGAAAGAAAAGTAGATGAACCGGTAGATATCAAATAATATGTTGGAGGGAATAAAGTTAATTCTGAATACCCCACTTGAGACCCTGGCCTAAAGATTGAGATCTATAGTCTAAATAAGCTCACAAAAGTCCCTGCTATTTACACATCAGAGAGTCTTTTGGTTTAACAGGGAGCATTTCAGTTTCTTATTTGAAGCTCAGGCATTGAGAAATGTGTCCTGAAGTATAGTGAATGCTCCTTGATGAGTGCCAAATCATATGAATGCATAAACCAGCAAATACTTCAAGAACTTTAATAGTAACTCTAGTGGGACTTTGAAGGCATTAGTGTTCTTTCTTGCTGCATGTATCCTACCTTTTATGTTAATAATTTCAGAGTAGCTTTCAAGAGAGGTGTTTAGTTCAAGTGCGGATCAAGTTATTGTCAAGCGATCAAAAACCTTCAAAGGAATTATCTTTCTTGGCAAAGACCAATATATAACTATGAATGTGATGCCTTAGTATAGCTTATATATGGTATATTACTTCTCATTTTCAAAAGTCTTGCTTAATTCGAGGAGGAGGAGGAGGAGGAGGTGGTGGAGGTGGTCGTGGAGGGAGTTGATATCGTAGTTCCACCCTAATGATTCCCAAAATATTTTTTAAAATTTTCCAATGGCAGGATTGTGGCAACTCACAGGAAAATGAAAATTAATGACTTAGGGAATCTTCAAATTTTGAAATTGTGTGATGAGTCAGGATGTAAGATTATGGAAAGCTCAGAAGAAATAGAAGGGTAGCACCTTTCCCCACACTTATAATGGGATAAGAAGCCAACTTTATAGTCTGATGTTTCCCAAATCTCTTATGTTATATTTCAGATAAAGTCATTACAATCACTCTTTACCTCTACAAGGCAGCCACTATTCATTAAAAAAGTGGGACAAAGCTATTTACATGTTGATATTCTCCAAACTATAACTGAAAATTTAGATTTATATACAGATTTTTATCTCCAAAGATGCAAGTGTGAAGATGAAGTAGATGGAACTTGTCAAAACTTGTCTTAATGCTGGATTGCTTCTATCATCCTGCGTCTTGTATAAAGATATACAGCATCTTATTGCTACAACTATCACAGAAGAGCTCTGTTAATTTATTATAATATGTTGATTGGATGTGGAAATAACTATTCTTTATAAAATATACTGTAATGATAATAAGAACAGTTACATTGTAACAAAACTTACTTTTTGTAGGGAAACAGGAAATATTGTTGTTTTTTTTTAATTTGATTTATATGCCACCCTTCTCCGGAGACTCAGGGCGGCTTACAGTGGGTTAAGCAATAGCCTTCATACTTTTGTATATTTATACAAAGTCAGCTTATTGCCCCCACAATCTGGGTCCTCATTTTACCCACCTTAGAAAGGATGGAAGGCTGAGTCAACCTTGAGCCTGCTGGGATTCGAACTTGCAGTAATTGCAAGCAGCAGATGTTAATAGATGTTAATAACAGGGTGCTTTAAACCACTGTACTACAGGCTCTGTAGTTATTTACTGGAAGGAAATTATTTCCTTAAAAAAGATAAATTCTTCCTATCCTTAAAAAGAAATTGTCTTAATTATTTTTTGCTTGTGAAATAATGTACTGTTATAGTTCCCAGACCAAATGGTAAACCATTATAGTTGCTGAGGAATTATGGTAATTAATGTTAATTAGTTACTCATCCATTTTCTGAACTCTGTTGTGAAGAGATCAAAAGCATATACTTTATTTATGCTCTGGACAACATAGAGATAGAGTAACATAGACATGTTCCTTGTCCTCTGGAATGGAGGCAGAATGATGTACAGTTAGCCCTCAACTTACAACAGTTCATTTAGTGACAATGGCACTGAAAAAAGACCATTTTTCACAGCTATGACCTTTGCAGCATCCCATGATAATGTGATCAAAATTCAGATGCTTGGCAACTAGTTCATACTTCTGACCATTGCAGCATCTCGGGGTCACTTGATCACTCTTTTTGCAACCTTCTGACCAGCAAAATCAATGAGGAAGCCAGATTCACTTAACAACTGGGTTACTAACTTATCAACTGCAGTGATTCACTAACAACTGTGGCAAGAAATGTCATAAAATGGGGCAAAACTCATTTAACAAAATAAATTTTGGGCTCAATTGTTGTAAGTCAAGGAACACCTGTAGTTTCATGTTCTTAATGTCATCCAATCTTGCACAAGATTTTTTTGCACAACTTTATCTTTTGTTTAATCAACTATACCATATTAAAAGATAAGAAATTTCTGAAGCAGTTATACAACAAGACTAAAACAACTGCCAGATACAATAGAGCACAGAAATTTTAGTAATTAAACATTGAGCTTGGTTGTTTTCTTGCAGACATGTCATTACCCAAGCTAGATAACATCATCAGTGCTAGTGCTAATATCATAACAAGTAGTGATGATGTTACCTAGTTTGGGTAATGAAATGTCTGCAAGAAAGCAACCAAGGTCAGAGAGCACCAAGGACCCTTGATTTCAACCCTGAGCTCCTTTAAAAATAACACACATACACTCCAGTCTAGCTCAGACAGAAAAGTCTGGGTGAAGAGGCAGGAGATGCTAAAAGGACTTCATGGTTGGTGCTCCTCAAAATCCCAAAAGCATTATAAAAGAAAAGGAGTTGTTGAATGAGGCAAAATTCTCTATCATTTACATTTTAAGTGGATTGATATAATTCTTGCATGGAAATTGTATTCTCTCCTACCCCCTTACTTCACTGGCTCCTCACTTAAGCATGTGGTTACAACTCTTATCACAGGGCTTTTGTTTTATAAGAATAGCACATTACCAGTGCTATGGTAATATGAATTCACTGCAATGATATTGTCCACTGCTGTAAAGAAAATTCCTGGAGATCTTCTTCGAGTGGCAGGAATAACTTAAGAATAGGATAGCATTTGTTATTATTGCCTAAAGATGCAATATTCCTATATGCCATTTATTTTCATTGTTGGGATAAAAATAATATTTAGTGTAAACAATTCCCCTAGTGGCACCTTAGAGAGCCAGGCATAATTGAAGACCAGACCAAGGAACTGCGCCTTGAACACTAGCATTTATAATGTAATCATATAAACAGTAAGAGTCAATTTTGCAAGAGCAGCATGACAGGAGCCACTCTCTTTGACAGGTTTGATTACCCCTGAATTCCCTGGAATTAATTATAATAATGTGCCTAGACCCTAGTGAGAGTTCTAACTAAAAAAGGAAAGTGGTTTTCTATGAAATTCTCTGGTGGCTTATATGCATAAAAATTCTAGCTGTGATGAGAAGTTATAGGGTCCATCATTCAGTGATAAATTCACACACTAGCACAAGAGAATAAGACAATACAGACAAATTCAACAGATAGTATGAATTATGAGAAAATATAGATTTTTCCCTTTAAAAAAAGAAATGTTGATTGTGAAAGGAAGTTGAATGAAACATTTAATCTTTCAGTGAGTTATTTTATGGTAGCACTTATATATGTAAATCTGTTGTATTTTATCAAAATTGGGGTGGAACCAATTATTAAAACATGAGCTTATTACCAGTCAATCTGACTTGCTTCAAATGTGTTGGGGCCTAACTAATTTGCACATTCCTTGTGTTTCTTGTAATCCCAACGCATCCAAGGCCCCAGGCTGAGATGCTGCTGACTTTTAGGTATCCCTGCTTCTTATCATCTAGATATATGGAAAGGATGAAATAGATCTAGGATAAGGGTGAAAGAGAAAATGCCAAACATAATAATGTTAGGATATCAAGCACTAAGTAGTAGGGAATAGGTAATTGCCCATGGATACCTACTGAATACATTTGTAATAAATTTGGGTTTTATTTATTTTTAAGAACTCATTTAAAATAAGACAAAGGAAGAGCCTAAACCCTGTAGTTGCTTAAATCAGGCTTATTTTTCATAATTTTCTGGTATGTTTTTACCTTGAAATATAAATAATTATAAAAGAGGGAAAACAAAATAAAGAAATTGTTATTTTTTAGATGATGATGATTGCTTCCTAATGCTGTACTGAAAGACCAGGTTAGAAATAGAACACATCATATAATGTGTTTGGTAAATCCCGCCTCCTCCAAAAATGTTTTTGTTGTTTCAAAAAGACCTTCAGATAAATTTTCCAAGAACAAAAGTGGGATTGCCAGAAAAATAGTACAAATGTACTTCAGAGTTCTCTATACATGGGACAGAAGAGAACAACAAGAGCAAAGTATCTTTTCTCCAACTTAAAAGGGGCGTTGGTCTTACCTGATACGCCCTTTCTCATGGTGGTTGATGGGAGAGTCCAGGATGGGTTGCTCTAGCCCCGTGATGGCGAACCTATGGCACGCGTGGCACAGGTGGCACGTATAGCCATACTGGTGGGCATGCAAGCTCAACTCCGGCGTGCATGCACGTGCCAGCCAGATGATTTTCGGGCCTTCTGGGCCCACCAGAAGTAGGGAAACAGGCTGTTTCCTGCCTCCAGAGGGCCTCGGGGGGGCAGGCCCATTTTTCTCTCTACCCAGGCTCCAGAGCCTTTCTAGGAATCTGGGGAGGGTGAAAATGACCTTCCACACACACACCCGGAGGCCCTCTGGAGGCTAGAAATGGCCCATTTTTAAAAGCATTGCTTTTAAAAGTAAAAAAAAAAAACCTCTAACGATCGCACTGCTCAGCTGGGATTGTCAGAGGCTTTTTTTTACTTTTAAAAACATTTTTTCTACAACGTCTTTGTCCAAAGAGGTTGTAAAAAACATGCTTTTAAAAGTAAAAAAAAAGCCACTGATGATTACGCAGCTCAGCTGGGCATGGGGAGGCAGGTATTTTTGCTACCGGTTTTCCGAACCATCCGCCGCTATCACTACCAGATCGGGCGATCCAGTCCGAACCAGGAGCATTTCACCCCTGCATTACACGTAGAAAAGCACTATGAAAAATAGAAGTGGCCACAGAACTTCAAGAGATCATCAGGTGATCATATGAGAAGTGAGGTTTTAATGGATTTTCTATTTTTATAACAACTTTGACACACACAAAATAAACACATATGCTTAAGTTACCAGAACAAATTGCTTTTTCTATGCTACTAATCTCATAAACTGTTTCACTTTGAGTTATATTCTAACCAAACTGGATGTTCATTCAAACACTTCCAAGACAGAGCTAATGTTTCATATACGGGACTACAAATAATTGTCAAACCTATCCTACAGATTTAATTTGACATTAGGCTAAGTGTTTATATGTTCACTTTAGTGAAATGGCTATTTATTCTCTTAATGTGAAAATATACATTGAACCATCACATTAATAAACTGCACTGATGAGAGCTACTTCAGATTCTAATAAGTATGAGTAATTGTCTTTTTAACAAGACCATTTGATTATTTTCTCACATTAGCTCTACTGGTGAACTGTCTCTTTCAAAAATGATTTCTTACTTTAATCAGGGGAAACATCTAAGGGACAATAGCTGCAAAATGAAGAGAATTATTATCTTTATAATACAAGGAACTATTTATCCTAACAAATAGTTGAGTATCAAGTCATAAAAAATTGTCAGTTAATTTTTTTTAGATTTCCCCCTTTTTATTGGTTATATTTGGGAGGTAATGTCATCAATGTCTTCCAAATTTGTGTTAGGAATATCAGTATCAGACTGATAAAGCTATACTGTGGCATCCATTAACATCAGGAAAACAATTTTGGGACTCCTGAGGATGGTAATAAAAAAATGATATTTCGAAGCCCAATATTTCTTCATAATTCCAGAGAGAAATCCTTTATGAAATCTTAGAATCACTGAGTTGGGGAAGATCATTTAGACCATGGGTGTCCAAATTTTTGGCTTGCCTGGGCTGCATTGAGTGAAGAAGAATTCTCTTGGATCACATATAAAATATATATCATTAACATATATAAGTCACGTAATAATGCTAAAAGTTTACAATCTTAAATATGGTGGCTAGTAATGGGGCTGCATTACTAGCTATCCAGGATTGCATGCAGCCTGCGGGCCGCAGGTTGGACAGGATTTTAGACTATCAAAACTAACTCAATGTTTGATGTTACAATCCATATTAACACATCTATCACAAATCTCTATCCATTTTTGCTAAATATATCGCAGCCACATAATGTCATTATGCATTGGAGGAAATTCTCCAAGTTCATTTCTTTCAAAGTGTTTTGTATTAAAAGCGGGTTGAAATGTTTGTTGCTTTTAGCCAAATCTTCTGGGATGATCAGTATGTCAGTTAGCTACTCTTTGAAGATTTTTTAGTGCACAACTAAGAAAGAACATGCCAATATGAGGCATTATACAAACAAAAATCAAAATACTGAGTTTCATAAAAGTTATGTCTTTCCCCCAACGTGAAGAATCTTTACTCTTGATTTATAAAACACAATGCAGGCAGGACTAGTTTTTCCACCTCACTGGGTTTACCAATATTAAGCTAATGAAAACCTTATCATGAAGAACACTTGCCATTTCTCTAATTTTCACCTGCTTGTTTTAGTTGCATTTCCCCTCAGTGCATTTAAATGACTTTTCTTGTTAATTTACAGAAAACAAAAAAAACCTCAAAAATCTCTGAAATGTTTCAGTGCGTCATTTCAAATAGAAAGGAAATCAAAGAACAAGGGGGAAATGTTAGTTCCCTTAGAAATAAATTAAACTCTCATCTCTGAGTTTAAAGGCCATTACCAAAATTCTAGGCTGTCCAAAATAGGCAGTTCATCTAGAAAGATTTCAAGAACAAAGCAGAGTGATAAGGGGGCACAACCTGGGTTCAGTGGCATTATTGCTAGTGGTCCTCCTGAAATTTAATTATGCTATGGGCAGCCTTTAATTATGCTATAGGTGACTAATTATGCTATAATTTTCAGAATTCTAGCAGCCCCAGTTTCCCGGATAGTCTGATGGTTGGGTTATATAATCCCTCATTCAGAATATTGAGCTTGGTGATTTATTAGTTCTCTTCCAGTTTGAATTTTCCTTGGCTGCTGCTTGGTTGATCATGGTGACTCTCTAAGAAAGCCCCTGTGCTATTTCTGGGGCATCATGAATCAGATTCATCTCACATGAGCCATTCTTTTCTTTTTTTTCCTGTTTCCTTATTTATTCAATTTTGGCTTCACCATTAGCTGCACCTTCTCTATTTGGCTACTTTCAGCTGTGCCACAAAATGCTTAAACAATGAGATTGTACACTGCCCAGAGCCCCTCTCTGAGGGTGATGGTGGTTAAGAAGTGTGAAAAATCGATCCATCGATTGAGCCCATACATCTTAACTAAAGACTGAACCAATGTTTAATCTTTTATATTCTTTTCTCAATGTAAAGCAACTATCAATACATAGTATTCAATAGTGCTCTCAAGCAATGTATACTAATTGTATATTATTCCACATATAAGATCTTGATCTCTCTCCAGTTAATTATTTTTACTGTCAAACTGCCGTTTACTGTTTAGCTACATTTTCCTGAATGTTCATCCAGTAGCTACTTTACATTAACTCAACTCAATTATTCCGTGTCCTGCCCTTTTGTATCATACAGAATTGGATATGGGCTTTCTCTGTGGGACACCTTATAGGTATTTGAATAGAACTGTCATATTTGTCTTCAGTTGTCTCTTTCAAGGTTGAACATACCCAGTTACATCAATCTTTTCCCTTGGTCTCTGTTCTGATTATTATGAAATCTTTTAAAGAAACACATAAAAATTAGTGATCAGTTTTTCTCAACTCTGTACATACGTTCACATAGAAAAGGAAAGAGCTATGTGGATGTCTTCTGTAGTATTTGTACTTAAATCCAAATGTTTCTGTTGCTTGAACTGTATTAATTAATATAATATGGAATAATTTAAATTGTCGCTTATAGAATAACCCGAGAAATACCCAAGGCTGATTATGTGTGTGTGTGTGTGTGTGTGTGTGTGTGTGTGTGTGTACATTCACCTCATTGGAGAATCATTACCAACATTTTAAAGTAAGCAGAGATAAATAATAATCATTCAGCATTAATATTCTATCTTCCTTTACAATAAGAAAAATAATAATTGCATTTATTTTTTAAAAAATAAAAAATCGGTGACACTTCAGCATTAATTTAGACTAGAAACCAGATGCTAATTTTAAAATGAGAAGACTGTGAGTGCTAGTCCTACTTCAGGCATAAAGTATTCTAAGCGACTTTGGACCAGTCACTCCCTCTGAGTCCAACCGTCTTCTCAAGGCTATTGTTGTGGAATTAATAGAAGGTAGAAGCATTACATATGTCACCTTGAATTGGACAAAATGAAAGTGGGAAGTAATTGGGAAGAATTCAATAGATAAATAACAATGCAAAATGCAGTAGCAACATCTGGTTGACTATACAATTAACCAAGGAAATACAGTAATGGTTATTCACTATGCATTATATTCTCATATCATATTGATAGATTATATCAGCCCAACAAAAATTGAGGTAGAGATTTACTTCAAGTCAAAGAAACTGTTGAAGAAGAAAAACATGCATTTACTGATTATGTAAATGTTAAAAGTTAAAAATTGGAACTTACTAAATATATGAGAAATAAAAGACAAATATTGAAAATAATATAATAAAAACATAAGCAGAATGCTGGCAAGGAAAAGCATTATATCAGCAATTTCTACAAAAGATTGAGGGGAAAGTGGATAAAGATAAAACCTGGTAATGGTTTACAACTGGAATATTAAAAAAAAACCCTGAAGGCTTGATTTTGGCTGTGCATGAGCAAGCTATATAAACTCCTTCAATAAATGCCAGAATTGAAAAATCGTCAAATAATTCAAAGTTTAGATTGTGCAAAGAAGAAATAGAAGATCGTATATTCAGCCTGTGCATGAAGATTGCACAAATTGATTATAGACAGTGACAAAACACAGTTGCCAGAATGATTCCCTATAACTATGATGGCGAACCTATGGCACACATGCCAGAGGTGGCACACAGAGCCCCCTCTGTGGGCACGCACACCATCACCAGCTGCTCTTCCGGGTTCTATTGCATGCATGCGCACCAGCCAGCTGGTCTGGCATGCATGTGCACTGGCCAGCTGCTCTCTTCTGGGTTCCAGAACTCCAGCACTCATGTGCGCGCATACTCCAGTTTCATCACTCGGTGCCAAAAAGGTTAACCATCACTGCCCTAGAATATATGCAAAAATCATCAGGTCCCAGTAATGAAAAATTAGTGGGAACTTATAATTGAAAATGAGTAGGTTAAAATATTGTGGAATTTCTGAATACAAACTGATAAAGTCATGGCACATAATACAACATACACAATTGTGGTTAAAAGAAAAAGAATGTGGATAATTGATGTGGCAGTACCAGAGGGTAGCAGAAGACAAAGAATTGAAAAGATCACAAAGTATCCCGTGGCCATCCCAGTAAATATTGGCACACCCCCAGTGCCAAAACATCTTGGATGACACTTAGAAAACTAGCATATTGACATTATTTGACAACATTTCCACCTGACAATTACAAAAGGTCACACTGCTTGGATTCATACATATACTATACTATTATGATAGCCTAGGTTCTTGGGAAGAACTAGATGTAAATGAAGGGCAACACCAGCTAAAGAATTGGCAGCTGTGAATTTGCGTTTTTGTATATATAATAATAATACAGTTTATATTCTACAATGATACCTTTAATATCATCAGTCAACAACAGCTGCTATTCTAGGTCCTTTGGATGGACTCAATAGATGGATAAAAATTCAAACTCCATGTGCAATGAATCATAATAGAAGAGATGAGTAAGATTCAACCAACAGTATTACAGTAATTAATATTCATTTCAATAGTAATGAATTTTATATTTTCCTAACTTTCAAAAATAGTTCTTCTGCTGTAGAATCTGTTATCAAAATGTTTGGAATAGTATAGAAAAGAAACAATTGAAAATAAATTTGTTAATTGGAAGACCACCAATGCATGTTCAATACCTAAAGGATAAAGAGGAAAAGCTGATAAGAACCTCTCATTGAGTTCTTTTAAGATCAGGAGTTTACAGAAAGAAACTGAAGGGTTTATTTTAGCACTTCAAGAACAAGCTTTACCAACTAATTGCCTAAAAATGAAAATTTAGCATGTAACAAGAGTAAATGTCACCTTTTTAGTGAAAAAGATAAATTTACCATTTGATAAATGGCTGCATCAAAATTACACAAACTGATAACATGCAGTATTCTGATTGAAATGCCCAAATTATTCATTGGAAACTTTGTCAGAAGTTTGGATTTGAATGTAGCAAGAACCACTGGAACCATCAAGTTAAGAAAAAATTTGGAAAATATGTGAACTAAAATAGTATGGAACTTTAAGATCCAAACAGATAAGCATCTTGTTCATAACATGCCTGATCAAACATTCATTGAAAAGAAAAAAGTCTGGTTCATTGGGGTTGCTACAGGGGTGAAATCTACTTACTTTCCCTACTGGTTTGGAAGTGCATGTGCTGTGTGTGCGCACTCGCTCCGCTCATGCGCACGCCATTGTCACATCTGATTTTGGACCCTCTGCACATGTGCAAAGCCTTCTGCGCATGCACAAATGGTCAAAAACAGGTTACTTCCTGGTTAAAACCAGGAAGTAACAACGTCTGGGGGGGCGGAGCCTCACGCTGCCGCCGCTACCGGTTCACTGAACCACGCACCATCACTAGTACTGGTTCACCTGAACCGGAGTGAACCGGTAGCATTTCACCCCTGGATTGGTATATCACATGAGGTTAGGACTGAAGAACGCAATTGGGAAAAAATTACAAACTACCAGAACTTGCAGATTAATCTTGACCAGTTTTCCTCCCTGGAAGTGTAGTCTAAAAAAGACATTACAGTAGTATGTATCTTTTTGTATGCCTCAAGAGAAATTACAATATAACAGAATACGAATTTGTGTTTCAATATTACTATCTTTATAAGAGTAGAGCTTTTCTGTATATGGAATTTTACAAAATTTCTCTTCTCAGTTTATAGTATAATATTATGCTGTAATTATTTAAAATTGAGCCTAAATTTTGTAATTTGATATCAGGAATCCTTTGCTTAAGTACTGCTATTGCCTAATCATGTCCCATGGGAATGAGTATCTCTCTTGAAAAACCCAGTTTATTTCATTATTTTCCAGAAAGAATAGTATTTATCCATTTAATATTAGCTGAGTTGAACTTCGTGGTTGGAAATGAACTGGTAGTCAATATTTAAACATGTAGCCATGCCCTTGTAAGTTCTGCCTTCAACCATAGGGCAACATTAGGCATGTATTTTGCCACTGGGAATATCCTTCTTTGAATTTTGACTGTATCTTTACCAAATACTGATAATTAATTTCCTGGTTTCTATACAGTATTACAGGTAAAGCTTAAGAGTAGTTGGTATATATTGGGCACCTCTAGAGAAGTAGAAAGAAAGAATTGCTGCTGAACTCTTGGAAGGCATTGGAAGCAACCTTTGCAGTGTGTAGAGAATAAGGTATGTATTTAAAATTATAATATCTATTTCTCAGAAATTGTTCATATTGAAGTAAATGCTCCAAGTATACACAAAACCATGTCTTTTTGTGGGTGTTTGTAATAAACATTTAAATGTATTTGCTGACTCTACAAAGTATTATCACATGAGTGAACTCAGAAAGCCAATATAATATAGGAAACCGAAATAAATATAAGCCAATCCTAAACAATAAATTACAAATAAATATGCACGTTTCTTAAACTACTTAAAGTCACTTTAACTCATACTCAGGAAATATATATCAAGGTATATACAGCAACTAGAGTTGTCTCACTAGAAGGAAGAATTCCATTTTCCTTCCAACATATATGCCTCTATGGTCTTTGACAGATAACAAGCTAATCGTATATTTGAAGTTCTAATTAAAGTTCATGATCTGGAATTTCTAAACCATACTTATTTTCTCCCAATCTAGCTTCCCTCAACATACATTCTGCATATAAGTTAATAAATAAGGGGGAGCATACCGTTCTGTTTCACTTGTTTGCTGATCTGGAGCCAGTTTGTTCCACGGGTTTCTTGACCTATGTAAAGGCTTTGCATAAGGACAACGAAATGTTCTAGGATTCAATTTTCCTAAGCACATTCTGTAGTTTACATTACTGATACAATTTAAAGCTTTTCCATAGTCAGTCAAGCACATATTTTTGGTATTGTTTGGCTTTCAGAATTACCTTGTGTATATTAGATAACAGGTTTTTTTAAAAACAAATGAAAATTTATGCAAGAATATAGCTTTACAGAGTGAAAGAGATCTTTGTGTGTCTTGGTAAGTATTAGCCAACAGAGCGATGTCTCCACAAAAAAAGCAAATGTAACTCTAGGTTGCATAGTGTCAAAATCAAAAGAAGTTATTCTTCTTCATTATGGAATAGCAAAACCACATCTAAAATATTGAATACAGTAGTAGGCATTGCATTTTTGAAAAATAATTTATTAGCTTGAATATATATACAGAAAAGCAACCAAGCAGATAAGAGCCATTGAAGGAAAAAATTACAAGGGAAGTTTGGATATGTTGGATATGTTTAGGCTAAAGAAGACTGCAGGAAAATATGTCTGCCTTTAGTTTCTGATTATCACACAGAAGATGGTATGGAATTTTTCTGTGTTGTTCCAGAAGACAAGATAAAAATCAATGACTATAAGAAAGTAGATTTCATTTGGACATGGAGAACAATGATTAAGAGTACTCAGAAAATAGAACAGATTGCCTTGGGGGATGGACCTCTTTTGTAGAGGTTTTTAAAAGTTAGATGGGAAACTCCTTTTTAATTTTTTTTATTAAAGGTTTTTTTTACAAAGTTAAAAGGTAAACATGAAAAAATATAGAAAAAAGAAAGATAAGAAAGTGTTGACAACAAAGAAAAAGAAAATATAATATTTAAAGAAGTGATTATCAGTCTTCTTTACAGCAGTGATAGGAAACCATTTCCTCCCTTCTAAGTGACATAATATGGTTCCCTATATTCTTCCCCATATTGAACTCCTATTAATTCATAAATCATGAGTTCATTTTTATTCATTTTCAGCAAAAAGTCCATCAAGGGTTTCCAATCTTTATAAAAGTAGTTGTTCCCTCCCCAATCACCCAAAACATCTCAGTCGTTTCTCCAAGTTCTGCCATTTGTTCTGGAAACCCATTCCTCCATTGTGAATATTTCAGTACTCTTCTTTATGCATATAACAATCTCATCTCAGTCAACATATGTAAAACCAAGTGTTCATGATGGATGGGAAATTCTTCTTTTCATCTCTATATCCAATGTTTCTCCACAGACATACAGTTTTAAACCATATATTTGATTACAAATAACACATATTTTCCTATTTAGGCCAGGACTAGTCCTAATACCATGTTTCCCCAAAAATAAGACCTTGTCTTATATTTTTTTGCCACCAAAAAAGACACCAGATCTTATTTTCAGGGGGGATGTCATCCACTGACTCACCTCACTTGCGTGCATTGCCCCTGGCCTCCTTTTCGCTGTCAGAGGCCTTCAGGAACTTCTTTTTCTGGATCGATCCAGAGCTCTGTTATCGGCTACAGAGGCCTTCAGGAAAGCCTTGCTGGCTGCAGAAGAAATGGGCCAAGGTGTGAGAGGCCTGGCTGCAACTATCCGAAGGTAAGTGGTAGAGTAGCTCCACCCCCCATCCCCATCTTACCTTAATTTTTACCCGTGCACCCTGGAGTGGGCGGGAGTCTTAATTAGGGCTTATTTTGGGGGTAGGGCTTATATTGGGTGAGCGTGTAAAAATCAAGCTAGAACTTTCTGAGTAGGTCGTATTTTCAGGAAAACATGGTATTAAGACATTTGCACATATAGCATTAGCTATGATGTAAAGCACAGTGGTAAAAGTAGTGTTTTGTTGATGCCATAGTCCCACTGAAGCTTGTGTACTGCTCTTGCTGCAACACTGTTGTCCCTATTGAAGTATTCATTTGTCTGTCCTGTCAGCTTTGCCACAGAGTTGCCCTGCTGTGGTAAGATGGGTGGCCAATAAATTTAATAAAATAAAAATAAAAAATAAAAATTGAAGAATGAAAATAAGGACACCAGTTTGGGCTTTTCCTAAGAAAGTAAAGTCTTTTATTGACCATGAAGAAAATATCTTTAGTGATACTGTCTGGAAATAAAATATCATTGAAATCAGTGGACTATTCTATTTCTCTCTATATTTTTATGTATTCAGGAAAAGGTGGTATGTAACATAATAAGAAGTTATGTCAGATGGACTACATGGCATTAACTAATTTTTATAAAGCTCGAGCCTCAAATTAAATTCCTCCTATCAACTCATTGATATCTATTTCTAGAAAAGTAGGTAATGGCTATTCTTTGCCCTATTCATTTTTTCCAATTAAACTCTGAAAACATACATTGAATTGAGGTACAAAGAATTTTTCTTGTTAAAATATCAAGTGAATTATAAAGGGTTCATTTCTGAAATAATTATTTTGAACTCTGTATACAAAAAAGAATAGGAAAGAGCTGTGAAAGACCAGCAAGCAAAAGGTGGCAGTAGTGAGTTTCTTTGAAATTACAGTTTACTGGCAATTACCGCACCCCCACACCCCCACATCCCAGTAGAAAAATAACATTTAAAATTTTGTCTCATGTTTCAAATACTAATTCTCCTCTACAATTGGTACCTTAGAAATCTTTTGAATAAAATATTAGAATATTCAACATATTCATTGTAAATGTACACCTAGTTCTTTCTACCTAGCATACACTGTACCTAAATCCCATTTTGTTGTGTTTTTAAAAAAGATAGAATTGGATTAGACATGAAAAAGTCTTTAGTGAATCCTAAAGTGATCCCAGTCTTTCAGTATTGGCTTAAAGCTTTGTTGCAGGAAACGGATGTGTGCAGAGCAATTTTCTAAAGCATGACACAACTGTTTCGATCTGGAGATTTGGTGTCAAAATATCGCATGGGGTTTTGGAACTCATATAGAGGAGCCCTAATGTGTTAAAATCTGCACAACTTTTATTTTTTCTTCAGCCTCTTTGCCAGACGTGTCACCGTGGAGCTTTGAAAAAAGATTTGAGGAGGCATCGGTGCTGATCAGCGCTGGATTTACCAACGCCTTTCTTTGAGGCAGAGTATCTCAGTTGCTGCTGTGGAAGGAGCAACCGGGGGTTTGTCTTGCCTTTCCTTCCCGAACTGCCTGCCAAAACCTCCATGCCAGAAGATGCGCAGACCTGGATGAAGAATACAATTCAAGGGCATCGGCTCCATCCTTGGTTCTACAATCCACAGCCGCTGCTCTCGCTTCTGCCTTGAACACGCAGCGGGATGAGGGATGCGCGCCTTCCAGAACCGGCGCCTCCGACCTTCGAAGGACCGTTAACTTCGTTGGGGATCCGTTCTTTTTCCGCCTCCCTTTTGCCTTAGCGGCCAGCAGGATAAGCTACTTTTGTCGGGAATGGCAAGTTTTTGACTTTTCCTGCTAGGAAGCCCCGCACGAATTTCTGCAGGATGGGGTGATGTTGCGCGCTTAGCCACGAGAGGGATTCTGCCCATTGGCTCCTTTTGGTTACGGGATTAAGAAAAGGGCTCCCAACGACTGAATTTCGACTCAATTTCGGATTTAAAGGAAGAAGCTTCCGGTCCACTCAAAGGGCGCCCGCCAGACATTGTATAAGCTCAGGGCTTGCTGCGGTTCTTTCTCACCCTTTTACTCGGTGCTCGCGCTTTTCCTGGGCGAGCGAATTGAAACGTTTCGGGCGCCTCCGCCTCCTCGCCCATCGCAGGTGGCGGCCGCGGCCGCGGCGGCGCTTCGCTGAGGGAAAAAGAAGACAGCGCAGCCGCCTTGCTTGCTTTCCCGCCTGCCCGCCCCAGCCGGCCTCAGGAGCAGCAGTTAGCAGCGGCGGCGGCGGCGGCAGCAGGCGCGCGCGCTCCTGCCGGCGAAGGGAGGAGAGGCAAGGAAAGAGAAGGGAGCGCGACGGCGGCGGCGGCGGCGGCGGCGGCTGTCACAGTATCGTCTCTTAGCGGGGCAAGGCTGCCAAGCTGAGGTGGCCGCACCAGAGAGCGCCGCTGCCGACCCCGTCGTGAGGATAAGGGAGCGGGATAGAGATTCAGCCAGACGTCAGCCTCGGCTAGAGAAAAGAGCCAGCCTCTCGGAGCACGCCAGCGCGTGTGTGTGTGTGTGTGTGCCCGCGTGTGTGCGCGCGTGAGAAAGAGCTCGCCTCGCTCGGAGCGTTTGGCGAAGCACGCGAGTTTCGCAGTCGTCGGAGAGGGAGGCGGCGGCGAAAAGGACGCGGCGGCGACGGCAAGATGCTGCAATTGGGCAAGGTCAGGACCTTGCATTGAAGCAGCCCGGGGGGCGCGCAGCCACCTCCCTCCAGCCCACCTTGAGGATTTGCCTTTTGTTGTTGGTATATGCTCGGGAAGCAGCAAGCAAGGGCGACGGCGTTGGGTGAGTCGTGCCATTGCCAGCAGCAGGAGCATCATGGATGGTGCCCAGGCTTTCTCCTTTTTCTCTACCCCCCACCCCTTCCTTGTGCAGAGGGATTGCCACTGGCAGCAGCAGGAGGAGGGGCCCGCATTGTAGAGGTCTTTCTCTTCTCCCCCCCTCTTCCTTTCTCTCTTCTCCTCCACTCCTCCCTTTCTTTTCTTTTTTTTTTTTAATCCTCTCTTGGGGTTTGGATGAAGCGCCCCCGATTGTCTGGGGTTACAAATATAGGTTTCGTTTAATTCTTATTTCGGAGGCTTCGCAGAAGAGGCGTACGAAAAGCAGGCTAATTCTACCGCCTGTTTTTTTCCCCATATTTTTTTTCCCCACCCCCTTTCTTTATACGGTCCCTCCCTCGCTGGTTTTATGTAGGGCATCGGCGGCAACTCGGCTTTTCTTATCACCTGGCAATACTATTCTCCCTAGAGCTGTGAAATCGTAAATACGTACCGGGCGTGGGGAGGGGGAGTGGGAGAGAGAGAGAGAGAGAAGCGGAGAGGCGGGTGGGAAGTAGACCTTATTTAGTCTCGGGCTGCTGTGAAGCATGGCATTCGGATCTTGTAATATTTCATGTACGTGGAACCGATGCTTAAGTCACACATGTATGTGTGGGGGCTTCGTCTGCATTGGAAACGAGGAAGGGGCCACCTCCCATCTAGCCCGTCTGGATCTGAACTGAAGGGATTTCAAACAGTGCCATTTCAGAGGAATCGTCTCCCGACTTTTTCGGGCGTGTGCGTTATATCACAAACGGAACGGAGGCGGTCCTGGTTTCGCATCAGTGCCTGTGAAAGGACTGCCTTGATATTTGGCTGATTTATAATTAATGGCTGAAAGGAAAGACGCCTCTCGTTCGATCCATTTCCTCCCCCTTCCTTCCCCTCTTTTCTGGTGTGTAATGTGCTTGCATCGATTGCTTCTAACCTAGTCTCCACTGTGAGTCAAGTCGCTACTGAGGAGGTGCAGCAGGCGAGACAGTAAATGGTGATGCACATATTCAGCTTTTGCTGGAAATGTTGGAGAAATCTTTTCCCAAAGGGATTATATTAGTAACTATGTAAAGTTTTTTTTTTAAGTGCATACATCAACATGGAAGAGAAGGTGTATCTTATGCAGGGTACATTTTGAAGCACCCTTTAAATGTAAAGGCTAATTTTATTTAGCTGAGAAAAGTATGGCTAACCTTAACCGTCTCATCCAGGAAACTTTGCAGGAGCTTGCTAAAGATAATTGGGAAAAGATTGATAAGCCTGTATTAACTTTTATCAACTGCAAGGAAGTGCATTTACAAACACTTTTAAAGTGTTTGTATGATTTCTTGTGGAAAGCAGTTGGAGAAGCTAAACTTTTGGATCTCAAAACAATCTGTATACAAAAAAAAATATGTGACATTATGCAGCTTGGTGCATTTCTAAGTCTTTGCAAGATATATATAATTAAAAGGACTTTCCCAGTACACTGAAGAATACGTTGTCCATCAGAAACAAAGGATTTTGGCATGAAATACAAAGTCTTAAATCCTCATCCTCTGCCATATTTTTAATTTAAATGAAGACCCACAATCTAACTTTCTGTTAGGCAATCAACCACTATATCCCTATATATAGCTATCTGTAATACTTCAGATTCTGTTTTTGAGAATGAATACATTTCAGATTTTTCAGAAAATAGCTTGGAATTTTCACCATGATGTAAATCCCTTCTTGGTCCTTGGATTATCTGGTGGCTATAAGCACAGTTGAGTTTCTCCAGCTTTTACAAAAATATGAAAAATATTTTTTGTTTTGTAATAAATTTTTGAAGTTTTTAGATGTGTTTCTTTAGAAATCTGAGACAACAGTTCCTGTCCTACATTTGATTGAATTCATCCTTTTCACAGTACACAGTGAAAATGACTATTAAAATTACATTATTCAAATCCACTTGTGTGTATCAGATTAATTAAATGGGCTTATGCAATACTTTTGAGTTTGGTGTATTTCAGAAATTATTTCCTATTCTATTACTATGTGACTGCTATAATATAAAAACATGAGATTCCATCTTGAGCATGTCTTCAGAGATAGTGTTTTTACAGACTTATATAAGAAAAGCTTTGATTTTTTTTTTTAAAAAGTAGATTTAAGCCATTGCTGGATATAATGCTGCTTAAAAGTACTGTACAGATAATCACTGAAAAATATACGTTGTAACCATTTATTATATTGTATTTGTCATAGTAAATTATAAATACTAGATTCCAAGAAAGTATTATTATTGTATCTGTATTGAGGTTCTTTTTTTTTAAGTAACAAAACTATTTCAGTATGGGTTGAAAATATGTATCAAATATTCCTAAATGAATGAAATGCTTGTTTTTATTCATAAGGTTGGCATACAGCTGCAGAGAATGAAATTTTATTTATAAATAGCAGCATAATTTTTATTTAAATAAACTGCTCTGAGTCACAGCAATTACTCTGATTTATACCAGTGGTAAAAATAAGTTGCTTATAATTGAGTATAAGTAAAATCTCTGATAATATCAAAGAACATGAACCAGTTATTCTTAAATAGTTTTAGATGTAATCTTAATATAGATCTGGCTCTGTTAAAAGCACATTTTTGCCTACAGTATGATATTATAAAATATGTTTGTTTTATTATGGTTATTTTAGTATTTCATTTGTAACAAGTTTCCAAACATTTATTTATTTAAAATATGTATTTTAAATAACAATAACACCAAATATTAATTATTTTTAAAAAGATGAAAAACATGTATAGTAACAAAAGCTTCATTTGCTTCCTTTTTACCTTGAAATAATTTATTAGAATTGAAATAGTATCTTCAACTATATTGTTATAGTGAATTCCAGAAAAATAAGGTAGGTGGAGGAAGAGCACTTTTCAGCAACATTTCTTCGGTGCCATTTATATAAAAGTTTTTAATGGGGTGGGAAGTAGCCATTCATATTCTACTCCTGCATTGATGCAGTGGCTTGTTCCCATGAAATGTTTAACTGAGTCGTCTGACCAAAATGGGTTAGAAGGTGGCCCATTTAACACAATCCCAGAACATTAAATTGAGCCCTAAGCAGGTCCTTTCTTGCATAGGTTTAAACTTAGCCTACCAGTCAGCTTTGTCACAAAACATCAACATCCAGTTGGTTGCCCTGTTTTGCTTGTATACTCCTTTCAAAAAAATAGCTGAAAGGGAAGTTGACAGCAGAGAAATCCAGCCAGAGTGTGAGTTATACATTTTGATATGAATTGGGATTTAGGGCACCGCCAGTTTCCTTTTCTTTCCATCCACCCCATTTTCTTTTTCATAATGTCAATTCTTCAAGGTAGGCCAGATCAAGAAACATATTTCAGAACTATAATTTACTGAGGTGGGCTATAATGACCAGATCCTCCAAGTCCCATTGCACTTCTTCCCCTCTTCCTCTTATATCTTAATAAATCATGGAGAAATCTCTTCTTCCATCCCAGAAGTTAAGTAATGTTTCTGCCTTCTTTGTTTACATAAGACTTTCTGAATATTTGGTTCAAGGCCATCTCCCTGGCTCTCTATACATCCTGTTTGCTGCCTCCTTGGCCAGGGGGGAGAAGGAGTACAGGTAATCCTCAATTTATAACCACGACAAGTCAAAAATTTATGTTGCTAAGTGAGATGTTTGTTAAGTGAGTTTTGCTCCATTTTATCACTTTCCTTGCCATAGTTGTTAAGTGAATCATTGCAGTTCTTAAATTAGTGACCTAGTTGTTAAGTGAATCCAGATTCCCCTTTGACTTTGCTTGTCAGAAGGTTGCAAAAAGTGATCACATAACTCCAAGACACTGCAACCATAAATATAAGTTAGTTGCCAAGGATCTGAAATTTGATCATATGACCATGGGGATGGTGCAATGGTCGTGGGTATGAAAAATGGTAATAAGTCACTTTTTTCAGTGCTGTTGTAATTTTGAACGGTCACTAAATGAACTGTTGTTAGTCGAAGACTACCTCTAGTAAAATAGGAGTGGTTTTCTGACCTCAAGTACATGGGATCCTAGGTACTTGGAGAGGAAGCAAGGTGATTCTATATTTCTAAAATGGCACCTGTTGATCCAGTTAGTTGAATTGCAGATTGTTAGGACCATTGGTGAAGACATTTGTATGGATTAGAACTGGCTAAGTCAAGGGTATTATGAGCCCAGGGCTACTTGAGCAATCAAGAATATATGAGTTCATAGTACAGAAAAAATTGGCAATCATAGGTAATATAAAACTGGGTGATGGGAAGTTAGCTGGACTTGAGTAAATTTATTTATTAATTCTTGCTTCGATACTCAACATGAGATTCATTTGAACAAAGTCTCCATTTTAATTTTAATTCAATAAAAATTATTTCTAAGAAGTATTCATGCCTCAAGAATTTGAAATTCTGCAATCATTCTGACTGATTGTTACTACTGTAGTTCATTTTATAATGTGAAGTAGAGTATCATGCTCATGAGGCTAGGTAAGGAAATACTTTGCTTTCTTCCAGTTGTGGAAAGTACAAAGAAGAAAATGTCCCAATAGAAAACAATCCACCATTGTCTCGTTATCAAATATGGAGCATTTGTTGGAACCAGTCCAGTTTGTTGTAAAACAAAACCAGACCATCTAGTTTGTGGATAACCTGACTGGCCTGTCAATTTTTTCTCTTTTTGATGTGATGACATTCTGTTCATACAACTCCTTTTTAAACTTAAAATTTCTGAACTTGTGAGAAAAATTGTTTGCTTTTGATTTATACGGGGCCAAAAAGATATGAGCACAGTAGATTGTCATACCTGAAAAACAAATGGAATAAGTACAGCAGAAGTGAGAAATCATTTGTCTAGATACTGTATTTATTACTATTTCAGAGACTCAGCTTCATGGAGGGAGGGGGAAGTGGAGAAGAAGTTGTAAAGGAGGAATTGTTATGTATAGGAGGCCCTGGAAAAAACTGTTGCCTTTTTTCTTACATTGCTTTTAAAGAGGTTTGATAGTTTGGCTTTTGGTTTGATTGTAACTGAGGTAAGAGTTTACATTATATTTTTGTGTTTCCAACCACATTGATAAGAAAGTGTGTACTGGTTCTCACCAATTATGGTTAAACAGATTTGCAGGTTGCAAAAAACAGAATATAGAAACTATACACTGTACATCCCTGGAGGCCCAGGTAACTCCACTGACTTCAAGAAAGAGAAGAAATAAACCATAGTAAACTTTATAAAAATGCTTCTTGGAATCATATAACATATAATGACAGTCCCACAGATATGGAGAAGCAATAAACTAATGGAATTCTTTAAATTATTTTATAATAATTTTTTCAAAATGCAATTGAAAAAAATCTCTGAATAGAAGATCCTTTATATGATTTTTGTGAATGTCTGTAGTATTTTTTTCAGCCCCATGATCAGTGTTATTGCAAATGTAATACTGGAGTGTGATGTTTTAATGACTACTCATTGGGTATGGAACCCATGGCATACATTAGATATATGTATCTTCTTTCTGCACTCATATTTGAGAATTCTTAAATTTCTTTGGTTTTTAATCTGAGTTTTATAAATATTTTATCCATATGTGTTGTATTCACATTTATATATCTCTTTTGAAAAAGTGTGAATTATACTATATAGCAGGGGGTTCAGCCGGTTCAGCCTGGTTTGGGAGAACTGGTAGTTACAGCCAACAGTTGGGCTGGCACACTCGCCCCAGCGCTATCCCGTCTTATACAATCAGCGTGTTTTTGATGCAGCTTCCATGTATGCAAGGCGCGTGCGCAAGCGAAGCTATCCTGTCCTATACAATCGTCATGTTTTTGACGCAGCATGCATGTGTGCAAGGCACACACACAAAGCTATCCCATCCTCTACAAGCACCATGTTTTTGATGCAGCGCGCATGTGTGCACACAAGCATTCACATTTTTTATTCTGGGCGAACCAGTTGTTAAATTATGTGAAGCCCACCTCTGCTATATAGCCACTTATCTAGTACTAGGTATACAGAACTGTCACATTTCAATAAAACAAGTATGTCCTTCCCACTTTAGTATTTTCTAGAATATATTTTCTCTGCCATTTTTAATCCAGTACTACTTTCTTTAAAAGAAACTTCCCTTATTTAATCCTGAAGGTGTTTGTCATCTGGCCTAGTAAATATGTACAAGACTTGGCTGCAAAGAAAAGAGCAAAGCAAGCAGGAAAGAAAGTGATTTTCTGCCATTTTACTTCCTCTCTGAGAAGTTGGGATATGTTTGTCTGTGCAGTGTTTGTTGGACAAACAAAATTTGGGAAAAACAAAATATTCCAATAATTGAGGAGCAAAATTTTATTAAAACTTCCTAGAAATACTATATTGCAAAATCATTGCAAAATGATTGAGAATAATGTAGACGTCATCTCCCACAAGATTGTATATCTTGTGGGAGATGATGGAAATGCCAGAGAATATCATAGATGTACCAGCATAAAGAATAGAGTATTTTCTACCTAGGAACTAGAAGATTTAATAACAGCCTTTCCTGTTCTTTTCTCAAAGAATTCTCAACCTTTCCATGAAGAAAAAGTCCCAAACTTGACCTCTTGAGAATTGTGAATTTACTTGATACCTCTTTAGATGATGGTATAACTCTTAGAATTTGTAAACTATTTGGAATTCTGGGGAATATATTCCCAGATATTAAGAGGGTATTAGTCTGGGAAAGGCTACTCATCAGAAATGAAAACCTGATTACAAATAAGTTTGTTCCTTTTTAAGCTTTTTCCAAAAGCTAGATAATAGCCTACTATCCTACACTACCACTGACTTGCTATCAGAAGATAACATTTGGGAAAAGGTAGAGGACAAATCATAGAAATTGTTTAAAAACAAATGTTTTATCTCAGACATTGCAAAAATATAGTGAATATGTAAAATACATGTAATGTCTGTGTGTGTGTGTGTGTTATTTTTTAAACTTTCCCCTTTAAAACTATGGGGGGGGGGGGAACTTGCACACATTGCATAATTAATCTGCCCAGAGCAACCCTTGCTCTTGCTAAAAATGTCAACTTGACAAAAAGATGTGGATAGTTTTTTTATAGTATGGTATGCAACATATATAAATATAGCTCCCATACCTGTGCTTTTATCACGTTAGAATATTTTGTTCTGTGAAGTTCTCTTCTATCTGATTTTTGTTTAGTTTATTTGATAATTCACGTTCTTTATTATTTATGGTCCAAGTCATAGCCTTTCCTACATCATAGTTGTTAATAGATGGGTCCATGAATAGTGACATCTATTATTGTAAGATAAGATTTTATGAAATATGAAGTAGATTATCAACCTAAGACATATCTATGCCACATGCAACATTCTCCAATCTTCCAATCTTCCAATCTTGCAATATTTCTCCAAGTTTTTCTATGCTCTGGCTGGTGTCAGCTTTGATGGTGTCCAGCCACCATGTTCTTTGATGGCCTGGTTTCCTTAGTGGTTTCCTTTTACCACTAACTCTTCTAAACATAATTGCTTTCTCCAGTGAATTCCTCTGCATGAGTTGACCAAAGCAAATGAGATACAGTTCTTTATTTTGCCATCTGGTGTCATGTCTCATGTTATGTGCTCCAGTATTTGCTTGTTAGGCACCTTTTCTGTCCAAGGAATACACAGGAGCCTTCTCCAGCACCACAGCTCAAACAAGTCAATTTTCTTCCTGTCTTGTTTTTTAAGGTCTAATTTTCACAACTATAGGTAGCTACCCCAATAGTGCTTTTTCAAAAGACAATTAGACTTTGTTTTTCCTTGAACTCTCAGTCTATTCCCCTCACAATTTCCCAGACTTCTTTTCCCCGTCAGAGCC
Organism: Ptyas mucosa; assembly: GCA_012654045.1. Classification (NCBI taxonomy): domain Eukaryota; kingdom Metazoa; phylum Chordata; class Lepidosauria; order Squamata; family Colubridae; genus Ptyas; species Ptyas mucosa. The sequence continues at coordinate 2,761,869 of WNWU01000057.1, forward strand.
CAACTAGCAACTCTTCAGCCATAGCATCTCCAGGCCAGGCCCATCTAGGCTCGCCACCCCTCCAGCTTTGCAAATGGCACAGAGAGACAAACTCGGTTCTACCTCTGGAAACTGGCAACTCATGGTTGCAAAGCCTACTGGGATATGACTGGGAGTTCAAGGAAAAACAAAGTCCAGTTGCCTTTTGAAAAAGCACCTTTGGGACAACCATGACCTGGATGACTGAGAATCTCCATAGACATAGGTAGCTACGGGAAACACAATAGACTGAAGTAACCTACATTTAGATGCCAAGCTGATGTCCTTGCTTTTCCATATTTGGCTCATGTTCATCATTGCTGTCCAACCCAGTGCAGTCTGACATTTTACCATTTGCTTGCAAACAAGACCTGGTGGGACAAGCTAAAGTGCTCTGAGACTTTAAAATTCAAACACATAAACATCTACCATTAACACCCTAGATTTAACAATCGTTAATAAGAGTCTTTAAAAAGTCTGGATAGTGGACATAGCAGTACCTGGAGACAGCAGAATAGAAGAACTGAAGAAAATCACAAAATACAAAGGCCTGCAAATATAAGTAAAATGAGTGTGGCAAAAGAAAGCAAAGATAGTATCTAATAGTGATAGGCACTTGGGACATAATGCTAAAATGACTTGAGCACCATTTGAAAACCATTAGCATTGACAAAATCACCATCAATCATTTGCAAAATGTAGCTTAACTTGGAACAACTTACATCTTGCAATGATATCTTTAATATCATTAAACAGCTTCTCTTCATTCTGGATGTTTGGGAAGGACTTGATAAGTGGGTAAAAGTGCCAAATACAGTTTAAACTTCTGCCTGACTATGACTAACAAAAGTAATAATAGTATAAAAATTTTAATGATATCTCTTCTCCATCAATTATACATTAGTTGACAAATTTTTGCTATATTTAAACAAGGTTTTTTTTAATATAGTTGGGGGGTATTCATAAGAAACTTATTTAGAAATTTCAATATGAATAACACATTTAAAACCGAGTAGGTGTTACATCATTTTCCTTTGAACTTATCCTAATTTTAAAAGTCTACTTACAGACAGCCATATGTCTTTTTGCAAGGTACTTTTTGCAGGTACTTGTCTCTGGATTTCTTGCTTTGTTCCACCATCACTTAGTGACTGAAAATGGGCATCTTTGATTTGCCAACAACACAACCTGGTTAGGTCTCATCAAACCCTGTCTCTCTCTCTCTCTCTCTCTCTGTCATTCTTTCTCATTTTCTCAGCAAAGTGCCAGTCTGAGAACTGAGAGAAACTACTCAAAAAAAGAATTTTCAACTGAGGAGTTGTTTAAATGAGTCTTTTATAGTTGGCAGTTAGGCAGGAATTCACCAAACACAATCAATTTATTCCCACTTTCCTTGTTTATTTCTTCAGCTACTGTCCTTTTTCCACAGGTGTCCTTTTTTTTTTTTGCCTCATTTCTCCTTGGAATACATACATGATGTGCCTGCCTCCTTATAATGGTGACTTTAGGCATTTTATTGCCTTTCTCTTAAGCAGTCGGATTTAGCCTTTTTAGAGAGATCCTTACATTTTATTATGCAGACTTTTTGGATATTTCATTATGGTTTATATTATTTCATATACAGTAACCAAAGAGCTTCTACATCCCTAAAGTTTCCTTTTTAACAAAATCCAATTTTCTGGATTTCACTGACTTGAAGAAGCATATTCTATTACCTACCAAAGATAATAGAAAACATATAATATAACTGTGGAGATTGCTGCTGTCAAATGCATGATGGTCACTAAATCTGATTTTAAAATGGGAGCGAACCAATTTCTAAATGCATGTGGCAAATCTTGTTGTGATTGATATATATCAAACACACACACACACAGGATAGATAGATAGATAGATAGATAGATAGATAGATAGATAGATAGAT
>WNWU01000057.1:2763820-2838769 GCA_012654045.1 Ptyas mucosa
AGATAGATTTATTCAGCTGTCCAAAAGCTTCAGGATTGGCATCATATTCAGTTCAGAATGCAATTTCCAGTCCATTTGATTTCTGTAAATTAGAAAGAAGGGATGCCATTTCCCTGGTAAAATTATGCATAGTTACCTCTAGGCAATTGACTTTATTATATCATCACTTTCTCTTTTCCAGATTAGAAACATATGTGCAATTCTCTGTATTCTCTTACCTCACAAAACTCACTAAGCAATTGAAATGTTTCTTGGGGTATGTTAAAATATTCACATAAATCAACTTTCCATTTCAAGTTATTCTTAATATGAACTATTCATAATCTGAGTTAATTGCTTTCTATATTTTTGAATGTATGCCAGAGGAACAGCTTTTTATTTCAATATGAAGTATTAAACATGTTGCAGATTACTATTTTGTCATGAATTCAGTGTTAGGCCATCTCATTGACTGATAATCTATTTTTATTTAGAGAATTCATGTACAGTAATAAATTATACAAAAAAGCAGATTTAGTATGAAAGAGGAATGAATAAATAAATATTACAAACACCTGTCTTAATTCATTTTTAAAAGCTAGCCCACATTAGGCTTATCAATGGCCATTGGATTTGACCAATTTCAGTTTATAACTAAGACTGGGACAGACCTGAACAAATTTTCCCTTAATGTATGAAAATAGCTATACTTTTTAAGAGCTCTGTGATATAGAACAGTACTGGAATAGGACAGAAATACACTGCATTATATATAAGGATTTTAGAGTAATCCTTATGATTCCCCCTTGTTACCTCCTTATAATTCTGAGGAATTTCTAGAGAGCTTTTAATGTATCTTTTAAATTCTTTCACACTTCTTTCACTTTTCTATCACAGTATTCTGATTCGTACAAGCTAAGCCATAAAGTGATTTTTGTCTTAGTTTCTATGAACCTACACTTTATGGATTGCAAACTCAACTACAACTTGAGTTTTTGAATTTTATTTAGTAAACTATTGTTTTGGGTTTATTATCTGTCAGTACCTGGAAGCTTTAGAGGTCTAGATGGGGGAAAACAGGCTTCAACTGAAGGCTGATAAGACTGAGTGGCTATGGGTGTATGGAGCCTTGGGATCCACAAGCTTAACAGCTTTAGTTCTGGATGGGGGGGTCACACTGCCCTTGACAGACCCTGTGTGCATCTTGGTAATCAAGACTCGTGACTTGCTCAAAGAGCAGGTGTCAATCATGAATAGGAGCACCTTTGCACAACTTTTATGTTTTGGCCAGTTCCCTCCTTTCTAAGACCCTGCATTCAGTTACTCATGCCCTGATCATCTCACATTTGGGGTAGTGCAATGCTCTTTACAGGGAGCTACACTTGAAGAGTATTCAGAAACTACATCTGGCAGAAAATGCAGTGGGAGGACAGTTTTAGGGGCCCCTAGGGTGGCCCACGTAATATCACCTTTAAAGCCCTTTATGATAGAAGTCCAGGCTATCTGAGGAGCTGTTTCACTCCAGTAGGATTGGCCCATCCCTGTTACTCTGACTGAAGGACATGCTGGAGAAGAGGTTTTTCTGCCATGGCTCCCACTTTGGAACATTGTGCCCCTTGAGGTCAGATCCGTCCCCACCCCCTTGACTTTCCAAAAGGCTTGAAAACTTGGCTCTGCTAGCTTGGGGGCCCAATCAGGATATTGGACTCTGAAGGGTAGTTAGGAGACTAAGAAGAAAATCCCATACCCACCCTGTTTATATATTGGCTTTTTTCTTATCTGGTTTTTTTGTTGTTCATTTTTAATGGTTTAATGTTTTAATGTTTTTAACTTGCTAATTGTTTTATAATGTTGTTTTATGATGTTGTAAGCCACCAAATGTTAGATCACAGTGAGATGTATGCGATATGAATTTCATAAAGAAATAACAATTCTAGTGACAGGAATTGAAATGGAAAGTTGAATAAAGAGCCTTAGTGGTGCAGCGGTTAAAGTGCAGTACTACAAGCTACTTCTGCTGATCACCGGCTGCCAGCAGTTTGGCAGATTGAATCTCAACAGGCTCAAGGTTGACTCAGCCTTCCATCCTTCCGAGGTGGGTAAAATGAGGACCCAGATTGTTGGGGGCAATATTCTGACTCTGTAAACCATTTAGAGAGGGCTGTAAAAGCACTGTGAAGTGGTATATAAGTCTAAGTGCTATTGTTATCTATATACTTCTGTAACATTACTTTTGAAAGTCTGTAGTGTCTGTACTGATCTTGCATCAAAGTATCCAGCTAAAGCGTCCCCTGCCAAAACTCTATGTTATATATCAGGTTGCTCTTTTATCTTTTTATTATTCAATTTCATTGTATACATGTTGTGCATTGACAATAAAGGTTTCATTTGATTTGATTTATGCAAAGAACACAGAAGGTACAGGTATTCCTTGACTTACAACTGTTTGTTCAGCAACTGTTCAAAATTACAACAGTTCTGAATGAAGAGACTTGTGACCTGTGCCCAAAGCCGTCGCTATTGTAGTCCTCCAGCAGTCATGCAATCAAAGTTTGATCACTTGGCACTTACAACAGACTGCAGGCGTGTTGCAACTCTTCCCACCTGCCTACTGTATCTCCCTCTCCCATCTATGTCCTTAAATGCTTGGGAAGGCAGGGCAGAGCAGGGCATTGCAGATGGCTAGATGGGAGCATCCTAGACATTTAGGCTTCATGAAGAGAAGGGAACTGCTTTATACCCTTGGAATCTCCTGGGCATTTGGAGCTTCCCTTTGGAGTTCCTGGCAGAGCAGGTCCTTTGCACCCTGCTTTGAAGGCTTATTGGGGGTTCACTCCTTGTGGGAGTGGCTGCTTTGTGCCCCACTGTGGAAGCTTCCCAGGTGTTTTGTGCTTACTTTTACTATGCTGCCAGAGGAAAAGAGGAAAACTCTATACCTAGCCATACATATAATTTCAAAACAATTAACTGTTCTTCATACATGTACATGCTATTTGATTTATTTACCATCTCTATTGGTGATTTCAGGAGATTGCTAAAAAAAAGAGTTTAGGAACTATTGATCTCAAGCAATATATTACAATGGGCCTAATTTTTTGCATTAGGTGATCGCATTTTTAAAATCTGTCTTCAGAGGCTGATGAACATTGTTTCTTGAGATCCTTTTGGGAATTCACTAGTTTCTTATTTCTCTTTGGCACTGAGAGATGATTTAGACTATCAATATGATAATAAAACTGCTTTGAGATTTCTTAATGGGAAGCAGCAATAGAGATAAATAAAAAATAATATATTCTTGGCTCAGTCAGAGAGCTCTACTAAGTTCTTGGTATTTAAAGAACTGAGCTCTATGAAATAGCTTGATCCACAAATTGAAGCCCAGGTGGCAAAATATGAGGATATTATCATCATGAAGCTGAATTTGTTTGATGATGGCATCCAAAAAAAGATGACTCCAAGTGCAAATATAAGTTATACATTGTTTTTACAAGGCTGTTGTAACTTTGTACCATTATTAAATGAACTTGAGAATTATCTGTACAGAGCCTTAATGAACACATGATTCATTTAACAACCACATGATTCATGTAATGACTCAGTAATTTGCTTAATAACCACAATAAAATTGGATCTAGTCATCTGATGACTCGCTTTATGACTGTACCAAATTATGATATAAATTTAAAAATTCAAGTCTACTTGTATTCCAATTTACAATTCTCAGTTTCCATAAGATAGTAAATTGTAGGAATCATTTACAATTTGCTAAGTTATTTGTTTTGACCAGATGTATTGCTGCCTTAGGAACACCTGCCTTGGGAGGTCCCTTGGGAACACCTATGATTTGAATATATTACAGCATGCTTTTTTAGAAGCTAAGCCAATGATTTTTAATTTATTTTTTTCCCATTTTTAATTGCAAGAATTGCTTTTTAGAATGAGTTAGGCAGCATATTAAAATAAATAAATAAATAAATCAGTTTTATTGGTAATTAAAAATTTATACAAGAAATTCAGTATCAGAATTCAACTTTGCTGCACTACTCCAATTGTTAAATAATTTCAATTTTGTGGGTTTTTTTAAACAACAAATTTAGAAAACATTATTTTTTGAATTAACCAGAAAATTCCTTTTAAAACACATGTCTTCATTTTATATATAATGAATCACTTAATTAACAGGGTTAATTAAGAACAGGGTTGGGGTTGTTAAGCATTGTTTTCCCTGATGACCTTTGAAACATGCAATTGTAATGGGCAGGCTCCATTACAGGAGTATGCCAAGGACTATCTGTAATAAAATAGCCAGACCTTGAGGAACTTCTGGAAAATTAATAAGGATGATGCTAATGTCATATCTGGCAGGGAGAATGTTCAATAAGGCAGGAGTCATGTCAGAGAAAGCATGTTTCCTGGGATCAGCCAAGTGTAAGCTTGTAGCAGATGGCATCCACAATAGGCTTTCTCTGCCAGATTTAATGGGAGGAGCAGATGTAATTGGGGAGAGTTGGTTCTTCAGATAACCTGCCCCATGAGATGAAGAACCTTAAAAATTAAAACCAGCACCTTGGACACAGAACTAAATAGGCAACTAATGCAAGTTGCAGAGCAGAGGTATAACATGCTGTTTTAAGGCACACATAAGTGCCTGCACGGATGCATTCTGCACTAGTTGAAACTTCTGGATATTCTTCAAGGATAGCTTCTTAGAGAGGGCATTACAGTTGTCCAGTCTGGAGATCAGCAGAGCCTCCTAATCTAGGAATCGGTGCAATTGGAACACAACATGAAGCTATGCAAATGCTCTCCTGGACATAGAGTAACTGCTACCTGCTCTTCAAGCAGGAGCCATGAGTCCAGGAGAACACACCAGGTTGTATCCTGGGTCTCTCTGGGGCACTGCAACCCCATCCAGTATCAAAGATGGCACAGCCTTAGAACTGGCAGACCTCCAAGTCCAAAGCCACTTAGCCTTGCTGGATTCCTCCTTCTTTTCTATGAAGTAATTATCATTTTAACCTTTCCCCCAAACCTTTCATCTCTTTTTAATCCGCAAATCTTCTTTCAACAGAAAGTCCATATAAGGTTTCAAGATATTCAGAAAACCGTTCATCAGTTTTTCCTCTGATCAAATTGGTTAGCTTTGCCATTTCTGCACATTTTATTTGTCTTTGTTTATTTTTCCTGTTATTAATATTTCTTTAATCAGTATGTAAATATTTAAAAACCAAAGAATATTCCAGCATGCTTCTGATAGCCTAATGGAAACTAAGTAAGTGTTATCTTTTCTTCCTTTTAGTATATTGTTCCATAATTGAACACTCTTGAATAGGAGTAGCTTTATTTCCTAGACTTACGTGTTTTATTTTTGGGTTCATTAGTTGTCCTGTCATTCAAGGGCAATTTACTGCTTTTTTATTTTATTGATGTGTAGATCCTAGTAGTAGCAATAGAGTTTGAAATAAAAATGCTTCAACATGTCTCATAATATGCAACTGTTCTAGGAGGCTATACAGAAAGAATGATGTTTCAGTATATAATAACTAAAATAATAGTTTGCCTAGCCATTCTGGTATTTAGTAAAACAAAACTATTTGTGATGCTTTTTCTAGAACTTTGAATGGATTAAACTCCCTTTTTAAAAAAAGAAAATTTTTTGTTTCCAGTGTTCTGAATATTTCACTCATTTTAAAGTTATTTTTAAAATTGTAGACCAGTTCTGAAATAATATCCATATTTCTTGGAATTTAATTCATTTCCCTAGGGGATTTAGTTTCTCATTAAACCAGTGAGTAATTCTTCAGCAATTTTCTTGCCATCCTATTGTGCAGGACACTTTTTATATTTTTTCTAAATCAAGGAAAATACTTATTGTGAAAGGAAAATATTGTTTTTCTTCTGTCATCTTTTAATCTTCACTGTCTCATTTTTTTTCTTCTTTGACATGAAATAGTTAGAAATCTCTTTTTGCAATTAAAACCCCTCCTCTGTGGCACCCATCCTTCAGTTCAAACTGTTGTAGTTGAAGTAGCAAGCTATTTAGGGGTCGTGTAGATACAGTTAACGATGCCTTCAATACCAGTGTTTATTTATTTATCAATCCATCCCTTTTAAACTTCTTTTTTCTCATTCAGAATGTTTTTGATTATGGAACCCTACATAGCTTTTCTATGAGCTCTCTAAGAACTTTAATAAATAATTAATCCATTGGATCAGCTGCTGTTATACACTATTATTTTTTAATGTTGTAGGACAGCTGGAAATTCTGGAGATTGAAAACTAATATGGAGGTTGGCAGTTTGTGAAATGCTGGTGAAGGTTCATCTGTTTTAGGATTTTACCAATGTACTTCTATATTCTTGTACAGCCTTCCTCACAAACCCTGTATGGACATAAAAACATCAAGAGCTGAACTTAACCCCATAGCAGCAACCTGCCTTTTTAATCATACTACTTTAATCGTTTAGATGATACCTTGCTCATTATATCCTGGATTATATGTAGAAATAATTTGGGAAGACATTCCAGAGCTCTTGTTCAGAGCATTGAAGTAAATGCATTTGTTGCAAGTTCAGTGCAGTTGTTTTAAGAGTCTTACCTAGCCTTATGAATATGCAGGTACTTATTTGGAATCATTACTGAAGGAAAATACATTTTGCACATGTATGTATAAGTTCAGAGGACCAGGAACTGGCTGCAAAGCAACCATTCCCAGCTTTAAAGAGAGATGACAACATTAATGATTTGAGTAGCAGTTACAGTAGTTAGGATTTGCACAATCTTAATATGAGTACATATTCTAGATACATGAATTTTCAAGTAACTTTTCAACAACTCTGTCTTTCTATATATAAAATTTAGATGTGTAATTGTTGGACTGTTTCTTTTTTCCTTTCACTATTGTTTAATAGATCCCTGTTCTATTACATAAATAAAATGGAAAAGGAAACATTTCTGAATCACTATGAGAGGATGGCAATACAGTATGCATTGTAGATTCTGATACTATACATTTTATGACTAACTACTTGTGAAAAATTGATCTGTGGGAGTTTTCTATTTTTTAAGTAATAATGCGAAGAATTTGCTATGATTTCATGATATGCTGGTAACAATAAAGTTCTCTAGGTTAGTATATGAATTGTCTGCCTCAGTGGCAGAAGTTTAAATATGTTCAGGGTATGACTTATTTTATGCAACAGAGTATTTCTTTAAGTTTCCCCCTTTTTTCTGTTTTCTTAATGATACATTTTTAAATTGGTGTCTGTGACTATTTACTAATGAACTGGTGATATAATATGACGTGAAACATATTTTATTTTAGAAGAAACAAAACTATAATTTTCTGTCTATATTTCCTCTCTGGTGAAATGATATGTCATATCTTATGAGCTTAATACTGTTATATTTACTAGTTTTCCCTGCTCCTTTTAGCTTATATCTACTTCAAATAAACCAAACTATTTTCCTCTCAATTCATGCTTTGAAATGATAGTTATAGTAGTCAAAGGAAAGCTAGGAGAAACCTCTAGAGGGTGCCAAAAATCTTATTTTAACATTAGAATTGATAATTTGACATCTTAGTTAATGTTTTTTTTTAAGTCACATCTTTTATGCATCAGAAATACAGCAAAAATCGCTTGAGCAACTTTAAAAAAATATTTTAATTGTTTTTATTTATTTAGAGGGTAACTATTTGTGATTGATTATATTATTGTGCAGCTTAGCTTCCCCATTATCTTTATTGAGGCAAATTCAATAATATTTCTTATCTTAAAAAGTAAGTGGATAGGAGTGGGATCTTAATTTGATTAATCAGTATAAGATTTCCTTCAAAATTATTTTAGAAAACCACCAAGAACTGCCCATAAAATGAATCCATAATTAAAACTATATTGCACCAAAGCATACCAATCTAAAATCATTTTAAAGTTTGTTGGTTTTAATAAAGTTGGTACCTTTTAACATCACTATTGACAATAACTATTAAAATTTTGAAAGGTTTTTAAGCAGTTTGAAACAATAGCAGTACCACTGAAGATTGACTGCCTACATGTTCCAAAATTTGTAAATTGCTGCAATGCATTTTTTTTTCAATTCTAGGTTGATTATTGCAAAATTGGAAAACTAAAGCAATTCACTGATTTGATTATTGGTATTTCACTCTGTGAGAAATAAAATTGGTATAAAACATTTACACAAAATCCTTAAGAGCCTCTCATTTTAGGATTGTTTTATTTAAATCTGGTATCCTGTTTTATACATATTGATGAAGTAGATTAATTTCAGCTGAACAAATATATTACACATGTTTGCAATTCATTGTATTTTTCTTTGAGATTACACAGATGAACACATGCACTTGAATGTGCATGCCACGCATGTGCATGTTCGCGCACACACACATATAAAATTGCACAGATGCACACATGTTTAATATTTTGTATACTTTTTATTTTATTTTTTTCTTTCCTTGTTTATTCTGTATTTTTAATTTTTGATGTATTTGAAATTTGATATTAGTTAATATTAAATAATATATACAAAGCATTAAAGAATTTATTTCTACCACATATAGGTAACATCACTGCTTGTCAAAATAAAAATATATTGCACAGTGACTCAGTGAGGGTAGTTGGGTATTACTGTAAAGTTGATTTTTCAATAAAATTTCAACACTCAGATTTTACTGTCATATGCAGAGGTGCAGCTTTGCTTATGGTGTCTTTCTTTTCACAATACTAAGTGGCAGAAAAAAAGCCTCAAGAATGCATAGAAGTTTGGAATCAAAATATCTTACACTGATTTTGAATAAATAAAATAATCATCATCTGTTCTAGGATGTCTAATCTAGGAATCTAGAAAATAACCTGCAAGCCACCACTCATATGTTCATACCACTCAGAGAAAAATGTAGTACGTACGTTGATAGGATGAAAAGATTAAAAGTCAATGTATGAAATCAATATAGGGATATGTAGAAGCAAGGATGATTTGCAAAGTTAGGGTTAGGGTTGATGTGAAGATGTGATGTGAAGATATAAAGAATATTTGTATAAATTAGATTTACAGTATCTATGTTTCTCTTCCTTATTTTATGACTTTTATTTGGTTATCTTACTTTTTTACTTTTTTCTGCATTTTGAATAATGGTGCACTTTGCAAAGCTCCAAAAGCTATGGCAGGTATGTATTTGTTTATATACTTCTGTGTCATTAATAAGTGATTCTTTTGACACTGTCCTTGCCTTGCTCCCTTTCTATTCATTTCATGGAAGAGGGAATACTTGTGTGTACGTACATATTTCTCTCATGCACATGCAGTAAACTCCTGTTTATAGATATTCCTCCCAATTCTCAAATAATGAAAAAAGAAAATCTAGTGGAGAAATAATGGTGAGGAATGTGAGATATTGTGCTATTGAATTATTCGTTGCATAGTTTTCATTTACAAATATTTCATTTGCTATTTTTAGTCTTACAGAAAGCTTCAACTATTTTTGGCTATGGTAGGTTCAAATCCAGAAAATTTATGGAGTAATTGTTCAGTTAGTAAGAGTGATTAAAATTATGTTAATCCAATTTTGCAGTTCATTTAGTCTGTTTTTCTTTTCTCCCCCCCACGCTTTATGTTTGTTTGTTACATGTATTTGTATAGACTGTTAGGAGTATAATTAGTTCAGACCAAAATTTGGTTCCGACGATTGAGACTTTACAGCTGTTTCAAAATCCACTTTTCTTTTAAGAACAGGACCAGTTTTCTCTCTCACCATTGCAGAAAGCATTTGGGGGCAAGTTATTTTGTGATGAAATATGCAGCTGGAAAAGGATGGAGAGGAATCTCAGCAATAATACTGCAACTTTCTAGACATGAGGCATCACATCACAGAGAGAGGCCCAAAACAAGAGAGTGCACAGTCATGAACTGGGAGAGTTAGGAAAAGGTTCAGGATAGCCACATCCTAGAATTTCCCAGGGTACATCTATTAGGTTAGAAGGTTATAGCTTTAGTCTGGTTTCTGTTGATTGGGTGAAAGCAAATGAAAATCTGGACAAAATTGGATTTCACTGTGTCATCTTTGGGTTTAGGCCAGATATATTTATTTGCTTTCAGATTAATTTTATTACAATGTATATTCATCATGATAATTTGGATTTCATTCCAAATGATTGAAAGTTAATAATGCAATTGCAAAATCAATATTTATCTCCTATAGGAATGATCTTATTAAAACATACATGCACATACACTAATTTTCTATCAGGTTGTTATTACTTACAGTACAGAAAACTTAACTTTCTAAGAGATAAGTCTAACAACTATTCTTTTGTTCCATACTTAGAAGAAAAGTTATTTATGCTGTACTGTCTTTTCCTTTAACATAAACATCTGACAAAAGGAATTGCTGGCCATGGTGCTAGTCTGCTTGCTATAATACTGAATATATTCTTACTTCTCTACTTTTACAACTGATTGTATATATTAAATTAGTGATATCATTATTATGCAGATGATACCCCATTTTACCTTACCTTCTTATCTAGTTATCACTATTTTATGGTTGAGCTGACATAAAATCCAGCATCAGTTGGAATATGGTGTGGGATGAAAGGTCAACTTTCATCGTTTGTTTCTTCTTTAAAAAGAACTTTGTGCCTGCTTCAAAGCAATGCAAAAGTTGTCTTCATTTTCCCTCTTCTAGTAAACAATTACTTCATCATGAATTCCTATCTATGATGTATTCAACTTATCAGGATTTTTAATTTCTTCATCAACCTAGGAGTACAGGAAGCACATGTTGGTAAATCCAACAATCTCCTTGGGATCAATAGACATAAACAGATAAACCTGTGAATCTTTACACACTAATTATACTGAATACTTTTCATGTAAAATGAACAGTATTTCGTTTAATATCTACAAGAGACAGCTAAGAGGGATTATTTAACAGTTTGGGGTATGGCACCAACTATTTGTGAAAGGATGCCATTGCCATGTGGCATGGTGACCTAGTGGTGAAGATACTCGCCTCCCACTTGGAAAGTTGAGAGTTCAATCCTAGGTAATGGCAAATGTTTTTCTCTCAGTGCACAAAGAAAAAAAATCTGTGAACTCCATGTGGTGTCAGGAAGGGCATTCTGCCAGTAAATGCTCATCTCCATCCAGTCATCCTGACTCTACCCCAAATTAAGGGATTACAGGGTCATAAAAAGATTGTATGTAGAAGGATACTCATCTGGGTATTTCTACTCCTTTGATCAACATCAACTAATGCTCCAATTAAGGCTATTCCTGGAATGCAATTTTTTGGCAAGAATCACTCATGCTTTCATTGCCTTGTGAATGGATGTGCTCTACTGCCCTTTAAAACCACTGGAAAACTTGCTAAAGAATGCATCTGCCTGTGTGCAAATGAGAATGCATTACTTACATTGGTTTTCAGTTTGATTCCAGGTGCAATTCAGCATGCAAGGAGAAACTTAAAAAGTCCTACACAGCTCAATACCTGTGGACAGATAGAGTCTCCCCAACAAAGGTTTTTCAATAGATTATACTGAGAGTCCTCTCTCCCTTCTCCAAACAATGTTTCCTGGGAGAAGATTCAGAAGCAGGTATTTTCTACCAGAGCTATCCTCCTATGGAAACATTTGCCCCCAGAAATAAGACCAATATTTTGAATATTCTGTTTCTTGAGAATCTAAAAATAAAAATATGCTGTCCCTAATGGATATATCAAATCATATAACTGATTTATATTTATAGATCCTAAGAAAAATTTTTAATGGTAAAGTTGCAAAACACTTGACTGTTCCAACAAATATTAATCCATCACACAACTGAATGGGGATCATGTGCTGTCTCAGCTATATGTATCTATCTGAAGCCTGCATTTAATTATAGAAAAAGGACAAATAAACACATGGCAGTGATTATACAGAAGATATGCAAAGAGTGCATGGGGTGTGTGTGAAATACGTTTTTATGTATTTGTGTCAATAAATCTTTATGTAAATCATAAAGACTCTCCATTGTTGGTATTACAGGCAAACTGTTAAATGATTTCTGTGACTACGTGGACATTTTGGTCATGAAAATAATGCTAACAAAAATAGAAAAGGTTAAAGGTTGTTTGAATAGATACATTGAAAAAATATGTTTCCTCATTAATAGAGACCTGATTATGATTAGCTATAGGAAAGATTAAAACAAAGTGGATGGGTTTTCCTGAAATATTTGCATGGACAAATTCATCAAAAAGTAGAAACCCCTTGAGGGCCCCAGTCCCATTCTTTGTTTGATTATATTTTTCCTATTTCACTTGTCATGTTATGCATCTCCACTTCTCCAGTGATTTATAACAATGAAACGCATTATATATAATTCAGTAAAGAATAACTAGAGAAAGTCCTCGGAAAACGAAGGGAGAGACCTCAAAAAAATGGCGTGCTGAGCAGCAGGTTAGTCTTTTTCTCCTGCCGACAAACACTTGATTTTGCCACCAAAGCTTGTTCTTTAATGACACACACCCCAGATTTGAATGGGAGCTACTAGGAGTGACCCAAGATGATTATAGGATGACCATGGACCTACCTGGGAAGAAGAATCTCGATGGATGCAATTTTTGGTAGAAGCAGCTGAAAGGTGGAGTCTCCATCTTTTCCTTTCAGCTGCATGTATGTTTGTTTTAAGCATCCCTCAGTTTTAACTGCACATTTTGAAGTGTCTTTTTTTAATTTTGATTCTTATGTTTAAATCTTAATCAACTGGTTGAATGCTGATTTATTCTGACCTCTTGCTGGATTTTAACATGAATTTTAAACCTTTTTTTTCCTGCTTTATTTTGCTATTGCACATCACTTTAGCTTTCTCTGTATGGTGTTGATGGCAATTTCCTGGGTAGTGAAAGTGATCTGATTGGATTTCCATTTAATCAGATTTTCACTACAGAGATTTTTCCATGTTATTAAGTTTTAAAAGTCTGGTCTTATTTTTTTAACCTCAGATGGAAATTTCCTCTTTTTCCCATTCATTTTTATTGTATGAAATATTATCTCACCATTCTCTCTGGTTCTTTTGTTGTGGTACATCTAATTCCCTTGTCCCTGAGAAGAACTGTTTATGCTTGGTCATAAAAGCTCAGTTACAGGAGAGTCTTGGACTATATCAAAAATATAATCAATGCATCAACTTAAAGATAAAGCCCATTAGGAAGCCTTTGAAAGCAATGTTTTTCAACCTACAAGTCCAATTGAAAACAAAGTGATAAAATAACAATGGTTTTAAATCAATCCAAAGATGATATTGATACATGTAATTGCAGTTAAACCAGACTTACAATTGGATGGGATGGAATGGAATCTAATTTGTTGCTGGCAAATTTGAAGGAGAAGGAGTGTGATCCGAAAACTGCAGATTTGTTGGAAAAGGCTAAAAGGGGCATGGATTCTAAAGGCTCAGAGTTGAGAGAACAGATGGGTGATGAACTGGACTTCCTTATAAAGATTGATGCAGATTGGGAAATGGACTCATTATAAACAATTGTTAAGAAATGTTGGGTTTCAACCTGTAGTTTTTGCTGGTTTTTGAACAACAAATGCTGCGGAGATGTCTACAACAGAGACATGTGATTTGGGGGAATGAGATTCAATTGTTGGGAAAGATCCCAGTTAAGATTTTAAGGGAAAGCCTTATTATTAAGAATCAATTGACAATATTTTTTGTATTTTAATGTTCTAAATCAAATTTAACAAAATTAAAAAAGAATAATTAGAGAGTAATGGAAAACATGCATGTAAATAAATAAGAGAGATCTTATTTATTGCGAGAACTCCCAAATTCTTTGATAAAGTTCATATAGGGTGATAGGCTTTATTTTATTTATTCACCTCAGAGAAATGAATGAGACAGAATTCAAGGAATCCTGACTAGCCCTTATTCTCTCATAATGGAGAGCTGTACATGATATTTAGAAATACAGTTGTGTTTTTTGAAAAAATATAGAAATACACTATTCATTACAGCATGAATGAATTCCAATTTACAAAATAGATATAGGGTTGCTGCCTTAGAATCTTAATGAAAAGTAGAAAAAGATGAGTTTCCCATATGTTTGTAATAAGTATAACTAGCTCTGTTGGAAAAGCAACAGACTGAGAAGTTTGCCTGCAGACTTAATAGATTAAATGTGATATTCCCACTATACAAATCAAATCCTACAGGAGCATGCTGCAGGCAAAACAATTTAATCTTACAACTTTGATGTGTTTAGTGATATCTGTGTCCCTATATTTTTTGTTAATCCTACTGCAGAGCATGTATCATTTGGTGGTAATTGTAGATAATATTCAAGTACATGAAAACAAATGATAAAGTCCAAACTCATTCTGAGTCAAAGCTTCTTTTAAAAAAAAGATAAAAATATTGCTTTATTGATACTTTTCAAAATTATTATATTTATATATATTATTGCAATCTTTTTAGGCCCTATGGAATCATCACTTGATTAAGTATAATAGCCAATAATTACTGTCCAAAAATCATATGAGGTTTTGGCAGCTTTGTACAAGATAATGATCTATATTTCAGATATTTTAGAAAAGAAATTAATTTAATTTGGGGACTTCATAAGTGTTTCTTTCAGAACCAATAATTCCACCTTATGGCGGTTTCTAATATGGAGTTATTTATATAAAGAGAAAGTTTGGGTAAAAGATACAAAATATTATATACTGTGCTGTTCTATTAGCTGATAACATTTGTTTGCATAATAAAGTCTAATTTGTTCTTTTTCCAGCTGCTTTTGAAGTCACCTACCAATAAGTGTGTAGTTCCTACCATGTATATTCAAGGATAATCCCATCTGTAGATAAATAAATCGAATCAAATGTTGGGGGTGTATTCTGGAACCTAAAATTCTCAGTTTAACTGCAAGTATACATACATAAGTTATTTAGTTTTACTTGTGGTTGGAATACTGATAGTATTTATTGGATCACAAATTCTATAGATTTAATTTAGTGACTATCTGAAGTATGAGGCATTGGAGGATACAGTGAATAATATAGACATGGAAAATGTGGTTGGTCAGTACCATTTTCTTTTTATGAGGTAGCTACTATTTTTGTTAGTTTATATTTGGCTTTCAACCATTTGACTTTGATATAATGCAGTATAGACATTTTTATCAACATCAGCGGTTTATATTTCTTTGCATTCTTCCTTGCAAAGGAATGAAGTCATTCTTTGTGGCATGTTATTATAAAATGTGTAACACATGTGATATTGGTATATAACTGTTAATTCTGTTGTGGTTTTTCATGACCAACAGGGGGGATAATACAAGAAATATACTTTGAAAGTTCTGAAAGTTTTCCAGTATTTTATCTGAGAGTTCTTGAAATATAGAGATCTATGAGAGCTTATTGAAATTCTAAATATCATTGCATTGAAAATTTTACTAAAACTGAGAAGAAGCAATAGATGGTCTATGGCTAGATTTAATAATATGATATAGTTTGAGCTAGTTCTGTATTAACATTTGTAAGGATACTTTTAGTTTCTACCAATGTCACTCATTTATTCATTATCCTATGTATTTTTTGCTGATTTTATTAGCACTGATCTATTCTTGGTTGTACTTTGTCATATCTCCTAGTACAGTGATGGTTAACCTTTTGGTGCCGAGTGCTCAGAGCACATGCACATGCATGAATGCACACACGCATGCCAGGACTCCCAAAATGCAATGTGAGCACCCCCTGCACAAGTGCCCTGTGCATGCATATGTGTCCCCTGCACATGCACCCTGCCCCCACCCCCCTTTTTTGGCTTCCAGGTTGGTGCAGGAGGCTTTCCAGGCCCAAAGCAGGGGGCAGGGGGCCTTGCATTGCGCCCTCCCCTGTGCCCCATTTTGGGCCTAGAAAACCTCCTGCACCAACCTGGAAGCTAAAATGGGGTGCAGGGGGCTGCATGAGGCCCCCCATGCCCCATTTTGGGCCTGGAAAGCCTCCTGCACCAACCTGCAATCCCCCCATGCATGCACCCCTCCACCCATGTGCATGTGCATCCCCCGCAAGTGCCCCACTCCCCACGCATATGCGGCAGACACCCGAAGACCAGCTGACTGGTGGGAGGCGTGCATGTGTGGTAGAGCTGGGCTAGGGCAACAGCTGGTGTGCCCACAGAGAGGGCTCTGTGTGCCAACTGTGGCATGTGTGCCATAGGTTTGCCATCTTGGCTCTAGTATATACATATAGGTCAGAAAATTTAGAAAAATGTTACTATAAAAAGAAAATTTCAGTTGATAGGCTGTGACGAAAGCTTGACTTCAAGCAGAAAATATAAGTGGAACAGATTTTCTTTCATTAGGGGCAAAATAGATGGCCCTAGCCCAATTTTTCCAGTGCAGATCCTCTCTTTAACGCTGCAGTGGGTGTCATCTGAGGAATTCCATATGACTGTGTTACAGTAGCTACACCAAAAAGGAGAGAAAATAATTGTTTATGTAAAGCATCAGAAAAGGAAGAGAAAAGGAGAGTGTTACATTTAGTGACTGACAGATCTTCCAGATAAACCGGACTGGAAATACAATTAGATGAGCTAAATCTATTTTATTGTGAGGCTACATTAAGAGAATCTTGTAAATCTAAAAGTACAAAACTTCCCTCTACCTCTTTTAACTTCTTGATCCATTAGGGCAGGTTCTTTTTTACATTTCTGTATCTTAACCATTAAACCACTGAGGACGTCTGCCTCTTTTGTCTGATTGTTTCCTAAGCAGCATCTTTTTCCTCACTTTTCCCATATTCCATTACAGATCTGACCTCAAATGAGAGATGACTCTGGCAATCAGGCTACCATTTACTCCCCTGCTCATAGTGTCATAGAGGAGACTCTTGAATTGCAAAACAAATCCTTAGTTTTACATCATGTTCTACCTTATTATCCAGTTTCTCCTTCTGAGCACCTGTGTTATGATGTTTTATAAGACTTCTTAGTTGATTAATGTAATGATTAATTTTCTTTTCCATAAATTAAATCAGTTTCTTTTGTTATAGCCTGACAGTAAATACATCCACATTCAGGAAGAATATCCTAATTCTTTATGAACTTTTCCATTCTGTTTACAAAACTTCCTCAGGGGTTGTTTTTGTTATTGTTGTTGTTGTTTTTAAAGGTCTTTATGTTGCAAATATTGCAATATTTTATCCCAAAAGAAAGTTACTAGAAAGAAAAGAAAGGGCTTTAAAGGACTGTAGCTTTGTAATCATTAAGGAAAGGTGGGTGAGAGATAGAAATAGGTGTTGCATGGTTGCAGATCCCCAAGGTTGGAAGTCATAGTGGTTATTTTTAGGGCCCTTTTCAGAATATGTAAACAGCTAATATACTTATATAAAGCATTAGAATACAGGTAGTACTCATTTATGACCATTCATTCAGTGACTGTTCAAAATGACAGTATTGAAAAAAACAGGCATGACCTGCACTTAATATTGTGGCCATTGCAAAGCCCCCTGCAATTACACAATGAAAATTTGGGTGCTTGGCAGGTCACCTGCCTTTATGACTGATCATAGAGATGCTGCACTTGCCTCCACCTACCTGTCTTTATTCCCATATTAGCTGCCCACCCATCAGCAAATGCAAAATTAACATAACTGTGGAGATCTTGGCCCTGTTTCCCACCCTGCAGGTCTAGGAGGACTTGGGCTTGCTTTCCAGTCAACTGGATCCCAGAAGCCTTGAGTCTCCTCTTTTCAACACCTGGGAGGTATAAATTGATCCACTTACCTTTTCATTTTTCTGCAGTTGCTAACAGGCACACCCAGACAATGTAACACACAGCTTTCCAACAGAGGCAAGCGGCTGCCACTCTCAGTGATCTGATCTGTGGTAAATCCAGCAGGGTGGGAAGCAGGCCCAAGGCCTGTGGACCTAGTAGGGGGAAAACAGGCCTAACCCTTTAGGTTCTAGTGGGCTGCGGAGGAGGCTGAAGCCTCCTGGCTCGTGGCATCCTTTTGCCAGCCAAATGTCTCTCCAGGTCTCTGCACCCTCTGGGACACCCTACACTCTTCATAACAACCCAGGTAGTTGCTTAATGATTGCACCTGAATGTGCTAGGATTGCTGTCGTTGAGAGACGTGGTCATGTGGGTGCCTTGCTTAATGACCACAATGACTTTTGACCAAAGTTCTGGTCTCAATTATCATCATAAATCAACATGCATAGCATTTTAACATGAGAACCCTGTATGTATGCACAAGCTTCTCTTAACAACTTGTTACAATAAATTACATCCTGAGTTTGTTTGTTTTTTTATATCAGTTGTCTGGCAAGTTCCTTGAAATTGTTTCGATTATACCCCATCCACCAAATGTTTGTGAAGCAGAGAGCCACACAGTTTCCAAAGAAGAAGATATGGATTTCACACAGTACTAATTGCTATGTGATATGGATTCTGAAGAAGTAAAATGCAATTTTAGTGCACTTCTTCATCATAACTTTCAGGAAACCTATTTATTTCTATCCCTTTCTCCCAAAGAGAAACTGTGGCCAAGTTATAGATTGGCCAGTCAAATGCTGGGATCATTGAACTGGTGGACAGATCCAAGGATCACAGGCAAGTTGGGAAATTGCAGCCTGATTCTTTCATACAGCAAAAAAGACATGCTCTTGGGATCCAAGTTACAAATCAAGAGCTCTTAAATTAGCAGAGTCTTTATACATTTGTAAAAGCAAAGTCACTAGAGCAGGGGTGTCAAACTCAAGGCCCGTGGGCTGGATTCGGCCTGCAGGGTGCTTAAATCTGGCCCCCGGGGCCAGCCTGGAAATATCAAAGGACCGGCCTGCGATGTCTCTGGTGGCTAAAATGAGCTTTGTGCGTCCCCCGCGCCTCATTTTCACCCTCCATGGCCTCCTGAAGCACTCAAAGTCGAAAACATGGCCCCCAAAATAGTCTCAAAAATGAGCTGAAAATGGCCCCCAAAACGGCGCAAAAATGGCCAACAGAGAGCTGCAGGAGGCCATGGACAGTGAAAACGAGGCACAGGGGGCATGTGAACCCCCACAACCCATTTTGGCCTGCAGGGTGCTGCAGGAGGCATCTGTCCTGCCCCCCACTGCTCCCCCAGCCCACAGAGAAGAACTACAATGCTGATCCGGCCCTCGAAGAAATCCAGTTTGACATCCCTGCATTGAGGCACATGATCATTAGCAAGCAAAAAGCAATAAATTACTCAGAGCCCAGGTTGGGTGAAGCATACCCAGAAGTGAGGATTCCTTGCTAAAATATTGCAGCGGCTTCCATTCTGTCTCTGGATGATAAGGCTGGTAGCTAAACATGTAAAACTTTTAACTAATTTATCCACAACAGAAAAAGTGTCAGTCCTCAATTCAATGCTGCTCTGGGTCAGCCTTGGATAATAACAGCAACTTATATGATTGCTGCAGGAATTTGCAAGGCAGGATAAAGGTCTCCAAGGGGAATAATTAAAAAAACAAGAGTTGACAGAATGGAATTTCTAACAAAATGGAGTTTCTCTGGCTAAAACTTGCTATACTTGCCTATCATTGCCACCCAATATTATACTTAATTGTAAAATTTGCACTATATCTTTCTCCAGAATATCTCAGAGTGGTGTGTGTGTGTGTGTGTGTGTGTGTGTGTACACATACATACATACACACGCACGCACACACTCACACACAAGTGAATCAGTAGTGGGATTCACTTACCTTTGCTATCGGTTCGCAAATATGAGTGCGCGTGTGCAGAGTGTATGTGATGACGTCCGGGCGGGTGGGCGGAGCTTCCCACCACCATCACTACCAGTTCACCCGAACCAGGTAGAACCGGTAGAAACCCACCACTACATACAATGTATGTATATATGTATACAGGGTGATAGAGAGAGAGAGACGGAGACGGAGATGGAGATGGCGACAGAGAGCAGGGCCTTTCCAACTTTTCCACAAAAATAGCCTTGTGACTTAATCCAGGCTTCTAAAAATAGCAGAGCAAACAAATGAAAAGAAATAGAAAAATGCATGTGTGAAAAGAGTGGTGACAGGATATTACAGTTGTTACTCAAAGCATAGTAATGCATTGTCTGTATTCCAGAAGATAGGAAAGTAAAGCAAAGAGGGATTTGGGGGGGGGGGGTGTAGAAAGCTCAGAGGCTAAGAAATCTCCTCTATCAGAGACATAGGTTTATTTATGTATATTACACACAAACACACAGACATTCAATGCCATGAAGGAAAAGGTTGACAGCCTATAAATATATGCAAAAATATAAGTAACCAGAAGTTATCTTGAAATGCAAACTAAGAAAATAGTCTAAATTAATTAATTGAATTGTCATAATATGGAAACCTGTTTTAAGTGATTAATATATATCAATTCCTTGTTTAACATTTAACAGTGAATATATTGTTTTGTATCATTACCACAGTCCCCAATCATGTTACCTCTTATATACAGATGAGGAAATTTTTAAAAAATCAGATTTGGAAAGAGTTTGATGGTGGCAGCAAAACCAGTAGATCTTTTAGAGATATCTCTAGGATTAATGAGTTATGCTTTGTTTTTGAAGAAAAAGGATTATTTTCTTTTTATTTGTTTAAATTCCATGTTGTATACCCTCAGTATTATGAAGATACATAACATATAGCAATAAATATATAGCCTGATTTTAAAAAAGGACATCAAAACTTTTTTAAAAAAGGAGATGGATGGAAAGGGAAAAAGTTGTGACAGCTTGGACATTTCCCTCATGTACAAAGCAACAACAATGATAAAAAGACCCAAATTGTAATGCTCAGTGTTACTTGTCCCTCTGTCAAAACAACAAAGAAACAAAAAGAATTCTAATGTTGATAGATCATATTTTTAGCAGGCTGTTGCTGCAAGCCATGTACAGATTTGTACATGGGTCATTCTGTGTGCACAAATAAGCCACAGTTCTTGATGCTTGATAGATTCCTTATATTAAGGATGTAGCTAAGCAGGTCATATACTGTATGTTCTTAACCGGCATTTATCATTCTAAAGTCATGTAAACAATCCTATGGATTTCTGCCCCAATGTAATAATAATAGTATTAACTGCAGAGGTAGTCCTTGACTTACGAACATTTGTTCATTGTATTCAAAATTACAGTGGTGTTAAACAAAGGGTGTTACAACCTAGGCCCAAAGTTATGGCTTTTGAAGCACCCCCATGATCACGTGATAAAAAGTTGGGCACCTGGGCATGTGCCTGGCCTTATGACTGCAGGGGGTACTGCAACTTTCCCCCACTCACTTATTTCTTCCTTTATCTGGGCTACCCTGCATAGTGGCACTCAGCTGCAGCACAAGGCCTCAGCCTTAAGTAGAGACTCAGGGCCTTCAGCAGTCTCAGCCAGCTGCCACCACCCCAAGTCTCATTGTGAGACCTGGGGAAAAATTCAGGGAATTTTTACAATGTGACTGAGAGGGTGCATGGCATTGGTCATAACTTCGGGCACGGGTCATAACTCCATTCAGCGACATCGTAATTTTGAGTGCTCACAGAACAAATGTTTGAAAGTCAAGGACTAATTCATGTTATTAATTCATCTAATTTGCAATTAATCCAACTATTATTACTTTCGGGCAGAAATTTTAGCTTTCTTTAGGTATTAATATTATTATATTAGTCTCTTTCCAAAACTCTGGCATCTTATCTCCCTGTTAGTTCACTATATTTTGGAGGAGTTGTAAAAGTTCATCGTAAAAAGTATTTGTAATAAGAACCTGGCAATCCATCTGGTCCCTATACTTTTCCTGGTTTAATCTCTTATAGCTTCAGAAACTTTCCTTGTTATAGGTTCACTCATAATCTGTCTTTGGTTTTCTGTAAGCTTTGATACATTTTGTTTTTTTAACTAGTCATCTATTTTTTCCAAGGGAATATCTTGTCCTTCGTACAACTTAGAATAATATTGATGAAAAAAATATTGTACAGTCACATTATCCATTAATACAGTATTTCCCTCTTGGAGTTTCAAAGTCATCTCTTCTTTCAGTTTTTTTTTTTTTCTGTAAAAGTTTACTGTTAGATGAGATGCTTATCTTTTCTTTAATTCTTCGTCTTCTTATCTCATCCAAACTAGTTTACAATTCTTTGTGAGTCTTCTTTTTAAATTCAGTATTATGTTGTATAAAGTATCCTCTAATAAAGCTTTGCTTGTAACCCAGACCATTTTTAAATCATTACCTTTATTTAAATTGTGTCCAACAAAATTCTATTTTCTTTTTGCAATCTTTCACTATCAACTCTTTTTGTAATAGCGTTTTGTTTAATCACCATCTGACTTTAAAAGTCAAATTCAAAGGGTAATGGTTAGAAAAAGGCATTAGTAAAATATCAACTTTAGAAAACTTACCATAGGAGCCAAGTTTTTTTGAGGTCCAAATTGTATCTATTATTGAAAATGATTATGCCTTTCTGAAAAATGGTTTTTATTCTCTAGAATTGTCATGTTTCTGTCATATATATCTACTAAAGGAAGATTTATTTAAAAATTCGTTCATCTACATTTGGAGCATAACATTTTTTTTAAAATTAGGCTTATATGCCGCCCTATCTCCAACGGACTCAGGGCAGCTCACAACAATAAAACCACAATCCATTATGCAAGTTAAAATGCCTAATTAAATCAAATACAATTAAAACCCATAAAAAACCCCATCAGTCCAGGCTGGGGGACTCAAATAACCAGGTTTTTAATTCGCGGCAAAAGGTGCGAAGGTCAGGGGCCAGCCGAAGCCCCAAGGGAAGTTGATTCCAGAGGGTGGGCATGCACACAGAGAAGGCTCTACTCCTGGGAGCCGCCAGCCGACATTGTCTCGCCAATGGCACCCTGAGCAGGCCCTCCCTATGGGCGCGAACCAGGCGATGGGATGTTGTTGCTGGCTCCAGGTGGTCCACCAAATATCCTGGGCCTAAGCCATGTAGGGCTTTATAGGTAATCACCAGCACCTTGAATCTCACCTGCAGGGCAACTGGTAAGTAATGCAAGTCGCACAGGAGGGGTGTTACATGGGAGTATCAGGATTCTCCCATCACAACCGGCATGGCCGCATTTTGCACCAGCTGAAGCCTCCGAGTGGTCCTCAAGGGCAGCCCCATGTAGAGAGCATTACAGTAGTCAATACTGGAGGTGACTAGTGCATGGGTAACTGTGCGTAGGGCATCCCAGTCCAGGTAGGGGCGCAACTGGTGCACCAGATGAATCTGGGCATAGGCCCCCCTGGTCACGGTTGTTATATGATCTTCTAAGCTCAACTGTGAGTCCAGGAGGACACCCAAGTTGCGTGCCCTGTCTACAGGGGGTAAAACTTCACCCCATATAGCCAGCATTGGAACCTCTCCCATGGACCGAGATGCCGGTACCCACTGCCACTCGGTCTTGGCCAGGCTGAGTCGAAGTCTGTTCCTTCCCATCCAGACCCATACTGCTTCCAGGCACCGGGCCATCACATCGAGGGCATTACTGGGCTGGTTCCCAGAAACATGTGTTTAAGTTAATGTAATTGAACTTCCAGATCAACAAATCTACAGTGTTCATTAGTCAATGCGCTAATTTTAATTGGGAGCTCTCATATAAACAGTTTTTTAAAATTCTGCTGAAATAAATTTTTCTTCCAAATTTTTGCAAGTCAAAATATTTTACATCCTTTTTTTATAATATGAGTCTCTTATATCTTGTTTTAGTTTTTTATAAATAATAAACATTTTTCTTTTTCTTTTTTGAAGAACATTTGTTCCATTTATATTTCGCATATAGTCCAAAGTTGTGCGAGTAGTTTAAAAAAAGCAATACCTGTAACACCTAATTCGGAGTCATCTTTCACAAAATAATTTTGTATTTGTTGTGGTTTTAGAGCAAACTTCTCTACAATCTTCATTTGAACCTTTTCTGGGATTACTTTTAAATCTTTACAAAAATTCTGTGGCATTTTCAACAGAATTCAATTAGAATCTTTTCTGTAAAAAAGTAAAAATTAAACCCTCTAATTTGTCTCAATGAAATGAAATCTTCTGCTTTTGTATTTCAGTCAAAAATAATATTCCTTTCTCTTCTGTAAATTCCTAATTGAAATTTCTTTTAAGATAATTATATCTACATTATCAATCTTCAATTTTATATTAAAATGGTGTTGCAAAACTTGGAACATTTCTTATTCTTGCAAAACAATGTATCCAACTGGATGGGACCTTGGAGGTTTTCTAGTCCAGCTCCCTGCTCAAGCAGGAGAACCTATACTATTTCAGATAAGTGGCTGTCTAGTTTCTTCTTAAAAACCTCCAGTGATGAAGCACCCACGATTTCTGAAGGTAAGCTATTGCACTGATTAATTGTCCTCACCTTCATATCATCTTCAACTTCCAAGTCTAAAAAATATATCAGTACCTGAACCTTTCTTCTAATATCTTCATTCCCAGCCTCTGGCATGGCTCTAAATTTCAGACAGAATTCCTTCTAAGTTCCAATAGAACCACATTATCCATTCCTCTTTCTAATCCTATGTCTCTAACTTCTAATTTACCTCCTAAGATTTCCCTTATGTCACTAACATGATTTATTATTTCTCCAATTTATACGGTATTCATCTTGTGGTATGAGACAACACTAAAATTTTATTTCTCCAGAGATTTGTTTTATATCTCCATGTATTTGTTTTACAGAATTATCCATCTTACCCAAACATTCCTTTCCCAAAGGTCATAAATTTGGCTTCAGGTGACTGAGACAATTCAGGTGTTAATTGATAAAACTGACTGAAATCAATGTAAAGGGATATATTATTTTTACGGTTATTTTCTTTCTCTAATGGCTGTTCTGAATGGCTAGACTCCATTCTTGCTTTGCAGGTCATCATCATTAAAAAGTGAAAATATTAGGCAGAAAAGAAAGCAAACACACATTCCCTCAAATAACTGTTGTTGGGGTTTTTTGCCTTTGTAAATCCAGCCCATTATCAACCGTGTTAAAACAACAACAACAAAAAGGATTCTCAAGTAAGAACTAAATTAAGTTAATGCAGTTGAGATTTTTACAATGCAGTTTCATAAAAAATTAAACTTTTAAAAGTAAGTCTTGGCCTTCTTTTGTTAATAACTTTAATAACTTTCTTTTATCATCCTTATCCAGCTTTTTGCAAAATATTCAATATACTTTAAGTCTCTAAATCTTGTTTTAATTTATATAGTCCCAGAAAGAATGAAAAAAACCACCAAGAGGTACTTATCTGCTGCAAACGAAAATCTCTCTTAAGCTGAAGAGTAATTGTATTTTGCATGTGATTAAGAAATGAGGATTGCCAGGTCTTTGTGTCAGGTTATATCACAGCCATGAACGACAGTCCTTTGCCTGTGGTTTGAGCAGACCACAAAAAACTCAATCTTTGCAATTAACTCACAGACAGCAACCATCCAGAAAAACAGAATAGTTGACTTCACACTTCCTTATTT
The DNA here is from genome assembly GCA_012654045.1 of Ptyas mucosa. NCBI lineage: Eukaryota > Metazoa > Chordata > Lepidosauria > Squamata > Colubridae > Ptyas > Ptyas mucosa. The sequence goes on from WNWU01000057.1 coordinate 2,789,301, forward strand.
ATCCAAGCTGTTAGACTGATAAATTATGGTGTCATCTCCTCTCCTTGAAGATGGTTAAACTGCTGTAGATCCTCACTGGAAGTCCAATGGTAAAACATTCTACAGAAAGTTTGGGCAGAAATCATGATTATGACTTTACAGCAATTATTATGTAACAACTGCTTTATTTATTTATTTTTACTCCAAACTGAATTTGGTCTTCCCCACTCATAACAATGGTAGCATTTTCAGCATAAGCATATTTTAACAGACGAATATGAGCCCTTGACCACTTTGACGTACCTGCTTTCTTATTTGATGGAATCCATGACAGAAGTAAAACCTATTCTATCAAAAATTTGAGAATATTTTCAAAGTGCATACAGTATTTCTAGGATAGTTCAATCAGAAATGAATAAATGATATATTTGATAATGTCCTATCAATGGCTTCATTTCCTTTAAAATGTTATTTGAAATTAAAATTGATTAACCAAAAAATTACATTTAAGATGCACTGGACTCACCAAACATTATATTTGAAAGAATGGACATTTTTTCTTTGCTAGTGGTGTAAAAAAATTGAAAGTTCACTGACTCATACACATATCATGTGATCATCTGGTATGTCTTTCCAATACTGCTTTAATATATGTAAGCAAATTTGTGGGATAATCTTTAAAATTTAGATATGTTAATGTGATGAATTATATGCTGTACTAAGGCTTTGGAATCTGACTGTTTATTAGGAAATACAGCTGTATTAAGAAGGGGGGGATGGCTAGAAGAATTATTCTGAGAAACTGAAAAAGGCAGAAATGGCTTTGAGAAATGTGTGATTTACCTGTTTTAGAAAAGGCAATTTTTAAAATTTTATTAATCAAAGGATGATTCAATCTATATTATTGTGTAGCATTTTTGTAATATTTTATATTATTTTCTATTTATTAAATTATAATTGTGTATGATATTTTTAATAAATCACTAGGCATTGATAAATTCACATACATGTTTTTTTTTAATTTGGCTTTTTATCTTTTTCTTTTCTTCCTTTGATTTTTATTAATTTTTTTATTAGGCTTATACATAGCCTTGTTTGATTTCATTCTTTCTGGGACTACATAAATTGGAACTTAGATGAGAGCGAAACATTGTCTTCTTCTTCCTCAAAAAAATAGTCCAGTTGCCTTTTTAAAAAGCACCTTTAAGACAACTATGTCCTGGATTATTGAGAATATCCATAGACAATTAACCAGAATTTGAAGTCATAGTCCTTACAATTTGATGACTATAATGCAGAATATTTAGCTTTTAGAACTATCTGTTTAAATTTTTACACCCATTACCCCAGGGGTTAAATCCAGCAGGTTCTCTGGTAGCGGGAATTTTGAACAGTTTGGAGAACCGGTAGCGGAAATTTTGAGTAGTTCAGAGAACTGGCAAATACCACCTCTGGCTGGCCCCAGAGTTGGGTGGGAATTGAGATTTTGCAATATCCTTCCCCTAGGAGTGGGGAGGGAATGGGGATTTTGCAGTATCCTTCCCCTGGAGTGGCGTGGGAATGGAGATTTTGCAATATCCTTCCCCTGCCATGCCCACCAAGCCATGCCCACCAAGCCCCACCACGCCCACCAAGCCACACCCACAGAACCAGTAGTAAAAAAAATTGGATTTCACCACTGCATTACCCTCTATGGAACCATTTTATTCACATTATATCAGCTGTCCCACCCAGTCAGGCAGGGAAGGTATCTTGTGGACCTTGTCAGCCAAAGAATACTGACTGGCAGGGTCCAGGAAGAGAGCTTTCTCTGCTTTTGCCCCTAGCCAGTCCAACACCAGAAGTGAGGTAGGCCCTCATTCTCCCAGCCTTGAGGAAAGGTGTAAAAACATGGCTTTGTGGCCTTGCTTGGAGTGCACAGAGGAACACACAGCCCTTGGGTTAATCAGGCCTCCCCCCCCCCTTTTCCATTAATTTTAAACAATTCTTGACTCTTTAAACATTTATATATTGTTTTTATGTTTTTAATAATTTATTGCACGCCGCTCAGACTCCTACTGTGAGGGAGATTGGAAGTTCTTTAATATGATAAATAAAAATAAAATAAATAATGTCTTTAGCTTCAATGTCACCAACTTGCAGGAAGGGAAATCTATAGATGCTAAAATATACATTCTCTATGTGGATTTTTCTGTCTGATTTACTGCACTTTCTGCAACTTTATAATTATGTGTTAATTGATTTATGTGATAAAACCACTAGAAATGTACTAGTTGCTTACTACCTGCTGCCACTCAGCCTAATGCAGGACACCAGAAGGAAAACCAAACTTAATTTTAATTTATGTAAAACACAGCTATAACAAAATTCTTTGTAAGAAACTTAGCTTATTCACAAAAGTGTTGTCCCCAATTTGGGTCTGATCCTGGTGCTGAGGCCAATGAAGAACACCAGACACAAGGTGCAGGTTTTGTTTCCTTTTATTGAGGAAAAAGGGGTCCTGGCCAGAAAATGCCTAGGAACCCCAAACAATAGGATTAAAAAAGTTGTATAAAATTTCACTAAGGGGAAGGCAGGATAAGATAGGATATATAAGAAATATCATCTAATAAACATTTTAGTAATGATCTAACAATCATTCTATTGGTTTCTAGATGTCTCTATTCCTAAGCCTTGGCTAATGAATGCTCCAGAAGTTATCTAATACACATTCTATTTGCTCCAGGCTCTCCCTATTCCTAACTTGTGGTATGCAGGATGTCTAACTCTTTGTTACTGTTATCAGTTCTCTAACCACCCAGAATTGATACAAGTTTTACACATGCATATTCTCTGTGAATAAGCATTCTTTGTCCTTGCCAGACAGGCTTCACAATTACAGGTTTCCCGGTTTTCTTTCAAGTGTATGCCATAACTTTGTTTTGTTTTAGCAGATCGCTTATCAAGAGAAGATGTCAACAACTCTTTCTAAACTGAGCTACTTTTTTAATGGAAATTTTTCAAAGTTAGGTATTTTGAATACTTTCCAGATGCATCTTGAGGAATTATGCATGGATACTGAAACTGATTTCCAGTTTTAATGAAATATTGAAAACAATATATCCATGATGATGAACCTATGGCACGTGTGCCAGAAGTGGCACGCAAAGCTATCTCTCCAGGCATGTGGAGTCGTTGCCCATTGTTCTTCCGGGTTCCGGTGTGCCAGCCAGCAGGTCTTCACATGTGCAGGAGCACCAGAAACCGAAAGAGCAGCCACCCAGTGTGCATGCATGTACTGGGAAGATGATCTTCCGGTTTTCGGCAAGCACATGCGCACCAGCCACCTGGCCTTCCAGTTTTTGTCATGCATGCATGCACGAATACCAGATGATGTGCTGGAAAGCGTGAGGACCCTGAAAGGCCAGGTGGAGACGGCGCATGAATGCCAGACAGCTGGTCTTTGCATGTGCATGCGCATCAGAAACTGGATGATCATCTTCTTTTTTGGTTTCCTGCGTGCGCACGTGCACAAGTGCTCCCGTTTCAGCACTCGGTGCCAAAACACTGCAATATATATTGAAATGCAGTTATTTAAAAGGCAGATGAAATAACATTTCCTTCAGTGACAGGTAACCATTTTTTTTACAATATACTTGTAAAGTGAGTTTGCAAGTATATTGTAGTTCACTTCAAATATTTCAGGTTAAAAAACCTTAAGGCACAATGAAGACATATTTTGTGAGCGACAATCAATAACATTTCAGCTGTTTTTGTGTCAGTAGCTGCACTGACATTTTTTGACAGTGCTTCCGAGTAGACATGCAGAGCACTTCACAATGTGCCATAAGTTTATAGAAGTCTTAATTTTGTTAACATTTGGAGTGAAAACAGTTGAAGTTGTGGCTTTCCTAGCCTTTTCCCTTTACCCCTATTTAAGTACAGGGTAGGTGCTATTTTGGAATTTGTGCCTATGTCTATTTTAAGAAATGGATATTTCAGCAGAAGTTATTAAGAGAAAACAAAATGATATAAGAGTAAACAGTTTCTCTGGATCTAAGCCTTTTTATATGTTTCATTTGTCTAGAGTGAGTGTTAAGATTTCCCTTACTAGTCCAGGTCCAAAGCTCATATGGAGAAACATTATATAATGCTGGAAAAAACATCATGCTATGCTTTTCAGGATGTTTATATTTGTCAATTGTGACAAATATTTTCTTCTTACTGACGTAGATTGTACCTTCAGTTCAAAAGATGAAGGTGTTACAGAAGGTAGAGGGCAAGAATGGTGTACATTTATGATCTCCCCAAAGTAACATCCGTCAACACAGGTTGAAAGCATGTCAATACAACAGCTGAGGCTGGACAAGAACAATTCACAAAAATATTTCTTGGAACGCTGAACACCCTGATTAACTGCAACAAGTTTATACTCTAGGGAAGCAGTTTGTTTTATTAAGCCACAATAATCCAATCTGGTCTCTTGAAGTTCCTCCGGGGACAAAATATGCCCTTAAAAAAAAGTCTCACTCTTGCACCTGAGAGTATATTTGCACTACTTTTATAGGTAGCCCCTCTTTCCTAGGATTTATTTTGCTGCAGAAAATAATTGATCCACTGAACCATTTGCTTTGAGAAAAACAGTTTAAGAAAGTAATAATTGATAATGGGAAAATTGGAAAAAAGAAATGATTAACCCTTTCCCTGCCCTAGTCTAAATAATCTGTTTCTTTTCTCAGATATATTTGATTCTCCTAATTATAAGTACGTTTTGCTTTCCCTCACTCTGTATCTGGGGTCATAACTGGCTGAGGGTTGCAGTCATCTCCAGCATAAAATAGAGGAGACAATAAATGGCCCACAGTCCTCCTTTTTCAAAAAGAGGAACGTACACAGTACTACATCAGTTTTCATCAGCATTGCAGGTAGAGTCAGGTTTCACTCTAGGTTAAGCATGCCAGTTATATATTCTTTCTGGTAGAGGAACTTGATTCTGAACTATTCTGTACTTCTAAATTCTTATATTCCCTTAAAAAAAATCTGAGTTAATTCCAATGATCTGTTGAAAAATGCTTCACTTCTTTGTAATTGATTGATTATGTGCTATCAGGTTGGACTCAACTCTTAGAAATTGAACAGATTATCTCCATGAAAATCTATCCATAACCTGATACTTCAGATCTTCCAACAGTACCCCGTAGCCATTGTAGCTGAGTTCTTCTATCTTGCTGCTGACCATCCTCATCTCTTTCTATCTTTCACAAATTAGACCCTCCTACAGAGAACTAGGTCTTTGCATAAATGTTTGAAGTATTTGAGTCTAGTAATTAATATCTTGTGTGGTAATACTTTTTAATGGAATGCTTTAATAATCATTTAAGTGTTATTAAGCATGTGAACATCAGAATATTCAACATGCCACATCTTAGTTTTGTTCCCATCACTTTCATCTTCTTATCTTGATCTAGATCCCTTATTTGTTGTTATATCTTTAAAATCTTAAAATACAGTATTTATTTTCCAGTAAGTATATGAATTTCTACTTTTTATAGAAGAAGCAACATTTTTGCATCTACTTTGGATAGCAGATAGATAGGGTAGTAGATAGATTAAGAGGAACAATATGACAGAAAAGTGTCCATCAACAGGAATTATACAAAATAAAAATGAGATACAAATCTAACAAAATAAACACTGATAAAATAAGTTACATATATTAAGGATTCATCATAAATATAGGAGATAATTATGTCAGTGAATATGCATGTTTTCCAGGAATTACATTTCTTTGGATGCAGAAGTGTAGAGGAAGATTAACAAGATTTCAATGCTATTGTCAGGGCTCTGATGAATGCACTAATTAACTCATGAGCCTCGAGCCAAGTTTCAAAAGAAATCCAGTTATTTATTAGGAGCAACATGTCAGCAGCTTCCCAAATGTAGTCAACTCTGCCACACGTAATTTATGGCTCAACTATGACCCAGTTCCCCCCCACTCCACCCAGGCTGTGTCATAAATCACATTCTCCAACAAGGCACTTTCGTGGGCTGTAAAAACCCCTCCTCATAAACTGGCTCTGATCAACTGAGATCCAACCTTGGAGGAAAGTATGGATGGAATGTGCTTGTAAATGTGGCTGCTGAACTGCTTCGACAGATCTCCCCCCTTTCTGCCCATGACAACTCAAGAACAAACTAGAAATGCTTTGCGAGTTGACATTTATATAGTAAATACCTAACTGTATACCCTAGAATTAACCCTTCTATTCTCTGCAATATCTGCAAGTTTCTATGATAGGTGCTCAGAGATACTTCAGTTATGAAAATTGCTCATAGACAGTTTACAAATCATTGACTATATTTCCTCTATCATAGAAACTTTAATCACATAATCATGTTTTATTACAAACAGTACCTACAGAAAAATGTAAAGATAATCTATTTTAGTTGAATTTAGGAGCCAACTTTAAATGAATGCTATGTAGCCTAAAAGTCTATAGAGATTCTCAGTCATCCAGGTCATTGTTGTCCCAAAGGTGCTTTTTCGGGAGGCAACTGGACTTTCTTGGTTTTTCTTTGAAGACGTTCGCTTCTCATCTGAGAAATGTCTTCAGCTCTGACAGGATAGTGACAGGATATCCTTCCATTCCTCACTATCCTGTCACTATCTTTGACATAGTTACTAAATATTGGTGTATATCAAAGTTAGGAAGGTTGCTAAGGCCCATTGGTAGTATATAAATATATTTAAACAATGGGACAATTGCTTTTTTTCTGATGCAGCAGACATGAGTCTAGTAATGTGGAGTGTGATGTCTAGCACCATCATAATTAATGATGCTATAGATAAAGAAAAATGTAAAAATAAGTTTTAAAAATAATATATTTCAGAATAATATAATATATTCCTAAAATAATATATTTATAGATTTGTAAGTGACATCAAAATGTATATTTTAGTACTTTGAAGGGAAGAAGCATACTGATTTAAGCATGAATGAATTGTTTATTTAGTGCAAAGGCTATTTCTGTCTGAAAGGCACCTTCAGGAAAAATCATATTTATGGCATAATGCTTGTATGAAAAATCCAGTTTAGGCTACCTAAAAGCTTCAAATGACAAAGGCTGTGATTCATTTATTTAAATTGAGGTCAGACTTTTTTTCCTGGTATATTTTGATCTGTATTAGAAAGAATCAGAAATTAAAGACACAGAAAGTGAATCTAAAGACCTCAGAATGAAGGTGTTCTCATTTGATGAGTTGATGAATACATGCATGAATATGAAGGAGTGGTTTAATTCTGAAATAAAGGGCTAATATATATGTCAGAAAGTATGGATTGTCTTATATAGATTGTTTTGGGAGCATATGAAAGTTGGGAGACTATAATAATTGCTAATAATTGCATTCAATTCCATTTCTACTTTGAGGAAAATGTGTAATATGACTGCCACCCCTCTTCTGAGGTCCCGTAATGGCATTTTGGGTAGATGGAAACCTGTTTGCCAAGCATCCTACAGTCATGTGATCATCATTTGCAATCTTCTTTGCTGGCTTTCCCAGAAAATCACTGGGGAAGCTGACAGGGACAGTTGCAAGTTGCTGCCACATGTGAAAAGATTTTCCCTCCCTTCCATGCAGTGGGGGAAAATTTCTGTGGGAAATCAGAAAAATGAAGCTCTTCAAGATGCAAGCTTCTTTATTCCAGTCCAATGTCAGAGTGTTGCCCACCTACCGTTCTATGTGCCATAGAAGGGAATTCTGTTAAGGTGATAATTTAAGAGCTGGCCATCTGATACAATGAGGGGAATGAGTCAGCAGGGTCTTTGGCTGTTATCCCTTTAAGAGCCTGTGTAATAAGAGAAGGCCCTGCTGGAGTGTTGGTTGGTTCATCGTGTTTCTTCCCTGCTGTAATTGCTGTTTGTTTAGATACTGCTTGTAGTATGTGTATGTATAGTATTCCTATATTCCTATTGTAGATAAAAACCACTATTTGATACAAACCACTGTTGACTGTACTTGCTCCTGGGTTGATACACGTGATAGACCTGTGCACAATCTGACAGGTTATGGGTCCAGGGCATAGAGATACCCAGTAAGAGCTCTGGGTTAGAGAAAAGAAGTTGCATCCTGAAGATCTGAACTTTTTTCCGGCCTTCTACTGTTCAGAAACATTGTGTTCACCAACTTTGCAGCCAGAAAGCTAGTAAACATGATGTTCCTGAACAGTAAAAAGGCTTTTCTAGCCTTTCTTGCCTTCAGAAACATCATGAGACCTGGCACTATTCTTGCCATTGTTCTGAAGTCTAGAAAGAGCCTATCATTCAGAAACATCAAATTCATAAGATTTCCGGCTGAAAAGTTAGTAAATGCAGTGTTTCTAAAAAGTAGAAAGACTAGTGCACAGAGGGGAGTAGAACTGCTACATTAGACCAGAGAAAGTAAGTTCAAATGTTTGGATCTGAGCTTCATTTCTCTGGCACAGCATGGCAGTTCCTGTTGTGACCCAGGCCCAAGTAGGTAGTATTAGACGCAAACAGTTCCAAAACAAACAGACTTTATTAGAACAGCTGAGAATTAACTCATTCTCAGAGTAGTCCAAACTAAATTAAAACAAATTCTTCATAAGACAAATTATTCAGTCTAATCACCAACCTTGGTATAATTAGGCAAACTGCCAAAGGCCTCTCTTGGCAAAAGTTCAGAAGCAGAAGACGCCGACCAGAGATAAGTGCAGCAAAACAAGAACAAGTCTATCAATGTTGTTTTTCTGACAAAGACAAAGACCCCAAGATGTTGCTGGTCTTTTAAGCCTTATGGGAGGGGCCAATCATCTCTTGGCCCTACTCCCGAGTTGTCCTCTTTGCTCCTCCAAAAGAGGAGGAGCCTCTTTGCAGGCTCCTCCTGTTCCTCTGCCTCTCTACTGTCAACCTCTGGAGGCTCCGGAGGCCACACATCACTCCCTGATGTCCCTGGCCCCATCTCTGCCTCTGATGCAGAGCCCTCATCTGGGCCTTCCCCAGCTTCCAGGACTGGCCCCTGTTCTTCCTCAGCCTCATCTCTGTCTGACTCCACTTCCAGCTCTGCAGCTGCTGGCAGACCACAACAGTTCTCTTCCACATACTGGAAGTGGGGAAGGGGGGTGGTGGAACAGAGAAATGAAGCTTAGACCTTTGGCATCTGATTTTTGTTCCTCTGGTTCAGTGCAGGAATTCCTTTCTGTGCATGGAGGAGAGCTGCCTGCACTTTTCAGCAGGCAGCTCTTCTACTCTGCCCACTTAACAGCCTAAGTGGGAGGGCCGGGATTGTAATTGTTCAGTGAGATGGCCGTGTGGGTACCTCACTGAAATACTGGAATAATGTGTGACCAAAATGCCAGACCCAACTGTGATTGTAAATCAAGATTACCTGTACTGTGTGAGGGGGAATGGAGAGATATCGGCGTATGCACACATAAAAAATCCAAATTAAGGAAAATATAGACGTCATGGTATATATAACAAATAGTAACATGTGAATCAGAGATTGGATTAAAATCCATAGCCAATCAATAATAAGTGGATCTATCATTGAATTATGTGTAAAATTAGATAATTATTTAATTAACCATTGAAAAAATACAGTACATACAATACACAAATATACATACTTGTATATTCATATGTGCAACTGTAGAAGTAATAACTCATCTTGGAATAAAAAGAATATGCCTCTCTATTCTGTTTTGCTTAACATGTTAACAGTATGCCACTGTTATCTAGCTTGGTGTGATATGTTTTTACTAATCTTTCTCTGAAAAATTAGCAGTTGCCTATGGCCAGTGGCAGAATGCCAGATCTGACAGTAAAATCATATTGAGAGGACAAAATAACAGTTCTGATATGAATACTTCCTGATTTTAAAAATAACATTAGTGGGTGTCATATATCTATATCTTACTAGTTTCTGGCCTTTGCCTACATTGTTTATAAAATGATATTTTTATTAAAAGGGAAATATAATTCAGCATAAGCTTTGAAAACATTTCCTACAAGTAACTTGGATTTTCATGCATAACATATAATGAGTTCATCACTAAAATCTTGTTCATTTTAGCATATTTATTTTCAGAGAGATTGCTTCTTTCAGCTTGGATTGATATGTTGCTTCTGATGTTGGTATTTCTGCATAATACAGGTTAAATTGAGGTTAGAAATGGGAATGAAAACTAAAAAAAGTAGTGCTGGAGAGAAAAATTGCTAACCCCCCTTTTTTCTACTAACTTCTACCTCCACCATCCATTTTTTTAAAAAAGTTGTTTTGCTGTTTTTAATTGTTTGCTAAGATAGGTAAACATATAAATATGATAAATAAATGAATAAAACATTACATATCTTTTCAATTGCTACTTGAAATAATTACTGAGGATCAGGGTATTTCATGAGTAAGGTACACGGTATATAATATGCTTCAATATGAAATCTCTGTGTAAGAATTGATCAGATTTTGTTCCTACTTACTTTAAAGGCCTTTGCATTAAAACATGAAGATGGCTGTGTGTGTAGAACGAGATGGGAAATGTTAGAAATAATTGGAAAATTCTATTCAGAGCTATACAAAGATCAAGATCACTCAAAACTAACAATACCCACAAAAGAGGAAATGCTAGATATTCTAGTGGAGGAAGTATCAAGTGCCATAAAATCAATGAAAATGGCAAAGCTTCGGGAAACAACTGTGTTACAGTAGAAATGATGAAAGCTGATGCTCACAGTTTACACAAGATACTAGCAAAACTATACTTGAGATGCCTCAGAGAAGAAAAAAAATACATGTATGGAAAAACGCTTAAGTGATTCTTATACACAAGAAAGGGGCACAAGATGATTTAAAGAACTATCACCCAATAAGCCTTTCAGTCATCTAAAAGGTTTTCAAGGTAATAGCAAAAAGAATATTGAGAACATTAAATGATGCACAGCTAAACAAGTAGGCAGGGTTCAGAAGTGGCTACATCACAATGGATCACATCCAGATTGTTCAGCAAGTCAATGAAAGGCACAAGTATAACATGCCTCTGTGTATGACTCTCATTGACTATGAAAAGGTGTTTGACTCAATATTCCAGCAAGCAATAATTAAGGCATTGCTCAACCAAGGCATAGACATAAGTTTACATAAACTTATTACAATCAATATATGAAGAAACAATGGCAACAATTTGCCTTTTGCGCAAATTTTTTGTAGCACCTTATCACGGCGCCGTTCTGCCTTAGAAGATGTAGCATGACCAGACGCTCTGTGACTGGGACGCGCAGGAACCACAGATGGCAATTTGGCAGAATCAATGGTCAAAGCAGAGTGAGCCTCTCGAGTAGAACTGGAAGCCCTCCGTCCATGCTTGGATTTTTGCAGGCTTTTGGGCATGATTGAAAAGCAGGTAAGCCGTAGAAACTAGTTGACAGGTCCACAATAAAGGGAGCGTGAAGCTCCACCCAGGGAAGGCTAGGAGAGGCCAACAGGGAGAGACAGTAAAACTCAATCCCTGAATAAAGAGGCGCTCCGAATTTTCGGGCAATCCTCACACAACAACGCTGCGGGAGCGCAAAGCTCCACCAGGCTCAATGGCTCAAGGAGGCGTGGCCCCAAGTCTCTGGCAAACGGGAGCGCTAGACTCCACAGAAAAATCTCCGGCAGCCCAAAGGCGCGAAATTAGCTGCAACGGCCAACTTGCAGCAGAAGGCGGGGCCAATCCACATCAGGCACGGGAGCGCGAGGCTCCACTAATGGCCGCCACTCGCAATAAGCCCAGCGTTAGATTGAAGGGGGAGGTGAGCAAAACTCCCCAGAGGCAGGCGACGTTGCGTACAGGCCACCGATGATGAGAGGGTCGCGCCAATCAAACCCCCTGCCGCTTCGGCTCCGGAGAAATCAGCTGTTCGTCGGAACGGCAAAAAAAACAGTAGCGGCAAAAACGGCTGTAGGAAAAAAGCCGCACGAAGACAGCAGGTGCAACGTGGGCGGTGACAGCCGCACGGAGAGCGCGAAGCTCCACAGTTCCCGAAACAAGCCAAACGCAGTTCTAGAAGCCGAAACTGGCGTGAAGGGGAGCGCGAAGTTCGGCAGCCTTTAAACTGTGAAATAAAAAACAAACAGGGAAGAAACCAAGGGGGAATTCCCCTCAGAAGCGGAGAGACCGCCCCTGAGGCCAAGTCTTACAGTTTAAGTCCACAATCTACAATCAACGTCCAAGAAACTGTCCAAGTCAAAACCATGAAATCCAAAAAATAGGGAAAGAGAAATTTGAGCTGAAGGCTATAATAGAGAGAGAGAAATCCAGCAAAAGGGCCAGAGAGACAGTCCCACACGCCTGTCCAGACTGAAGGACTGAGTCAAAAGCTGGATCTGCCCGGCAACATAGGCGGGACTTAAGATCTATGACAGACTCAGTCCTTCAATCTGATTGGGCTGGGACAACCCATGCTGGCTGCTGTCTCCACTCAACGAGAAGGTGCGTCTCAGGTAGGACCAACGCCCCTTCCAGCAAGCAATAATTAAGGCATTGCTCAACCAAGGCATAGACATAAGTTTACATAAACTTATTACAATCAATATATGAAGAAACAATGGCAACAATTTGCCTTAGTGATCTGAAAGTGGAAATCAACATAGAACAAAGTGTACGACAAGGCAATACAATATCTCCTATCATTTTTTCAGCCTGCCTTGAAGAAGTATTTTGCAAACCAAACTGGGCAAAAGATGCAATAAAAATCAATGTCACCTATTTAAATCAGTTAAGATTTGCAGATGATGTTGTTCTCTTCTCATAAGACCCAGAAGAGCTACAAAGACACATATAAGAGCTGCACAAAGCAGGAGAACCATATGGTTAAAAGTCTGTATACAAAGTTAATTTAAAAACATCTTGAAGGCATTTGCACAATATATAATAGGGGATCTGCCCAAAATATATTTCAGCATTTCACTCTTTGAGCTCCTGGCTTGAGTTTATTAACAATCTCCATTCCCTCAGGGCTTCTGCCTGAGGTGATATCTAAGAAGATTCTGTGTTGGGCTTTAGGTCTAAATTAAGGCTGTGCCCATTAATAGTTCATTATCAGAGAGCTCCTCTGAAGGCCTTTCTAGCCTTCCTTATCCTGTAAAGGTAACATGTAGGCAGTGGTGGGATTCAAGTAATTTAACAACCGGTTCTCTGCCCTAATGATGTCTTCCAACAACCAGTTTGCCAAATTGCTCAGAAAGTTAACAACTAGTTCTCCCGAAGTGGTGCGAACTGGCTGAATCCCACCACTGCATGTAGGACTTGTTATGCAACAACAAGTCAACAACAAGATTGCTGATGAGTTGTCTTTTTGAAAATGATCTGACATTTTGGTGCTAAATCCAGGTTTAAATCCTTTCTGTTTGGAACCTTCAGGAAAAATGAGAATATTTCATATAATAAAAATGTACTGATTGGTTTTTCAAATCCTACCATTAATCTTGCATTTTTGCAAGCAAAAAAATGGTTTGTACCAGACTTCCAATGATTCTACTTCCATCTGTTGGTTGAAAAAGTGAAAAGAAATCATGCAACTTCATTTATTTACATTTTTATACTGTCACTCAGAAGAGTCTGAGAAAAACATCCCACTTCTTTATCAATCCCTATACGTAAAACCAAGTTTTTAAAAAACAAGATAAATTTAAAAAGTCACACAATGATCACCACATGTCAAATAGCCATTGAAATGCCAAGATGAAAAAAGCCAAATAAGCCTTGGAGCAGGCATACGATGGAGGCTGCCACACAGAGGACCTCTGTTTTGGTTATGCCTCTCTCACAAAGGCAGTACCTGAGTTGACCCCTTTTTAAGATCTATACAGAACAAGCAAAATTGTATTGGGTCAAATATAACAAACCCCTAACACAGACTTAACCAGCTACAGAACTATAAGAAGCTCAGTTCATTTCATTGCACTTCTTTTGGATTCTGAAAAGGGTTAGATTGGTACACAGGATTGATTCTAATGACTGAGTACATAAATTATACTGTTTGGCTAGATGACTAATTAAAACTAGGTGTAGGAGTTATCTTTTGCAATTCTGAAATGATTTACATTGGCTACATTGTAATTACAATTCAGTGTGTTGGTTTTAAGTTTTAAAGCCCTAATTAGTTTGGAACTTAAGAATATTTCTTCTCTCATAAAGCTGAGAGTTGCACATCCTCGAAGGCCCTTTTCTGAGTCTCTCATGAAGGTGAGGCAGGTGGTTCTTCAGATTTGTCTGTCTAAGTTTACAATACTCTCACTGGAGAGATCTATTAGCATTGGATCTGTTTTCTTTAAGGAATTATTTGAAAGCTGTTTACTTTTCCAAATCTTTCTAGGCTTTAATTTTATGATTTATTGTAAGTCACTCTGAAATTCCTAGGGGCTGAAGGTCATGGAAATGCTCCAAACAAGATTTGAAATGAATATGTAATTTCTGTAAATGTAATTTTATATATGGATTATCTTAAACATTCTTGATTTTTTTCTATTTAAAAAAAGTTTTTCCATTGTATTAGACTTTTACATCTACAGTATATTCTTCCATAGTGCTTTAAAATGATATGCACAGTATATTACTGCGTCTTACAACTATAAAATAAAAATGACCTTTCAGTGTCACAGTACTTTATTTGACAGAACTTTATTTTAAAAATTATCTAGTTAACTTTAAGCTACTTTAAATAAATAAAAACAAAGTAACCTTATTAGGCATGTTCCATATCAAGGGAAGAAATTAAAAATCTTGATTTTATTGGTAAAGAGTTAAAAACATATATTTATTATGTTATATAAATATTATATAATTATAACATATATTATAATTATTTCCCCATTATTTATTTATTTAAATTATATGCTATTGAAATGTATGATTCATAGCAGTTTATATTCTTGGAAACAATCAAGAGCATGGTCCCAAACCAGAAATCAACATAACACAAAAAATAATAATCCATATATGTAACAACCCAATATTGGGCAACTTCAGCTTTCTAAATTCCAGCCAAATTCTGTTTTACTGACAGAGTAAGTAAGAATGGGTATTAACCTAACCAGTGTGTGAATCCATTCCACAAGCTGGGTGCATCCTAGAAAAGGGCTATTCCCAGGCTCCTATTATGCTCACCTGTCATTAGTTAGGTGTCAACATTCTCAATCAGGATAATGTACAGGTTAGTTATAATATGTCAGAAGTCTCATGAAAAGCCCTTCTTCATTATCTCCCCCTTTAAGTGAATGCAATGTGAATTTGGAGAAATTTGTTTTAAGATTACAGTATATAGTGGAAGGTTAGCTGCAAACATGTTCAATAATTCTGGTATGCACCAATTTGTCTGTCTGCCCCATTTATAGAACCAATGCAGAGTTTTTCTTGTCAGAGAAATTTTTACAGTATATGTAAAAAGGGGACAGAGCTTCAGTCACATGACCAAAGCCACCATCTTGAATTTTTTGGCATTCCTTTCCTGCCAATTCCTTGAAAACAAGAAAATGATATTTTGAAGGCTAAAATGGGAATTTATAGCACTTTATTTCCTTGCTTGAGCGTAAATAGCAGTTCCTTTATATGCGATATTGCTGTATCATCTTTCAGTTTCTTTGAAAAGCAGTAGATTCCTTTCTCTTAATATTATTTTGACTCCTTAATGTTTTGTATGAACCCATCTCCCTTTTTATATTGTTTTAGGCAATATAAAGAGAACTTGAATTTATAAATAATGAACGTTTTATGAACATTTTCATGACAATCCAAGGCAAAGGAATTATACTGTATGTGAATATGAAATTGTGCATTGAAATTATAGGCTTTTGATATAAACTTAATAGAGAAATTAGTTTACGATTTGGTTCATTCAGCAATGATCAGTTTTTAATCTGCTCAAAGTAATCTGCATATGGACTACAGTAGTTTTCCTGTACATTTTTGTTAACATTGTTAAAGAATGAGAGATTATAGCATAACATTAATTGCTTAAGGAGATGGGTAAGATAATAGAATTTCTCTGTGTTACTTTGATTCTTGAATAATTTTAAATGTTTTAGAAACCGGGGTTTTCCACATACCCAATTCTTTAAGACATTTAGATTATAGGTTATTATAATGGTTTGACAGGGGTGTCAAACTTGATTTCATTGATGGCCGCATCAGGGTTGTGTTTGACCTCGGGGGGGCAGGGTGTGTGGCAAGGATAGGGTGGGTGTGGCCGTCAGCTAGTGAAAACTGAGCACCGGGGGACCATGTGTGGTCTTCCGGGCCCCATTTTTGGCTGAGATGGTCTCTGCCGCCCTCTGACAGTGAAAATGTTTGGCAGGGCACAGGCACAAAGCTTGGGGCTGCACAGGGCCCGGGAGGGCCTCCATTTTTGCTGGTACAGGGCTGCAGGAGGCCATCACAGCTGAAAACAGAGCCTGGGAGGGCAGCACATGGCCCTCTCAAACTCCATTTTCACTGACTGAGGCACTGCAGGCCAGTCCTTTGCTGTTTCCAGGGTGATCCCGGGGGCAGATCTAAGCACCTGGCCCACGGGCCTAGACACCCCTGGTATATGCAAACTCCAAAAATGAAAGTATAATTAATAACAAATAATTTATTAACTAATATTTATTAACTTATTTGATTTTTATAGCTGCCCATCACATGTTTGAAATCTCTATTTTGATTTCAACACAACATAAACAATATAAAACATGTAATGTATGTTACATGTCATAGCAATTGAGGTATACCAACATGCCACACATGAATAATTTCACAGGCTTCAATTAACTGTCAGAACTCATGTTTGGGAACACAAACTGTAGCTTCCAGATGCTCTTCATTGGCAGCCACCTGGTTTAAGAAAAATCAAATAAATTTACAATGCACTACAATGGGGAATGTAGCAGAAAAAAATATTTAAAACAAATGTACAAAGCAATCCAATAGGAAGCAGTAATGATTTCTGACAATTCGTTATTCATTAAATGAAAATTTGCTAATTAAATGAGGAAAAAAGGCAAGGAGTTTACACAATTGCACATTTATTTCAGTGAGAAAATGGTTCACGGTAACACATTTAATTCAATGAATGGCTTGACATATAGAGACAATACAAAGAATACAACTGATTCAATAAGAATAACATCATAGAACTAAGAAAAATTAGAAAAATTGAAAGGAAATTATTTTTCCTGTGTAGCCCACACACAGAGTCTTTGCAGTTTGGTTTTAGATGAATTTTCCAACAGTTGGAAAAGAAAGAAGATAGGGAATCTATCAATAACTGTTGTGCTAATGCTCTTTGACTGGATTTGTTCAGTGTGTTTCATGGCTTCTGGATGTCTAGATTCTCCTACAACTGAGAACTCAGGCAAGTTGAAAGGATGAGTATTGGTATACATAGCCTTTGTCTAATTTTACACCAGGTATTCTGGTGAAACTGCCTGCCTTTTCAAGGCTATGAAACTCAGCTCAGCAGGAGGACTTCATGCTTCTAAAAACTAAGAAGAGTACCAAGGATAAGCTTCATTCAACTTTTGTAAGGGCCATCAACCTCCCTGATGATGTGCTGCAAATCCAGCTTAATAGCGGATCTCGACAGGCCTTATTTTGATGGCTATGCTGATTGGGATTAGGTCCAATCTAGAAGGTGGGCACTCTGGCCCCTGTTGACTCAAATAGGTTCCCCTCTTGGAAAAATAAAAAGTTGGCAAGTGAGGGGTGGGCTGGCTGTTTTGTGAGTGGCTACAGTTATGGATTTTTTAGAAAGGAGAATAAATCCAATAAAAGTGAAAGAGAGGTGAAATTTTCCTTGTGTGGGATATACAAGTTTGAATTTTATTCTCTGCTAGCACATCAAAGAAAACAATTAAAACATTCTGTTTTAATATTAATATAGCACATTCACCCATGGAGCACCATTAAGCAAGGAATGCATAATGCTTTTTGATGCTACAACTAACCACAATGATCCCGAGGCAAAGAAGTGAATAAAAAGAGATGAGATTAAATCAGCCAAACAAAGAGAAGTTGAAACAAGGCTACTAAGGTTCAATAAATGGAACAAATAAAACACCCAGCTTCTCTGCTCAGTGATGTAGATTAGAGGAAACACAAAATGTTCAGCCTCAAGATTACCTTGATACGGAGGATTTTAAAGATTAATATACAATTGAAGTCAGAATTTTTCCTTTTAGATTAATGGATAAATAGTTAGAAAAAAGTTAAGAAAGATTATTTCAAAATATGATTACGGTGGCAAGATTATTACATGCACAGCGATGGAAAGATTCGACACTACCCACTATGGAGGAATGGTTGATGAAATTGACAGATCTTGCTGAGATGGATAAATTAACTAACACTATCTACATTTATTGGTGATGAAAAAGTTTTATGGACTTTTTGGATAAAAATGAAAAAAAAGTGGTTTATGGCTTTGATGATTAGATAGGACAGATTATAGAAAGAAAATTACTATATTATGATGAAACTTTAGAGAAAGATGTTAAAATATAATTCTACTTATAACTTTAGTGAAGAATATTGGAAGCCACTTAATAACTTTTTTCTTTTCTATTTTTTTCTTTAATTTCTTTTTTGTTGCACTTTTTAATTTCTCTTGATTTCTTTCTTTTTCTCTTTACTTCCTTACTTTATATTTGTTTATAATAGTTTTATTGTTTTTTTAAAAAAGTTTCAATAATGAGAGAGAGAGAGAGATGGATAGATATACAGTATAGATTTGGGTCCAAATATTTGTCTCATTTAGTGATGTAAGATTGGGTGCTATATTATATAATTAATTACACACTATAGTTTAGCACCTTTTCTATTTTTTTCTGTATAATCCTCAGTGAGCTAAGCTCAGGATTTCCATTCATTTTGGTTGGGTTCAGTGGTCGCTAGATAGTGATCTTAATAAAGAAAATAAAATTTACATCACTGGTTCTCATTTTAGTGGCTTTTTCCTACAAACTTTTCATTTGATAAGAAATTTCTATCTAAAATGAAGAATTACGAATCTAGATCTACTGGGGAAAATGGTGTGTGTGGGGGGAAGGGATAGGGGTCCTGTCTATTAAAAGAGACCCCAAAAGAGATCCAAATATTGTAGTGGAAGGGAAGGGAAGATTGAATCAATGCAATGCAATGCATAATGCAATATTTGGATTGCATTAGTGACTTTCCTCCCAAACTAAACAAAGGGGTTGCAAAAAGATTTATAGTCCTAAAAGGGTTTTTGTTGTTGTTGTTGTTGCAGATCTCTTGATTACCGGAAGAGGTTTTAAAGAAAAACAGATGAATCATTGAAAAGCATAATGCCTATTGCTCTGATTAACAAAATTGCTTAGAAAGAGTTGACAGGTAGTTCTCAACGTATGACCACAATTGGTACTGGAATTTCAGCTGTTAAATTGTTAAGATTGTAAATTGAATCAGACCTGATTTTATGATAATTTTTATGGTGATTGTCAGACAGATTACAATAATTGTTTTGTGAATCATGCTAAATGTTAAATGAACCTAGTTTCCACTATGGATGCTTTTTGCTGGGTTTTGCCAGAAATTAGCAAAAAAAGGTTGCAAATTGCAATCCCATGACTGCAGCAGTCTGCAACTGGTTGTAAATGCAGGCCAATTCAAAATGCCTGAATTGCAATCACATGACTACGATGTGGCACAATGGTTGTAAGTGTAAGTACAGGTCATAAGTCACTTTTCCCAAGGCTATCATAGTTTTGAACCCTTGTTAAACAAAAGGATATAAGACAAGGACTACCTATATGGCTTTCACAACATTTATGTATACAGATAACCTTTTGCTAAAATCAGTGATGCAAATGAGAACAGTTGAGAAAGTCTGTGCAATCTTAGTTTTGAAAATGTCATTCTTGATTCCTTTTGAATATTTTTATTCCCCCATTGCTACTGGAATTGCTGTAACAGAAGGACGTGGAAGGAAATATCAAAAACAACCTACCAATCTTTAATCTATATCCAGCTAGACATCCTGTGAGATTCTTTCTAGTGCATAATAGTATCTGTTTTGATTGGGGTGGAAATTCCCTTCAGTTGATATTATTGATCTGTTGGCTTGACCATGAAAATTACTTTTGAGCAAACCCTGAGCCAAATTGGGGGTACAGTTTGCAGTGGGAGGAGGAGAGAGAGAAGTCATGCAATGAAACATTAAGTTGCACGATGACCACTTATTCTTAAATTGGAATTTTAAAATAGATCCAAGTCCAAATAATTGAATTACCAATTTGCATGCCAGCAGTGGATTTGGATTTACATTGCTTGAATAATATTTTCTATGGAGAGTAGCATACTTGTTTTTAAAAGGAGGGAAATTTAATAGATAGTTTGTAGTACAGTATGGGATATGCCTTTCAAAGAAAGAATCACACACTTCACTAGACATGTTGAAGGCTTTTGGCATAAGAAAATATATTCTTTGGATCTCTACCAGTAGATTAATCAGATGGCAGATTTGTTCTTAGGTTTAGGTCAGATTTTTTTTTTTTTGCCAGAGGGAATCATTCATTTATTAAAAATGAATGTCTTAATTATGTACATCAGGATTTTAAAAATTTGGAGTTACAAGAGACAAAAGAGGAAAGGGAAACAGAAAAAAAAATACTAGAAGATACTAAATTCAGTTACATTTGAGCAGAACACAGACTGGCAGGCACACACAGACAGAACAGTCATCATAACTCAAATTATGTTCAATAAATCAAAACAACATTTTATTCTGCATTTATCTTTTATTGCTCCGTATATTGCTATTTAATCCCCTGATCTCCAGCCCAGGTTTGGTGAAGGTTTTTTTCCTAACTAATGTGTAGCTTGCCCAGTGGTGCAATCCAATTTTTTTTACTACCGGTTCTGTGGGCGTGGCTTGGTGGGCATGGCAGGGAAAGGATACTGCAAAATCTCCATTCCCACCCCACTCCAGGGGGAAGGATATTGCAAAATCTCCATTCTCACCCCACTCTGGGGCCAGCCAGAAGTGGTATTTGCCGGTTCTCCGAACTACTCAAAATTTCCACTACTGGTTCTCCGAACTGATCAAAATTTCTGCTCCAGAACCTGTCAGAACCTGCTGGATTTCACCCCTGAGCTTGCCCCAGAGAAATGGTGTGATGAGAAGGACAAAAAATTAAAAATAAGATAAAATTGCTCCATTTCCTTTTTTAAAGCTCAGTTAAATTGGAAACCTCTATCCACATAGGTTTTTAGGCTTTGATCATTTCTACCCAGTACCTTGACTGATTGGTTGCATTTGATTAACAGGTCAGATTTAGATTTTTCTATAACTTCTTTGTACCTGAACTGTTTTGGGATGGATTTTTTTTCCAATTCACTACAACTATGAAAAGCTATTTGCAATATAATCTTCAGTGTACCCAGAATTCCCCAAAACCTGAAATGAAACCCATTGTTAGATTGCAGGGGTTAAATAGGGGATTAAATTATAGTTTGAAATTTTAAATAGAATCATAATTCACTATTCTTGATAGTGAATAATCAGTTTTGAATGACACTAATTTAATGCATATTGCTAACCAGGACACTACCATATAAAAGTGTGTATGCAAGTGCCCTGGGGATATATGCAGTCAGTGGTGGGATTCAGCCAGTTCGCATCACTTCGGGAGAACCAGTTGTTAACTTTCTGAGCAGTTTGGTGAATTGTTTGTTGGAAGAAATCATTAGGGCAGAGAAACGGTTGTTAAATTATTTGAATCCCACCACTGTATGCAGCCCCTATCCTCCTTATATTTTGAAAACAAGTGAAGAGTGTTCTATAGCAGTGTCCCCAGATTAACTGAGGTTCCATGATAATTTTCTTAATTTTTGCTTAGGAAAAAAATGAAAAGTATAAATGTTAGTATGCATCTTTGCAGGACAATTTCTTCCATTCCTCCCACAAAACACCAATTATAGGACCTTCCTAGCTATCAGTCCCCGCCAAAGTATCTCAAATTGCTTCTCAGTCTGAGAATGTCCTTTATATCTACTGCTAGCCATATTCCAATTTATCACCTGCTATAACTGCCTGTTCATTACCTCTGGTTTAATAGCTTCTGTCTCCATCAAGTTTGATTTAATGGCAGCTATCTCTTGGCCTCGGCTCCATTCATGTTCAGCAGCAGTCCCCTCACAGTAGCAATTGCTAAGTTTGGCTCAGGAGTCTTGGATGAGACACTTTGTCAAAGCCCATCTTTTAGAAGCCCAAGTAAACAATGTCTAGTGGATCATCTCTGCCAGGGTGCTTGTTTATCTCAGGCTTATATTTTCAGAAGCATCTGTTAATTCTTCAGCAAGATTTATCCTTCTGTGTGCTTGACAACTTTATCTTTAATAATGCTTTCTCCATTGAACAGATGTTGAACTGGTTAGCTTGCAATTTTCTCAGCCTTCATCCCACAGTTCTCTTTTTAAAAATTGGCATTACTTTTCCATGTTTGCATACTGTGATACAGTTGCTAATCTTAGAGGCAGTTCAGATACGTCAGTTTTCTAAGAGTTGGTTTTGGGTCCCTGGATTGAATTCAGAATTAGGCAGACTTGTAATAAACAGCTGAAATCAATGGGATAAGTTAGCCATGACTAAATTAAATAAGTTTGCTTTTAACCAAGTCTAGATTCAGCCCAATTTCATTCAGCCCATACCAACATTGGTTACTATTTATTTAATGTAGCTCAAATTAAAGCCAGCTGCGACTAGTACAATAAAATCCACAGAGACACTTGTACCTTTATCTATGTCAAATTAACCTATCTCTCAGATGTATGAAGGAAAAGAAGTATACCCTCTTTGTTGCTGTCAACACACTGATAAAAAAATTGTATGTATAATTATTTGGAAATTGTTACAAAAATGGTTTTTCTCAGGTTATGAGCCATTACTATTTGCCTAAAGTTTATACATTAGTATAACAAAATCAAACTCCAATATTAGTGTTTATAGCACTAGATTCTAAACAGCTATATTAGGCATGCCTAGAAGAAATATTAACATTTTAAATGTTTCAACTGCAGGGTACAATATTACATAAAATCTGTTGTGGGGTTGTTGTTGTTTTTTGTATTCCTCTGTGTTCCAAAGTTAGTTTGAAATATGGCCTAACTGCCTAATACATACAGATACACATCCAAAGACCTGTTTGGACATGCAGAGCTAATTTGCACAGTCCTTTTGAAATTTTTCCTATAAGACGACTTGTTGTGAATGAATTGTTTTACGAATGTCTATAGTGTTAGTATCATGGGGTGATCTAATCAGGTTTTAAATCTATTCATCCTCTGATATGATTTTGCACTTTCTATAGTCATATTTAATTAGGAATACTGTAGGTACCATCAATCTCCATAGAAACGGCAGAGTTACTAATCCTTCAAAAACACATTTTAAAATTCTAATTTCCTTCTCGAAAAATCAAAATCAAAGCAACATGTTGTTCTTTCTATTTTCTCATACTTTTGGACTATGATCTTTAGTTGGGACTAAAGCAAATTTGTTACACTATGACTATGGTACTAATTAAACATGGAGTTTCTGAGTATATGCAGGAAAAGGAAATTACTTCAGCCCAATTCACATAGCTTTCAGCACACATTTTGGGGCTTTCATTTCTTCAATTACTCTTGATTAATATAAAAACTTTGAGCCAATGCTGAGAAAGGAATGTGCAGGAATCCTGATAAGTGACACAAGCTTAATACTTTTATACTTCAATGGGTGAGGACTCTGCTGAATCCTGGTGATGCAGTGGATGTAATGTAGTATTGCAGACCAACTCTGCCCACAGTCTGGAGTTTGATCCTGACGGGACTCAAGGTTGATTCAGCTTTCCATCTTTCCAAGGTTGTTAATATTAGGACCCAGATTGTTTGGGGCAATATGCTGACATTGTAAACTGCCCAGAGAGTGCAGTAAAGCACTATGGGACAATATATAAGTGTAAGTGGTATTGCTATTGCTAAACTACATATCCTGTTTGAATAGGAAAGTACAGTATTCTACCTACCCAGGCACTGCTCTCTGCCAAGTTAAGTTGCATTAATGGTTCTTTGCCAAGCCATTAATTAATGGCTGCCAATAGTACAGAAATAATTTATCAGCTGATCAACTGGTGACTTAACATAGTGATGCATGAATAATTTGGGGTATTAGTCCAGGAGAACCACCAACCTGTAGAACTGTTCATTTAAGAAGAGTGGAGCTCCACTTAGAGTCAATTCCAGTTTTGGGATATGGTTTCATAATGATATTAAAAATGAGAGGGAGAAAGCTGAACCCTGTGCCACACCAGACCAAAGATGTCAAATCTCAACTGCTCTTCCCACATGCCTAATGATTCATACCATCTGCTCAAGTAAGAGGAGAATCATCATGACATGGAATCATCTAATCCCATTCCTCACACAGCCAATTCATCAGGATACCATGGTCAATTATCAGAATACCCTATTTTAACAAATTAATTTGTGGGATTAAAACAAAATCTTAAATATGTATTTTTAAATCATAACATCCATTTCATTTAGCAAAATATTATTTATTTATTTATTGGATTTCTATACCACCCTTCTCCCGAAGGACTCAGGGCAGTGAACAGATTAAGTTTTCATATACATATTATATATATATATATATATATATATATATATATATATATATATATATTATAAACAGTAAATAATAAATTGAGTCAACTTGGTGTATCTGCTAAGACCTTGGCATAGAATTAGGTGTTTATGCTAGCCCTGCTTGTTGAAACAGAAAGGTCTTCAGGGCACGTCGGAAAGTGCAAAGATCTGGGATTATTCATATTCCAGGGGGTATTTTGTTCCAAAGAGTAGGTGCCCCCACAGAGAAGACTCTCTCCCTTGGAACTACTAGACGACATTGTTTTAATGATGGTACTATGAGTAGGCCTACTCTGTGAGAGCATATTGGTTGGTGGGAGGTTATTGGTTGCAGTAGGTGGTCTCGTAAGTACTCAGGTCCTAAGCCATGGAGCACTTTAAAGGTAAGAACCAACACCTTGAAGCGCACTCAGAAGGCCACCGGAAGCCAGTGCAGCTCGCGTAGAAGAGGTGTTACATGTGAGCACCATGTTACTCCCATAATTACTCGCGCGGCTGCATTCTGGACCAGTTGGAGCTTCCAGGTGCACTTCAAGGGGAGCCCCATGTAGAGAGCACTGCAGTAGTCAAGTCGGGAAATGACAAGAGCTTGAGTGACTGTGCGTAAGAAATCCCAGTCTAGAAAGGGACATTATCATTAGTATGGGTTTTCTTTTTAAAAAAATTGCAGTACAAACAGTCCCTTTGTTAAGAATGAAATCCATTCCTAAGTCTGTCTTTAAGTCAAATATGTATGTAAACTGCAATTTATTTACCATCAATTAGTCAAATATTTGTGTGATCAGGTGAGAAAGAAAAACAGGCCTTCTCCACCCCACTCCACAGGCCCTCCGGAGGCAGGAAACAGCCTGTTTCCCTACTTCTGGTGGGCCCAGAAGACTCAAAAATCAGTTGTCTGGTGCACGCATGCGCGCCAGAGCTGAGCTGGCATGCCCACTGATATGGCTACACGTGCCACCTGTGGCACCTGTGCCATAGGTTCACCATCACGGCTCTAGGTGATATTTCATGATTGGACTAGTTCTTCAGCTTCGATTCTTTCATTCTGTTCTAGCTTGCTTGCATCTGATCTTGACAGAGGGCTTTGTTCTTTTTGAGGAAAAGGCAGAGTGCCTGGTTTGGGAATCAATATCATTCAATAGCTATGATGGCTTTCTGCACTACTGACTCCCCCTGATTTGCTTCTATAGTCTGACCTACTTGTGGGCAAGTGTTTTATTTTTTATTTATTTATTTATTTATTTTGCCATGTGTAGACCTTTGTGGTTCTTTCACTTCTGCTTCTGTGAATACTTTATTTGTAGTATAAGTTGATGTTGATCTGCTAGCTTCTCTTCTGTTACTTCTGATTCTGGATGTTGTTCTTTCCAGAACTGGTGCATTCTTTTCAGATTCTTTTCATTTTCTTCTCACTGGACTTGATTTGTAATAACATCATTCTTTCTTTCTTTTTCTTTTCTTTTTGTTTCTATCTTTGTATATTTGGGATGGATAAACACTTCTTCACATAATTCTGCTGTTGCTAGTCCTGGTTGCTGAGCCAACACTCCTGAATCCTGTAATCCATTTATTACTAGATGTCCTGGAACTCCAAAACCGAGTGCAGTCTTTGTTGGCCAGTGTGATGTTGATTCAGTATGGATTTCTATAAATTATAGCTCATCATATTATTTATGGGAGGGATTATCTCATCCAGGCAGTGATGTTGACAGACTCTACTTATCAAGGAAAATAGGTCAGCATGGAATGTTGCAAGTATATCAGACAGTTAAAGAAAAAAGGGCATTGGAAGAATATCTGAAGGACAGTGAAAAAGATGTATTGAAGCTAGTATATCATGAAGGCTTATGAGCTATGCCAGAGGTTCAGGTATATTGGACAAGGTCTCATCAGAGCAGCCAGTCAAAGAGTGTCTCTCCCATTCAGCCATAACAATAAAAATGTACATACTACTTTGTACATACTACTTTGTATATTAGGAGTTGTAAACCTAATCTTGTGTAGTTTCTTCTCCGGTAATAACACACTACTAACCAGAGCATACAAAACATTTGCTAGACCAATTCTCGAATACAGCTCATCTGTCTGGAACCTGCACTGCATATTGGACACTAATACAATTGAACATGTCCAGAAATATTTCACAAGAAGAGTCCTCCACTCCTCTGCTCTCAACAAAATACCTTATACTACCAGACTTGAAATTCTGGGCCTAGAAAATTTAGAACTACGCCACCTTCAGTATGACCTAAGCATAGCTCATAAAATTATCTGCTACAATGTCCTACCTGTCAGTGACTACTTCAGTTTCAACCACAACAATACACGAGCACACAACAGACACAAACTTAAAGGGAACCGCTCCAAACTTGATTGCAGAAAATATGACTTCAGCAACAGAGTGGTCAATGCCTGGAATACACTACCTGACACTGTGGTTTCATCCCAACCCCCCCAAAATTTTAACCTAAGACTGTCTACTGATGACCTCACCCCATTTCTAAGAGGTCTGTAAGGGGTGTGCATAAGAGCACCAGCGTGCCTACTGTCCCTGTCCTAATGTTTCCTCTTATTTGTATCTATTTTATGTATTCAATTCATGCTTATATATATATTACCTAATATGTTCTTGACAAATAAATAAACTAAATAAATAAAAATACTTTGTGACATTCATGAAAACATTGGACAGCTTCAGTGATTTGTTGGCTCAAGGAAGGAGAACACCATCTGCTCATTTTAGTTATAGGCAGTACATTATAAATGTGCATTGTCCATAAGTCAGACATTTATAACCAGGGATTGCCTGGACAATGCATACTTATAATGTACTGCTTATAACTAAAATGGGCAGATAGTGTTCTCCTTCATTGAACTGACAAACCACTTGTTTTGGAGGGAGTTTTTTGATGATGCAATTATGCAAGATGAGCATCAATACAAATCAAATAAATAAATGTTTGTATAAACATAGTGTAAAATGATGGTGTGAACATTAACAAAAACATTAAACATTATTAGAGTGTCCCAAAGTTGTCTTATTTTGACTTCATAATATGTAATAGAAGGAGATGTTAAAGTAACATTGAACAATATACCCAAAATTTGTAATTTTGTGGCACCGTATTACAATGGTTCTCCTCCTTTCTCTCTGACCGGTCGCAGACAGTGTTGACAGGGGGACAGAGATCAACCCAGAGGCCCCTTGTATGTGGGGTGCCACAAGGGTCGGTTCTCTCACCCCTCCTGTTCAACATTTATGTGAAGCCACTGGGTGAGATCATCCGTGGTTTTGGGGTGAAGTACCACCAGTACGCTGATGACACCCAGCTGTACATCTCCACCCCGAACCATCCCAGTGATGCCCTTGAAGTGATGTCCCGGTGCTTGGAGGCTGTACGGATCTGGATGGGGAGGAACAGACTCAGGCTAAACCCATCCAAGGCTGAGTGGCTGTAGTTTCCGTCATCCCGTTATAGTCAATTTATACCATCATTGACTATTGGGGGCGAGTCATTAGCCCCCACAGAGAGGGCTCGCAACCTAGGTGTCCTCCTAGACTCATGGCTGTCTTTAGAAGAACACTTGACAGCTGTGGCCAGGAGAGCTTTTTATCAGGTTTGCCTGATACGCCAGTTGCGTCCCTTTCTAGATCGGGACTCATTAAGTACAGTCACTCA
The DNA here is from genome assembly GCA_012654045.1 of Ptyas mucosa. Lineage (NCBI taxonomy): Eukaryota > Metazoa > Chordata > Lepidosauria > Squamata > Colubridae > Ptyas > Ptyas mucosa. The sequence continues at coordinate 2,817,625 of WNWU01000057.1, forward strand.
TGCCCTCGTCACTTCCCGCATGGACTACTGCAATGCTCTCTACATGGGGCTCCCCTTGAAGAGCATCCGGAGGCTCCAGTTAGTCCAGAATGCAGCCGCGCGGGTCGTTATGGGAGCAGCGTGGCACTCCCATGTGGCTCCCCTCCTGCACGAGCTGCACTGGCTCCCTGTGGTCTTCCGGGTGCGCTTCAAGGTTTCGGTTACCATCTTTAAAGCGCTCCATGGCTTAGGACCGGGGTATCTACGAGACCGCCTTCTGCCACCAATAACCTCCCATCGACCAGTACACTCCCATAGAGAGGGACTTCTCAGGGCGCCGTCGGCCAAACAATGTTGACTGGCGGCCCCCAGGAGGAGAGCCTTCTCTGTGGGAGCACCCACAATCTGGAACGAGCTGCCCTCGGAAATATGGTTAATCCCAGATCTTTGGGCTTTCCGCCAGGCCCTCAAAACATTCCTATTCATGCAAGCTGGCCTGACCTAACCTCCCTTAAAACCACTTTTAGATTCTTTAAATCTGAATCTACCCTATAAATTTGAGATGTTTAATTTAATTCCATTCTAAATCAAACTATTCAATATCAGTGTTCTGTATTTATCATTTAACTGTTCACTGCCCTGAGTCCTTCGGGAGTAGGGCGGTATACAAAAATAATAAATAAATAAATAAATAATTTAGTATTTATGTATGAAGTACTTTAGATTCATTACCTTTGCACTGTAAGTAAAATTATTTTACTTTAATGGCAGCTCTGTAACTTCTATTTTTAAATTAGTTTAAAATTGATTAAATGTATTCACTCTTAACCTGCGAGAAGTAAGTTTGACTTACTTGCTGCTTATTTTCTTATATATGCATTTTATTATTAAGTGAACAGTATACTTATACAGCATCAGAAAAAGTGCATTCATGAAAGTTCTGTAGAATTCTGTGAATTCCTTCTATTGTTACAACAGAAGATTTTAATATAATGTGAATTGTGATGGAGTTTTGTTCAACTATGCATGATGAAAAGGAAGTAATTTCTCCTTTCTTATAATATGAGAACCCTATTTAACCTTGACTGAAACCATAACGAACTAAGAAAAGTAGGATTACTTTTGTACTTGTATGAGACCATCTCAAAATACAAAAGGTGCTGGATAGATTGGGAAATAGCAAAAAATCCAGAAGAAGAAAATGACAAACCATTTCAGTATTTTGCCAAGAAAATTATTAAGACTTGAAGTAATTAGGAACCAAATTCAGCTTGAAATACATTTATATTATTATAATATCATTAGTTGTATCATGACATTGGCAGTAAATTTAGACATTAAAAAAAAACTTGCTCACATAATACATTTTTTATTATGATCCATGAAATAAGGTTGGACTTCATCCCAAAACCATTTGCTTTAATATTTTAGTGATCAATATTGGAATCAACCAACCTCTGGGGGCCACAAATACATCACACCTGATTTATGAAATTTGTGGCAATTCATTAACTTAGTATTCAATACTTTAGGCGTCTTTAAAATTGGTTTAAATACATTCCAAAGGAGAAGCATTCTGATTGCTATTAATTTTAATACCTGAGTAGAATCTGTCAGATCAAAAGCAATAGTCCTCCTTGCTGTCCAGCAAATGGAATGCAAAGCTATACTGCCTCTAATTTATGCATAGGATAATCCAGCAAGAAAGAATATTATTGAGTTTAGATTAGAGTTTTACTTCATCAAAAGTGTGATGTTGTAAACATAAAACAATTTAGGGTTATCAACCTGTGACTAATATTTGGGGGAATTTCATTTACTTGGCATATAAAATCTGATGTTCTTGTTATGGGAAGATGTTTTCAGTTCATGTCAAGAATTCATATAAATGAAAAAAATTGAAGTCTATGGTTATTATGCTTTATTTATTTTGTCAAAGTGTATTCCTTATAAGATTCTTCGGTAACATAATTTCTAAATTTGCTATTTTTTTCTATAGTGTTCTCGTATCACTTATTTTGAAAGAAAGTTGTATGATTTTGTATATAGGTCATATAATAAGTTTACTTAATAAGTAAACTTATAAGTATTAATAAGACATACTTATGAATGTTGACAACATTTGACAACCAAATGCTGAATATTTCTCTTTTGTTTAGAGCTCACACACACATACAGTAATTGCAAATTAACAGGTTCAAAAACTGGGAATTCTGGAAGTTGTAATCCAACACAGCTAGGTGGCAAAAGTTGTCCATATACTGTAAATGAAGTGAGGCAGCCCTTATAGATGAACCATAGATGAACTGAGGGAAAATAATACTCGTATTTTTATACTACCTCCTCCTTGGAGAGACTTTAGCAGAATTAGGCATATAGAGGAAGGCCAATGCTTTATCTAGTTCATTTATACAGCAGTAAAACAATGTTGTATAACACTTGGCCTTTAAGTTACATGTTGGGATGATTGGGAGCTGCACTGTGAAAATCAGATGATAGGTTCATGAGAAAAACTATACAGTATTTGTTTTAATTGCATTTACATTGAAAAAATGTATGTAATGTAATGTATGTATTTTTCTATATTATCAAAGTTATGATAAATTCTTGAAGTTTTAAGGGCTGCAGTGAAGAGTTTCAAGGAAAGGGTACATGTACCTTAGATTGTATTTTTATATTCCTGCAGCTATTGCATCTTTCATCAATATATATATAACAAGAAATCTCCTGCTTTACATTTTTTGAAATTGTTATGTTGGATTAAATATGATCCATTTAAACCATCTAAACCTCAAAGAGTAGGTGGAAGTGGTGGCTAGGAGAGCTTTCACACAACTTTGTGTGACGCACCAGCTGCTCCGTTTGCTGGATTATGAAGTCCCTGACCTTAGTCACTCGTGCCCTGGTCATCTCACTCTTGGATTATTGCAATGCACTCTACATAGAGTTACCATTGAAGAATATTCAGAAGCTACGATTTGTCCAGAACTTAGCAGCATGCAGTTTTGGGTGGCACATGTAACACCACTATTCCATGAGCTGTAGTGGTTGCTGATCGGATTCCATATATATTTCAAGGTTTCTATTATTACCTTTAAAGTCCTTTATGGCATGGGTCCAGGATATCTGAGGAATAGACTTTCCCTAATAGGATTGGCTCGCCCAACTCATACTGGCAGAAGGAGCCTACTATGGATCCATCAACCAAGGAATTTTGGCTGGTGGAATCCAGAAGATGAGCATTTTTTGCCATGGCATCTCAACTTCTGGAATATCTTGCCGCAGGAGTTAAGATCCACTCCCCTCTCTTTTAGTGTTCAGGAAAAGCCTTAAAACTTGACTATGCCAACTGGCATGGGGTCCTGAAGGAAAAGCTATTGGCTGGACATGGTTGGTGGATTAATAGAGAAGGCATCCCCACTTCTCCACTCCAAAACCATGGGGTTTTTTTAAAGTTTGATGAGTGGTTTTGTTTTTGTTTTTGTTTTTTTGTAATTTTAATCTATTTTTATATTTATAATTGTCTGGATAGTTATATATTCTTTTATTACACTGTAAGTCACTCAGAGTCACCTTGAACCATGAGATGACTAACAAATAAGTGTAATAGTAATAATTATTAATAATCCTGTGAGGCACTACTGTGATGTATTGTGGGGTTTGTATGCTCTGAGGAAGAGGAGAGCTATGCCATACTGGATAGGTCTCATCAGAGAAGTCAGACAAAAGGTTTTCTCTCATAACAAATATGGTGAGACATAAATTAGCGAAAACCATAGCAGCTCGGCCATCAGCTGCATCAACAAGGACCATGCTAGGTGTGGACGTTTAGGTCATCTGGTGAAAAATGGGCTATAGGACCCAAGACAGTTGACTGAGCAAGATATGCAACTGCATATCTGAGCAAGTTATGCTGTACTTTGCCAGCAGCCAGCAGCTGCAGAAGTACTGGAAGAAAGGGTATTTACCTGTTACAAATATACAGAGATAAAAACAAAGAAGTAATAATCTGTTATTATGGATCAAGCTCAACAAGAAGATGATATTTGAAATAAATGCACCAGTTCTGGAAAAAATAACATCCAGAATCAGAAATAACAGAACGAAACAAAAGAAGAAATGAGTGAGCAAGGGATTGATATAACGTGGTATTCCTATGTGCAGATAGAGTCTAGATATGAAAAAGATGTTAAAATACAGGGCTTTTACAAAGAATTAATGGAGTTAGATAAAATTTTAACAGGAACAGAAGAGAAACTAATAAATTGTATAGCTATTTATTGGGTATAAAATTAGAAGAGGAAAAAATAAAAGAGACAATGGTAGCATGGGCAAAAAACTTTGACCACACAATAGAATTAGATAAATGGCAGGAATTGTGGGATACAAATTAACAATGTCAACTGCGTATAAAGAGAATTTGTACAAGATGTTTTACAGATGGCATTTACCCCCAGCGAGGTTGGCAAAAATGTTTAAGGACAAATCAACTAAATGTTGGAAATGCCACCAAATATCTGGATCATACTATCATATGTGGTAGACATGTGGAGAAGCAAAAAAGTATTACACAAAAATCAAGTCATGATTGGAAGAGATGATAAAACAACGTATTAAATTGAAACCAGAAATATTTTTGCTAGGAATTTTACCTGAAATTTATAATAAAGAGAATGTATATTTGATGTATTCATGTATTAACTGCAGCTAGAATTATGTCCTCTTTGGGTGGTCCCTTGTGGGATAATCCTATATGTAGATTCACTTTTAAATATTCCTTATATTTCCCCAAAAGCTTAATATGACCTTTACATTCTTCAGAATTGTCTGAATGTAAAATTAATGCATAAAGAATACTTTTTTTTAAAAAAAGATATTTGATTAATAAAAGTGTGTTAACATGAGCTGACAGATTCCTAGCTACATCATACTCCCACTTCTACACAGTGCTGACACCTAGTACTTGTAACTATTTAAATTTCAAAGTTCACTTCATTTAGTGGGCTAATACTAGTAACTGGAAATAACTGTAAAGGTTATCTAATACAGGGGTCCCCAACCCCAGGTCTGTGGACCGGCACCAGGCATGCCAGAAACTGGGCTGTGCAAACAAGCAAAACCCAATCTACAGGATGCAGGCAGCATGTGAAACCATGGCCCCTCCAGTCCACGGAAAAACCTCTCTCCATGGAACTGGTCCCTGGTGCCCAAAAGGGTGGGGGGGGGGTGCTAATCTAAAACTTTCCATTGCCCTAAAACAAGTTGTTGCTATAATCTGTGACAGACATGGTTATTCCTCACCTATTTTTGAAACTTTCTTCCGCTGATGTATTTTTCAAAGGCAGAAGGATCTTTCTTGACCAGCATTTTACCATTTATAAAGTTTGAAGTTGTACGTGTGATAAAGGTATTAGACCCCAGAAGATGAAGAATAGTGTGGAGTTGGATAGTTGTAGATATCCTTTTGGGAGAGTACTTAAAAGTGTTTTGTATTGCTATAGATTTAGTTAGCCTCTATTTATTCAATATTTTTATCCCTTCTTAGAGATTTTGTTTAGACTTCTGTGTTTGTTTTTATTTTGTGCAATTTTTTAAAATATTGCTTAGCTTTTAAAAAAATATTGTTTGTATCCCATTGTGCTGGTCTGTGACCATCTATGATCATAATAATGATTTTACTGAGTGTATAACCAGGTTTGTTCATACTGGGGCTCACTGTGTTCATGTTGCTATGCTATTTGGTCTTAGTTCTTATATGGTTCAAACCTCTCTTTTGGAAATCAAACCATTGTGCCATTGTGCTTTATCAATAGCAGTTAGTTTTATAAATTGTAGGAGCTCCTGTTGTCAAGATTTGCTGGAATGGATATGTATGAATAATCTTATGAGTGTATTAAAAGTAAAATAATATACTAAAAGTGTGTGTGTGTATATATAATCTGTGTGTGTGTGTGTGTGTGTGTGTGTACTCATGGATGTACAAAAGCTAGTCACGAACATTTCAATGAGTACAGACATCAATTTTGGCAAGGATGGAAGTTATTCTCAATGCTTTGATGATTCTCAAGGTTCAGTTAAGCTCAGTTTCTGGGTATGTTCACAGCAAATCATACAGATGCTGAAAATATTTCAGAGATCTTTGTAAAGGCTTCTCTGATTTAGGACAAAGCTTATGGAATTATCTGCCTTTTATTCAGATACTGTCTCTCTAATGATGGGCAAACACAAAAGAATGGAATGATTTCTTCAGAAAAAACAAAACAAAATGGTGAAAATTATAACGTTGAGCTTGCTTATTCTTTAACACAAAAATATCAGCAAGCACCCTTTCCTTGATGTACATGAGTTTTTCAACTGTTTTGAAAGAATGCCAAAAAAATAACTTTACATAGAAAATATTTAATTTTGTAACAAAGCCATCAGAAATGTTATCAAATATGCTACAACTTGATATTAAACATGTCTCTCACACAGTTGAAAGGATCCCAAATATTTCAGATGGCCTTAAGCTATTTCATAACTCACTATATTGATAATGAATCTATTCTACCAAAACATAAAACAAGAAAACATGAATAATTGGAAGCCACAAAGACAGAATAGCAGATATATTCAGGAACCCTTTTTATAAACTGTATATTATGTATCTGCATGTAGTTATATGTCCGTTTGAAAACTTTAATATATTGTGTCAAGATGAGTAACTTATGATCCATAGATGATCATCTTCCTATGACAAAGCTTTGTGGCCGAATGATTCTGGTGTGGTCCAAAGATTCTGTTGCATCTCTTTATATCACCAAGGAAGACTTTCAAAAGACAGATACAGATTTGTGTATAAGTTTCCTTGCTTTGGAGATGATAAGGAAAATTATATCTGATCATCTGACATTGCCACAATATACACTGAAACAAAGAATTTTAGAAATACCTTGGTATTCTTGAAGGAGAAATTCCAATTCAGTGACTCAACAGTAGAGGCAACAGTTGTGTGCGGTCTTAGTGTAGACACAATCTGAGCTATTGATAGATATTACTTCTTGTTATATTACCACCAACAAGACAAAATAATCCATGTGCTGAGTTTGTTTGTTTATTTTTATCCCACCTTTATTACTTTTATAAATAATTCATGGCAATGTACATACCTAATACCTTCCTCCGCCTATTTTCCCCAGAACAGCCCTGTAAGATGAGTTCGGTTGAAAGAGTGATTGGCTCAAGTGCAGATTAATGCAGATTTATTTACAAAAAACTTGAAAAAGGAAGAACTCATTAATTTTCGCATTAGCTATCAAAAATGCTAAATCCACCTGCTGTTGCACAACCACAATTACTAGCCATTTTACATTTTGTGAAATATTTGTTACTCATTCTGCATGATAATGTTTTCTCTGAAAGCATTTCCCACATGGTTAGAAAAACAATAATCAAGATTTGAAATTCCTTCAAAAAGCCAGCAGAAGGGCATGGAACAACATAAGAGTCTATAAAACATATAAATATTGGAAACAGGCTTCATAAGATCAAAAATGATATATTCAAGAGATACAATTGTACTGAAGCTCCCAGGAAGATACAAGTGTTGATAGCCTGAATGCCTCTGAGATTTCTAATAGGAAATCTTTCAAGGTTTCCAAGATTACTATACCTTTTCAATATGAGGGATTTGGAGATGAATATGCATAGAATTGGAAATATACATGAGAATCAGAAGATTAAAATTATTTCTTAGGAGCAATTAGTAAGCAGATCTCAAATATAGAATTCAAATGCTGGATTTTTATTGTAGAAGAAAGTATGATGAATCAGCAGGTGTCTTGCTAGAATATGGCTCTTCCTAAGAATTGTTAGTAAATCCGTATGTAAATTGTGCCTGGTAAATCATGGGCTATACACATAGATTTATTATTGAGTGAATAAAGGAGTTGAGGGTATTTGGAAACAATAGAAGTGATTTTCTTTGGCATGCCAACAAAATAAACAAGAACTGTTGAAGATGAAAAAATAACTTGCAAGAGGCTGTTGACTGTTTAAGCAAAGCCACACAGAGCAAATCATAGTAAAAACCTGGTATTTGGTTAGTCAAATTTGCCTGACCATAAAGTACTCTCACAACCAAATAACAATCATAATTGAAATTTTCTCCATCTTTTCTTCAATTCCCTACTACGATGTGGGGGAGGGGAAGGTTCAACAAATTATAAGCAATGCAAAGGCCCACATAATTAGTATTAATCAGAAATTTACTGATAAAATTCTATAAAAGAACGCCACAAGCAAATGTTAATATTTTCCACAAAACTGGTTTTTATTTTCAAATTTAGGGCAATACTTTCAGAAGTATTAGTCTTATTAAAAACATGGAAAATGTCAGACTGACATTAATAGTAACAGTTATTTACAGAACAATAGCTAACTAATTAATAGGAACAATAATGAAATGCCATATTGAGCACCTAGGATTAGCAAAGACAAAAAATATTGCTGAATGCATCATATGTATGAAATGCTTTTTGTGCTTATTGTAATAATTGTTATCCATTGTCTTTTGGCTTGACATAACTTCACTGAAGGACAAATAGGTTCAGTATGATACTGAAGGTGGCCTAAACAAAAGCCTGAAAGAGGTGGGGATAAAATTCCTCTATACAGAGTTATGCAAATTAGAATATATGGTAAATGGAATTCTATATAGCAGAATTATTGACTGGTTATATTGCAGGGGTGCAATCCAACAGGTTCTGACAGGTTCTGGAGAACCGGTAGCGGAAATTTTGAGTAATTCAGAGAACTGGCAAATTCTACCTCTGGCTGGTCCCAGAGTGGGGTGGGAATGGAGATTTTGCAATATCCTTCCCCCAGGAGTGGGTGGGAATGGAGATTTTGCAGTATCCTTCCCCTGCCATGCCCACCAATTTATGCCCACCAAACCACACCGTGCCCACTAAGCCATGCCCACAGAACGGGTAGTAAAAAATTTGGATTTCACCACTGTTATATTGTTGATGCAGTGATGATGTAATGAGGTTGTACTACAAACGTCCTTTGAGGCTGTGTTCTTTGAAGAAAATTGCTATTGATGTAATATTTCCTCTAGGTGTTACCTTGCAATACAGGCAGTCTTTACTATGATCGTAATGAGGTCTGCCCATTACAGTCAGAAGTCATCACAACCATTAAGTGAGATCGCCCCCCTCACGTAATGACCCCACTGTTGCTCTCCCTGATGCCACTGTTAAATTAACATGTAGGTCATTAAGCAAGCATGGGGTATCTCAAGGCTGGAGGAAGCCCTGGAAGGCCCACTGTAAGCTGGGTCCATAAAGAAGACAGACCAGCAAAGACAGAGCCAAAGACAGACCAGCAGGGGAGAAGAGCCCTGCTGGATTAGGCCCAATGTCACATTCCAATGCCAGAGAGGCTTCCAAATAAGCCTCAATGCTTGACCAATGAAGCTGAGCTTGTGGGTTGGGCCTCTACTCGAGTCAGCTGGCTGTCAGGAACCTTCAAACTTCTCCTGGCTCTTACTATCTTTTGGGGAAGCCAAAGGCAGCAACTTCAGGACCAGCTTCCCAAAACCTTTCCCTTGCTCAATCCCCTCCTTCTGCCCCTGGACGGAGGGTGGTAAAATCTGTAAGTTACTTACCTTGATGAATGATTCCAGGCTGAAGAGTACAGCAGGGGAAAGGAAGGAATCAAGCAAAAACAAAAGTCCTGCAGTTTGTTTGCCTTGAGGAGATGAAGAAAATGTTCAGCCCAAAAGCAAAAGTGGCTACAGCACAAATATGCATCAAATGACCATGGCAGACAGGCATGCAGCCTAAAGGCACTCAGCTAGGCAGCAAAAAGGTTTCCAAGTTTTTTGCTTCCAGAAAGAATCCCTTTATGACTATCCTGTTTCCCCCAAAATAAGACATTCCCTGATAAAAAGCCCAATTGGGCTTTTGAGCGCATGGCAATAAGGCCAAGCGCTTATTTCAGGGTTCAAAAAAATATAAGACAAAGGGAAAACATGGTAGGTAGTTGTTTTTTCTTTAGAGCTGAACTTTTTCCAAGTGCTCTGAGGTCCTGTCAGGGCAGGATGGATGGGAGAAGTGGGGAGGGGGGTTCTGCAACTTCCCTATGGTCGGTAGTAAGGGTGAATGACTGCTGGGAGGCTGCAGCTGCCTAAGTTTGAAACAGGGTCATATATGGCTTTTAGAAGATATATTGTAATGTCAAACAACCATTAAGTGACCTGTTACATCTTATGGGTTATTTGTACTATTCTTATCTCCTAGTGTCCTAATCATCATTCCTGTGTTTTAATTTTTTGGGCTGTGCAGTCATTTATGTCTCTAGAAAAGTAGATTGGGTGAAGAGGGTAACTTACCTGTTTTAACTAATACCTTTTTTAAAAAAACTAATGTCACTTTACCAGTTTGTAGAAACTACTAGGACCAATGATTTATACTTATTTAATGCACAAGATACTCTATATTTCCATCAGAATTTTTCCTTAGTCACTTAGGTTTGACAGAATAAGAATAAATAAAACAACTGTAAAAATGAAAATCAAATTGCATTGTTTGTTTTCAGTGGCTGAAGAGAAGAGGATATTATTCTGTCACTAATATTTGAAAACACTTTAAATGCAATTCCACATTGTCCTGTTCCAAAAGTTTAAACTGATGCTCTCTGATATAGAAACTCATTTTGCAGGCAGCATAATGATGCACATTCCTAAACAGAAAAGAAAGTCAGAATGGCTTAAATTGGAAATATATTAAGTATTAATTTGGGACACTTACATTTTTAAATATGTTTTATAACCATTTGTGGATTTATAATTTCTTTCTTTAAATTAAAGGAACAATTATGTATTATTTTGAAAGTTCTTAATACTATAGAAGTATTGTAAGAATTAGATACCTGTTGATTTCACAGTCATTGTACAAATTCATTAGCAAATTTCAATAGCTTAGGAGGACAATTTATAAAACTTTCTTTTTTAAAATGTTTCATTGATTGCTAACAATATCACCTTAATTTTTTATTTAAAGGAGAAAATAAATTGCTAAAGTACAAAATTCTTCATGAATAAATAATAAATTATATTTCTTTTCCCCTAAAATTAACAATAAGGAAAAAAACATACCATATAATATGAAAACAGGTTATGAATTTTGTAAAATGTAAGAAAAAAAATAAGCATGTTAATAGGGACTTCTCTTTCTCTTTTTCCCCTCTCTCCTGCTCTCTCCAGTGATGTCATCCCTCATTTTTATGCTTTCTATGGCCCTTGACACCTGAAAATAAATACATATAAATTGTGTGTGTGTGTTATTCAAATCTCAAAACAGATTGTCTGCCTTTAAATATTTTAAATTCTAGTGATTTAAGTACAGAAAATTGTACAGAATCATTATATTCTCTGTGATTTTAGCTACTTTTACATAAAGTAGCTAAAATTTTAGACTTTTACATAAATGTCTTCAAATACTGCAGAGTTGGTCCCATTTCTCTTAACAAGCAGTTAAAATATAATACATGATATTGTGGATGAAGGAAGTTGTGGATAATTAATTCCCTTAGCATATAAAGGGATTATGTTACTTTATATTAGCTTGTTAGAACATTTAATAAAACCAGCCCTTAGTTATTCAGTGTAATCTACAATTTTAATCAGAAAGGTAGATCTTTTAAACCTAGTAAATTCAGAGGTTTAAATATATCATTGTTATTGGCAAAATTAGTAATAATTGGATCAAAGGCATTTAAGTTCAATTCCTTTACAATCAGAAATATAGAAGATTTTGGCATGCTTGCTGTCTCACAGTTGAACATAAGAAGAAAAGTGGTGGTTGAGATAAAAACTAAGTTGAATCTAAGATTCTATTTTCATTATGACAAAACAGGTGTCTGTGGGAAATTCTACAAGATATCTTGGTTGTTACCTCAGCCTAGCTACTTCATAAATCTGTAGAGATATAATACTACAATTCTCACATACATTTCGTTTCTGGGCCAAAATCCAGCTGAAAGTAAATAAAAAATAAATATCATAGATATCTTGCTCTAGTCAATGGCCATGCACAAGTTGGGCACAACTAAATTTTTTAGGTCCCAGTTGGTGACCCCACTGATTGACATTTCAAACATTTGAGGAGAAATTTGTAGTAGATTGTGTCTCCTCATAATACTTCATGGCAGAAATGAAAACGGAGACTTCTTAGGAAATATTTTGTAGACACCATAGAAAAGAAAAAAAAATAGTTTGAATTCTTGATAAAAACACTGGATCTAATTATCTGTTGTTTCTTATTGTAGGAGCTATGCCTGTTCCTGACCAGCCATCGTCATCGGACAAGACAAGTTCCCTTAGCCCCGTATTGAATACATCGAATGGAGATGGATCTGAAACAGAAACCACATCTGCCATTCTGGCATCAGTCAAAGAACAAGTAAGCAACTGCAAGAAATTGCAAATTCCAAATCCTAAAGTGTGAGTCAAGTACATGATATATTGTGCACATGAGCTCCCTCTGTTAACTTCCTTGAGGGATTTTCAGGTATAAATACATATACTAAAATAATTAACTTTCTTAGGTGCTCAATTTGATTTGTGATGAGGTACATGTTTTTCTTTTTTCAAAGAAGTTTAAAACTACTAGTAGTCAAACTAAAGTTGCTGCTGTTGTCTTTCTTTCACAATATTAAGAACTGGAATGCAGGTATCAGATCTCCTATATGACAAATAGGAGACAATTATCTTCCCTCACTGTTCTAAGTCCAGTCATTATTTGTTTCTGTTTTCCATAATCTTCAATAGATTTTGTTTCTTTAAATATTTATTAACTTGGGGAAATTTTTCTTCTTTATATAGTTTAGGATACTAATGATGAAATATTTTTGCATACTCGCATTGTCTGTTATTACAGTGCTTCCACCTTGTAATCTTAATATATTTTTTCCTCTTTTTATTTTCATAATTTATATACAAACAATTCCCCAAATATTTTGCAGATTTCCCATTAAAATCTAGTCATGAGAAATGGTTTCTGTAGCAATTTTGTACTTAATTCAGAGAAATCAAAATTAATAAACATTGTTTATTGTTTTCTACATAGTGCTATGATCCACAGTTTTATCATTCATCCTTCATCTGTTTCTTTTCTTGGTTATCCATAGCATTTTCAAGAGACTTCTCCAACACCAAAGTTCAAAGCATCAAAACTATTTCTATTCTATTTTATCAAAGTCTGACTTTTGCTTTCTAGTGTATGACAGGGAAAAATCACTGCTTGTGTGATTTTGATCTTTGTAATAGACAGGCATCCCAACATCTGAATATCTTTTCTAAGATCTTCGTTGCTGTCTACCATGCACTATTCTGCAGTCCATTGCTGGTTCCTTTACTATTGATAGTTGATTGTAAAAGCAGAAGTTTATTAATCATTTCAGTATATTAATTGTCAATTCTAAGACCAGTTGCTGTATCTGTTGTGGTGGTGATTAGTCTTCCTTCTATTGAATTTTAATCCCATTGTTTTCACTGTGTTCCTTAAGTTTCATTATTACACCTCGTACATCATTTACATTTTCAGATTTCAGAATAGCATTATCACTATCATAGTGCAGGTTATTGATGTTTCTTCCTACAGTTTTAAAACTGTACTAATGTTCTTCTAATACTGTTTCCCATAATATATATTCAATATATATTATTTAGGTTGCCTTTGAAATAAAGAGAGTATGCAGTGTTGTCTTACTCCTTTGTTGCTTAATCATGTTGCACCTTCTTATTTTTCTTACCTTTGGCTTCTCTTTTTTTCTTAGCAGTTTTCACCATTTGTTCTGATATCTGGTTTACTTTCTTCTGTTTCTTGGTCTTTGGCAGTCTCTTTTCACATTCATTCTTAACAACTTCTTTGATTTCATTCTACAGTTTCTCTGATTTGCTATTATTAAGGTATGGGCTTCAGAGTGCTTCTTAATGTTATTCTTGAAAATGGTAGATACACTCAGGATCATATCTGAGAAACTGAGTGGATTTTTTTTCTGTTATAGCTTGATTTGGAACTTGCATATGTGCAGTTGATGGTCTCTCCTGCAGTCACCTCCCACCACATTTTTGCTGCTATAATTAAGGTCTTCCACCTCCTTATATCTATAATGTACTGAATTTTATTTTTGTGCATTCCATGTGATGATGTCTATGTATATAGGCTTTGTTTTGATTGTTGCAAGAAAGGCCATGAAGAAATCCTTGGATTACTAATAATTGATAGACTATTCTCCTTGATTTTTGTTCCTAGGTCAAACAGTTCAACTACATTTTTCTCCTTAATGTTTCCAACTTTAACATTCAAGTCTCCAGTCACATGCAGCATATCTTGCTTACATGTTCTGTTGATTTCCTATTGAACTTGACCATAAACTTGACCTCATTTTTTCTGCCCCGTGATTGGAGTATAAATTTGTTTAACCATCATATTAAAGAATCATCTGCAAAGTCCAGTTGATATTATTCTGTCATTGATTACACCGAATACTGAAATATTTCCTTGTGTCTTTTCTGACTGTAATAGCAGTGACATTCCTTTTTGTTTTTTATGTTCTGAGTACTAAGCAATACAATCTTCTTATCCAAAATGCCTGATTCCTGTGCACTTTAATTTCCTGATGACTAAGATTTTAAAAATGTTAATTTCACCATATTGAATTGTTCATATATTCATACTTCTCATTGTCACTAAAGTAATTATTCACCTCCCAGCAATTTCCTGAATCACTGCTACCCATTAATGATTCCTGCTTACTTAAAAGAGAAGCTGGGATGACAGTCATACTTTGAGTGACCCAACTGTCAGTGACCCAGGAACACATCACCACCATTAAGAGGCAATACATGTAGTCCTTGATTTACATCCACAATTGCAACCAGAATTTCTGTTGATAAGCAAGGTAATCACACCTGATTTTATCACCTTTTTTCTATGGTTGTTAAGTGAATTTGGTCTTCCCCATTGACTTGCTTATTGGAAGCTGGCTGGGAAGATTGCAAACTGTAATCACATGACTCGGGTACACTGCAACTATCATAACTATATGCTAGTTGCCAAGCTTTCAACTTTTGATCACTGTGGAGATGCTGTAGCAATCATAAATGTGAGGATTGCTTGAAAATCATTTTTTTTTTGCCATTGTAATTTTGGGTGGTTCCTAAATGAATGGTTGTAACTCAACTTATATAGCAAAATATGTTTGTGTGTTGTTTACTAATTGCATGTAACCATATTAACATGAGTTCTGGATTTTGTTCTTCTTATACCTGGAGCTGTTAATTGACTAGATAAATATGCTGCAAGGTTAAACACTTTGAAAAGATAAAAAACATGTTTGTACAATATAATGTACTTAACTCTTGGGCAATTAACAATGATCCTTTTGTCTATAATCTTTTATAGTAGGCAGATATGTAGTGTTCATTTTTTAAATAGTATAAATATTAAGTAATTAAGTGTATGCTTAGAGGTAATAGGCTTCATTCTGTCATTCTTAGCAGATGGAAAAATTGTGATCTATGCAAGAAAGTCTATTTAGAACCATTTATTCATTCCAACGCTAGAAGCATGTGTTTTGTTTGTTATTATTAATAGGACAAACAGCATGCATGAGAGCTGAGAGGCAGAAATATTTGGAATGGGGGCAGGTGTCCTCTTTTGCTGTTTTATAAACATTTGTACTGCATGTTTTTTTTCCCTAAATAAACCAGTGTAATGAACAATCAAGTCCCTTTTCCTAGCAATTAAATGATAAAAAGTATTTTCTGTGTAAATGATACTGCCTCTTTCTCAGGGCAGTATTTGTGTTTTCATCATTTGTAGCTGTGTTTACTTTATTGTGATGATTATGAGGACAAAAATGAGTTCTTATTTAACTGAGAAAAGCAGATAGATGAATATATACCTATATTCTTAGAAATAAGGCCTCAAATGTTAGTTGGATCTACACATTGCTAAAATGTAATTTGCAAAAGAGAACTGCAGCTAGTATTTTGACTGGTGAAATGCAGGACCTTATAGGTATACTTGGAAATAAATACTGAACTCATTAGAATTTACTCCTATGTATCTGTGGTTGGTTCTTTACTTCTGCTACCAGAACATCACATTTAACAGATACAGAAACTTCGGGTGGGGGAGCAAACCACGGGTGAAATTCAGCCGGTTCCTACCAGATCGCACAATACGGTAGGATGGATTGTACGAAGTCCCGTCCATCCGCAAGGACATCATGACGTCCCTTTTTTGCAATGATTTTCAGCCTCTGCACATGCATGCACATTTGTGAACCGGTAGGGAAGGTAAGTGAATTTCACCCCTGCGGCAAACATAACTTTAATCTGCTGTAGATTCTGTGCTCAACTTTTGTAATTTTGCAGTTAATAGTTAAAAGGGTGCTTTACAATAAGTAATATTTTATACTGGATTTCAGATCTTATGTCACTGTGGTTATCTTATGTTCCTCTTATATTTACCCATGTGAGCATTGAACAGAATTCTGAAGGCTGACTTTTTTCCCATTTGTAGTAGTTGTGATTTAATTAGTTTAGATAGTGATTTGGTTTATAAATGTATCATTTTGCCTCCACTCATTATATCATTATAGGAATCTCTGTCTAATAATATCAAAGCCCAATGATATCAGTATAAATGGATTGCTCAGAGATTTATAGCAATTACTATTACAAATTTGAAGTAATTGATATTGGTACAAATACATTTTTTTATTTAACTGCATATATATATATATATATATATATATATATATATATATATATGTATAACCAATTTTTGAACGTTAGGCACTTAACGCTTTTTGAAGTTCAGTGAGGAGAACATGTAGAAAAACATGTAATCTATAAAGTTAATCTGCCCAGAAAGATCAACTCATTTGCAGGCTGTAAAATCAATAAAGGTTTGTGTTTCAGAATATTTGCAGTAATTACCTCAGTTTTAAATATATACCAATAGAAATTTGTAGAGTCTTTGATGCTGTCTGGGCTTGGTTGTTTTCTTGCAGAAGTTTCATTACCCAATTAGGTAACATCAGGAGTGCTAGAAGGGAGTGAGTTTTGCTCTCTTTTTATATACTAATGTCTTGCCCTGTCATGTTGGTAAGAGTGTTCTTGATGGTTCTTTGATTAAACTGTTGTTTACTGTTAGTTCAGTTGCGTGAGTTGGTGTTGATTAAGTTATTGTTTACTTCTTGATTGTTTGTGTAATTTTAGTCTTGGTGTTAATCTCTGCTTATCTGGGTGTTGCCTGCTGGTGAGGAAGTGTTTTGGTCTTTCTGTTTCCCCTTTGACTTGTCTCTTTTAAATGGTATATATACATGTTGTTTATCTCTATGTGCCTGTTGATGTCTGATTTCTCTGAGTGACAGGCTTCCAGCAATTCTTTAGCATTTTTGGACTTGGCTTGGTCTAGGAGGCTCACAATTTCCCAGTTCAAGCTATGGCTAAGTCTGTCCCTATGTTGTGAAATTAAGAGTATAGCAGCTGTTCCATTCATTACAGTGTATGTTATAGATGCCTCCTATTTTTTCTTTGGTGACTGTTATGTCTTTTGATTTACTTACTTAATTTTAGTTGGTTTTTGTGCAATAGTGATGCCATATGGTTGTAGTAATTTGTGGCTTCTGAGCTGTTTTTGATGTATGACTCTGTTATCCTTTTCATAGCTTGTGTTGGCTCTTCAGGCACTTTTGATAAAGTTGTGTAGGTAAACATTTTATTGGATAATGTATGGATGATCTATTTCCTTTTTCTGTTGTTCAGAGTTGCTTTTGTGTGTTTATGCTCATCTAAGTAGTGTTCTTACACAGCTTCTCTTTGGGAGGTTGAGTTATTACTTTCATAGTGAAGCACTCGGTTGGTGTGGGTGGTTTTATGATAGACTTGTGTTTCTAATTTGCCATCATTGTCTCTGCTGATGTGGATACCCAGGAAGGGTAGTATGTTGTTTTTTCTTCCCTTGTAAATTGTATTCCTTTGAAGATGTTGATAGTTAAATGTGTTTTCTCTAGTTGCTTCTTTTTTATTATGACAAAGGTATCTACTTTATGTACTAGATTCATATCTGAATTGCATGTGATATTTGAATTGTATGTGTGAGAATGCTATAGATCAATGTTGGAAAACCTTTTCAGCACTGAGTACTGAAATGGGAGCACATGTGCACATGTGCATGCTGGAAACCAGAAGAGCAGCTACCCGGTACGCATGCGTGTGCCAGAAAGATGATCTTCCAGTTTCTGGCATGGGCATGCACACCAGCCAGCTGGTCTTCGCACGCACATGCATGCCAGAAACCAAAAGACCAGGCGCACACCGGAACCTGGAAGAGCAACAGGCAAAGGCTTGCGTGCCCAGAGAGATCACTCTGCATGCCCCTTTTGGCACACGTGCCATAGGTTCGCCATCACAGCTACAGATTCTAAGCATTGAATTATGTTCTCTGTTATGAATCTTGAAAGTGGTGATCCCATGGGTGTCCCTTTCATTTGTTGATATATTTGTCCATCAAACTGAAAGTATGTACAAAGATAAAGTTTGATATAACAAACAGAATAATTTTTTAAAGTTTCATAAAAATTCAACCTATTATTATCTCTATGTAGGTCAAGATAGTTTTCTTATATAATATTCAATGACAAATATAATAAAGTTCCATTAGTAGCAATGTGGCATTGCAACTACTTCTGTTTGATTTCTCTTTGGTTTGGTAAACATTATGTTGAAACTAGGAGCTCTGGCTGATTTATTTACATATAAGCTTTCCATATAGTGGGGTGCGAGGGGAGGGAAGGGCCTTTTTATCTCAATAGTGAATCTGTTTGGGTTTACTAATTAATGCAAAAACAGTGATAAATATATCAGAAACGTATCTTGAAGGGACAGTATAATATATTCCCTAGTTTTAAGATTATCTTAAAGAATTTGGAATAGTTATGTCTGTACAAAATGTCAGTTTTTCATACTGCAATGTAAAGGATTTATGTTTTTTTAAAAAAGGATGGAGATCATTATAGGGTAAAACTGATTTGATGCAACATATATTCATAAAACATTTGGATTTTTCCCCCTGAAAAATAAATTTGCAATTGCAAGTAAATCTTGTAATTATTGAATTGTTGCTCACATATATTGGTTGTATGTTATAAATGTGTGTGTGAGTGTGTGTAGAGAGGGCCAGTTTGGTCTAGTGGTTAATGTGCTAGCATAGAACCAAGAGACTATGAGTTCTAGTCTCCCAAAAAATGATAAGAAGAAAAACAAAGTTCCTCCTTCATCCTTAGGAAGCATGTTCAACATTATCATTGTCTCTTACAACACAACAAGCTACATTCCATACCTCACCCCATTTTCTATAAGCTCATCTCTAAATCTTCAGCTTTCCTTATTAATCAGCAAAAGTCCAGTAAAAATTAACAAAAATACTCAACAACATAAATATATAATCTCCCTTTCCATTTAGTCTAAATCCCACTCATCCCTCCCTAACAATTAAACATTGGAAAAAATATTAAAAGCTTTCAAAAATTACCAGAAATAATAATCTCTTATTTAGATATCAAAAATATTGACATAAATATTACAAAATAATACACTGGAAAAACTATCCAATCCAGACAATAACTGAGCATCATCAAAGGTAGCAACTCATTATTTTAACATAGTCAAATAAACCAATTTCTATTTGTTGTTTCTTTTTCTTCCTGGCCATCCTTAAGTCCCATAGATCAAATTCTAGCTCCCATTTTCTTCTAATTTCCTTGCCTCTTGTCACAAAATTCTTATAATCTTTATGGAAGTCTATTGTAATTTCCATTAAATAAGGCCAGTAAATCTCTCATATTTCAATTAAAAGACTAGTTCACATCACTTTTTCTGATACATTGTTTATATGCCCCTTTTGATTTTTGAACAATCAATGAATTTCATTTATATATCCAGTATCTCCATCTCTTTTTTGTAGTAATTTTAAACTCCACCTTAGGGTCTATTACAGTTACCATCAAAGATTTCACTTGTCTTCAGTAGCAACTTTTGGTTCTACTGTTAACTTTGGTTAACTTCTTAAATTCAATTCCTGTGAATTCAAGTCCTCCCTTACTTATGAAAGCCTTCTGGGTGATTTTGGGCTAGTCAGTTTTTTCAACCCAAATCACCTTACAGAGCTGTTGTGGGGAAGTTAGGAGGAGGAAGGTGTGTTGGATATGTTCATTACTTTGAGTTATTTGTAAAAATAATAATGGCAGGATAGAAACAAAGAAACAAATAAATAAAGTAAAAAAATGTGAAAAAATAAAGACCATACAAAACTGAAAAGATGTAATTTTCTTTTTTTTAAAACGGATTGAAGTGAAACTCATCCAGAAACGTATCTAGCAACAAAGAGTAGGCTTGTAGTTTTGAAGGTTTTTCAAAGATATAATTAATAAAGCTCCAAAATAATTAAAAAGAGGAGATTTGGTCATATCTTGCACCCACAAAAGACTGCATTTACAGCTCAGGCACCATGGACAACACCATGTGATTGCAGATGGCTGCAGAATCATCCATTTCTGCTGTTTACTTACAAAAAAAAGTTCTTTGCAATGCATACAGGGCCTCTCCAGAGCTCTTTTTGTTCCAGAAATAATTTTGACAGTCTGTATCTCATACCCAGCTACCTTGTCGGCTGTAATGCACCTGTGATCTGCAGAGTGAATAAAAGTGCAGGCATTAGTTTGCTTTCCTCACAGGAACTCCTTTTCTCAGTGGTAATTCCGAGGAAGCACGCATGGGATCTTGCTGTGAAAAATTATTTTCAAAAATAGTTCACTGAAATGTAGCAAATTACTGCTACAAATATACATGCATCTTTGTGTTAAAAGTGAGAAAAAAATGTGTGTTTCAAAAAAATAGGAAATTGCTCTCCTAAAATGGGGTAAAATTAAAAGACCTATTTTTAACATTTACTTTTAACATAATATGCTTTGGTTAATACGCCAACTCTCAAGTATGTGCTGGTATGCAAGTTCCAAGATAGGATAGGATAGGATAGGATAGGATAGGATAGGATAGGATAGGATAGGGGGGAAAAGGAAAGGAAGGGAAGGGAAGGGAAGGGAA